>CM062817.1:1203407765-1204006900 GCA_031772625.1 Pinus tabuliformis | reverse complement strand
CTTTCAATAAATAAACCAGTCAACAGAAAGTTTCGACCTTAAACTTCCTTTCTTCACTTGTTGTTGACCTACAGCTTTCCTTATTTCCATTGTTCAGCCCTCGGCTTTCTCAGTCTTCTCTGTCTCGCTCTATCTTCAGCTTACATCTTCACTCGGCCTTTGGCTTCTATTGCACCTTCTGTGTTTGGGTCAGACCTTCGGCATCTGTTTTCTTTTGTTGGACCTTCGGCTTCCTCCTTCACTCTGCTACTTCACGTTCACGACTTGTGAATTGTACTTCTCCTCTGTGATTAATGCCCAATATCCTTCTTTTAGTGAACCGTTTGAAATTTTTTTTATACGAGTCAATAACCGAAGTACACGTCTATTGGAGGATGCCGACCTATATATTCTTCATTCAATTATTCATCGATTTGTTTTATTTATGGAAATCCACATTAGTGGAGGTCCCCACACGCCACTTCATAGCTTTAATCACACACATCGCAACTTCAGTAACACTGATATTCACATATCACTTCATGGTGGATGCGATATTTAATAAACTATTTTTATAAATCAATCGGATCCATAACTCTATCACAATCAAAGGTTTACACATCATCCTTTGAAACTTGTGAAAGTGCGGATGTGATATTATATTAGGATGTGTTCTGTTGAAACAGTCAGGTCCGCATCTCAAATCGCAATCGAGGAATTCGAGTGTATTCCTTTGTGATACATAATTTCAATGCGGATGTGATATTTCATAAGGTGTGTTGTAATGGGACCATCGGGTCCACAACTCATATCGCATCGGGGTTTTGGGTAGTGGCACATAATAATCCATCGATGAATATTGCCGATATATTTCCTCCGATAACACTATTCCTTTGTTATGTTAACTCCTCTGATATTGATCTTACTCTTGGCTTATGTGATAGATCTGCATTGTCTTGGCTTCGCTCTTGTGGTTTCCGATGAATTCTTCCTGCTCTTGTTGCTTCATGGATCTGCTCTCCTTGGCTTCACATCATTATTTATTGTCCAAAATATTGCCATATTGACATCAATGACAACCTAGATTAACAATCTCCCCCTTTGTCATTGATGGCAATATTCTTCTTCTCTCCCCCTTTGACATCAATGGCAAAGGAGTGCATAAGGACTCCCCCTGTCGAACTGCTCCCCCTGTCAAGCTAATCCCCCTGTCAAACTGCTTCTGTTATTTCTGAACATTATATCTTTATGGTATGTTACTTCCCCTATCGTGGTGCTCTTCTTTTTACTCAAGATGGAAAGATTTCTACCTCATAATCAACTAGCACATCATCCTTTTTCATGTCTCAGAACTTCTTCATCATGGCTTCAACAATGCTTTAAAAAATTCTCCACTTCAATGCTTCAAAAATAGAATCCAAATAGCCATATACCAAATGTCCAAGTCCAAGTTTTTATGCTTCTATACCTTATTCTCTTGTCTCCACAGTCAGAATTAAGATGCCTTCATAGTCTGAATAAAGAGAAAATGTCATTGGAATTTTCTTTCTCACTATCTTTCTTCAAATCCGAGTTCCTTTGTATCTCTATTCTTCTCCTTAAGTTACTGCCATCCAATTTGTTGTATACTACCCTTCACCACCTTTCAAAGTGTTGCTCCAAGTAGTAAAAAAAAACTCCTTCAATAAGATGTCTATAAGATTGCTTCAACAAGGCTAAGAATGTCTTCAAAGATATCTTCTTCTGCACAACAATCAAGCATCCTTTAACATGATTCCAACCCACATTTCATAGTCTGAGACACTACAATTGATTCTCCTTACTGATCCTCCACCGAGATGACTACCACTATAGAACTGACCGAGTAGTAAGTCCTCCAAAACATGTTCGTTGCCTGTCATAAATTCGAGCTGAACAAGTGTCACTTTCTTAGGGTAGCATGAGCTTCAATGGATGACAGCTTACCACAAGTCCAAAGGTGTAAGTCTGATTGATGGACCAATAGACGAGCTCCACAAGACTGAGGACTAAAGCATATAATAGGATTGTTCTCTATCTGAAGTCTGTGCACAGGTCCAAGCCTTTGAAACTCCACAAAACTATCCTCACAACCAAATTCTGCAACACTGCATTGACCGAGTAGCAACAAGTCTGAAGAAAGTTGCCTGTATCTATGTCCATAATTTACCTGTCCTCACATTAAATCCCTGAGTTGAGACATTCAACTTTTGTAATAACTGCAATGTAGTTATTTGCCTTATTAACATTAGATGGCCTTTTATGTTGCTCCAATTTCTGATCAAGGATTTCATAAGGCCCATTCTCAGATAGCTTTTGCAATAATGATCAAGAATCACATGCTCCCCCTAATTGTATGCATCATCTATTTTTGGCAGAATCCCTTCATCAAACACTCGGAATATTAAGGATGTCTTCATCAAGTCAACAACATGTGTTGTTGATTGGAGAGTTCAGGAGATTTTTAGATTGCATCGATTTTCTCCTCCATACTTGTGTAACTTTCTTCTTTGGCATGGTTCTAGCTTGTGTAAGAACCCAAGTTAAGTTACAATCACGTGCCATATGACTAATGTTATGACACTTGAAACATTCTATATTGTTCATGAATAATAATTCATGATTTCTTCTTGCAAAATTGCTTCTTGGAGATTGATGGGGACCATAATAATTATCTTTGTGATATGCCCTAAAATCTTTTTGCCATGTGTCCAAAGTTTGTACAAGAATAACAATAACCAAGAAATAAACTTTGGTACCTGGGAGATGGAGATTTCCTTGATGTTCTTCTGAAGCCTTTCTACCTTGGAATTCCTTGATAATATTCATCACCTTTTGTATTCTTGACATCATCTGCAAGTCTTCTTGGAGCGGGATTTCTTCCAATGTTGCCTTGACTCTTCTCCTTGCTTTTTTTGGAACTAGGAGAATCAACATTTCTTCCAGGCTTCCTCAACTCCTTGCTTTTTGAAGCATTAGGATCTACATCATTCTTGCTTGAGGATTCACCTGTATAGCCAAGACCTGATTTGTCAAGAGGAGACCTTTGATGACTTAGGATGTCATCTAGGGTTTGAGAACTTTTCAAGTTCTTATTCAGCAATTCAACTTCCCTTTTAAGAAAGACAATTTCTTCTTTCATGTTCTTGCATTCTTCATCCTTCTTTGATAGTATGAGCTCCATTTCTTCCTTCATCTTAGTTGCTTCACATGATTGGGCCTTAAGAGATGTGATTTCTGATTTTAACTTGGTGATGTCATCATCCTTTTCTTCTAGTTGGCATATCATGGTGTTTCTCTCCTTTTCTGCTTCATCAACTTGTCCTTCTATGAATGTCAAAGCTTCAATCACCTTCTCAGCTCCTTGTGCTTGCTTCCTTGCTTCTTCTAGTTGAGATCTAAGGGATGAGACCTCTTCCTTGTATTGACCAATCTCTATTTCAAGTTTGTTCAAGCTTTTGTGCCTTTGTTCAAGGTGGCTTGACAAGGTATCTTCCTGTTTCTTTGCCTTATCCAATTGATTTTTCATAGATATGACTTCTTCATGATGCTTTCTTTTGTTTTGATGAAGTTCCTCCTTAATCTTGGCAAGCTCTTCATCCCTTTCTTGTACTAGAAGCTTGACAAGGTCGACTTCCTTCCTTGTTTGGTCTTGGTCACCAGCTAGTGCTTTCTTCTTAAGTACCTCATTTTCCATTTTCAAACTGATAATCTCTTCCATGGTAGTCATAAGTTTAGTGAGGATATCTTCTTCAAAATCTTTTTCTTTCTCTGCATCTTCTAGATCTTCTTTAGCCTTGATGTCATCATTCTCATTTTCAGCTTCTATGATGAGTTCTAGATTTCCTTCTTGGTTTCCATCATCTTCTTGACTAGTGGTCATGATCAATGCTCCTTTTGAGTGAAGCTCATGAATTTTATCCCATATGCCTTTTTCTGACGGACATTTTTCAAATTGGCCTTCATAGAATCAGGTAGCCCATTCAAGATTGCCTGCATTGCTCTTATATTATTTTCCTTGGATATTCCATCCATCATGCTATCAGTAATAACTGATTTCGATGCTTCAATTCCTTGAGTCTTTAAGAAATTCCTCATTCTTGCTTCCCATATATCAAAGTTTCATTGAACAATGGAGCCTCCACAAATTTATTGTCATCAATTTTGGTGTTTAAGGGAGACACATCTTTAGGTGGATTGGAGACTTTCTTCCTTGGCTTCGCCATTTATGTTCTAATGATCAACCTTCAAGTTGCTAGGCTTTGATTGAAGGTACAAGATCTGATACCAATTGTTGGAAATACTGAGAGGGGGGTGAATCAGTATTCCTTTTCAATTGTTACTTTTTCCAGTTAGATCACTTATATTTAGAACACACAAAAAAACTGAACAATGATAAGAATAAATTATTTTATTAATTGAATCAAGTAAAAATGAATGAGTACAATAATTGATTCCCAGCTCCAGCTTGGACTTTAGTGAGGCTTTGACCCTATCCAAGGCACCAACCTTAGGTTTAGGAGCACCGACTCCAAGGACGCCAATCCACAATCTTCCAGGCTCCAAACTGTATTTGTCAAGCACCGACTTGGACTTCCAAGGCTCCAACCTTGTTAAGTCTGAGGCACCAACCCCAAAGGGCTCCAACCCTATTTTCACTTTGTCAAGCTATGTTTGGTTGTACTTCACAACTCCTAATATCTTCTTCAATGAGCCCTTTCAATCTTCAGCAATGTTTTCAACTTATCGTTCACGTCGCGTCATCAATGACAACCTTGTTCTCTTCACTTGAAGGTGTCTCCACTGACCTTAATGGTACCCAATCAATTTGTCCAAGTCACCTCATGATGGCTTATGCAAGGGTCTTCCAAACAGTTGTTCACTTGTTGTTCACTTGCTATTCAATTGACTTGCTGCATCATTTGTTGTTCAATTGATGATTAATTTACCTCCTACGTCATTTGATATTCAATTGACCTCTTGTTGTTCAATTGTTGTTCAATTGACCTCCTGTTGTTCAATTGTTGTTCAATTTGACCACCTATTGTTTAATTGTTTTTCAATTGACCCTGTTGTTCAATTGACCTCTTTTTGTTCAATTGTTGTTCAATTGACCATCTTGTTACAGGGAAAAGTGTCTATTTAGAACTGCTCTATCCCACTAAGGTGTGACAGCTGCCTTAGAAACAAACAGAGAAAAACTACTTTTGTTTTTCCTTTATGAATTATAGATAGAGAGGAACAGAAAGACCAACCTCTATCTTGCGCTAATCCTTCGATTCGATCCCTCTCTTCTTTGATAGTCCTCAGCTACCTGCTCCCTTGCACACCCAGCTTCACAATGTACCTGTAAGATCACAGAAGCATAGCACTATACAAAGACATGGATCTATAATCATAAACAATCTAGGATCAAATGTAAATTGACCATACAAATGTAACAAGCATCAATGATACAAAAGCATGGAGGAAAACTCAAATAGCTTTTATTAATAAACAAGAAAAGAGCCAGGAGGAGTTACAACCAGTTGTTCCGACCCAGCATCAACCTCCCAGCAAAGAAGCCCCTCTTCACCTCAAACAAAGCTTAGATCACCCAACAATCTGATGTTTGTCTCAAGAAACCAACAGCAATTCCTTACAATATGCAAAATTCCAGCCTCTGGATCTCTGGGATGAGGGATCCATATATAGATATCTGTAAGGGGGGATGAGTCAGCTTGTGATTTGATTAGTGTCTTCTCTCTGATAGTTCTTGCTTCCACTTGGAGACTGATGGCCTCTTACTCATCCTTGGTCGAATTCAATGAGGCAAGTGTCACAGGAGAAGATTCTGGAAGCTTCCATTGCCTCTCCACCTCGTGAATGACACTGCCATTTGTCATTTCTCACCCATCGCACCCCACAGAAGGGACTTTTGAAATGCAACGCACCCTCATAGTGTATTTAGGTGATATGCAACGCACTTAGCCAGTGGAGCAGCTGCAATGATCCTGTTTTGACCAATTCTGAGTAGTTTCTCATGGAGAACTTCTGGGAGAAGCTGTAATCTGTTGACCTTGTTCCTTTACGGGTTAGAACAACACTTTTAGGGACTTAGGAGCCCTTGATTTATGGACATTTCATGCTTGGGGTTGTAGGGCCCAAAAATGTCTATAACAGTTGCCCCCTAAAGTATGAGGCCGTTAATCTTTTGGTGTCGGGTGAAATGCTTTATTATGAGGATCCAAAGTTCTTTCAATGCTGAGAGGAAACCTGTAATAAGATACAATATAATACATTATCTTCATACTATTTTCATGATCTAGCTGAGGCGGGCATTCCCATGCTCAACTTTATAAATGCATTCTCATGTACATAGGATAGACAATCGTCTGAGTGTAGACTGATGATTCTGATAGAGCCATCATCCTTTTGAGTGGATGATTATCTATGCAGCAATGATGTACATTTAATGTCTTTATTTCCCTGAATATATATATCGCAGCCCCGATGGATGAAACTAGATCCGGGGTCTTCAATCTCATCCGATATTCACTCGAAGTACAAGTCAATCCATGTGAGAAATGTTCTAAAGTCGAACATGGAAAGACATCGCTTGATTACCAGTCAATGATGTAAACTGTTAACAAGCGCGAGAGGAATCACCGATAATGATAATGACCCTCAAGGTACTGCAGTACAATTCACGTCGTGTGAATAAAGGACTTGGCGTCGAACACCACGCAAAATCTTTCGGTCGAAGGCCATTGATGTAAACCTGTCGCCGGAAGTGAGAAACTTGCCATTGAGGCATGCAAGCTTCAAAGTACTGAATGGGGTGTTCCTAGATCAACTTCTTGGATAATGAGCTGATGTCGACAAGAAGTGATCCGTCACAGGAGGGCCTTAATGAATCCCACATCAATGACACGGAACGAAGCAAATGATTTTAATGGAGGTGAAAATGATCTGGTGATATAAGGTTCAGGGTGGCGGTCATGAAAGAATGGAGTATAATGTATGGTAGTGGGTGAGACACAGGTGGACTCTCTGAATGACTTCTCTTGAACATATCAGCGACATTGATGTGATGGATTGGTAGCATTAACCCCAAATGTGGATGGTATGGCATGACCATGGTGATGTGACCGGTGAATGAAACAACCCAACCCGACTCGGACACAGAGTGGAAGTGTCATGTTCAAGAGCGACTTGCTACCAACAAAGTTTCTTTAAGTTTTCTTCCCAATTTTTCCCCAGTCATTGCTAACTAGTACCTCTTTATTTTTGTCGAGCTTGAGGAGGATAACATATGCTTGTTCTATAATTTTCCCTTCGGGCAAACCCATCGCTATGTTTTAACGAGCCTAGTGATAGTGAAACTCGTTCTCGTCTATAGACAAGTTTGTCGCTATTAATCTTTCTAACGAGTTTAACGACAAAGATAACTTGGTCCTTTTCAATTTTAGAGAGTCTGAAAAGGAACGTAAAGGTAACTCCAAAATTCCTTTTTCGTCATCTAATCCCTTAAGTCCGAAAAAGTATAAAACAATACAGAAGGGATGAATTTTCGATACTTTTAACGAGCCGAACAAAACAAGCGCTCGATCTTTTTGTGTAATAATCCCTCAGGTCCAAAAAGATTAAAATCTAGAGGAGGGATAGCACTTCCTGTCCCTTTAACGAGCTGGAGAGGCCAATGGCTCGGCAATCTTTTCATATTTTACGAGTCAGTTGAAAAGAGCTTAAAGGAGACTCGTCTTTTGAGGAACGAGTGATAAACGGGTAGCAGCTGATTCCAGGTAAGGTTTGGAATTTTCCAATCACGGCAGTGTCACAAGGATGGCTAGTGAAATCACTCTTCGTAGCTGTTCCTCAAAATGGGTAAACAATCAAATGGAGGTGAATGATCAGCCAATGAAAAAGTGGAGGTGACGGTGCAAACACGACCAAGGCTTTAATGGCTGAAGTATTACATTCACGATGGTTATTTACCGGGGAATAGTTCATTTTTTAACGAGCTTAAACGCGGGTGGAAACATTTGCTCATGTCTTATGTTTATTTTTTAACGAGCTTGAACTATGTGCTAAAACTACTCAATTAATCCAGTCGTGTGATAAGAATGTCTCATATAAAACGGCAATTTTTAGAGTTTTTCCCCACGTCCTTTCTTTATGCAAGTTAGGAAACGACCAATCCTACGAGTTTAAAGGGTTAGAGGTCCTACAAATTTAAAAAATAAATAGTCGCTCTTCGCTTGCACGCCAAAAGGCTTGCATGCCCCTAGGTATAAAACAAAGTTTCAAGGTCACCTTCTATTCGAGCTGACAAAACATTTGTTTTATCAGGAAAGGTATACCTCTTTCAGGTTACCCAAAGATTGTTCTATTTAGCGCGTAAACAAAACACTTCTCCGGCGATATCTACCGAAATAAACAAAGGTGAGCGGCAATGCCCGCCAACCCACATAACTTTGACAAGAGGATCTTATTCCAGTCCAACTTCCTCTTCCAATCACGGATGGGAGTACGGAGGTCATATTCTCTCGTAGAAACCTACCCTATACCCGAAGTTTTCCTACCGAAGCAGACCAGGGTGCATGCCCCCTAGGTTTCAGTCATGTCCCCTCGAATCACTCGCGCTCATCGGGTGGACGGACTGGAGATTGAGACATTTCTTGCATGAAAAGACCATTTAGGGATGGTATATGACTATTTTCTATGCGTGATCCAGGAAATGAAAGCTGGTCTATGAGCTTGACCACTCTTCCTTCGTGCGGAAAACACATCACTCTAAAGAGTGATGAGACAATGGCTCTCATGCAATAAATATAGTCTCTTCCAAGGAGTAGATTGTAATCCAGGGGTCCTTGAACTACCATCACATTCATGTGAACGGTTTTCCCTCTCAATGTTATGGGCACATTGGGAAGGATCCCTAACGGTCGACTGGTTCCTTTATCAAAGCCTATTAGATTTCTCATCTCAGGCAAAAGCGATGGCGAACCAAGCACTTTCCAAGCAGTTGAGGAAAGGATACTCACAGAAGCCCCTTCATCTATGATGGTACCAGCCATAACCATTCTATATATTTGAACAATAATTTGGAATGGTATACTAGCTGGTAAACGGGGTCTGCCTAGTTGATTCCAGTCGAAGGAGACAACTAGGTTGCTTGGAGGTGGGACCGAATAGACGACCGGGTACGAATCTGACGAACTTCCTTCCTGCGGTAAAGGAATGGGTAAATTTCCCCCATGTTCGTTGGAGTCTGTGCTTATGAAAAGAATTTGGACGGTGTCATCCTTGTTCTCTTCAGTGACTGTATCATCTGAAGATGGAACCTCTGAAGGCAAGACCGGGTCAACTGCCGCCTTGACCTTTTGACTTTCGTCTGGTATGGATTCAGATGGTTTATCTTCAATGATAGATGCTTCGGCCGACCACCTGAGCGGGTCAGCCGGATTTTCAACTAGTGACGGACTCGGCAAGAGTTTTTTATATCCAGGAGGAAGTCATAACGGTGAAACCGGATGATCGTCCAAAACTCTTTTAGCTTCGTCTAAGAAGGGACAACGGTGGACGGCATGATCACCTTCGCACAGTTTACAAGGAAATCTATATTTTCCTTTTTGTCCTGGGGCTTCACTTTCACTAGTTGACGGTGTGTTTCCAATATGATCATCAGAGGTTGACGACATCGGGTTGTGCAAACGAGGAGACCAGTCCCTTAAGATCCGAGGGATACAAGGACAATCTCTGTGATAGTGGTCTCCCTTGCAAATGACACATGGCGATTTAGGCCTGGTCGGTGCAGTGTGTGGATTTTCGCTAGACGACACTCGTTTGCCCCCATTCACTTTTGGCTCCTTCTTCTTCTTCTCTTTCTTCTTCTTTTCCTTCTTCTCCTTAGGCACTTGACTTTTGGCTTTACCAGCCCCATCAAGCGAAGAGGAAGGAGGAGAGGAAGAATTAGAGGAAGTAGAAGGTTGGTGGGTAACTCTAGATTCGTCTAATTGTTGATTCTATTGTTCAGGAATTGTGGTGTTCTGAACGACAGAGGTTGAGAAGAGCCATACAGGCAAACCAATTGTCAGTCCTGGAAGCGACAATGTGGCCATATGGGGTGCACCAACATCTCCCCAAGAGGAGAAGGGACTAGGATTTCCTCCAAGGGGAATTCCTTGGTTGGTGGATTCCATTTTCTCAACCCAAGATCAACGTAGGAAAGGGGTAATGAATATTCCGTTTAAAATAAATTTTAGACGCTTTGACACAACTTGTTTTTTCAGTTTTTAAGAGTCGAGAAAAAACAAAAGATGACTCTAGTCTCCTTCGATTTTTAATGAGCCTGAAGTGACAAGTGCTCAGATGGACCTTTTCCGTTAAGGAGTCTGAAAAGGAATGAAAGGGACTGCTCTGGAAATCTAGGTAGAGGGAGTACCAAACCAATCGCAAAACTGCAGAATACATTTTACGGTATGGCAGTCAATCTTCCCGAATGTTGTGTTCAATGCATTGCGATCAATAGGGCGGTAGACACGGCTTCCTATGGATAAAGGATTAAGCCTATTGGGGTCTCCCAAAATATACTTGACGGTACGTGGGAGCACAAGTCCGTACTGGCACTTATTGTCTCAAAGTGGAGGAATCACCCAACCATCAGTGAGAACAACAGTTACCAGGTTTTACAACACTGGAATACATCTCTAGCCTAGACTTCTAAATGTTGTGCGTTAAGTTCCAAAGCGTTGTTAGATTCATTGAATTTATTTTAAGTTGATCTTGTTTATGAAGTTTGCCTTTCAGGTTCACCACGAGATGTAGATGTAATTCCTAAAATACAATCTAAGATGATAAAAAACTTTTTATCTCCTTTATGTAATGAAAATCCTAGCTACTAGGGAAAAGAAAGACAGAATCTTTTCACAAAGAGCAAAGAGCACACTCTAAATGCACTTTCCTAAATCAAGCCAATCAGACTGTCTATATGCAAATGCACATGCATGTATTTGTTTTTCGACTTTCTTAGTTTATGAATGCTAAAAAGAAAGTTGATGCACAAATCTGAATTTCTTTTCAAGCGACAAATATAAACAAGTTTCTTTTCGAAATCAAAAATGGAGACGATTACAACACCTTACGATTTTGAAATGAATACTTGTTTTTGACACTAGAAAATTACAAATTCAGACCAAAAGCAATAGTAACAGGATAATCGACCATCAACAGCAATCAAACTCTTTCCTACGATCGAAATCGACACTTGCGACAGATTCAAATCAAAGGACGACAGTACAATTACGCTACTTTTACAAAGGAGAACTGTAAACGACTCAAAAAACACACAAAAACACCTACAGTTATTTTGTACAAAGGAGGCAGAATAACAGTAAGGAAAAGGGATTTCAAGCAGACATATACTGATCATAGGCAGCAAAATTCAAGAATAGAACTGGAAAGAATGAACCACAGGAGCCACAACTGCATAGAGCTAGTCTGATCAGCGCACCTGTAACACAGAGAATATGAAATGCAGCGCAGATTGTCCACTCGGGAAGTGCGCTGAAATTCAGAATCTCTGAATTGTACCTGCGCTGGGCCAGAAACGAGACTATGTTCGGGTTCCGGTCACAGTTTGCAGTTCAGTTCTTGGGTTTTGGCCGAGTAAAAGCAATCAGTAATGCAACAATCAGGGGTAGATCTAAGGAGGATCGAAGAGCTATCACAAGGGCAATAAAATAGTTTGTGAATCAGTTGTTTAAAACATAAACAGATCCAATAGATGGATTGAAGTTGCAGTTGTCTACTTTGCATTCGTTATGGCAAATGCAGTTCGAATGCTACTCGTAAGTTTATGAAACAAACAACAAAGAATGATAAAAAAACAAACTAATTAGTTCCCCAGCGGAGTCGCCATTTTGTTACAGGGAAAAGTGTCTATTTAGAACTGCTCTATCCCACTAAGGTGTGACAGCTCCTTAGAAACAAACAGAGAAAAACTAATTTGTTTTTCCTTTATGAATTATAGATAGAGAGGAACAGAAAGACCAACCTCTGTCTTGCGCTAATCCTTCGATTCGATCCCTCTCTTCTTTGATAGTCCTCAGCTACCTGCTCCCTTGCATGCCCAGCTTCACAAAATACCTGTAAGATCACAGAAGCATAGCACTATACAAAGACATGGATCTATAATCATAAACAATCTAGGATCAGATGTAAATTGACCATACAAATGTAACAAGCATCAATGATACAAAAGCATGGAGGAAAACTCAAATAGCTTTTATTGATAAACAAGAAAAGAGCCAGGAGGAGTTACAACCAGTTGTTCCGACCCAGCATCAACCTCCCAGCAAAGAAGCCCCTCTTCACCTCAAACAAAGCTTAGATCACCCAACAATCTGATGTTTGTCTCAAGAAACCAACAGCAATTCCTTACAATATGCAAAATTCCAGCCTCGGATCTCTGGGATGAGGGATCCATATATAGATATCTGTAAGGGGGGATGAGTCAGCTTTTGATTTGATTAGTGTCTTCTCTTTGATAGTTCTTGCTTCCACTTGGAGACTGATGGCCTCTTACTCATCCTTGGTCGAATTCAGTGAGGCAAGTGTCACAGGAGAAGATTCTGGAAGCTTCCATTACCTCTCCACCTCGCGGAATGACATTTCCATTTGTCATTTCTCGCCCATCGCACCCCCCAGAAGGGACTTCTGAAATGCAATGCACCCTCACAGTGTATTTAGGTGAGATGCAACGCACTTAGCCAGTGGAGCAGCTGCAATGATCTTGTTTTGACCAATTCTGAGTAGTTTCTCATGGAGAACTTCTGGGAGAAGCTGTAATCTGTTGACCTTGTTCCTTTAGGGGTTAGAAAAACACTTTTAGGGACTTAGGATCCCTTGATTTATGGACATTTCATGCTTGGGGTTGTAGGGCCCAAAAATGTCTATAACACATCTGTTGTTCAATTGTTGTTCAATTGACCCTGTTATTCAATTGTTGTTCAATTGACCACCTGCTATTCAATTGATGTTCAATTGACCACCTATTGTTCAATTGCTATTCAATTGACCCTGTTGTTCAATTGTTGTTCAATTGACCTTCTGTCCTTCAATTGACTTTCTTTTGTTTAATTGACCACATGTTTTCAATTGTTGTTCAATTTACCTTCAGATGTTCAATTTACTTTCTGTTGTTCAATTGACCACATGCTGTTCAATTGTTGTTCAATTGACTTTTTGCTGTTCAATTGACCACGTGTTGTTCAATTGACAAACTGTTGTTCAATTGTTGTTCAATTGACCATGTGTTGTTCAATTGTTGTTCAATTGACTTTCGGTTGTTCAATTTACAAAGACAACCCTGTTCATACTTAGATAATCTTCTTAGATTGCAGAGCGTCCTTTTGAACTGTTATCTAAATTACTGTCAAACGCAGATACCAGCCTTTCAATAAATAACCCAGTCAACAGAATGTTCAACCTTCAGCTTCCTTCTTTTCTTATTGTTCGACCTGTGGCTTTCTTCTTTCCATTGTTCGGCCCTCAGTTTCTCAGTCTTTTCTGTCTCGCTCTGTCTTCAGCGTACTTCTTCACTCAACCTTTTCCTTCTATTGTACCTTCTATTTTTGTCAGACCTTCAGCATCCTTTTTCTTTCACTGGACCTTTGGCTTCCTCCTTCGCTCTGCTACTTCATGTTCACGAGTTGTGAACTGTACTTCTCCTCTGCGATCGATTCCCAAGATCCTTACATTTAGTGAACCGTTTGAACTTGTTTTTATATGAGTCAATAACTGAAGGAAATGTCTATTGGAGGGAGGCCGACCTATATATTCTTCATTCAATTATTCATCAATTTGTTTATGTTAAAATTGGCAACCAGGGAAAAACTTCATGTGGGTCATCTTATTCATGGCTAATAATATTTTTATTAGATTCCTCTCGTCGAGAGGTGTAGGATTGATATAAATATCATCCAATTCCGATAAGTATTCATGGAGATATGAATTTATTTTGATTATGGAATTATTATCAAGCCGACCTACAACTCATGTAGGCTCAGGAGCCCAACAGTCGCATCTATTCACCCACCAACGTTGTGTATAAATATAAGAGGACTTTTCCTCATTTGGACTCACTCATCTCATCACATCTCTCTCTCTCTACTGCGCAGATATGAGTCTCTTCTCTACTGTGCTGAAATGGGTCTCTCTCTCTCACACATGTGAAGCCGGAAGCTGTTGAATTTGAAGCTGCAACTGCAGAAGTAAAGATTGACTTGCGTGGCCTAGAAGATCTCCTCTTTGGAACTACGCTGTAGGTTCATCTGAACCTCCTTTGAAAGGCGCAACTTTTGGTGGTGGAATGAAGTCAATCTGACGAATGGTTTGCAAGATATCAACTGCCCTAGTTTGAAGCCGAAAACTGTTGAAACTGAAGCTGCAACTGCAGAAGTAAAGATTGACTTGCGTGGCCTAGAAGATCTCCTCATCTGAACTGCATTGTAGGTTCATCTGAACCTCCTTTGAAAGCCGCAACTTTTGGTGGTGGAATGAAGTCAATCCGACGAACGGTTTGCAAGATATCGACTGCCCTAGTTTGAAGCCGGAAACTGCTGAAATTGAAGCTGCAACTACAGAAGTAAAGATTGACTTGCGTGGCCTAGAAGATCTCCTCATCTGAACTGCGATGTAGGTTCATCTAAACCTCCTCTGGAAGCCGAAACTTTTGGTGGTGGAATGAAGTCAATCCGACTGTCGGTTTGTGAGATATGGTCTGCCCTAGTTTGATCATGAAGCCGCTAATGCTGATGCTACTGATCTAGGGTTTGCTACTGCTGATATGAATCAGATTTATTGTACTATTTCTCTCTGTTGAATTATTGAAGAAAAAAGAAGATTTGATCAAAGGGTTTCCCCACACATTGTGGGGTTTGTCCCTGGCTAGCCGCCACATCTTGTGTCTCTTGTCTTGGCTTGTTTTCTGTTGATCGTTTAATGTTCTATCTGCACTTTACTTTATGTACATGTGATTGCTAATCGGTGGAATATAATAATAAAAAAAAGTAAACTGATATAAGCATAGAACATACCATAAATTAACATGGTATCAGAGCTGAGGTGAAGACAAAGCCCGAGCAAGAGCAAGAGCAATCATTGAAGAGAAGATTGGCAAGGCTATCCTAAAAGAACTATGGGGTCCTCAACACTCTTTCCTGCCGAAGACAAGCTCCGTGAGAAAGATGACTATCACGGATGGAAGATGTCTATCGATCTAACCCTTGAAGATCAAGGAGTGCTGGACCATGTAAGAGGCAATATTGTTGAGCCTTCATCAAATGCATCTGCTACTGCCTGGAACAAATGGAAAAATGGAGAAGTCAAAACAAAGAAGATCATCCGGGACTCTATTGACAAGTGCTTGGTGGCCTACATCTCTGATCTAGACACCTCCAAGGAAATCTACGACAGACTGGTGAGTTTATTTAAAGTTAATGATGCAAATCAAGTTTTGTTTCTTAGAAATAAGTTGAGGGAAATCAAGAAGGGTAAAGATGAAAGTATACAAGCATACTTCTTAAGAATCACCGAGATCAAGAACGATCTCCTATCTATTGGGGAAACCATTACTGACAGAGAAATGGCACTCACAACTCTCGGAGGATTACCATCTGAATGGTATGTGTTCAGGACTACTCTTTTGAACTATAATGTAATTCCTGGTTTCAAGGAATTAATGGCTAGATGCATTCAAGAAGAAACAAGGGAAGAAGTGAAAGAAATGCCCATGCCTAAAGGTCCTCCTGCTGTTTTTTCTTCTCATGCAAAGAAAAGAAATAATTCCGGGACTAAATCAAAAGGAAAGGCTGGACCTAAGGCTAGAAAAAAAATGACGATGTTACATTTGCGATAAAGCAAGTCACTATGTATGAGATCATGAGCATCATGATGAATGAGATCATGGACATATAGGATAGCATGATGATGATGCACACTAGTTTGAGCAGCATTATGATGGATAAAATCATGGACATGGGCAGCATGATGATAATCATGATTAAAGAAGCATGGTACAGTATGCAGTGGTGCAACTCGAAATCCCTCTAATGGCAATCAAAGGAATGAAAAATTCAACAGCAAAGGTAAGAGGAGAGCTGGGAATCAAGGAAGAGGACAAGCATTCAAGAAGGCTAGAAATTCTAGGATGTATTAAATGCACCTGACCTCAAAAGGAACCTAGTGTCCATCTTGGCAATGGAAGACAGAGGCTACAAGGTAACCTTCAGCAATGGCAAGGTATGTATATGAAAAAATAATGTTAAAGATGCCTTTACTCTTGGGTTTAGTGTTGATTCATTATATCAGGTCGATCGAAGTCCGCTAAGTGTCATGTCTTGTGACACAACTCTTTAGTCCGAACTTTGGCATCGGAGGTTTCCCACCTTCATTACATAGCTCTACTCGATGTAAGACAGATGGTAACAGGGATGCCCAATTTCCAAGTAGAGAAAGAAGGTGTATGTCCGGGATGTGCCAATGGAAAGCTCAAAAGGGGACCATTCCCCTCAAGCCAAAGCAAGACCTCCGATATATTACAATTGGTTTACTCAGGCATACCTGAGGTTGGCATTAAGAGGGAGACTACTACACCACATACTCCTGAGCAGAATGGTGTGGTGGGAAGGAAGAACCACACGATGATGGAAGCTGTCCGGGCCATGCTACATGATCAAAGACTTCCAAAGTTTCTATGGGCTGAAACTGCAAACACTGCCGTATATGTACAAAATCGATGCCTTCATCAAGCATTGGGTTCCAAGACTCCTGAAGAAAAATTCACCGGTAAGAAACCTGATGTTTCTCATTTTAAAATTTTTGGAATCCCTGTATACTTTCATGTGCCGAAAGAGAAAAGAAATAAATTGGGAGCATCTGGAAAGAATTGAATTTTCGTGGGCTATGGTGAAAATACTAAAGGCTATAGAATCTATGTAGCCGGTCAAAGGGAAGTCATAATTAGTCATGATGTCACCTTTGACGAAGATATGGCTCTCAGCAAGGTGATCAATCTTCCGACTTTGAGGAGCTCTCAAGAAGCTGACACCAGGGAACCAAAAGAAAAGGATGATGAATCAATGCCTGATGTAGAAGAACCCATGGATCCGATTGATCCTCCTCCATATGAGCCTTCCTCTTCTAGGAAGAGGCCTTCATGGCTTAAGGGGTTACTTGATGATGTTGAAGGACATGCTGCACCCCGAGGAACCTTTCGTAAAATTAAGAAACCTAATAGGTATCAAGGATACCTGACCATCATGAGCACGATCATTCAAAATGAGCCTTCGTCATTCTCAGATGTCGTCAAGCATTAACTATGGAAGGATGTTATGACCATAGAATATGAGTCTATTATGGAGAATGATGTTTGGGAAGTAGTTCCCAGACCCTGGACAAGACAATTGTTACTTCAAAATGGCTTTACAAGATAAAGCATGCAGCAAATGGAAGTATGGAAAAGTATAAGGTTCATTTTGTTTTATCCCAGAAGGGAGGTATAGACTATGATATTTGCACATGTTGCCAGATATACGACCATTCGCTTGATCATAGCCCTTGTGGCTTCACAAGGATGGAACCTACATCAGATGGATGTTAAGACCACGTTCTTGCATGGTTCTATCAAAGAAGAGGTCTATGTGGAGCAACCTGAAGGATTTGAGATTTATGATTGAAAATCTCATGTATGCAGGTTGAAGAAGGCTCTCTATGGGCTGAAGCAAGCACCCCGAGCATGGTATGAGAGGATCAATAGCTACTTGATGAAGCTGGGATTCACTAGGAGTGAAGCTGATCCTAACCTTTACTTTAAGGTTGAAGATGACAAGCCTCTCATACTGGTGTTGTATGTGGATGACCTCTTTCTAACAGGTGCAAACCCTCTCATTCACAAATGTAAGAGGGAGATGGCTTCTGAATTGAAATGAAGGACCAAGGACTTGAAGTGTGGCAGAAGCCAAGGGAAATTTTCCTATCTCAAGGAAAATATGTGGTAAATATATTGGAAAGATTCGGTATGATGGACTGCAAGCCTATGACTACCTCGAGGATCTTAACTTTTAGAAGTTATATGGTAGTGATGTCGGACCAGACTTGGGAAATGCCTCTGAGTTTCAAAAACTCATTCGCATTGATGT
Source organism: Pinus tabuliformis (assembly GCA_031772625.1). NCBI lineage: Eukaryota > Viridiplantae > Streptophyta > Pinopsida > Pinales > Pinaceae > Pinus > Pinus tabuliformis. Next base: position 1,203,988,721 of record CM062817.1, on the reverse strand, counting down.
TCTTGGTGAAACTCCGTCCGAACATATGTTTTGTAGTTAGCATTGTGAGCTCATATTTGGTTGAGCCTCACTGGATTGATGCCATGAATCTTCTGAGATGTCTTCAGGACACAATCTCTCATGGATTAAGATACACTGCCGGAGATGTGAGACTACTTGGATATATTGATGTTGATTGGGCAGGCAGTGTGGTGGACCGTAAGAGCACTTCCGGGTACTGCTTCACCTTGGGATCTGCTTCGATATCCTAGATGAGCAGGAAGCAGAAGTCGGTGGCTTTGAGCACTGCCGAAGCAGGATATATTGTTGCTAGCATAACCTCATGTGAGGCAGTCTGGTTGAGGAAGCTCTTTAGAGAGCTATTTGAGCACATGCTAGATACCACTGTGATCTTCTGCGACAACCAAAGTGGGATTTGTCTATCAGGTACCACTTTATCCGGGATATGGTACAACAGGGAGCAGTTAGGCTCCAACACATCAGGACAAATGAGCAGGTTGCAGACATTCTCACGAAGCCTCTCGAGAAGGTCAAATTCTTAACCTTCCGAGAGAGGCTTGGAGTCGTGGAACAACCCTCTTAAGAGAGTCCCACATGAGTTGAACACAGAGCTCTGGGAGCTCCTGGGTGCGTGGGGTACTTCTTGGAGCTAGCTATGAGCGACCATAGGGTGAGTGGTTCACCTTCCCCTAGTGGTGCACTGAATACAGGGTGAGTGGTTCATGTTCACCTAGTGGTGCGCTGAATATAGGGTGAGTGGTTCACCTTCCCCTGTGATACCCCATTATGGTTGACATGTGTGTAGGGTGAGTGGTTCACCTCCCCCTACTCGGACACATGTATGTAGGGTGAGTGCTTCACCTTCCCCTACAATTGACATATGCATAAGATGAGTGGTTCACCTTCCCCTGTGATACTCCATTATGGTTGACATGTGTGTAGGGTGAGTGGTTCACCTCCCCCCTACTCAGACACATGTATGTAGGGTGAGTGCTTCACCTTCCCCTACAATTGACATATGCATAAGATGAGTGGTTCACCTTCTCTTATGACATATGAGCAGGATGAGTGGTTCACTTTCTTTTGCTAATGCCCCGACACACATCCTACCCATAGAGTCCAAGACTCATGGGAGGTACCTCTCATTTGGCCAATGAGTTGAGAAGATCTAGTTGGGGACCATAGCACTACTGATGGATGCATCGTGTATTGCTATACTCCCTATGACTAGGATGCATGGTGTTCAACAACTTGATCTGGGATCAAGGACTGACTTTAGTCAGTGGAGAGTGGTATGATACACTCTTGATCACTTCTTCTTCATTATTACTTCATGGTTCAGCAGAGCAGAGTAGGGCAGTGATGGCAGGGATGGTACAGGATGACAGGTTGGCATGATGATGGATTGGCAGGTGGAATTCTCCCTAGTTGAGAGGGAGTGTTAAAATTGGCAACTAGGGCCAACTTTCACCTTAGGATAACTCATATGATGGAGATGATTATTGCATTGGATTCCTCTTTTGGAGATGTACAATTTTGATATAAAGATCATCTCATTCTGACAAGCAGAAATGGAATTATGAATTTATTTCTCTTATGGACAAATTGTCAAGGTTGACCACAGTGAAATGTAGGCTCATGAAGCCCAATAGATGGGTCTCCTCACCCTCAACGAATTGTATAAATAGAGGTGACCTTTTCCTCATTTGGACATCATCTCATCACATTATCTTCTCTCTCTTGGTTCGTACAACTTGGAGGCATCTCTCTCTTTCTTCGCACGTGTGGTTGATCTCTCTCTCTCTCTCCTTCGCATGTGTGGCAAAGGCCGAGTTCTTTTGGGTCAAACAGGCTGAATTTTAGAAGCATTGAACAGGGTGATTTGACCAGTGTTGACCTTGGTTTTTGGGCCATAAATTCAATTTTTGAAGGCCGCATTTATTGGCACAACAATCGAGGATTTTGGGACAATTTGACCAATGTTAACTTCAGGTTTGACCGCAGAAAATTGCAGCAGTATTTTCTCTCTCCTTTGACTGTGTTTGATTGAAGAATTTGGGTTGACTTTGACTCTCCTTGAAGTTTGAACTAGACTGTTGTTTGGAGGATGTTTTGAGGCAACTTTGACCACCGTTGACTTTCAGGTTAGGGCTGATTAAACTGCTGTTTTGGCAGATTTGTTTTGGGCTGTATTTATGATATTTGTATCCTCTCTCTCTGCGAAACTATTGAAGAATAATAGAATATTTGATCAAAGGGTTCCCCACATTGGGGTTTGTCCCTGGCATCAACCACATCTTGTGTCCTCTTGTCTTGGCTTGTCTTTTGCATATGATTTTATGTTTTATCTGCATTTACTGTCAATATTTATGAGTTAAGGTGATTGCTACTGGATATAATTGGAATTTGTCATTGGGCTGCAAAAGAAATATTGAGGTAAATTGTCTTAAGCATAGGACATACCATTGTTATTTAAAATTAATAGCTTTTTCTCCAAATCTATGGTCTTCGTTGTGTTGAGATCATAGGATATAAACAGGGATTGAATGGAATGAACTTGTAAACTCTAAATCGACATAAACCATAAACACACAAAGAGAGAGAATGTGAACCTATGAACAAGAGAAACACAAGATGTAGGTGCCCATAGGGTAAAGATTACATAAGAGAGCACTTAGTTCATGATCAAAGAATATACTTGGACAAATGAGGGTGAGCATGTATTTATATTCACTATAAGGTGGGGCAATCTCCTAAAGAGGGGTTATGGGGTTGCTAATCTAGGTTGGCCCTAACCACCTAGATATAATATACTAAACTGTTTGACTAGGTTAGCTTTGTTGCCACACAATCTAGCAGTGGTCCTAGGAGGGGTACCTAAGGGACAACTACTATGTTAATTTGGTAGCTTAGTGACAAATTCCAGTCATGGGACTAAATTCCTATTTCCAAAAGGACCAATTTTGACCTTTGAAGCCACTGGAAACAAGGGAAAATGTACTTTTGAAGTGAAGCCCACAAAGTGTCATTTGATCAAGTCGGTCAAGAGAGGCTAATTAGCCCTACTCTAACATCTATAAATACAAGTGACCTCCACGTCATTTGGACACACATCAACTCACAACTTCTTGTCTCTCCTCTTCTCATTGGTTCATACAAATTGCAGGGTCGCTTCACATGTGTGGGTTGGAAAAGGATGAAATTTCAGGTGGACGAAATCTGAAGCAGACTGCAACTTTGGCCAACTTTGACCAGCATCAAGTTGAGTTTGACTTTCTGGGCTAAATTTTGGTTCGATCTTTTGAGGGCATTTCTGTCTTGGCAGGGTGCAATTTTTGGCATAAAAACTGAGGAAGTCTGGGCACTTTGACTGCTAACCTATTGCAGACTTTGATCGCAGGAAAGATTTTGACCGCAAAGATTCTCTCTCTCTTGATTGAGTTTGACTGAGTTTTGATGACCAGCACATCAGGGCGCATTTATTGTTGATTTGACCTAGTTATTTGGAGGGGTTCACTGGTTAGGGCAGACTTTGACTGATGTTGACTTGGACAAAATTGCAGATTTGAGATAGTTGACTAGATTTTACTTTTCATCATTGGTATATTGGATTTATGGTTGGTTGACTTGGTTGATAGTCAAAGCCTTTGACTTTGACTCTTGTTGATGGATATTGCTCATTGTACTCTCTGTTGAACATTTTATGACAATCTAATAGAAGAAGAATTACAATGTGTTTTCCCCCTTGTGGTGTTTTTCCTTGGTGTTGATTGTCTCCTATTTGTCATTGCATTTACTGTTCTATCTTCAATTACTGTCGATGAATGGAAGAATTAATTACTGTTGAAAAGGTTTCTAATTGAAGAATTGAGTTGGGCTAAAGTAATTGATACAACATAGAACAATGTAAAAATTAACATGGTATTAGAGCTAAGGTGAAGGACAAGCCCAAGGGACACAAGAGTTGAAGCATTCATTTTTGGAAAGTTGAAGGAGCCTATCAAATCAAATCAAAATGTCTACCTCTTATTTCAAGGAAAATGAGAAGCTGGGTGACTCATCTAACTTCGCTGCATGGAAAATCAGGTTGGAAATCATATTGGAAGACAATGATGTTTTGGAATACATACAAGGAAAAGTTCTTGAGCCCTTAGAAAGATGAGTTAAAAACAAAGAAAATTGTAACTGATGGTTTACAAGATCATTTAATTGCTTATGTTGGAAATTTGAAAAAGTCTAAGGACATGTATGATAAGCTAGCTGGCATGTATGAAGTCAACAATTTGAATGAAATCATCACCTTGAAAGATCAATTGAAAGACATAAAGATGAATAAAGGAGAGATTGTGCAATCTTACATTATGAGGATATGTCGTCTTAGAGATCAATTGCAGAGAGTTGGGGAAACTGTGCCTAACAGGGACCTGGTGGTGGTAACCCTTAGAGGTCTCCCTCCTATTTGGGAAACCTTCATTACCACCATAAGAAATAACAACGTTTTTCCGTCATTTGATGAACTTGTTGGAAAGGTCACTCAAGAAGAATCCAAGATGATTTCAAGAGGGAGAATTCATAAGCATGGAGAAGAAGAGCCTGCTACATTTGTTACTCAAGATAAGAAGAAAAAGGGAAAAGGAAGGACATCTGGTTCGAATAGGCCCTCTCTCGAGTCAAAGGAATCTAATAGAAGATCAAGGGATATTGAATGTTACAATTGTCACAAGCATGGTCACTATGCCCGAGACTATCTGAGAAAGAGAGATGCTCCAAGATCCGATCGAAGCTACAACAACAACAGGTACGATGATAGAAGAAGAAGCAATGATGGAAGAAGAAGTGATGATAAAAGAAGGCAAGATGATAGAAGAGGGAGAGACAATCGAAGGAGAAGAGATTCTTCGAATGATTGTGAAGAAAGTCCTCATCCTCAAAAGAAGTCAAGAAACTCCAGGTATGAAAGTAACGTAGCTACTAGTCAATCTGAATACATTCTTATTTTAGCCCTTTCTAGTTCTTCTCCTTCGGATTCGTATAATAGCTGGCTGGTAGATAGTGGGGCTTCTAGACACCTCACCGGTATAAGGAAGTCCTCTCAAATTTGGTTGAGAGGGAGACAAGTTTGAAGATTATTCTTGGGGACAACACTACATATCCAGTGAAGGGCTTTGGTATTGTCAAATTTTATTTGGACTATGGAAAATTTGTTATTCTTCATGAAGTGATGTATGTTCCGGAACTAAAGAAGAATCTGATATCTATTTCTGCCTTGGAAGACAAAGGAATGAGAGTAGCCTTCATCAATGGAAAGGTCCTCTCCTGGCCAAAGGGATCTCGAATGAAAGATGTCTTTATCTTGGGATCTAGAATGGGAGGATCATATAGAGTCTCTGGAAGATCTCTTCTAACAATGGTCCATAAAACTTATCATCAATGTGAGCTATGGCACCGAAATAAAGAAAAGTCAAGGGACCATTCCCCTCTAACAAGATCAAGACCGATGATAATTTTGAACAAAATGAATTAGCTGTGAGAGAATAAGTTTGGAAGGATACTATGGCCGAATAATTAATTATGAAGGATTATGTATGGGATGGTGCAACTTCAAAATGGCTATACAAGATGAAGTATGAAGCAAGGTTGCGGGGGAACGACCCCCTCAGAGAGTGCTCCCAAAATTTGCTCTCGCAAAAAAAATTCATTGTCTAGTTTTTTCACAATTTTTTTGTCACAAAGATGTTCCAAATGCAATTTTTTTCAAAGAAACAAGATTTTTTGAGTAGGGCAGTTTAATATTCAAGCTTATGGCCCTAGTATTGATATACAATTCATGGTAATGTTAAATTCTTTAAAGTAAAAGTGACATTCTCATTTATCTTTCATTTTCATCCTTTTACTTAAATTTTTAACATTACCATGAAATGACTCAAGATGTTTGAGAGTGGTTCCAACCTCGTTGGATTTCATATGGAGAAAGTAGAATTTTAGATTTCACTCAAAATCCAGTAGACTTATCAATTTTTCAGGATTTCAGGATTGGGGGGATTGCAATGTTTCCATTGGATTTTGTCATGTACTACGGTATGAGACTTGTATTTAATCAAGAGCCCCAAGCCCTCCATGTACCTTCATGTTAGTGACATTGGTTGTCGAACTCCTCTATCATGACCCTACTAAAAATGTACCCATCACTCAAACAAAATCTTGACTTGACATGCTACATTTTTTCTATCTTATGTTAATTGCTTAGAGGGTGATATTAATGACAGATCCCAAGATAGGCAATGATTTTGATGATATGTAGCTATTGGTTGTAGCATGATTTTTTTGGATGTTAGAGGCCATCTAGAGCCTATTTGTTGATGTATTTTCAGTTCAGAAATAGACTACACTGGAAGATTTTTTGGTTTTTTGCACCCTTAAGTGTTATATAAATGAGAACTTGTAACTTTTGAACGTGGTTGATGAAGATTATAACTTCTAGATGATTGATGTTATATGGTGTAATCCATGTTTTTATGCTTTTATATCTAATTCATCATTCTACATGCTTTTGTTGACATATATGCATCAAAATATATAAAAATTCGCTCCCAAACTGGGAGCTTTTGAAAATGTCGCTCCCCGCTCCCGCTTTTGTTGATGTACAAGACATGAAGACTCACATTTGCAGATTGAAAAAAGCACTGTGTGGTGTGAAGCAAGCTCCCCAAGCTTGTATGCCTGTATTTACAGTTACCCGTTGAAGTTTGGATTCACAAGACGCAGTGTCGATCTAAACCTCCACTTCAAACTGGTCCAAGGTATGACTTTGATTTTGGTTTTATATATTGAAGATCTATTCTTGACAGGTAGGGAGCCTTCGATGATTGAACCTAAGAAGGGGTTGGCTTTTGAGTTTGGGTTGAAAGATTTTGGTTTGAGATACACTTCCAAAGACGTAAAGCAGAATGGGTTGATGGATGTGACCCTCCTAAGAAAGGGTCTGGGCTAATCGAGGACACTGAGTATGCTTTCCCCCCTGTTTGAGCTCCTAGGGTGAGGAATTGAGCCTTATAACTCCTGGGGTTGATGGACCTCTGGATTTACCAGAGTATACCCTAGTTGGCATCTGTCTTTCCCATCCATCTTACCAATGGGTGCTAGCTGCTTGAGTTAGGTGTGATCCTTACCACTTATGGTAAGTGGCATCCCGCTGAAGCTAGAGATGTGGGGGTTCTACTGCTGACTTTTGAGGGTCAAGTTGGGAAAATCAATAGATAATAGGATAAACGTGATCCTTACCATTTATGGTAAGTGGTATCCCTCCTATTATTGCTAGGCAGGAGGATAGGCGTGATCCTTCCTATTGTCTGTAGGTTTCTCGGGTCATAGCATTGGTTCCCTGCTAACAGAGGTTTCCGGGTCGTAGCATTGGTTCCCCGCTAGAAGAGGTTTCTTGGGTCATAGCATTGGCTTCCCGTTGGTAGTTATTCCAGGTGGTAGCAATGGCTCCCTAATGGACAAAGGGTGGTAGCTGAAGCTCCCCTATGATACTTCTTCTTTAGATTCAAGAATGTTTTAGCAGATAGTGTTGAGCAGAGATGGGACATGATACTTGCGATGATTAAATGATGTAGTTGGAATTTCTCCCTAGCTGAGAGGAAGTGTTAATTTGGCAGCTCAATGACAAATTCCAATCATGGGACTGAATTCCTCTTTCCGAGAGGACCAATTTTGACCATTGAAGCACTGGATTTGGACAAGGGAAAATGTACTTTTGAAGTGAAGCCCACGAAGTGTCATTTGATCAAGTTGACCTAGAGAGGCTAATTAGCCCTCTTCTAATGCCTATAAATACAAGTGACCTCCATCTCATTTGGACACACATCAACTCACACTTATCTCTCCTCTCCTCATTGGTTCGTACAAATTGCAGTGTCTCTTTACACATGTGGGATAGAAAAGAAGGACGAAATTTCAGGTGGATGAAATCTGAAGTAGACTACAACTTTGACCAGCGTTGACTTTGAATTTTTGGGCTAACTTTTGGTTTGATCTTTTGAGGGCATTTCTATCTTGGTAGGCCATAATTTTTGGCACAAAAATTGAGGAATCTGGGCACTTTGACCACAATCCTATTGCAGACTTTGACTGTAGGAAATTGTAGATTTTGACCGCAGAGATTCTCTTGCTTTTGATCGAGTTTGGTTGAGTTTTGATGACTATATTGGGATGACTTTGACGAGCACATTGAGCCACATTTATTACTGTTTTGACTGAGCTATTTGGAGGGGTTGACTTTTGACTGGTTAGGGCAAACTTTGAATGCCGTTGACTTGGACATAATTGTAGATTTGAGATAGTTGACTAGATTTGACTTTTTATCATTGGTATAGTGGATTTATGGTTGGTTGACTTGGTTGATAATCGAAGCCTTTGACTTTGACTCTTGTTGATGGATATTGCTCATTGTACTCTCTGTTGAACATTTTATGACAATTTAATAGAAGAAGAATTACACAGGGTTTTCCCCCTTGTGGGGTATTTCCTTGGTCTTTGACCAAACCAGTGTTTCTTGTTGATGTGTTGATTGTCTCCTATTTGTCATTGCATTTACTTTTCTATCTTCAATTACTGTTGAAAAGATTGCTAATTAAAGAATTGAATTGGGCTAAAGTAATTGATACAACATAGAGCATTGTAAAAATTATCATACTAGATCAAATGACAACAATGGGACAAAGACCCATTGTCATCTCAGTTAGTGTCCCTTGCTCTTTACGAACTTTCACTGATGGGAGGAGTCCCGGAATGAAGGAAATCACCAATGATGATATGATCAATGATCAGGTATGACATGATTTCTGAGGCCCATTCAAAGGGGAGGCTCAAAAGAAGGGATCAATGCTTCAAATAAAGCTAATGGCTCTCCAAGAAAGACTTATAAGGAAGAGACCTTGACCTAGGGTTAATGATATTCAATAATGAGAAGGATGCCTAAGGTCAAGGCTCCAAAGATGATAAGGACCTCTCAAGAAGCTTTGTAAGATGATTATATGCCTTTATATAAGCTTTTGCTATTCTTGAGAAGGACCTAGAATGGGACCACATGAGACGTAGGGTTTATGAATAATCGTGGGAGGAGACCCTCCAAGGAGCTCACTAGGTCAAGTTAGTGTAGGGAAATGGTTTTAAATTATTTATTCCACCGAATACTATGTGCAAAACCCTAAAGAAGACCTCTTACCAAGACGTTCAAGATGATTTCCAGGAATGCAACTAGGGCTTGGGTTTTCTCACAATCCAATTGTGGGAATTGCCTCAAATTTGGAGGAGAGCTAGAGGAAACACCAACATAGTAGTTTGTCCAAGCGGTTTTGCAAAAGCTCCCCTGTAATGCAATTCACAGGAAGCCCTAGTTGGCCATCTAGGGAAGGGGCTGAAACTTTTTGAAAGGAGAAAAAGAGAAGGGAAAAAGCGGTGATCACCAAATTACTTGGATGATTGCCTTACCTTTTGGCTATGGAGTCTATGTGATTCAAAATTTGGCCAAAATGGTCTTCAAGGAGGCTAAAAAGTGATGCCCTAGCAAGCACTCTTTAACATTTACCCACCCAAGATCTATGGATTTTCATGGAAGAAAAACAAGATTTACTCCACTAGGAACATTCATCTACTTGTTATCAATGAGTAACATGCACAAATTTGCAATCTAACAATCTTTTACAATAATATTCAATAATTAGGGCACAAAAGAAAGAACTAGTTACAAAATTTCCACACATTAGACATTTTTCATGTAAAAATCTTCAACAAGATTACTTAATATATAACAAGAGATATATCCAATCCAAGATTAGGAAGATGGTTCCAAGAAAGAACGAAATTTAAGCTCCAAAAATATTGAAATGCATAAAGAGATCTCCAATAGATGACCAAGAGAAAAGTGCGAAATTCTTTAAGCGAATTAGATCCAAGTGTGATGATGATGTTTGATACAAATGAGGTCTCACTTTATTTATATGAGCCTCTAAGAGTTCAAATTAGCCTAAGATGCCCCTAAATTTATATTAATGTGCAAAATAACTTTGGTGACAAACCCACCAAATCACCATAAAGTGTAAAATAAACCATCCAAAATGAAGCAGAAATGATGTAGCAATCATATAGGAGGACCGTTGGAAGGCCTGATTGAGTCCTCAAGTGCCATGATGAAGAAGAGGGCTCCAAGAATGATAGTCAAGGGAGTGCCCCATTGATCTCCATGTAAAACATCATGTGGTGCTCCAAAGTGGCTCTGGGGCACAAGTAGTGGTCTTGTGGGTCTCCTTATGTAAAATAAGCCTGTAGACTACTCAAAATAAGGGCACTGAAGATGGTACTTTCCCTCCCATGTCTCAAGGACAAGACAAACCTCCTTTGGGCCTCAGATCAACTGCCAAACCTTGTATACAATACTACTTTGAATAGGGGCACTGCTGGTCCAAGTGCATCATTTCTCACATAATGCGAGCAATGAACATGCTGCTGTAGGCGGTGACGCTGCCCATGGCATGAGATAATGCTCTGCTACATGTTGGAAACCAATGGCTCTCAACGCTTCCCCTACAAGTGTCAATATGATCCTCTAGTGGGCTCGGATCTCGTATAGGGAGGCCAAGCCCAAAGTGAAACCACCTGCCAATCCTGTATAAGATCCAATGTGTCTCCTCACCTTCAAATACAATAATCATTAATGCAATTGGGTGAATAAGCTCGTTAATCAAGGGTAGAAGTGGGGACTTCATAGTGGGCTTTCCTTCCAGATTTGGGGCTTTGAGCATGTAATGGTGTTACCTCCCTAGGTAGGAGTGGTTAATAGACAATCCTATTAGGTGTTCCTAGCACTGAATGGGAAGGACATGTCCAAGGTACATCCTTCAATTGGTAGGTGTCATGTGAATAATGACGAGGTGGATGGCGACATAGGGGTCTCAAGGCCAAATGACATGGGTTCATGGGTGGTAATGATGAACGCAGGAGGGAGAAATTGTGGTACATGAGTTACCCCGACCTTTGCTTTTCCACCCTTTTTCATTTGCCTTTTTCCTTTTATTGATTTTTCTTTTATTTTATTGCTCGAGACTCCAGGGGATGAGAGCATGATGTGTATGATATAACAGTGATTACCCTCTCAAGGTGGGGCAGTTCATCGCTCACCAGGGGTTGGGACATACATGGGTTCCTTAATGTTGAAGAGTGTGACTAGTTTCGGTCTTCATAATTATTATCATTATGTATTTTATGTAAAAAGCAAAAGAAAAGAAAAAGAAAAATTATTATTATTTTCTAGATAAGCATGTTCTTTGTGCTTCTAGATTTTTGAGTCAAAGAGTCAAGTCCTATTTTGGACATAATGTAAAAGAAAATGAAAAAGAATTTTTAAATGTAAATTTTGGGACAGAAACCCCTCTAGATGCCAACTCAACCTTGCCCCAATGAACATGTCTATTCACACCCCTCTGTATTGTATAAATAGATGATGGATAGAGCTCATTTGGACACACACACTTGGATGGATTTTGGTCTGAAATATCATAGAGAAGGGCAGAGACGCTGGAGGAGGAAGTCTGGAAGAAAGGATTTCTTCTCGAAGCTAGGGTTTGTAGAAGATTTGTCTTGGTTTGCCTCTTGTTGCTGGTCTCTTGCTGATGAATCTGTTGGAAGGAAGTAAGGTCTGTCTTGGCATCTAGAGGAGGGAATTTATGTGGTTATGGGTCTTGGATATCTCATTTGATCTGATTCTATAAGAAGAGATTTTTTGGGTTTTCCCCTTGGAGGGGTTTTGCCCTGGCTTGGAGCCTATATCTTGTGTTCTATTGTCTTCTATGATCTTCATGTTTTATGGTAATTGCTTGATGAAGGAAGAAAACATAATAATAAAAATGCTAACAGTCTCACAAGTAATTATCATGTAATGGAAATCTAATAAGAAGATGAAAACTTCCCGATTTCCAACATGGTATCAGAGCAAAGGTTTGCACAGGGAGGCTTGAAGATCACATCCTTGTTGACATTTGGATCAGACCTCTCTCTATGACTTTTTGAAGATTTTGTCTCTGCAAATTAATCAAGATTTTGTCTCTACAGATTACATTTATGTCTTGAATCATATATATTACAAAGACCACATTAATTTGTTATTTTACAAATATCTATGTGGCACACGATTTGTTTATTAGCACATATTACATTATTGCATTACAGGCACAGGCTCAGATCTTATAACCTATAACTCGCTTCTATGGATCGGATTACAGTGCTTAATCACTCTATGGTGACTTTAATGGCTCGTTCTCACTTATGGTTCAAATCTAAATATGTCACTCGCACCTGTGACTGATATCACAATGACTCGATTATTAACTTAAATTCTGAGGATTGAATTTTAGATATATTTTATTATGATAATCTCGATCATATTATGTTTTGAAGTGGATGGCGTGTTTGATATCACGTAGTAGATCTCGCTATATGTTGAAATGGCTTGGTTACGTTAGAATTCGTGTCCACTGGACTGTATCCTGTAGTGGCCCCATAACTCTGATGGCTCGGTGGCTCAAAATAGTAGCTTGATGCATTGTTATATATATATTTTGGAGTTTATTATGGATCATATTTTCGGTCATCTAGATGATACAAGCTGTAACATCTCTTCAAACATGGCGTGACAGTATCACATTCTTAGCACACAATGATAAAGTCCTTGGCTAGATACATAAGTCTTGGGCTCGTCCTATGGATTCACTATAATGGCTTGCATTCGAAATGCATGGTTCAAATATTTTGCAGTGATCTGGATTTGTTCTGTGACAATGCTCTTCATCAATGACATTGTTCTATGTACAATGATTCTATTCTTTGTGGCATCATTGTGAGGCTCACATACTTCACAGTGATTATTTTCTATGATGGATGTTGCTTTCCATGAAAATTGACGATTGAGAAAGATGATGTTAATCGAATTAGGGCTTTAAGTAAAATAGAAGTGCGAATTGAATTACTGTGGTTCGCTTGAATCGACAACTCGCATTGTCTAACTCGTATTTGAATAAACTCCACTAAGGATCAATATATTAATGGATGACATCAAATATCCATGGATCATGGTTTGCTCCATGTATTTCGGTCAATGGTTTATGGCTTGTTTGAATACAAGTCCACGAGGAAACATGTTGATCGTATCAATCTATGGCATATACAACACATCGGTTTGAGAACTGTAAACTCAAAATTATAACTCTTAGCTTACATAAACACTGCGACCAAAGGTTGCGTCGAAGTACAATGGAAGCTCGTCAAATTAATGGTCGTACGATTAGTTTACTATGGAAGCTGCTATTGCATAGATTGATGTTAATGAGATCAGACACGCTTCATAAGTCAATGACATCGGTGAAGCTGAATTGAAGTTCAAAAGAGAATGATGCTGTACAAACTTGCAAAGGTATGTATAATTACCTAGGGTCTGCATAAATAAAACAATTATGGTTTTGCAACATAGTGCATAATAAGAATCTAGGGTGTGTGGATTTTACTTTTTAAAATTTTTTGGTATCTAGGATTCATAAACCCTAGATGAGACTTGATTTAGAAAAACCCTAACCTTATTTTGGTTATTCCCTTTGTAGAAAAACCTTAACTCTTGACATCTAGGGTTTGCAGATAATCCAGGGTATATGGTAATTTGTAGAAAGGGTGGAATTAGATTTGACATCAAAACCCTAGTGCTGATGTTTCGGCTGAAAGTAAAAGTCTTATCAAGGATAAGATCAAGGAATTTAGGGTTTGTATTTAAAAACCCTAGGAGTTCACCCTCTGAGATACCATAGAAACCCTAGATTGACAAAATTGACATCATGCTCTTGTATTTGTATATTTTGCTTGGTTGTACTTGTCGATGAACATTGTAGGTACATAATAAAGGAAGCAAGATGAGAAGGATGCTAAGCAAAAGCAGTTCTTGTGCTTGTTAATGATGAGCATGATGTAAAGAGGGAACTATAAGAATCGTGATGGACATGATGAGTCCATTGGATCACATTGATGATATAAAGGTGAAGCATGACATTATGATAATAAAATTAGAAGTCTACATTATCAAGTTGCTTTTGGACAAAATTATCTAGCTCTCAAAATTTAAGAAGATTGAGACCACATTGCATATTATTGTTCATCCAAACATTTTCTAACATCACGTTAGAGGGAGTCATTTTGCAAAGAGGGATCATAAAGATCCTATAAGAATCATCATTTTAGAAGATTCTTGGTAGCAACATTATGACTGGTATATATTCCATCTAGTATGGAATCAATACTCTTGAAGGATGAAGGAATGCAGATGGTCAAAGTTCCAGGTACAAGAAGCAAGCTCATTCAAAAGGGATGGCTAGATGATTGTATGAAAAGCAAGGTATGCATATTGTAATTAACACTTCAGGAAAAAGTTCATATCTATAAGAATCTTGCAAAAAGAGTTGGATATAAAATGTGCTTGATTAGCTTTCCATATGGATGCATGATGTCCAAAAGAAGGAATGTGACATGCGTTGGTATAGAAAGAGATCAAGACTCTCTCACAAGATTGCATGGCATAAATATAACAATGTTGATCAACATCAAGTATAGTCTCCGAAGAAAGAAAGAGAGTTAATAATGACAACTCCAAGGAAGATATTATAACTTGGTAATCAAGCTCAATCCATGGGCACTCTGATTAAAATGAATGCATGAAGAAAGATTCATGTGGAGATGGATTATGCGAAAGGATGTTGATCTCGAAGAACTCAAGTAAACTGATGCTTTGATGAGAAGGCCATCATGATAAGGTAAGTTTGATGTTAATATTTTTGTTGTTGGTTATTTGGTCAACACATTGTTTTGCTACCTGGAAGGATATTGCAAGAATACATGATGGCAGTTGAAGCAAGTTCAACTGTATGGATTGAATATATGGTTTTGAAAATCATGTAGTCAAGATATTTGCATCATCATCTTGGAATTGAAAGGTAGTAGTGTGAAGCGAAAAACCTGAAATTCAAGTTCGTATAGTGAAGATCACTTTCAGAGGGAGCTATGATTGGCTTGAAGTTTGATAAGGCTCAATGTAATGCCTTCATTGATGATAAAGAAAGGAAAGTGATATGCAAGGTCGATGGCTCGAACCCTATCACTAGATTGAAGGAAGAGATACCAAGGAAAGAAGGAATGATGCAACTATCGCCATAAATAACATGTAGCTGATACTATTATGGGAACAAGCTAGAGAGCTTGTGGTTATGACTTCCCAATTGAAAGGAAGTTGAGGATCTCCTCTCTGGTTGAGAGGGAGTGATGATAAACATCACATGTGCATTCTCTTTTTCATGTGTCATGTACTTGACCAGGACTAATAGTCATATGTCTAAGTGAAGGCCATGGAGGGAGAATGGTGGAGGATTGGATAAGCATTTGTGGTTACCTTGAGGATAGACAATCCAAGAAAGGAAAGGGTATCGACACTCTTTGGGGATAGGAAATGTATCCAAGATAAGAGTGGTCGAAGAGGACCGATATTCTTTGAGGATTGAGGATTGAAAATCCAAGATAAGAATAGTCCTAAAAGGACATGCTCGGTGAACATCTGGATGGGGTATGTGCCTTAGAGATAGTATGGTATCTCACGTGAAGCCTCCTGGCATAATGCTCTCGAATGAAGTTGAGCTTGTCAAGTTAGGCCTCGATGACAACGCTGGTCATAATGTTGATGCATACGAATGGCTTATCAATGCGACTTTTCTTATGAGAATATTTCAGTTTGAGAATATCCTTGTACCAGGTGTACAATTATGAATACCTCCCTAGTTAAGAGGGAGTGTTGAAGAATGTAACTAGTTTCGATCTTCATAATTTGTACCATTATGTATTTTATGTAAAAAGCAAAAGAAAAGAAAAAGAAAAATTATTGTTATTATTTTCTAGATAAGCATGTTCTTCGTGCTTTTAGGTTTTTGGGTCAAAGAGTCAAATTCCTATTTTGGACGTATTGTAAAAGAAAATGAAAAATATTTTTTAAATGTAAATTTTGGGATAGAAACCCCTCTAGATGCCAAGTCGGCCTTGCCCTAATGGACATGTCTATTCACACCCCTCTGAACTATATAAATAGAGGATGGATAGAGTTCATTTGGACACACACACACTTGGATGGATTTTGGTTTGAAATATCGTAGAGAAGGGCAGAGACAGAGTGGAGGATGAAGTTTGTAAGAAAGGATTTCTTCTTGAAGCTAGGGTTTGTAGAAAATTTGTCTTGGTTTGCCTCTTGTTTCTAGTCTCTTGCTGATGAATCTGTTGGAAAGAAGTAAGGTTTGCCTTGGCATTTAGAGAAGGGAATTTCTATGGTTATGGGTCTTGGATATCTCATTTGATCTGATTCTATAAGGAGATTTTTTGGGTTTTACCCTTGTAGGGGTTTTCCCTGGTTCAAAGCCTATATCTTGTGTTCTATTGTCATGTATGATCTTCATGTTTTATGGTAATTGCTTGATGAAGGAAGAAAACATAATAATAAAAATGCCAACTGTCTCACAAGTAATTGTAATGTAATGGAAATCTGATAATAAGATGAAAACCTCCTGATTTCCAACCCTTAATGATGTCGGGGGCACTCATAGGGTCCCCAAGAACCGAGGTGATCGCCATAATGATAAGGGGTAGATCTCATGTTTGGCTTTTGCCCACTTGCTAAATTTGATTGTCTCGACCATCTTTTACATTTTGTGCTACATTTCCTATTGTATGTGGCCATATTATGCTTTTATCTTTTTTTTAGATACATCAACCTTCGGGGCATCATTCCCGACCCGACCCAAACATGTGGACAAGGGGAGGGGTATACCAAAGCCTTGTGGACCCAATGATCGTGTGGACCCAAAGAGTGAAGATGATGAAATAGCACATGCAATGTACAAAGGGGAGTGAAAATTGTGGAATGGGAAAACAGGACCGCACTACAAAGTTCAGGGTTTCCCATGTAGTGCCCATCCTAAAGCTGTAAGCTAGTAGGGGAGATCCCATGGGACTAGGGTTGAGAATTAACCCTCCAGATAAGTTAAGGGAACAAGACTATAGTGAAAGCCCTTCCTCCTTCCAAGTCACCCAGTAATACATACCCAAGTGTGCCCAAGAAAAACAAGCATAAACACCCAACTACATAATGAAAAACCATACCTTTAGGATTGGATGGCCCGCCTTCAAACATACGATCTCGACAGATGGGCAAGGGGACATATGATTGGCTCAGGGAGCGGAGGCATCTGACACAACATCGGCTACACTGGTGGTTGTAAAGGGGCTATTGGCTACTAGCTAAAGACAAATCTAGGAGAAAAATTCTCCTATGCGGTCACGCACTGGTGGTGGGCAACATGCTTTTTAGCCAAAACCCTAGACATTGAAAATACACATAAACTAGGTTGGCCAATAACCTTTTGTGAAGATTATACAATGTCATTTCAACACCCCCCCTTAATTTCAGCGCGAGGTTGTGGAGAAATATTTATGTTCTTGTGAACCTAGCATTTGAGAAACCATTAATCCGACATATTATAGATCTATTGAATGAATGCAAAGCTAGGTTCTTAACATCAATTAGAAAAGCAAAAACATAACCAATCTCACAAAAATGACACAATAGATTCTGCCCAATCAAACTAGTTTATCATTAAAATATTTAGAGCCTACTTGGTTTCCCGTCCTAGGATAATGTTCCAACTACGGGAATACATGTGCAACAAGTGGATCTGATCTAAGCTGATCAAGCCCTGCTTACCTGATATGGATCTCCTTGCTGCCCCTTCCTCAAACCCAACACACTAGAGTGTCGCACTCTTCACTAAGATGCCTCTCTCAATCTTGCGTTGTTGTACTATATGTCTTCTCCTTCTCCTTAGCCTTGCCTTTATAACTTTTCGTTGAGCTAAATCCCTAACTCTAATCTCCAAAGTGATTGATGACTGAGATTAGATCTCACGTTACTAGAGATCAAGGGTTGAGATTAAAACATAATTACTAAAGTAAATACTTTACTTTTTCTAATGTTTCTTTAGCTTAATTAGCCAACATAACAATGATGTTCTTTTCCTGAGTTAGAAACTTAAGCTAAGTCACAAATGCAACTTGCTCGCGCTAGAGCAAGTGTCTAAGGAGACTCCTTTGGGTGACTTTTGCACACCTACACACTTAGTCTTATGTAGAAGTTCGTGCCTGAGCTACAAACTTCAACACTCCCTCTTTGCCGGGGAGGTACTTCTGCCCCCTAGAACTGACTTCGATCTTGGAATTGCATCCACTGCCATGTCTGCTCCCTTTGTACTGGAAGCCTTCCCTTCTACCTGGTCTGGAAACATCCTCGAAGTCTTGTTCCCCTTGGCATGGTCCCCAGAAGGCTTGCTCCTAAACATCATGTAAGGTCATCTCATACCAAGAGTCCTCCTTTACAGATTTGGAGGAATTGATAAACTGCTCCTCCCCTCCTGAACCTGAAGGTTAACTCCCTTTGAGCTGCTTAATCTTCAAAGTTTCCCACCCCTTGTGCTTTTTCGTTGCTCTACTTCTTTCCATCGCTCGAATATGTTGTCCCTTTAGCCTATACAAGTTGCTCTCTCTAACTCCAATGATATGTCTCTCGTAAGAGTTATATCCACTGGGTCTGATTAGTGCCTTTCCTTTTGGAATGCTACACAAAACCCCTTCTTCTGCATCGTAGAGATTTAGAGAAAACTCCACCTAAGTTCTGGCACCCATAACATGTTTTTCACTTCCATCCAACCTCCGGACTCAAGTTGAAATACCATAGTTCCAATCCATATCATTACATCCCTTCTTCTCCTCAGAGATTTAGAGCAAACTCCACTTGAGTTCTGGCATCCATAGCGCGTTTTTCACTTCCATCCTTCCTCCTGACTCAAGTTGAAATACCACTTTTTCAACCCTTTTCATTGCATGTTTGGCGTCATCACCAAAATCCACATTCAATTATGAGTCCCACTTGGTTAGGCTGTCGAACTGTTCCCGTGCTCCTATCATATGTCTTGTGGCTCCACTATCTGGCAACCATGCACCCAATGGTAATGTGCTGAGGCAAGGTAGTATATAAGTGTTAACTCGGTTTCAAACTTCTTAGCAAACTTTTCTTGAGCCTCTGATGCAACTACAATAGTCTGTGTGCTCTTTCCCCCTTCTTCTCTGGACACTATGAAGCATAGTGTCCCATTTTATGACAAACAAAACACTTGACCTTAGTTAAGTCCTCCTTCTTGGATTGTTAAGTTGATTCCTCACTTTGGCTGCTTGAACTAGTGCTCCTGGTTGCCCGATTGGCAAGAGACAAAATCTCATCATCCTCTCTCTTCTGCTATATTCTAGACAATGATTTTTCTCAGATCTCCTTTTGAGTGAAGTCATCCCACAATATGTTCCAATCTGGTAGCTTTTCTTGTGCTAGAATGCCTATCACAAAGGTAGCCTAAGGTTTAAAGAACTCACTTAGCGTTGTCCTTACAACCTCATCCTCTTGCACAACTTCCCCAACAACTCCAAGCATATCTCAAACTTGTTGAATTTGAGTGAGGTATGATGCCACTGTGTCTGATTCAACTAGCTTGGTGTTCCTGAGCTTCTTCCTCAACACCATTTTTTGATTATGATTATCACTTTGATATAGGTTCATTAGAGCTGTCCACATCTTATGGGCATTATTCTTCCTTGATATGTGAGGTATCACATGTTCCTTCACCTCATCCATGATGATATATCTAGATTTCACATCTTTCAATTTGTGTTGCCAGAGTTGTAGCGCTTGAAGGAGCTGTAACCTGGGGGTTAACAAAATCCGATAGGTCGTTCTCCATGAGAATCAATGTTATACTTTCCTTTCCATGGATTGAAATTATAAGTGCCATCCAACCTGTCATCCAACCTCAGACCGATTGTTGCCATCTTGAAATCGGAAAATCAACTAAGAAATTTTGGTCTTCTTACCCCCTGATTAGTACAGTCTCCTTCTCTCCCTGTGATCTAGTTTTACTAGCAACTTCCTGGTGATTGTCGTCCCTTGACACTGATCTTGTGTGGCTCAACCTACTACCCTCGTATGGTCCTTGTGTGTCACTAGGTGTCTCCTCTATATCTGTCTGACAGATTTGCCTGCAACAAATTATGACCACTGCTTGAGACGACTACTTGTATGCAAAGATTCACTCACGTTTATAAACTTGTGCAGTGGTTCCTAGACGCCCCCATCCCTACTTGCCTTCGCGACTGCCCAACGATTAACTCTTGACCTCAAACACATGGCTGCGAACCTTGGACCTGGTGACTCGACCTATGTCCTCAACGCCGACAATACTTGTGTGTTGTGCAAATCTTGCGCGTCCTGTTGTCGTTGCCCTGCCAAGCCTCCTTGTGCTGCTATCTTGTCGTAGCCTGTGCGATTGTTGGTTATGGAAGCTGTGGGTTTTGTTTCCTGGTGGTATTGGCCCGTAGCCCATGCAGCACAAGTACCCCGCGATCTACTTAACTCACACATGCAGAGCAAGTGTTATCTCTTGTTGGCCCGATCAACAACTCAGGTGGAGGTTGATGCCCCTTGTCGCCTTACTCTCGCTTTGTGGTCTCACCTTGACTGGCGGCTTGGCTGAATCTTTGCGTGTTGATCTACATTAGTTGTTTGCTGCTGTTTGCCAGCGACTCTCACTATAGGCTCGATCTACTTATTTCGCACATGAGACACCTGCAGAGCGGTTATTAGTCAGCTTGATTGGCGGTCTGGTCCTTAACTTCTTCCTCATCGACGACAATTCTGGGCCCCAAGACTGGGTATGGCAGTGGGTGGGTTGGATGGCCCACCAAGGGATGTCGGCCACCACTTTTTTATTTTATTTATTATAAATCGTATTTAGCCCATCTTACTCTTCAGTTGTCTTCACCATAAGATCGTGCAGTACATCATACAACTTGTGATCTTAGCCCCCAAAAAAGATTGTGCCTCGTACAAGTCGACTGAACCTGGCCCTGACAATCCCATACAAACCTACCACCATTAGAGTTTACTACTTTGATACTATGCTAACATTCTTGCGAACTTAGCACCCGACAAACCATTAACCTGGCAGATTACAAATCTATTGAATGAATACACAACGAGGTTCTTAATGTTAATTAGCGGAAGCAAAAACATAAACCAATCTCAAGAAAATGACACAACAGATTTTGCCCAATCAAACAAGTTCATCATTAAAATTTTCAGAACCTACTTGGGCTCCTGTCTTAGGATAATGGCCCAATTGAGGAAATACATGTATAACAATTGGATATGATACAACTAACCAAACCCTCCTTGGCTGACTAGGATCTCCTTGTTTCCCCCTGCCTCAGACTCAACACATTAGAGTATCACACTCCTCACCGAGATGCCTTTCTCAATTTTGTGCTACTGTATTTTGTGTCTTCTCCTTCTCCTTAGCCTTGCTTTTATAACTTTTCATTGAGCTAAATCCCTAACCCTACTCTCCAAAGTGAGAGACAACCAAGATTAGATCTTGCCTCATTTGAGATCAAGGGTTGAGATTAAAACATAACTACTAAAGTAAATAGTTTACTTTTTCTAATATTTCTTTAGCTCAATTAGCCAACATACCAATTTTGTTCTTTTCCTAAGTCAAAAACTTAGGCCAAGCTATAAAATGTAACTTTTTCACACTAGAACAAGTGCCTAAGGAGACTTTGGGCAGCTTTTGCACCTAGAGTTGGGCCTATGCAAAAGTATTTTCCGAGCTACAAACATCAACAAGAAAGACGATGAAGTAGAAATGAAGGAGTGGGCATACCCAACTCAATGAAAAAACTTTCCTTGCTGAAATATTAAAGAGTGTGGGCTTGTGATGACCCAACTTGAATACAATGTTGGATGGGTAAAAAAATACCCAACCATCATCAACATAGAATTGCTGAACTCTTGAACAAATGCCACCACTAAACTACTCATCATTTGGGGGAATACAATATTGGTCTATTCATTTGATAAAAAAGTGTTGTAAAGAGGCATAAATATAAGAGAGAGAAGGTACAAAAGTGAATGGGCATACCCATCTCAATGTGGTTTTTCCGATATCTACAAGGAGAGGAAAGATAAGATAAGATAATTTTATTAATGTCCATCGAATGACTAGTAAACAGGTCAATGGGACTGCTGGGTAAATGTAACCCCCAGATTAGCCCCCTTGCAAATCTGGAGGGTATAAAACTTTGCTTGAGCCAAGGGTTGGTTCCCATGGGGCTCAACCAAAATTTTGTTTCAATGATGTTATGGTTGTTCAGATACAATTTTGCACGAATTTTCATCAGATTGGTGAGAGTTTCTATTTTTAGCAATAACCCTATTTTTTAGGACATGTCTTGAGGCTTGCATGTCAAAGATGATGGTATATTTGTGATCCTTGTGAGATTATGTGAGATATTTCTATTTTTAGTAGGTGGTTGCATGTTGATTCTAATGACATATTCAGACTCATTGAAAATTGAGTTGTATGAGTATAATCTTGTGGAGATCGGACAACTTTCTATTTTTGATAATGTTCATGCATGGGTTACAAGTGGCACCCTTTGGTGATGGCATATGGAAACTTATGAGGGGACACGTGGCAGGATCTGAATGCATACATGAGTTGGAGTGAAGTGGTGAGTCATCTGAGTTGGATTGGGTGTGTTAGTGAGTTAACTAGGTCACTTGAGTGAGTTAACTGTAGACTACTGAGACTCATGCATGGATCTAGGAGTGACTTGGCATTTTCTAGAGTTAACTAAGTCACATGCATGCATGGAGGAGTCTACAAGGTCTTCTCTCGAGATATATGAATGCATGCCGTCTCTTCTCTACATTTTGCTTTAGTCTAACTCTCTCTCTCACTGGTTTGACCTCAGTTGGATTAAATTCACCTTCTCTTCACGCATGTGCATGGCCATTCCACCACTTTATCCACGTTATTTTATAACCTATTTGGTTGCTTAGTTTTTGGTCAAGGAAACCATTTCATGCTTGATTCGTGTGTTTGTTTTGTAGATCTATAGGGAAAACATTGCATGCGAGGCTAAGGAAACACCCTTGTGGTTGGCAAGAACTAGCAGAATGTAGAGAAGAGTTTGCATGTGACACTATAGGGCAAATTCTTCTATATGTTACACTGAGATTTTCTATTACAAATCTACCGGGTTTTCACCTTCCAAAAGGGTAAAATTATGTGCTAATAGTACAATGATATCATTACAAAGTAGGTGTGTCAAAAGGGTTCTTGTAAACATGCAAGATACCTAAAGGAAAGAATCAATCCAGTGTTGAAGTTTGAAAAGCCTTAGACTTTGAAAGAAAGTTGCCACTCTAGAAGAAGAATAGCAGGGATGGATCCAATAACTGGATTACATTACAAATAATGATGCAGGTTAGTCATGGTGAGATAGATCCATCTCTCCTAACATTCGAGGTTGAATGAATGAAACTCAATGTAGAACGCTGACTAGCAAAAGAATTGGATAATGATATGGACTACACCGCTGTTGGTTCCTAGATGATCTCCTTTTCTTGTTGGGATGAGATTTGGATTAGCACTACTGTTAAGGTCTTTGAAATGTAGGAATGGCCTTTGGGGTTCACATTGATCTGGAGTTAGAAGTGATGTTGTTCGTTTGTCTCGTAGTGCCCCTAGCTATTGGGAGCATTGTGAAAAAGGAAGTAATTCTTTGGGTGGAATTTGTTATAGGAGGAAGCGAAAGAACATGGGAGTGGAATTTGAAGGCTTCCTACCTATACAAAACCAGGCATCTTTGATCGATGTATTAGAAGAAATTGGAAAGACTCTATGGTCCCCTAAAGAGGTAATAGAACCACCCATGGATCTCATAATAAATGATGTGGCGGAAATGAAGTGCCCCTCTATCTTTACCTCTCAAAGATGGCACAATTGGTAAATCATGTCTACTTTATCAATCTAGTGATCCTTATTCACCTTTAGTTGGTGGATTCTAATTGGAACTAGTCTAGAGGAATACACAGTGTGCCTAATGATATAGTGTGTACGGTGTTGAAAATTGGCAGCTCAAGGATGAATTTCCTTAAATAAAATCTCATTTCTGACAATTCTGGAGTGACTTTCTAAAAATAGAAAGTCATGTCTAGCATCTCAAGTATGACTTTTGAAAACTAGTAAATCACCTTGCATCAATTGGAAATCAACTATAGTTGAAGGGAAATCACTTAACTTATCATTAATCAATCATAATAGTTCAATCTCGACTTAATCATCAATATTATTATTATTATTATCCTTTATGATACTATGATATTATTATTAAAAGGAATTACAAGTCACCTTACCTTCATCACCTCAATCACTTCGCACCTCTCTCCTTGATGACTCACATGGCACTACGTAACTCTCTCTCTCTCTCTCTCTCTTAATGATATGTTACACTCTTTCTTATAGAATCCTTAAAGACATGGCATATTCCGTTTACACTCATTTAAGGCATGTCATAAAAGATTTCTCTTATGCTCTCTTTAATGCGTGTGTTACACTGTCCTTAACTTAGGCATGCATACCTCCCTTAATGTTATAAAGTACTAAGGCATGCGTTCCTCTCTTAATGGCATAAGTTACTAAGGCATGCATTTCTCTCTTTAATGGCACGAGTTACACTCCCCTACATGGCATATTTTACTCTTCCACAAGGCATGCGTATTGCTCTTTGTTTATGAAAAGAATTCGTTGCTCCTCCTATATATGTGTCTTGTGTCTTCTCACCTGACCACTACTACTTGTGCATTGTAAAAGAAGAATTCGGACTTGAGAGAGAGAGTTGGAGAGACTTGAAGAAGATTGTGAGAGAGAGAGAGAATTGGAGAGCTAGAGCAGAACTTGGTGAGCCAAGGTTGATTCAATGCTTCAGTGTTTTAGTGTTGATTCAGTTGAAGGGAAGGTTGATTCAGTGTTTGCATTTGCTGATGCTACCAATGATCTTCATGCTAGAACTTGTTCAGATTTGGGTGAACTTACTTATTCTCTTGATCTCTCATAGTACTCTGTATCTTTGTTGAACAATTGATATCTAATAAAATAAGAATTTGGTTCGGTTTTCCCCTTGTGGGTTTTGCCTTGGTCATTAGACCTAAATTCTCTGTGTCTCATTTTGTTCTTGGCCGTCTTCTATTGTGCATTTGGTTTATGTCTATCTACAATTGCTTAACTAATATTGTAGCAGAAATAACTTTTTGGAATAAGTAATTGTTTTAGCATAGAACATCAGAATTCCAACATGGTATTAGAGCTTAGTGAAGACAAGTCCAAGAAGATAAGAACTGTCACTTCTTTGTGGAAATTTTACTTCAAAGAGATCTTACTTGCTGCTGAAAAGTGTTGCCCAAGAAGATAAGAGCCGTCACTTCTTTGCAGAAATTTTACTTCAAAGAGATCTTACTTGCTGCTCCTTTGAAGGTCTTATTTGTTGCTGAAATCTTATTTGTTACTCCTTTGAAGATCTTACTTGCTGCTGAAATTTTGTTTGACTAGATCATGATGTCTTCTTCTTACTTCAATAACGAAGAGAAGCTGAATGATGCTTCGAATTTTGGTCCATGGAAGGCAAGATTTGATATTACTCTTGAAGAATATGATGTATTGGAGTATGTGGAAGGCGAGGTAGCAGAACCACCAGAAAATTTGAATGATGTTGTCAAGCCCAGATCCGAGAAGGGAGAAGTCAAGACTAAGAAGATTATCCTTGATTCTCTTGGAGTCCATCTCATCGTATATGTCTCCAAGTTGAAGAAATCTAAGGAAATGCATGACACACTGATTGTAATGTATCAAGTAAACAACTTTGAGTCAAATCTTTGCTTTGAAGAATCTAATCAAGGACATTAAGATGAACAAAGGAGAAACCATTCAAGCATACTTCATGAGAATATCAAAAATCAAGGATCAACTGTTAACTGTTGGTGAAATTGTATCTGATAAAGAGCTAGTGCTTATTACACTTGGAGGTCTTTCTCCAACTTGAGAAACTTTGATTACTACCATTAACAACAATGATAAGTTTCCCACATCCGATGAGCTCTTAGGAAAGCGTAGTTAAGAGGAGGCCGGGATGATTTCGTGTGGAAGAATTCCCAAGCATGAAGAGGGAGAACCTATTGCCTTTGCTATCCAAGGCATGAAGCGGAAAGGAAAAATAGGTCATCACTTTTCAAGAAACCCTGCTCCAAGATCCAACAGTTTCTATAAATGGAACAAGGACTTATCAGAAGTTCAATGCTACAATTGCCATATGCATGGCCACTATGCTCGTGACACTCTAGAAAATAGAAGAGCACCAAGATCCAATTACAACAATTGTAGAAACAATTTCAGATCTAATAATAGAAGAGGAAGAGAAGCTCCCGCTGTCTGTAAAAAAAGTTATCGTTCTTTTGAGAGTTCAAGGAACCCATGGTATGATAATAATGCAATTGAAACACAATCACTATACTTTATCATTTTTTCTCTTTCCAGTTCCTCTCCTACAGATTCTTGTGACCACTGGTTGGTTGATAGTGGTGCTTCAAGACACTTTATTGGTTATAAAGAAGTTCTCTCAAATCTGGTTGAGAGGGAGACAAATATGAAAATCATTCTTGGAGATAACTCTACATATCCTATAAATGGATCTGGTTCTGTTTCTTTTTGTCTAGATCAAGGTAAAACTATATCTCTTCAAGAAGTTTTGTATGTACTTGGTTTGAAAAAGAATTTTGTATCTATATTTGCCTTAGAAGACAAAGGAATGAAAGTTGCTTTCATAAATGGAAAAGTTCTCACTTGGCCAATGAGATCTAGCATGAGAGATGCCTTCACTCTGGGATCAAGATTTGAAGGTCTTTATAAAGTCAATGGAAGACCAATCCATGTGCTGATTCATGACAACAATCATCAATGTGAACTTTGGCACTGAAGGTTCGCTCATCTGCACTATAAAGCATTGCCTCATGTGAGAAAGATGGTTTTCAGAATGCCTGAGATTAGAGTGGATCATGATGGGGTCTGCCAAGGGTGTGCAAGTGGAAAACATGTAAAGGGACCATTCCCTTCAAGCAAAAGCAAAACCAGTCAGGTACTTCATCTTATACATTTTGATTTATGTGGACCTATCCCTGTAACTTCTTTTGGTGGCTACTTGTATTATATAATCTTTGTGGATGATTTTTCTTGCAAGACATGGATTTTATTTTTGAAAAACAAAATTCAAGCATTTAACATGTTGAAAGACTTCAAAGCTTTGTTAGAAAAACAAACTGGAAAGTAGATCAAAATCTTCAGATCTCACAATGGAGGAGAGTTCACTTCAAATGATTTCATTGGCTTCTACAAAGAAGCTAGAATCAAGAAAGGGACCACTGCACCATATAACCCAAAACAAAATGGTGTGGCTAAAAGAAAGAACATAACTATCATGGAAGCAGTGAAAACTATGTTGCATGATCAAAAGCTACCAAAGTTTCTATGGGGAGAAGCTACTAACACTGTTGTCTATGTCCAAAATAGATTTCCACACCGAGCCTTAAATAATAAGACTCTTGAAGAAGTCTTCATTGGTGAAAAGCTCGAGGTTGGGCACTTGAGGATTTTTGTTCGCCCTGTCTACTTTCATGTGCCAAAGGAGAAGAGGAACAAGCTGGAAGCTTAAGGTAAGAAAGGTACGTTTGTTGGTTATTGTGAAAATTCTAAAGCTTATAGAATGTACATTCCTTGTCAAAGAACTATAGAGTTTAGCAGGGATGTAACATTTGATGAAGATGCAACTCTTGGAAAGGCAAGAGACTTTCCTCTTCCTCTTGTTAATGTTGGTAGACAAGATTATGCCTTTGAAATTAAAGAAGATCCCGAGCCTAAGCCCGATCTTGTTGATGAACCCATGGAGCCCATTTAGCCATTGGATCCTCCTCCATGTGATCTTCCTAATAGAAGGAGACCATTATGGCTCCGTGACATTCTACAAGATGCTGATAGACATGTTACCCCCAGAGGAACCTTCAGAGAAAGCAAGAAGCCATATCGATTCCAGGGATACGTTGTTGCCATGAGCAACATTATTTAGGATGAACCATGCACTTTTGAAGAAGCAATGAAAGATCAAGCATGGAAAGATGAAATGGCCAAAGAATATGAGTCCATCATGCATAATGATGTATGGGAGGTAGTTCCAAGACCGAATGGTAAGTCTATTGTGACTTCTAAATGGTTGTATAAAATTAAACATGGTGTAGATGACAGTATTGAAAAATATAAAGCTAGATTTGTGGCTAGAGGTTTCTCTCAGAAAGAGGGAATAGACTATGATGAAATTGTTCCACTTGTTGCCCGAACTACCATCCGATCTATATATTTGTGGCTAGAGTTTTCTCTCAGAAGGAGGGAATAGACTATGATGAAATTGTTGCACTTGTTGCCCAAACTACCATCCGATCTATTGTGGCTCTAACTGCTAGCCAGGGATGGAATCTTCACCAAATGGATGCAAAAACTGCTTTTTACATGGCTTCCTCAAGGAAGAAGTATTTGTGGAGCAACCACAAGGCTTTGAAGTATATGACGGGAAAACAAAGTGTGTAAATTGAAGAAAGCTCTCTATGGATTGAAGCAAGCCCCAAGAGCTTAGTATGCTCGCTTTGATAGCTTCTTGATGAAGCTTGGTTTTACCAAAAGCAATGCTAATTCAAATCTCTGCTTCAAAATGGTCCAAGGTATGCCTTTGATTTTGGTATTATATGTTGATGACTTATTCTTGACAAGTGGAGAACCTCTTATCCTCCAGTGTAAGAGGGAGTTAGCTTTTGCGTTCGAAATGAAAGATCTTCATTTGATGCATTGCTTTCTGGGCCTAGAGTTATGGCAAAGGTCTAGCGTGAATTTCCTTTCTCAAGGAAAATATGTTAAGTGACTAGAAAAATTTGGTATGACAGAATGTAAGTCCTTGAATACACCAATGGAAATGAATTTCAAGAAGTTATGTGGTGAAATTGCAGGTCCTGATTTGACAAATCCTTTTGAGTATCGACAATTGATTGGGCACTGATGTTCTTAGTGAACACTAGACTAGACATATGTTTTGTGGTCAATACTCTAAGCCAATATATGATTAAGCCATCACATGCACACTGGATTGTTGCAAAGCATGTGTTGAGATACCTGAATGGGACCATCAATCTTGGCTTGACATACACTGTCGAAGATTTGAGACTACATGGGTACTCTGATGTTGATTGGGTTGGTAACTCTACTGACAGGATGAGCACATTTGTATGTTGCTTTAAATTGGGATCTGCCATATTATCTTGGATGAGCAGAAAACAAAAGTTTGTAGACCTTAGCACGACTAAGCCGAGTATGTTGCTGCTAGCATGGTTAGCTGTGAGGCAGAATCGCTGAGGAAGCTCTTTAGAGAGTTGTTTGAGCATGTACTAGATACAACAATAATTTACTATGACAATAAGAGTTTGATTCGACTTGCAAAAAAATCTCGTGTTCCATGACAATTCCAAGGACATTGGTATTAAATATCACTATATTCGGGGTATGGTCCAGAGAGGAGCAGTGAGACTCCATCATATTGCAACTGATAATCTGATAGTTGACATACTTACCAAGCCTTTGCTGAAAGGGAAGTTCTTGGTATCCAAAGAGCAACTTGGACTGACGAATGTGACCCTTCCTGGTGGGGGCAGTCATGGATGATTGAGAACACTGAGCTATGCTCTTCCCTCTTGTCTGAGCTCACAAGTTGGGAATGGAGCTAGGAGAGCTCCTGGGGTTGAGAGAACTCTTGAATATAGGGTGTGTGCAATCCTTGTTATGTGTTGACAAGTGGTAATCCCCCCTACCATCAAGTCTGGGACTTACCAAGAATTTACCCCAGTATGCATCCTACCCACAAGTTGGGCTTGTTGGGATCGCAACCCATCTAGCCAATGGGTGTGGTAAAGCTGGGTTGTGCGTGATCCTTGTCAGGTGTTGACAAGTGGTAATCTCCCCAAACAGAGATGAGACTTGGTTATGCGCGATCCTTGTCATGTGTTGACAAGTGGTAATCCCCCCAAAGTTTGTGGATGCAGGTGTTCTACCACTTGACTCTTATGGTAAAGCTTGGTTGTGCGTGATCCTTGTCATGTGTTGACAAGTTGTGATCCCCCCAAATCTGTGTCAAGATGAGAATTTCAGTGGATATAGGGTGATAGATGAATCTCCCTTATGATGATTCTTCTTCATTAGATTGAGACATCATTGTTCCAGAGTAGAGATGAACAAAGATGAGTAGAGAAAGCAAAGATCTTTGTTGCAGAAATAAATTCCTCTCTAGCTGAGAGGGGGTGTTGAAAGCAGTGTTTTTAAAACCATTTTTAAAAACCGGTTACCGGTCAAACCGACCGGTTAGCAACGCTGCCGGTCCGAACCGGCCAAAAAACCCGGTTTGATAAGGCATTTCGCCATTTTTTAGCCCTAACTGGTGCAAACCGGTCGGTTTAGGACAGAACCGGCCG
Organism: Pinus tabuliformis; assembly: GCA_031772625.1. Taxonomy (NCBI): domain Eukaryota; kingdom Viridiplantae; phylum Streptophyta; class Pinopsida; order Pinales; family Pinaceae; genus Pinus; species Pinus tabuliformis. The sequence continues at coordinate 1,203,958,099 of CM062817.1, read as the reverse complement.
GTTTTAGGCACGCCCACTGAAACATGCAAAAAAAAGGATTTTGACTGTGGTTTAGGGGTTTTGGGGGGGAAGTAAAGGTGGGATATATTGTTATGAAAGATCCTATAACTGGAGTTTAAAGTGATTTGCTACGTATGGAAGGGGCAGAGGTCATTGGAGTCTACCATGGTATTGTGAATGAAAAGCTTGTTAATTTGGCACACAGGTATCTGAAAGTCCATCCAAAGTGTTCTTGAATGAAGCAGTAGTATTTTTTTTTATGTGTAGTTTAGTTTGATAAAGATCCTTAACATTTGTTCTTGCATAACCATTTTACTTTTTTGTATTCGAATGCCTGTATTGGTATTAAGTTATTAACTACTGCACATCTGAGATTTTCTGTCAAAAGTACAACAATTTTCATGCCCCTTTAAATGAATTCTTTCACAGAAGTTGCAAAAAAAAATTCTTCAAAGGGATAGTTGCCAAAGTTATTGAGAGCCTAGCCTTCCTGTAACCTGCATGGAACCCGTTTGGTAAGTGCCTCACATATGTTGGCTGCTTCAGAATATCTTTTAAAGCCTGCTTCTACCACATCTCTCTGATTATCTCCCAGTGTCAAGGAAGCTGATTGTTCCCCCCATTGCACTAAGAAGCTCAAATTTAACCTTGACCTAGGCCATAAATAGCAAGAAAGGATTATGAAATGTGCTCAGGTAGCAGATGACATCGTATGTCTGGTCTGTTGGGCTGTGGTCAATGGTTAAAATGGGGTGTTAAGTTGTTAACAAAAATGATTCCGGTTCATACCTTGATGGGCATAGAGCCATAGAATAGAGCATGCTTTGGCTGAATTTGACAGCTCCCCACATTGAACTCGGACTGAGATAATGTGGACATGGGGTTCATAACTCTCCACCGATAATTTTTTCTTTCTTTATCCTTACCAGAAAAATGACAATTTTTTGTTGTTGTTTACATCCAATTTATCACCCCACCCTCCAGCCCATAAGCGAGAGGTATTCCTCATAGCTTATGAAGAGCCTCAATGTCGATTGCCTCACAAATAGTGAACATGTCATCTGCAGGATTTGAACTCTGGTGGGGAAGATAACAATTTCTTCTCTCAACCACCTGAGTTAGACCTATTTGACAAAAACATGATGTTCTATCTCTGTTGTTTATCCATTTAGACACATTTCCAAAGCTTCAAGTTTCAACAACTTGGACTTTATAGGCCATTTAGAGCCTCATTTCTTATGTATTTTGCTATTTTGTCGATGGTATGTATTGTACTCGGTGCCATTTTGATATATTCACCTTTACATGGTATATAAATGAGCAAACTTTGCATATTTTGTCTCTATTGGCTTGGAATCATGGTTTTACATCTTAAAAATAGTTTTGTTTCATTAAAAATTAATTATTTAATGTATTTTTTTAAAACCGGTTCGTTTAAACCAAACCAGTCCCGGTTAGACCGGTTCCGGTCGGTAAACCGGTTCATTAGGTGGACCGGTCCGGTCATCGGTTCCGGTTTTAAAAACATTGGTTGAAAGTTGGCAGCTCAAGGATGAATTTCCTTAAATAAAATCTCATTTCGCACAATTTAGGATTGACTTTCTAAAAATAGAAAGTCATGTTTAGCATCTCAAGTATGACTTTCCAAAAATAGTAAATCACCTTGCATCAATTGTTAAGCAAGTATAGTTGAACGAAAATCACTTAACTAATATTAATCAATCCTAATAGTTCAATCTCGACTTTCATCAATATTATTAATATTATTATTAAGAGTAGTCTAATGAAACCACAATTTTTCCTTGAAAATAGTGAAAATTTCGGCAAGATTTTGATAGAAATCTGGCAAAATTTTTGAGAAATCTAGTTTATAGCTGTCAAGCTTTAGGATTTTGGGTGCCTAAGGGTTTTTGATGGTGTTGAATCCATTTCCTCCATAAAAAAAATATTTAAACACTCCTATCGTTGGATTTTTTGAAACAAAAAATGGTCGGATTCCGGCGAAAAATGGCTTTACAAGCAAAATTGTGGCATCAATAGACAACGCCTCTAGCAAAAGACACACACATTCGACAAGGAGAAACACTATATATTGACATTTGTGCTCCTCCATTTGGCATCTAACTCGCCTTCTTTTGTGGTGAATTCGGCTCTTATCTGAGGCATACAAATTAGCAAATCTGAGGTCATCAAAGAGGCTTATCTATGATTCTGAGGCCGACAAAGTTCCCTAAGGTCAACAAAGTTGAATCTGAGGCCAGCGAAGTTCCCGAAGCCAACGAAGTTATCTCTCTGTGATGAAGAATTGAAGTACAAGTTGTGGAGCAAGTATTTGGGCCATCTGTTTGACTTGACTAGGAGGATAGACCAGGTTAGTCCTAGTGTTTGACTTTGATGTCTCTCTTGTTGACTTTGATTTTATAAGGAAAGGATTGCTGGGTTTTTCCCCATGTGGGTTTCCCTAGGGTAAATTTCTTGTGTCACTGTCTCCTCATGTTTTTCTGTTGTAGTTCTCTCTGTAATTGTTTTATGATGCATAATAAATATAACAAAAGATCAACCTAAAAGGATAATCATAAGAAAGAATTATCAGATTATAGAACTAAAAATTCAACATACTTTTCCCAGGTTTAGTTTAGCTCAATTAGCCAACATAGTAATTATGTGCTTTTCCTAGGGCTAAGTTACGAAAGCAACGTGCTCACACTTGAGCAAGTGGCCTAAGGAGATCTTGGGTGAATTTTACATGCCTAGACACTTAGGCCTGTGCAGAAGTACCTTCCCGAGCTACAGTCATCAACATAAATGTCATCATGCATAATCATATTCAACTCTTGCGTAGTCGATAAAAGGTGGCCATGAGCATCTAGAGAGTATTGGAAAGAAGGAACACCATCCATTGAAATACCCACCAATTCAAAGATACGAGATTCCCCAAAACTAACAACGAGCGTGGTGAGGACGACTATTAAAGCAATGAACTCTTGTGAACAATAGGCCATGTATAGATATTGGTCCCATCTCTTTGTTGAATTTGCAAAACTTAGAATGTGATTTAATAATGAGACAATGTTGAGTGCAGTCTCAAGCTAAAGGGGCTTGGCATGAGACTTTGCAAGAATGATGGGCTGAGGGATTGCTTGTTTGAACCTAGTGATGCATTGGAATAGAAGGGTTTGCACCATCTCCATTGAAGGCCAATTATACTCTAGTGGACAAGGCCCCCAAACCTTTGGACCGTAAAGTAGTGTGGGTTGGATAAAGGTGTCCATAAGTGAGATCTTGGATGGTATGTCTTGGAAGTATCACTGAAAACATTGTCTCTCGAGAAATGGCTAGGGATCCAGAGCCCTTGTTGACCATGAACCGAAGGGCATGTTTTAGATTGAATCAGGCCCTGCGAATGGCACCTATAAGTATAGGTGTTTGTGATCTCAATCTCATCCTTTATGAAGAAGAAATGGTGCTCTAATAGTACTTCTTCGACCCATTAAAGATCATAACATTGTTTTTATCCAAGTTGACCATCATTTTTTGAAGGTCACAAAAATGTGTGAAGGTAATTGCTGTCTCTACAGGCCCTTTGAGAATGAAGCTAAGAAGACCACATCATCAAGAACAACAAGATATTTAGATTTAGTGGAGCAGTCTCCTATTGCAATTCTAGACATGATCATGAAGGAAGGACTCTAACTTGTCTATGTAGATCCCAAATAGAGTAGGGGACATGGGAACTTTTGTTTGACTCCAATGGTGCTCTTGATAAAATTGATACCTTGTAGGCAGTGTGGCGATTACCAAGGATCAACTCATGCTAGTGCATGATGACAATTGGTAGTGTGTTGGAGATGCCAATGTCTTTGAGTCTCTGGGTGTTGATTTTTCATAAGTCTTCTCTCTGATAATTACTTCTAATGATTTTCACTTTTGATTCTTTCATATTCACATTATTCATTAAGCAATTACACAGAATATCTTTAACAATAGACATTAGGATCATAAACAGGCAACCAAATCAAGAATACAAGCATTTACCCTGGGAAAACCAACATGGGCGAAATACCCAACAAACTTTTCTTTAGAGAAATTCTTTAGTTCAACAAGAGATGCACCAAGATCTTCTAGTCATTCACAAGGTCAAATTGACTTGCAAAGAGAATTTGTAAAACTTTGTCCAACTCCTTCCTAGTCAAGTTAATCATCTGCCCAAGAGACTTGGTTTGGTCTTCTTTGCTAGGGCAAAAATTTAGCCTGTTGCCTTTCCTCAAAAATTCGGTCTTGCACCTTCCTTAGAGATTCGGTCCTACACTTTTCCATAGGGATTCGGTCCTGCACCATGCCATCAATTCATCCTCAGATCCGTCCTTGTATATGCCTTAGATTCCATCCTCTTCTTGTTTCAGATTTCACCTTAGACTTGTCCTTGAGATAATCCGAACTCTGCCTCAGAAGTAATCGGAATGTGTGTCCAACTAATGGAGAACGAGTGCCTTTATATAATTCTATGGCTGACTGAATGGGTGCATCTTTGACTGGGCCGACTTGGCTTCTTTGGAGCTAGTTTTTCAAAATTCAAATTTTTCTCTTTTGAAAAGGACATGAAGAACATGCCTTGGAATTTTTCTTTTGACACTAGCATGAAGAACATGCTTTATATTTATCATTAAAATATTAATTATGAAGACCGACCATAGCTACAAAATTCAACACTGGAATGGGGCACCACAGGGAACAAAATCAAAGGCTTTTTGAAAGTTTACAAAGCAGTGGTAGAGTCTTGAAGAGCAGTGCTTTTCTTTCCCAGTGATGGCTCAAATTGTAAGTATGTGAACAATGGTTTGAGCTGTGGGTTAGAATTTAGCCAATCCCCTAACTATAATATCTCTCCTCTCAAGCTCTTTGGAAATCTTAATTTGGAGGATTGTGGAATAGAGCTTTGAGAAAGTGTGGCCCACCATGATGGTTTTGTAATTCCTTGGGTCTACATTGGGGCCTAATTGTGGATTGGGTGAATAATGTGATGTGACCAATTAATGAAAAGCCAACGTGAACAACGTGGTTGAACAAGCCAACTAAGAGATTATCTATAACGTGAAGACCATGCTTGAAGAATTCTGCTTGAAACGCCTTCTCATTAGCAGCTTTGCTAATATCTATCACCCAAACTACCTCTTGGATGTCTTAGTATGAGAATAAGTAACAAGAGGGTGGGGGGAGGGGGAGGAGCAGTTCAATCAAGGGTTTCCCTAGGACATTTTAAAGGGTGGAAGTATTGGAAAACATGGAATATGCCTCAAGTTTAGGGGGAGTGATAGGGAAAAATGGTGCACTAGAAGCTTTTGGGAGAAGGGAGACATGTAATTAACACCCTCTATGCGAGGAAGAGGCATTTCTTGTGGCAATAGAAGTTACAACAAGATGTTTTTAGGGGGGTGGTTACGGTAGAAAGCATGCCCAAGTTGGCCATGGATTATCTTGTAGTTTACTTTCATATGATTGGTTCATGGGGCGGGACTTGGGCTTAGGAAGATGGGAAGTGGATTGTGTGATGTGTGGATAACACTTGAGGGTTTCTTCCCAAATGCTGGGTGAGAAACAAGGGTAATTGGCAGGGGTTGATTTGAGCGATGAAAATTCAGATTATGAGGGGAACATCCGATAGAGGTGGGATGAGAGAGTATCAGAGTTCCCTTCGTAAAAAAGGATAGCGATTCTAGGTGGGCCTAGGGGTGGTGGGGTTGAGGGAGGGGAAGGGTCCTCTTGGAGAGGGAAAAAGAGAAGAGCATGGTCAACTAGGGGGTTGGGAGTTATTGAGAAGTGGCTACCTCTAAGTTGCTCATTATTTGAAAATATGTTACAACTGAACTACTTCTTTGTTGAAAAGCTATGTCATTGACTTATTCATCTATTGGAGGAGTGTTGAAAGACTCATCCCAACCATATTACACATCTACTGGAAAAATGTTATCTTTGATCTACTTGTTTGATGAATAAGTGTAAGAAGGAACCAATGTTCCACCATGTTTTTGGGATGGGGGAGCGTGGGAGTGGGGAGACAGACATGGGGATGTGTGTTGAAGTTCTTGTTACCTTTGGATGGTCTTCTACATGAGCTTGGTGTCTTAGGATGTAGAAGACGGTTGATTGCCTCTTAAGGTGCTTGCTTGGTGGAGTAGGTGATTTATGACTATTAAGCCCTAGTACTAAGGATAAATAATAAAATTATTTAAGTGACATAGATATGATCTAAACCGTTCATCTCATGTGAGGCGAGATCTAATCTTGGTCATCAATCACTTAGGAGATGAGGGTTAGGGATTTGGCTTAATGAAGTTATAAAAGACGCCTAATGGAGAGGTGAAGACACAACACAATTACACAACATTGAGAGAGTGATTTTCTCAAGGGGAGGAAGCGATTTTCTCCAGAGCGAGAAACTTAGCTAGACTGAAGAGAAGGGAGCAAGGGTGTAGGGAAACTTCAGGAGTAATTCTAGTAGGCCGAGTCTAGGAAATTGAGAGGTCAAATAATTGAAGCGCAGAGGAGGTCAATTTGTGGAAAGGCCAATTTATATGGTGGGCCGATTTCCTTGACTATGCAAGGGTCGTACAAGGAGGAAAGGAGAGGGTCGATTTGCTAGTATTGGAGGCTGAGTTTCTACATGGCCAAATTCCTTGGGCCGATTTTCCTAGTGGGATTGAGTTATAGGTTCTAACAATGCATTTTTCTATTTTGTGGATCTAGGCCCAAATTTTCTTGAGAATTTCAATGAAGGAGAATTATTATGGGTGTATACTTACTGTTGTGATGTGATTGATCTCTCTAATTTTATTTTTTCGTTGCAAATTATTTTTTGGAAGTTAAATTCTAGTGATTTTATTTTCCAAGAATTCAAAATTTTATTTAATAATTTTATGGGAGTAAAAATTGTTGAGGTATAAATAAATTTGCGCTGGTATTGAAAATTTAGCAATATGTGGGAGCACCCCCAAAATATAGGGAAATTCTAGGGGAATGGGAGAACATCATTGTCCCTAGCAAAGGGGTTCTAGTCTCTAGAATTATAAAAATAAAAATAAATATATGATAAAATCCAAACTGTAACATTTCAACTCTTGCAATTTCATCATTATTCAATTTGGTCGAAATGTTATAATCCTGCTAATCCTAAAATATTGAAAATTGTTAATTCTACTGATTTCGAATGGGTTATGAAATTCTACTTTCTCCATATGAAGTCCAGTGAGGACGGAACCACTCCTAAACATCCTAAAACAATAATGGTAATGTTAAAAATTTAAGTGAAAGGATAGAAAAATTATGATTACCTTTAATTTAAGAATGTCACTTTTACTTCAAGAATTTAATATTACCGTTAATTACTAAGGTCACAAACTCCTTAAGGCTCTATCCCTTATCTTTGTTCTATCTTAAAGGGTTGTTGGACAAAAAAATGATGTTGGAGGGGCGGGGGGGGTACCCAAACGCCCCCCTTATGGGGAAACATGCCCCCCTCCCCCCCACATTGGGGAAACATTTCCCCATGTTTCTCCCAAAAGGGGATGTGGGGAAACATTCCTCTAGGCACCCCCCACATCGGGAGTGTGGGAAATGTGGAGGACACACTGCCCACCATGGTCGGTGTGTCCCTGTGGAACATTGCTAAATAATCACATTGCCACATAAATATGAAAAGATACTTATAGATAAAATGCCAAATGATACATCACACATCATTTGTCAATATCGATTGCGATCTTGATTCATGCCAGGACTGAAAACTGAATACACTATACCAGTTTACATTAAAATATAATAAATATATCTCATCAGTGTGAGCTCATCTACAATCATAAATATGTTATATATTCCCTCTACCATTTTATGAGCAAAGGTAATGGCTCGTTCTCTATAAGAAGAAGTTCTTATCACCAAAGTCGAAAGTTTGCTGAATACCCTAGATTATGAAAACAATGAATGGGAATTGATCCCCACTCCACAAATAGGTTCACTAATGGTGATGAAAACACTTGTTTTCCCCCTTTAAAATTGATAGAAGATGGCGAGGAAGCTATTTGTTCTCAATCTCCTACTTCTCGTTTACAAAATGAGCAAAAGACGTGGCCTTTTGGGCATATATAGCCAGCCAAGAAATCATGACCTATATGATTTAAAAATATTGCAATATTTTCAATGGTATAAAAGAATAATGTATTTTCATGGTTTTGTGTTGGCAAGTTGGATGTAACTTGATATACTGTTGATAGTTGAAAACATAGCTCTTAATGCCTTACTTAGGGGTTCTCTATTGGCCTGTGATATATTTCCTTGCCTCTTTAAATATCATTGGTGTGAGATTTTTGTCCTTGATGGGAATGGACTTGTGGGGAAGGTTAGTTGGCTCCCATGTGCTTTCAAGTTTCTTTGGTGATATTATTGGACCATTGCATTACATGGTCCTTCATTTTCCTTTTCTAATTTTCCCATTCCTTTCGTCCAATATTCTTTCTAACTCCTGTACCACTTGTTCCAATTCTTGTGTGTTGGTGTGTGCTAGCATATATATCATTATTAGTCATGGAATCTAGATCATTACTTAAGAAAGTTATGTGGAATATTAGATGTGTTGGAGATAAAAAATATGAGAGAAATAAAATGATCACAAATCATACATGGCAACAAGACACAATCATGTACACATGATTTACCCTTGAAAACCCCAACCGGGGTAAAACCAGATAGCAATAGATCTATTATTTAAATGTAGCCAAGTTGGCCAATACCCTGGACTTGGCCAAGTGATCCTTCTACTAAACTGTAGCATTTTACAATGGAGAATACCCAAGCCTTTTAAATGCTTTAACTACATATAGTACCATGGGGTCACCAATACTAGGTGCCGAAAACCACCACTGTTGACTTAACAACCTTAACTCTTTCATTGAGTCAAGTTTACTTAACAATTCCCCCTCTTGAACTTCATTGGTGAAATTCTTTGGTTCCAATCCGTAAACCTGCATGCTCTTCCCCCTATCACCTAGATCTTTGTCTCGACTTTACCGGGGTAAGCATGCCTAACCAAGTCTTGCAACCATATGCCCATTTACAAGTAGTTTACAAATTTCCATCTCTGGAATACTTTTTTGTTTTTTGGTCGCTGTTTTGGGACTTATGCCGCCATTCTCTCGCTTTTGCATAATCCAAGCCTCTTGTCCGAATGCTTTCCGCATGCAGCTCAATTCTTCCTCACTGATTTAGCTACCTCATAGCCAATGTATTTCTTCTCTTTGAGAGCTCTCTCGTTACATGTGATTGCAGTGTTTCACTGCCTTCTCAGGTCAAAGCAATCTCTTGACTCCTTCTTTGGCTTCACCTTACTGTGGATCTAATACCACTGTTTAGAGATAAAAATACGACAAGAATAAAATGCATTGAGAAAACCCCCAATACTTAATTCAAAAGAGTGAAGGGATCTTTACTTGAATGGTTCATGAAGCACAATACTTGCTAAGGTTTTGCAAATGGGGTAGCAAGCTAAGTGGGTTTGCTTGTGGGGAAAACTCCACAATTAAGCATGCTTGAGCTAGAGGCGATCTTGGATGGGTGACCTCCTGGGAAGTCCTGGTTATCGGGTGCAAGCCCCGGAAGTGATGATTGACGCTATGTGATTCATTTCACTAGTTTCAATCCAACTTCTTCACCCCTGTGAGCATCACCCGATGCAATGAGTGCTAAGTGGACTATTCAAAAATCATGAGAAATTAGTCAGTTACGACTAACTCTCATGGAAATGGTCATAGATGAATGATTTACTTAACACAGTTGAATCCCAAAATGATATCTAATAGAAATAAAATGATCACAAATTATATATAGCAACAAGACACGTAAACCATGTACACTTGACTTACCTTGGAAAACCTCAACAGGGAAAAACCATCTAACGATAGATCTTCTATTATCCTTGACTTAAATGTAGCCAAGCCTGTCAACACTCTGGCCTTGGCTAACTGAGCCTTCCACTCAACTCTTCCACATAACAATGGAGAATAGCCAAGCCTTTTAAATGATTTAAATACATGTAATACCACATGCTCAATACCACGGGTCATAAATACTAGGTGCCCAAAATTACCACTGTTCACCAAACAACCTTGACTCTTTCATTGAGTCAAGTTTACCTAATAGGATGCATCTTCACATGTCATGGACTTTTGCCAACACTTGAAAGGTTTAGACTGCCTTGGTCATAGATTATATTATTATGTTTGACAAAACACAATTTGGTTTGGCTTGTAGGTGCTAGTGTACCTTGTCTCCTAACTCCAAAAATTGAGTAGAGATGTTGTATTTTCTTAAAGATTGGTCTTCTTTGGTCACTTTCTATAAAAATATTGCTTTTTAAGGCTTTTCTTGTGTTCTTGCCACAGTTTGAGGCGCTGTCGATGCTTTTCCTCTAGAAATTCCAAGGGCATTTTTTAGAGATGTATGTAGATATTAGACGTACATCTTTTTGAATTGCTGTATGGTCACTGACTTAGATGGATATATGGTTTTACATGGTAGGACATACAATCAAGTTTTCTTGTTGACATTATCATGTTGTTAAGTATTGAATTGACCATTTTTTTAATAAAGCTTTAATTGAGTTTTAATAAAAACAATAAGCATAGGATTTACTACAAAAAAAGTTTGGCTATGAAACTAGCCTCAACAAGCAAGTGAAAAACTCAAAAAACATGTGTTGGCTTAGGCCAAAACACCTACTAGCATAGAGTCTACATCACAATGTCCAAAAACATAGCAAAGGGCAACAACTTGAGCAAATATGCACCAAGAAGGAACTATACCAACTATAGGACAAGGTCAGTTGTGGTTGTCTTGGACATGTCTCCAACTAGAAACTGGAGGGTCAACATCAACACACTGTATTAGGTCCCATCCATCAATAAGAGGCTTGGGGGGCTTGAGTCCGCTTGAAAAGGTGGAAGCTACAGTTGGGAACTATTTTATCATTGCACAGTGGGCTTGGGGGATAGCTTTGACCATGTTTGATCATTTGACACATGTATTGACCCCCTTGGTGGTAGGGCCTACCATGATGAGAATTTGCAAACCTAGGGTACCTTGGTGGGCCATGTGGGTCAATTGGGCCGGATGAGTGATGTGGCTTAGTGAATTCTACTCATGATTCACAAGGCCCCATGCCAGTACTCTAGCAAATGTTGTAAATGTTCCATGTCAAGTTGCACCGTACGTGTTTGTATTGTGATCTGTATTAACAGGTTGGCACATGTCAATGCACCATCTTACCAAAGAAAGTTGTGTGATGAGACATTTGAATTAAATAAAATATCATTTTTTTTCTGCCAAAGCCTAATGAGGATATCAGCTTTGATAAGCATCCATGCATATTGGAATTCAATAACCTAGGGCAAGTGGTCATTTAACAAGGGAACCCACCATGAAAGGGAAGCAATGAGGTATACCGTATTGCTAGCATAAGGAGTTAGCCTAAGGCCATGCAACTTTGGTAAGAGGGTAGAACCAGGAAAAGTGCTTAAGGGTGTTGGCTTGCGCACACTGTGCACAATGCAATTTTGATACACCTAGGTTAGTCAACCTCTTATATTTTAAGGTTGAAAGATCCGATTCCAGATGCTGCAGTGTGTAATTATCCATGTCTTTTGTTGTGGTTTTAGTTGCTAGAGATTGTTCAACTGAGATTGTTCTACTCTAAGCCCTTCCTGACTCTCGGAAGGGCTTAGAGTAGAGACCTGCATACCAATCATGCTACCATGCTTGAGGGGCTAGGAGGCCAGGTGTTAAAACAAGATTTTTTGAGCTGAGCCCCTCAAATTTCCTTCTGATCTTGGCCCAAAAGAGCCAAGTTTGAAGGAGTATTCTAAAGATCATTAGCAAAATAAATGCCAAACTTGAAGAGTTGTAAGGCTGAGAACCAAGAGGACCCATCAAAGGGATTCTCCTTAAACAGAAGTAGAGGCAACCACCAATTGCAGTGCTCATTGAGCCACGGCGGATAGGATGGATGGCTCCTTCCGAGAGAGAGGATTTCAAGGCCTTCCAAATGCTTTGAACAATAAAAGTACCAGATATCTTAATACGAGGAGGTGTGTACAGAAGGGTTTAAAAAGAGATGACTTGCCATGCATGCTTTATGAGTGGCAAGGCTTGTCAAATTTGATGTCTTATAAGGAGCTTCCAGAATTCCATACCCTCCTTGCTTAGGACCTTTTGGGTGCAATGATTTCCTCTTGGTTACTGTTTACCTTTGAGATCAGTACAATTAGTTAGAGTAAGTGAGACAATAGCTGAATATAAAACATACGAAGGGTTGGTCCTTTCAAGTAGACAGTGAGGTCCTCAATGTAACACTCTTAAAGAGCTAGCTCAAGTGGGTAAGAACTTTAAGCATCTTTCCAGTAATATACCCATATGCATCCAGATTTAGTTTGACCATACCCTTCGTGTTTGTCCATTGATCAAGACTCCCCTTGGTGGCCACCACGATGAAACACTTGATCTTGTTCTAACCCTATTATTTGAGAAAAGCCCTAAAGGTTTGTAGTTGGGGGATTGGGGGTGCTCATTTATTTTTGGGTTTGGCTTTTGGGGACAAGTATGTCATGGTGATAGGGTTATGTTAGTATATCACAGTGTGTATAGGAACATCAATATTAAAATGTCCAGGATTTCACTAAATCTTGGTTGTATTCATTGGATGCCTTTAAAAGGCTAACTGTTGCTGAGATATGCAGACCTTTAGGCAAGTTCTCAAAGAGAGAATAAGTTTTTGGTGAAACTTGCAAGTAAAAATTAAACCAGTCAAAGCTACTTATGGATATGAACATCTTGGAGGCATGAACTGAAAAAAGGTTTTTGGAAAGTTGTAAAGTGTATGAATTAGAAGATGGAAAAAAAATCTTGAAAATTTTGTCAATGACAGGAATAAGGGATAAATTGTTTTGAAAACCTTGAAAATGGTAAAATACCTCCCTTAACATTATGAAAAAGAAATCTAAGCAATTAAATGTTTTGAAAATTAAACCCTCAGTAATTGTAGACAATTAGAAACTGAAAAATAAACCCTTATAAATTCTTGAGGCTGTAGAAAAAATGTGATCTGGTCAGGACTTAGGACTTAGTACAACCTGAGAATGTTGGAAGTAATATGTCTAAAGGTTTTTCTAACCTGTATTTAGGCAAAAGTTGCAATAAGAGCTTGAAACTTAAGACTTGGGGCTTAGTACAACTTGCATCTGTTATGAGACTTAGACACTGATACTGCTTCTGATTTCATTGTAAATTGTGGACCAGGAAATGCAATTGATTAGAGAATTACTTTGCTCCATCAGCTAACTTTGGATATGCAATATTCAAAAGAATGTTAATTTCTGAACCCAACAGCTAGCAATTAATTCCTAGCAGATATATGTCTACTGAATAAAAACACCCGAGTTTGTTATAAACATACTAATAAATAATATAATATAATAAATGATGATAAGTTAATTAGTAATGAAAAGATGTGTCTTATCAGAAAAACATGTCCATTGGTTAAAAGGCACCCTGCCTGGGTATTTATATTGGGTGCCCTCATTATAATATTCAATCATTCTTTTATTCCATAGAAAAACACCGGTAATTTTATTTGTCATGAAAGAAAGAACAAAATTACATTCTGCATATGCTAAAAGCATTCTGGTAGATACGCCTCACGGCATTTGAGCTAAAAAGAAAAAAAAAACTGTAAGAAGATACAAATGAAAACATTTGAAGTTAAGTGTGATAATAATCACTTAACTTCTATTTCTTGGCTTTCTTTTTCTGCACTTTCTGCCAATTCCCTGATGACGAATCAACTAGGACCATAGCCAGCTAGCATCCAGATGTTGTCGGTGGGGATTCTTTGTCTGAGTCAATATTCAATCATTCTTATTCATTCTATCAATTATTATATATAATTACATTTATACAATTACAAAGATATTGTCTACACACATACACATAGGTGTTGTTTGTTACATTGGTATCAAAGCCAAGTTTTGGCTACCATCATGTTTTTAGATCCTAAAATTAGGGAAACCAACAGATTTTTTAATGAATTAAGGGAAATCAGGGAATCAAGAAAATAATTATTACAGGAAATCAAATAATTAATAGAAAAATGGGTGAAGGATCTTAAGATGATAGATTCAGCACCTGCAATAGAAATTGACATTGACATGAAAGAAACTAGCATTGAAGAGCGTTCTAACCAGGAAGAGGATTCAAACAAACTTGATGAGAAAGAAATTAGTAAGGAAGAATTAGAGAAAGCAGTGTATTCTGCATCTGCTCCTGCTTGCAGCCCTGCACAAGATGCGGCAAACCAAGATAGATCCTGTTTCATTATAATGGCAGAAAATAATGAATAAAGCACTGAATGCAGATATCTATAATACATTTAAGTTGTTCCCAGAAGGAAGTTTGTTCAATGAAACCGTCCTTGAAAACCCCTCAGACAATGAGCACATTGCTGTTAAGGATTTTGTCAAGGACATGATACCATGCGGCAGGCGCTGCAGTAATCGCCTTGGTCATCAGCACATTTCGTAAGAAGCTGGATCCTAGAAAAGATTAGATGAAGAGCCGTCAATAGAAAGTTGGAGGAAATGTCAAAATGGCTTGGTCGGCCACAAATAGACACGGACCCTAATGAGAAAGTGATAGCCTTTGATGTTATAAACCCTCACTATATTGATACCACCTTTGACTCGATTGAAGGGCTGGAACTAATTAAAAAATTTCACGACCTGGTTATCCTTCCATTACATAGGCCTGATCTATTTGGACATTCCAAACTCAGTCCATCCAAGGGATTCTTGCCATGTGGCCCACGTGGAAACATTGCTTGTGAGGGCAGTTGCAAAAGAATCAGGAGCTGCCTTTATCAATGTAAGGACATCCAATCTTACAAGCAAATGGTTTGGTGATTATGAGAAACTTGTGACTGCTGTGTTCACACTTGCACACAAGCTTCAACCTGCTATTATATTTCTTGATGAGTTTGATAGTTTTCTAGGGCAAAGTCATCTTTATAAGCACAATATCTTTAGAAATATGAAGACAGTGTTCATGTCTATGTGGGATGGATTTGCAACAGCTTATGCTGCTAGAGTTATAGTTCTTGTTGCAACCAATATGCCTGAAGAGCTGGACAAAGCGATACTTTGTCGCTGTCCTAAGATATTTGAAGTTGGGATGTCTAGCTGCAGTGGAAGAGTGAAAATTTTAGAATCCATTTTGAAAGGTGTAAACATCGAGGGATATATTAAAAGGTCACACCCCTTTACCTTTTCACAAATTATAAAGTACATTAATATATGTAAAGCACACACACCGACACACACATAAATATACAATTATTTTTTTACGGAAGAAAATAAATTTACACATGAATTCATTTTTTTATAAATGAAAGTTTATGTACCATTTATAAAGTGAATTAGAGGTGCTTTTATGAAGAAAAAGTCAATCCAAAAATGGGTTTTAATTGATAAAGTAATGAATATGCTCTTATAATAGTTGCCCAACTATATGTTAACAATTATTTACTCTAAACCGGAATGTTCAAGGAGAAGAGATTAACACTGAATTGGTACATCAATTATTATTATTTCAAGAAGAAGATTTATCATTGGAGACGTAATTTTTTTGCTGGCAATATCCTTATTACCCTTGCTTTGAGGACAAAGCAATTCTTAAGGGGATGACAATGTTATGAAAATAATAATAATAATAATAAATTAATCAATAATGAAAGATGTGTCCTATCAAAAGGACACGTCCATTAGTGAAAAAATGCCTCACTATGAAGGATAATATAATCCCTCACATCTCAATGAAGAAGACAACCCTGTTACCGCTCAATTTAGCAAGGGTCCTGGGAGAGATTCCAAAGGGACTACTACTAAACCAAGTGGCAACAACGGGACAAGGACCCACTGTCACCTCAGTCGATGTCCCCCACTCTTTACAAAACATCACTGATGGGAGGAGTCCCAATATGGTGGAAATCACCAGAATGATGAGGTCAATAACGATGCGCAATGTGATTTCCAAAGCCCATTCAAAGGAGAGCATCATATAATAGGTTGCTTGTTTTAGAAGCAAAAGAAAGGATCTCAAAGAAAGGCTTGAGGGAAGGATGACCTCGGGCTTAGGAATATTCATAAATGATGAATGCCTAAGATCAAAACTTCAAAATCCCTCACTTGTGACTGATGTGTTTATACGAGGGTTCAAAGTGAGGCAAGGATGGCTCATTCAATGGAAATATTCAATCAAAGTGTGAGCTTTGGGAGAAGCTAGGTTGACTTTCCACGAAAAACTCCTTGAGAGAAATACTATAAGAGACCAAGGGTTGAGAGATATACTGTGGTAAAGGCTCATCCAATAATCACCTATAGTTAAGAGAAAAGGTTTTGAATGATGAAACTACAAAGTGAAAACCTTCAAGAAATCCCCAAGTCAAAGCAACTTCAAGGGTTCCTTCTTGGTGTGATAGCTAGGGCATCAATTTATTTGAAATTCCATCGTTGGAATTCGTTCAAAACTAGAGGATGCCTAGAGGATACGTAAATGAAGAAACTTTTCCTGACGGAATCCTAAAATTCCTCCTCCGTAAAATTTCGCAACAAGCTCAAGAAAATCTCCTTATCCTTAGGTGACAAAGAAGTGAGGTGAAATAATGATATTTCGTTAAGTTAATGTGATCACTAAGGATCTAGGACTAGTGCCTGGCTGTTGGGAAGATTGGAGCCAAAATTATTAAGATTTAGGAACTTCGCTCTTCAAGGAGGCCTAAAGAAGTAGCTATGCTCTTTGTGGATGCAACTTTACAACAACTTTAGACTTTTATACTTTGATATGCAATATTTGATGGAGTTTCAAGGTAAAAGGTGCACAACCTACCTCTAGGAAAATTCGTTCTTCTTGCCAAGATGAATAACATATGCAACAAGCCAAGATTACAAGTGTTTCATAAATTCACATTAATTTTTAGGGCACAAGTAAAATCATGACATAGCATTCCATACATTAGACATCACATGAAAAGAGCACTTAGATGACAATAAGAGTATATCCATCCATAAACTTGCCAAATAGAAGCTCCAAGAGAGATAGCGAAAACATTCCATACATCAAAATGCATTTAATCATCCAAATCATTCCACAAATTGCTGCTCCGAAATCTTTAGAAAGATATATCCCAAATCCAAGTGATGGTGAATGAGAGAGAACACCTCTTTTCTATTTATACAATCCTCGAAGGAGTTCGAATGGCCTAATTTAGCCTAATGAGGCCCCTAAAATAAAATAATGTGCAAAATAACATCACTTTGGTGAAAAGTTCACCAAATAGCTCTAGAATATGAATGATTAGTCTCTCAAGAGGGACGAAATGATATAATAGTAGCTAGTAGGACCGTTGGGAGGCCAAATGAAGTCCCTCATGCGCCATAATGAATAGGAGGGCTCCAATATTCATGATGAAGGGGTTGACCCCTTAATCTTCAAGCAAATGACCTCTAGTGCTCCCAAGTGGCCATGGGGGCACAAAGAATGTCCTCATGGGTCTCAAATTGAATCAAGGAAGCCTATGCACCATTTGTAAGGTATGGAACGCTGATGCAAGCCCTCCCTTGTCTACCTAGGTGAGACAAAACCCCATATGGGACCCTGGATCAACTACCAAGTGTGTGGTGCAAGTGTGAAGCCGACTGGGCAAGGTGGTCTAGTTGCATCATCATCATCAAATAATTGGGACACGAGCAAGTAATGGGTGGTGCTGAAGGATCCCATGGTGTGGCTATCTGCTCTTTGTTATGATGGAGGCCCATGGCTCTCAACGCTCACCCGACAAGTGCCTTCAAGACCCTTTGGAGGGCTTGGATCCCGTATAGGGAGACCAAACCTCGAGACAAAGACCCACATGCAATCTTGTATAAGATCTAATGCGTCTCCTCACCTTCTAGTGCAACAATTCATCATTGTAATTGAGAAAATGAGCTTACAAATCATGGAATCAAGTGGGCACTTCACAGTGGCATGCCCTTCCATAATGGGCTTTAGAATGTACAAGTGTCTCCAGGCTCAAGAAGGAGGTTAATCAAGGACCCTATTAGGTGGTTTCAACCTCTAAGGGAGTGACAAGTCCATGGTACATTCGTCAGATGGTAGGTGTCATATGAAATAATGATGGAACAAAGTGGGGTAGCAAGGGAAAGCTCCAAGCCACATGCCATGGTACAAGGGTAGCTATAATGAGGGAAGCCCACACATGGGTGTATAGTTGTGGGAGGGAGAAATCGTGGTACATGAGCTACCTCGACCTTTGTTTTTCCACCCTTCTTCATATGTCGTTTGCCTTTTATTGATTTTTCTTTTATAATTGCTCGGTGCTCCAGGGAACAAGATCATGATGTGAATGATATAGCAATGAATACCCCCTTAAGGTTGGGTAGTTCAACGCCCACCGGGGGTTGGGACAAACATGGGTTCCTTAATGATGCAAGGGGCTCACATAAGGGCCCTAGGAACTGTTAGTTTTTGTAGCATCGTATGTGTTCTAGCCTTGAAATTTTGTGGAGAGGCTAGAATGCATGAGATCTCCAAAACCCAGAAATTGTTTCGGGAAATTCTGCTTAGAAATGACTTAATTAGATTATTAGTCAATTTTTAAATATTTCCTAAGTCTAAACTTATGGAGTATGACTAATTAATCATAATTAATTAAGTTATGGTGTGAATGTTCTAGAAACTCACACAGATCGACTTCAAGTTAATCCTAGCCATCAATTAAGATCTAATCTTGGCCGTTGAAGTCTCAACAGAGGATTATAAGAAGAAGTTGATGGGGCTTGGAGAAATCACTTTAGCAGTTCGATTTCATGAGTAGATCGATTTCCTCACTAGCAGCATTTAGTTGCCGGAGAGAGAGCCAGAGAAATCGACGCAGTAAGAGAGGGGCAGGGACAATGAAGCCCTAGGAAGAATTCTCGTTCTGGTGAGTGCATTTGCAGAGAGGCAAGTGAGCCACAGAGAGGCTGATGCAGTAGCCTCTAGAGGCAAAGTCGATTTGCTGAGGAAGATTGACGTTTTCAGTTCCAGAAGCCGGGAAGGTGTCCCAGAGTGCCGAAGAAGCATCTTTCTGGTTAGCAGAAGGCAAAACGACTTCATTAGAATCCAGTAGAAGGCAAGCTACCCAACCAACTATGCATAGAAGCGCAGAGGCTGACGCAGTGCCTCAGAAGGCCGAAATTCTGAAGTGAAGTGGTGCCGGGAAGTTGCCTGTGAAGTGAGGAAATTCCTCACTAGATTTTTCTTGCCAGTTTTTCTGTGTGGGATTGCTAGTTTCGGCATTCAGTTGTACTCAAATTATTTCGTTGCTGCTTAATAATAAAACCCTCAGCTGCTGCACCGGTTTTCCCAAGTTGGGTTTTTCCGGGGACATTGGTCCAAAAATAACTGTCATTTTATGTGTGTGTGCTAGTATTTCTTCCAGCGTTTATTTCTTCCACAATTTATTTGTGTAGGTTGCAGTGTGATTGATTCAGTATTTGTTGTAGAAAACAATAAATAAATTGTTAAAAATTAATTTAACAATTAGGAGAATAATTTCCAGTGGTTGCAATAGGATTTGGATTTCCAAATTTTCACAGGAACTAGGGTGATGGCCATAGTGATAAGGGGTAGAGCTCATGTTTGGCTTTTGCCCACGTGCTAAATTTTTATGTCCCGACCATCTTTTGCATTTTATAGTATATTTCTTGTTGTAAGTGGCCAAATTATGCTTTTAACTTTCTTTTTAGCTGCATCAACCTTCGGAGCAATGTTCTAGGCCTGACCCAAAGTGTGTACAAGGGGAGGGGGAGGCTAACTCCTTGTGGACCCAATGGACAAATGTGGTCTTGGATGGGAAATATGTGAAAATGGGTTATAATGAGCAGAGTTTTGTATGTGATGTCGGGAAGCGGGACCATGCAACCAAAATCGGGGCTTCAGATGTAATGCCACTCCTATAGCTAGTAGCCAATAGAGGAGATCCCACGGGACTAGGATACAAGGTTAACCACCAAGTTGGATGAGGGGACAAGAGTACAGACCAAGCCCATAAATTCCGGCGAATCCCCCCACTAATCCATGCCCAAAAGTGTCCATGATAACCCAATTACATAATGAAAGCCATACCTTTGAGGTTAAAAGGCCCACCTTCAAATATACGATCATGACAGATGAGCGAAAGTGCATAATGGCTGGCTCAGGTGGCAGAGATGATGGCACATTGAGTTATCTGGTGGTTGCAAGGGGCTACTGGCTGCCGACTGAAGACAATCTAGGAGAAAAAATTCTCCTATGGGTACCACCCACTGGTGGTGGGTAACAAGCCCATAGTATGTGGGCAACCTTGACAAAGTTGTACTAATGCAGTAACCAAAACGAAAAGGTGGTGTTACGAGATAAATTGAGAAACATTAAAATGAACAGATTTGAAATAATAGCCTGATACCTCACCAGGATTCAATAGGTTTGAGATGAACTTGCAACTGTTGGGGAAGCTATGGATGAGGATGAGCTTGTTAAGGTAGCTTGAGTGGTTTTTCCAAATAATTGGATACCTTTGGGATAGGTATCCTTGCGCGTGACAAGCTTCCTGATTGACCTGGGTTATGGAATGATTTCACCCAAAAGGAGTTTTGGGAGGAATCATTAAGTAGTGGATAGCGCAAGGGTGGGATGAGGAGAATCTTGCTTTTGTTGGGCAAAAAAAGAAAGGTAAGGGGAAAGCCAAGGGGAACCTAGGTGGAGGAGTGTCTTCTCAGAGAGAAAAATGACATGAGCAAAGTCGAGTGCTTTGCATGTCATAAATATGGACACTATGTAGGTCAATATCCAAACAAGAAGGTCAAGGGGAAGACACCTATGGCTGCGTTTGCGCAGATGAATGAGCTAGCCAATAATTTTGAGAAGGAATTTTCCTTGGTGTCTTGTTTTCCTGGCAACATCACATGTGGGCCTTGGTTTTGGACAATGGAGCTTCTTGTCACATGACGGGATCTCATGACCTATTCACTAGTATGGCTATGGAGCACAGGGTTCTCCATGTAGAGCTTGGTGATAATGCCAAGTATGCAATGTAGGGTGTGGGCAGCATATAGTTCCAGTTGGATTTAGGGCATCCTATGGAGGTGAATGAAGTATTGTATGTACTTGGTGTTGGAAATGTAACTAGGTCCGGTCTTAATAATTATCACTGTACTTATATCAATATTTATTTCATATAAAAGCGAAAAGAAAAAGAAGAAAAATAAATTTTATTATTTTTTTAGCTAAAGCATGTTCTTCATGTTTGTTAGGGTTTATTGAGTCAAAAGAAAATTATTTGAGTCAAGTCTCATTTGGGCTTCTTGAAAGAAAAGAAAGATTTTTTTTGTAATGTGTCAAATAAGTCAAAAAGTCAAAATTTTCCACCACATGAACAAGTGGGCCCTCCTGGACAAGTTGGCGTTGAAGAGGCACCTATTTGACCTCCTTGGAAGTGTATAAATACAAGAAGAGTTCGACCTCATTTGGGATAATAATACATTTCGATTTTTGTGAAAGAAGAGAGAGAAAAACCAACGAAAAAGTCAAGAAGGAAGAGAGAAAGTCAAAGGAGAGAGAGAGCGTTGTTTTTCTGCCCCAATTCTATCACACATGCAAATTTCAGAAGCTGTTACAGGGGCCGAAAATCTTAGAATTCACTACAAGTCCAAAATTTCAGGTTTGACCAGTTTTGAAGGGAATTGACCACCGTTGACTTGGGTTGACTTTGACTTGGTTGGAAGTGTTTTGGAAGGAGGGATGACTTGGGGAATTTGTGGAGGCTTTTGGTCTTGTCTTTGGTCTTGGATATCTCACTTTGATATGATTCTATAAGAAGAGGAATTTTCTAGGTTTTCCCCCTTGTGGGGTTTTGGCCCTGGCTTGGAGAAGCCTAATTTCTTGTGTTCTTTTGTTTCTTTGTGATCTTCATGTACATTTTGGTAATTGCTTGATGAAGAAGAGCATAACATAATAATAAAAAGCCAACAAACACTCACAAATAATTATCATGAAAGAGAAATCAACTCTAATATGGCTACATCTTGGTTTCTCAACCTTGAGCCAAAGAAGAACCTATTCTCTGTTTCAGCTATGAAGGACACAGGGTATGAGGTTAGTTTTACGGGAGGATTGGTACTTGTCAGGCTGAAAGGATTTGATCCTAGCATGAGGCGAATAATAGGAAGCAAAGAGGGTAACTTATATCTATTGAGAGGTGTTGTCGCTCAAATTGTACACAGGATCGCGACAACGCTCAGGGGAGGGGCTGTCACTTTGATCACTGCCCTCTCTGTTCTAGCTATCTCCTAGGCAAAGCTATGGGGGGTAGTTTCTAAGGACAAGGGGTGTGAGGTTAGATTTACAGGAGGATTGTTACTTGTCAGGCTGAAAGGATTTGATCCTAGTATGAGGCGAATAATAGGAAGCAAAGAGGGTAACTTATATCTGTTGAGAGGTGTTGTTGCTCAAATTGTACACAAGATCACGACAATGCTCAGGGGAGGGGCTGTCACTTTGATCACTGCTTTCTCCGTTCTAGCTATCTCCTAGGCAAAGCTAAGGGGGGTAGTTTCTAAGGGTGGAAAACGAAGGGAAAACTTGTTAAGAGTCAACAAGTTCTAGGAGATACAACTATTTATCTTAGTAACTTGATTAAGATTAGGTAGCATGTTCAATTAATGAGCAATGTGAGGTATATTCGATTAGATTATTTATGAGACACTTAGGATTGAACAAAGAGATCAGTGCCTTGATGCAATGCTCAAAATAAATTGGGAACTTGCACAACAATGAAATATGCTTCAAGTTACAAGATAAAAGTGCTGCAAGGGAAAGTTAGTACTTGTGATGAAGATGCAAATGATGAGATCCATTTACACTTCAGTGCTTCAAATGCTTCAAAATTTAAACCAATTATTAGCATTTAGAATGGCAAGAAATACACCTTGAACACAGTCATTGCAAGAATTGCCAACAACTTAATAACACACTTCAAGATTGCCTCAATTAGCAGTGACAATTAGCGTTGTTTAAGATGTGCTTGTTAATTGTTTCTTCTACTTATGTGATATGGCAATTTTAGCACAAGAGGAACTTAAAATTTCAAGAGCACAATTACAAGCTTAGATGATATTGCTAACGGTAACTAGACAGGAACTACACAACGCAATCAAGCACTAATCGTGCAATGATACTTCTAACAAGTGAGAAGCAATTATGAAATGCAACTATGGAAAATGCAATCAGCTATCCAATATGTTTCCAATTGTCAGAGATGGAGATAACATATCAGGATTCAGACCTCACGGCAATACCACTGTTAAGAAATCAGCCCATCATCAATTAGGAATATCAGTCTATCATGCTTTAAAATTAGTCCATAAAACCACTTACCAAGATACAACTGCTCAATGACCAAGTTCAGCGTTAGAAGGAATGGAAGGATGTCACTATTATGCTAAATCAGACCACTGTAACAAAAAATATCAGCCCTCTGATATCCAAGATTAGTTACCAGAACGTCTGCAATTTGTTATGTGAATGCTATGTGATGATCTAGGAGTGTTTAGGGCTGATTCCACTTGGAATTAGGATCTGCAAAGTCTCCAAAGAGCAGAACATCTGCAAACACAACAGAGATTAGCCCTAGCAATGTAACCAAACCTGAGAAGATGCAAGATTCGTCCACTGTCAACAAAACTGCTGAGCTTTAATCCAATGTTAGGCTCTGCATTAAAATGCCTCAGATCTGGCAGTTTTGACAGTGAACAAATGTGTCACAGTAAAGGGGTTTTTTAGGTCTCCTAGGGTTCTGTATCAATGCTTTAGACCATAAGAAAATTTTGTGAGCCCTCCAAGGATTCACACTACCTGCAATATAAGCGTTAGCCTTGAAATCAGATACAAATGAGCTAGCAAATTGTAAATTTTCAATAAAATTTAGTAGTCTCCTTTAAATGAGCCTGCAGAACCAAACCACGATTAGCCTTTGAACAAATTTGATGAGTATTCGATGGATAGGAACTTGTAACAGAACTTTTTCACTGAAAACTATAGCCAAACCCTTGGAGAAATTTTGTTTAGGCCTGCAAAAACGAAGTTAGATCAGAAATTAACAAATGTGGCAATGAGAACCTCCTCAAAACCTTTGCGGCCACGCTTAGAAGGGCAAAAGAGGACAGTGGCTAGGCCTTTAAGGCCCTGAAACCCTGGCGGCTGCCTTAGATCAACCTCAAATGCTAGCAATGAGCCACAAAAAAATATTTTAGCCACGAATAACTGCTAGCCAAACTTCAGATGAGAAACCCTTGGAGAATACTTGATATTTTGCAGTGAATTAGCCCTCGGGCTTGCAGCTCTCACAAGGTGACTTGGCGTTGTAAAATAGAGATATGGGTATGCTAGATCTAGGCCTCAAAGGCCTAAATCCACCTTCAAAACTTGAACGCACTTCTCTTGTTGGCTGGACGGCTCTTCCTTGAGTGAATGAATAGCCAAACCCTAACCGTCTAGAGTTTGTGAGGGCCTAACCCCTCAAACATTAAACTTGCCTTCAAATTCTTGAGCTAATGAAATCTGCAAGATAAATAAATAGAGTCACACCCATGATCTAGAGAATTCTAAAATAGAAACCCCGAAACAATTACTTACAAATTTGAAAAATTTAAAATGCAAGGGTTAGAAAATTTACAAATAATTTACAAATTTAAATTACAAGCTCTAATTAACAAATAAATCTTTTATAGCCCAAATAGATTTGAAAAGTAATTGATAGAAGTAATTTTTTTAATTTTTTTTATTTAATTTTAATGTACTAGCCAAAACCCTACAACACAAATCATTAGATAAGCTCAGAGTCCAAACAAGATGTGGTCACCTCAAACTCCATGTACTTGGGTTGTGTCGAAGGGCTGAATATCTAAAGATATCTACAAAAAGGATGGACTATGTAGAGGACAAAATGGTAGTACACAAATGTAGTATTGTAAATTTTGTATGTAAGTGTAAATAGTAATTGTATTATTGAATAAAACTGAATGGTGCTTACAATCCTTTGTGGCGGTATGCCTATATAGGCATTGACTGGCCACGAAGGTGAGTGGTCACACTTTTTGACCTTTACCCTTTCATAATTAATGGGCCATTAATTAATTTAATTATTTAATTTATTATTAATATTGTTATTTCAATATTATTTATTATTTGATATTTTTTATGAATATTTTATTCATAACATTGGCACCCTCTTTAGAGATGCTTTGTCCTCAAAGCATAACAAGAAGGGTTTTCTCTAGTTGAACATGCTGCTATGGAATGACATCTTTTATTTTAACTTTGTTTGTGCCTTGTGAGTTGGTGAGATCCTCATGTGTATTTGCATCTTCCTTGAAGCTGGAAGTGTTAACACCATATAATTTATAATGTCGTACCCAGTGTTTTTAAAACCGATCGGTTGGAATCGGTCATTGGTTAGACTAGCCGGTCAGCAAGGCCACCAGTCCAAACCGGCTGAAAAACCCGGTCAACCACCTCATTTCGCCTATTTTGAGCCCTAACCGGTCCTAACCGGCCGGTTTAGGATGAAACCGGCCGATTCCATCCTAAACCGGCCGGTTAATTGCTACGACTGCGGAGGACCCACGCTGCGACTTATCGAAGGTGGTTAGGGTCTTTTGGAGGGAAAGTAAGGGTTCTTTCCCTCCAAAAACACCCTCTCAAGCCTTTAAGAGGCCCTTCTCCCTCTCATTTGTCTCACACATCTGATTTGGAGTGTTTGTGAGTTTGCTTGGGAGCTTGGAGAGTGTTGAGTTTTTGTTGGAGTAGTCAATTTGGAGGCTTGGAGTTGGATTTGGAGCTATTTTGGAGATAATTTGTAGCTATCAGTGGAGTTGGCGTCTTCAAGAGGATGCTAAGGAAGCTAGTTTGCATTTCCAGGTAAGGAGTTTCACTTGAAAATTCCTCATTTGACTGCTGTCCATGTATTAAAGTTTTTTATGTGTTATAAATTTATAAACTTCTAACTTCTATCAGTTATGCTATCAAATCTCTAGTTCTATGCTATCAAATTTTGTAGCCTACATGTGCATTTGTTTTCCTAAATTTAGCTTTGGTTTTCCTTGTTTCTTAGCTGCAATTTTTTTTAAAATGGCAGATTTCTTTGCAAATTGTAATTATTTCAAGCAAACATGGTTCCAAAAGGAAAGGATAATGCATGGGCTCATTGTGATGTAATTGATGGAAAAATGATATGCAAATTATGCCATAAATCTATTGGAGGTGGGGGTGTTCTTAGATTGAAACAACACTTGGCTGGGGTAAGAGGCCAAGTAAAGCCATGTGATGCACCAAATGCAGTGTTAGGTCCTATTAGGGCAGAATACATTTCCAAGCTTGAAATTTTTTATGAGGATAAGGCTAGGGAGAAGGCCATCCAAGATGACATTGCAAGGAAGAGGGAATTATTAGAAGCCATGAAAGAGAGTGGGTATGATGATTATGAGATTCAAGACTCCTCTTCTATCCCTTCCACCAATGACTCCTTTCACTATGTTCATCTTTCTTTTGGCCAACCATCAAAAGGAACAAAGAGAACAAACATCCAAAGTTATTTGAAATTTCTCATCTTTTGCCAACATTGCCTCTTCTAATCCCACTTCCTCCCAGCGAAGTCATCAACCCACTTTGGATCAACATTGGAAAAAACAATGCAAAGAAACTTCTCATCAATACATTGCTAGATGGTGGTATGATTCAGATATCCCATTTAATGCTGCTCGCTCACCTTATTACCAAGCTATGTGGGACTCTGTTATAGCTGCAGGAAAGGGCTTCAAAGGTCCTAGTATGCATGACTTGAGAGGAGCTCTTTTGCAAAAAGAGATATCTTCCATTGATGAGTATTTGGTTGAGTTTAAAGATTCATGGCTCAAAACAAGTTGTTCCATCATGTCTGATGGATGGACCAATGGAAAGAACTGCACTATCATTAATTTCCTTATTTCTTTCCCTCAAGGAACCATGTTTTTGAGATCAATTGATGCATTTGATAAGGTGAAGGATGCAACCCTTCTATTTGAGCTTTTGGATGACATTATTTAGGAAGTTGGGGAGCAGAATATTGTGTAGGTCATCACTGATAATGCCTCAAACTATGTTCTTGCTGGAAAGATGCTTGAGTCCAAATATAGGACCATATTTTGGACCCCATGTGATGCACATTGCATAGACCTCATGCTTGAGGACATAGGCAAAGTGGAGTGCGCAAAAAACACTATAGAGCATGCCAAGTGCATTACAAAATACATTTACAACCACTCATGGGTATTGAACCTAATGAGGAAAAACACCGGGGGCAAAGAGCTTGTTAGGCCTGTGATTACAATATTGGCAACTCACTTCCTCACATTGCAATGTCTCAATGGTCAACATAAAAACTTGCAGAAAATGTTTTCTTCTGATGAATGGACTGAATCTCGGTGGGCTTGTAGACAAGATGGAAAAGACACCTAAAAGAAAGTGTTTGACAATTATATTTGGAAAAGGTCTGTAGAGCTTGTGAAAATTACCGAGCCCCTTGTTAAGGTGCTAAGGATGGTGGATGGGGAAAAATTGGCCATGGGCTACATTTATGAGGCTATGGATCAGGTAAAGGAGCAGATACGGGTAGCTTACAAGGATATGTTAGCTAAATATGGCCGTATATGGGAGATCATTGATAGCAGATGGAATAATCAACTCCATCGTCCTATACATGCAGCTGGGTATTTTTTGAAACCAAAGTATCATTATAAAGAAAGCAGATTTCCAATGGTTATCTATGAAAGCAACTTCTGATCCCGATCAGAATGAAAATGAAAAGCTGCATAATTATACAAACTACCAAATAGTTTGTATGCTTCAGAATATTGATGATATAGCCCGAGATGTTTTAGAAATCAAAGAGCACATCAAAAAGATGCATACTGGTTATGTTGAGACATTGGGGATCCAAGATGAAAACACACAAAAGTTGAATAATATTCAGTCAAACATGGGTATTATCTCCAAGTCTTTAGAACATCTTACAAATGCACTCCCCACTCCTGCTTCTCCACCTCATTATAGAGAAGTAGATGTCTTAAGTTCAAAGCTGAAATTCTCCTCCAAATCTGATGAATCAAAGCAAATTCTTTTTAAAGGGATAGAGAATATAGATAAAGCCAGACTTGAGAAAATCAAGAAAGGAATCAATCTAGCTAGAGAAAAGACAGAGTTGATGAAAAATAGACTAGCTGATATTCCTTCTGTTGAAAGTCTAAGACTACCAAAGAACTATGTTAGCCTTAGTTCTTTGATGAAACAAAATGGCCAACCATCTGCTCCTTCAATAATGGCCATGTCAGGAGTAACTGGTGAGCAAACACATGGTGAATCAAATTCTAAAAGAGACAGAAGTGATTCATTTTTCCATTCCAACAAAGGGAAAAGAGGTGCCAGTGATACCAATGCACATGAAGCATCAGCATCCAGCCCATTCAGCAGATATACTGAAAATCTGCAATCTGTACCTATAAGGCTAGACAATCCTGCTTCCAGAGGATATGGAAATTCATTGTTAGTAAATATTGATTGCCTTGATTATAATGAAGTAATTGCTGTTTTGCATAATGTCCATGCTTGGGCATTACAGAGGAAAGCCGAAGCCAAAGTGTCATGGTCTGATGTAGTTACTCAGATTGTATGGTCTTTTACTGGCATACTAAAGCAATGGTGGGAAAGGCTTGCAGAAGAAGAGAAAGATCAAATAGTTGAACATAGTACTGATCCATTAAGAGCACTGTTTGAAGCTTTAAAACATGAATTTGTTGGATTAGTCCCTGAAGATTCAGCCCATCATTCACAGTTATTTCTCTCCCAGAAGTTATGCGACATTGATTACTTGCAAGAGTATTTTTGTGTTATGCAAAAGCTTCTGTATCAGGCTAGTGATCCACATAATGTTGCCTATCTGAGATATTATATCCAGTCTATGCCTGGAAAAATTCCTGATCTAATTAACCAGTACATAGCAGATCATAAAGTAAATTTGGAAGGACAATCATTTGCAGCTATTCACCAATTGATTGTCACAATATTGCAGAAAGAATGTGCAGAGAGCAAAGCCAAGAAGAATTTTTCAAAACAGATGCACTTTAGCACAAAGCTTTGCAATAATTTCAAAGAAACCTATAATTTTGGTTGTCACAAGAAAAGTGAAAGAAAGGTTTCTAAAAAGACAAAGTTTGATAACTCTTGCTCCTGCAAGGCTGATAAATACTTTCCTAAAAAGAAAAAATACTTTCCTTCCAAAAAATCATTTAAAGGACGAAGGGTAGTATTTAGGAAAAGATCAAAACCTTCTAAAAAAGGTGTGTGTTTTATTTGTGGTAAAGAAGGTCATTATGCTAACACTTGCAGAGAAAGAAAGGATAAAAAGCAGATGAAGATAATGAATATCTTTTCTACAATACATGATCCACAAGATTGGGATCTCATATCCCACTCTGATGGAGAATATTTTGAAGTTTCAAGTTCTTCTTCAGAATCTTCGGATAGTGAAATTCCTGAAATCAGGAAATTAACAATTGATTCAGAATCATCTGATTCTGATGAAACCTTCATTCCTGATATTAAAATGTTTAGTTTGAATTCCTCAGGAGAGATACAAGCAAAGATTGCAGCAGTCAAAGCTGATCTAGCACAGTTAGATCCAGTTCAGTTTACGGCAAGAAGAAGATTGACTGAAAAACTTGAAAATCTTGAGAAACAACTGCCATCCAAAAGGAAAGAAAAATTTTCAGAGGAAGAAATAGATGATGACGACTTCATCGAAAAAGAGTTCGATTCAATGTTCAGACCTTTGCAGATTTCAGTATCTCCAGGTATGAATCAAATTGATGCTCTTAAAAAGAAGATCACAGATTTGGAATCTTCAATTCACCATACAAGGTCAGAAATGTTACAGTTGTCTTCCAAACTTCAAATGCTTATTTCTGATTATGATGATTGTAATTCCAAATTAACCAGCCTACTGATGAAAAATGTGCCAGTCATGGAAGAAATATCCCCAAAGAAAAATGTTGAGCTTTTTAATGTTATGGGCATCGGAGATAGAGTAGTTATTCCAATAAGAATTAAAGTCCCTAGCATTAAACAGTATACCTTGGATGCTCAAATAGATTCTGGTGCTATGAGTAGTTGCTGCAAATATAAAGCTATTCCTCATTATTATTGGCAGCCTACTAAACTCCAATTCAGGGCTATCACTGGTGATTTAATGGAAATAAGTCACATAGCTCCTGAATTTCCTATTTTCTTGAACGATGTCCAGGTTTTTGTCACTTTGTATAGTTTTGATACTGGTGCTGATGTTCTGTTAGGACAAGATTTTCTGAAGAAATATTTGCCAGTCACTTTCGGACAAGATTATGTTACATTCTCCACCACTGCTGGTCCTATCACAGTCCCTGCTTCTAGTGACTATAAAATTAATGTGCAACCTGAAGAACAGGATCCTCTCCAGTATAGTCTGCAAGATCTGACCAAGATTAATAAGATCGTAAAAAATGCAGAGTTACATGGTCCCAAAACTTTGCAACAAATTTCTGATAAACTTCGTGCAGATTGTACTTCAAGTAGGCCAGATGCTTTTTGGGCAAGAGAAAAGTATTTTGTTGCACTACCTTACCGAGAAGGATATATTCCTAAGCCACAAAAAGCCAGTGCAAATCATATGAGTCCAAAAGAGCAAGAATTATGCAAAGCAGAAATTGAACAATTGTTAGAACAAAAGCTTATTGAATCCTGCAAGAGCCCTTGGGCCTGCCCGGCTTTTTATGTCAATAAGCATAGTGAGCAGAAAAGAGGCAAGAAAAGGCTTGTGATTAATTATAAGGCTCTGAATGATGCTCTTCTTCCTATTCGATATCCTCTGCCTAACAAAGAATTATTACTTGCCAAAATTGCTAATGCTAATGTGTTCAGCAAGTTTGATCTTAAAAGTGGATTCTGGCAGATTGGTATTATTCCTGATGATAGGTATAAAACAACCTTCATTGTTCCTCATGGCCAATATCAATGGACTGTGATGCCCTTTGGTTTGAAAAATGCTCCATCTGAATTCCAAAAAAGGATGGAAGACATTTTTGGTGGGGTAGAGTACATTATTGTATATATTGATGATTTGCTTGTATTTAGCAGAGATGTAAATATGCACAAGATCCATTTAGAACAATTCTACCAACTTGTATATAAGCATGGATTAGTACTTTCAGATTCAGAAGAGAAGTTTCAGATTGGAAAAGTCAAGATTGATTACTTGGGTTTACACATAGAAAAAGGACATGTAGAACTTCAGCCACATGTGCTAATCCATCTATTAAAGTTTCCTGATATAATTGCCAATGTAAAGACCCTGCAGAGATTTCTTGGATGCCTGAATTATATAAGAAAATTTTATGCTAACCAATCAGAGGATACAAATATACTGCAGGACAGACTAAAGAAGAAAGATGTCAGATGGACAGATGAAATGACAGCAGCAGTAATTAGTATTAAGAGTAAGCTTAATGATTTGCCAAAACTCAAGCTTCCTGATACTAATCTTCCTTTTATACTTGAAACAGATGCTTCTTATCACACTTGGGCTGCAGTTTTGCTACAAAAGCATGGAAGAAAAGAATTGGTTTGTGCCTATTCCTTAGGATCTTTTAATGACACAGAGAAAAAGTATCCTTCTTCTCATAAAGAAATACTTGCAGTAAAGAGAGGAATAAAAAGATTTCGCTTGTTCTTGAAAAGTGTTAAATTTATTGTCAGAACAGATCTAAAGCATATGAAACAGATGTTGGCAAACAAAAGGTTGTTAGAAGAAGGCAGTACCAGAGTACTAAGATGGGCACTATGGCTAGAAGGTTTTGATTTTGATATTGTTTACAAATCTGGTGCAGAAAATTATCTTGCTGACATGCTTACCAGAGAAGGTGCTCAAGAAACCAAGGAGATCAAGATGTTCAGACCACTTAATCAGCACGAAGCTTCTACAAGTCAGTCCAGTCATGTCGAGTCTAAAAGAGTTAAGTATGTTACAGTCTGTAGTAACTGTCATTATGAGTTTTGTCTAGAATGTCTATCAAAACAGGTCCAAGTCTTGCCATTATGCTTAAGACAAATCATTCTGCAAAAATGGTTTGATTCCGAGGAGTCTAGATGGTCATATACAAAAGAGTTACCATATAGGATTAGGCCATGGCGTGTTTATTATGCATTGTCTAGGGAACCAGATCCTGTTTATTTTGGGTGTATTCAAAATACTGACTGGACATGGGCAGACTACTTTTCCATTCACCAAAGAGCTAGGATACATGGTTCGGTTAAGGTCATATTTTATGCTGCCGCTATAGATCCCTCAAACAATTGGTGGAGTCCATGGTTTAAGCTATTCATGTTTAGATATTTGCCTAGAGCTAAAAGCATTTTCGATAGGACTTTTGCTGAGTTTGTCAGAATCTTTCATTGGGAAATGCATGTAGCTGTCCAAAATGATTTCGTCTTAGAATTTGAATTCATCCACAAACACACAATTGTCATTCCTAATGAAGAAGATGAATCCTTTAAGCTTTCTGTCAGATTCAGAGGATTGATATCAGTGGACCCACATGACAGGCCAACATTCATGTTCACATTTCCATTCTTTTGTTGTACCAGAGATGTAGCACCATATTGGCTAGATGAATCTGTCCCATATGAAGTGCTGGCTCCAAACAATGAAGAGCTAATTGAAGAATTAATAGAACAAGACCAAAACAGGCTTGGCCATAATAATCCAGCTGTTCCAGATACTCATGCACATGATTATGAAGACAGGGCTAACAGTGACTGATTGAAGGGATCAATCAAATGAAATCCTTTCATATCCTGCTTTATTTGTACATATACTGCTCTTCGGTTTCCGTGGGATTTAGTCCGAATAAAATCTCCACTGTGTAATTACTTTATCTTGTTGTTCTTTGGTTTGCGTGGGATTTACTCCGAATAAAATCTCCACTGTGTAATTACTTTTGTATAAGAGCCGACGTCCTAGATTCCGGCCATCTTTTCACTTCAGAGATGTCATGATTCGGTCCCCATATGGCTTAGCCTCCAAGGGATGAGATAACAAGTGGTTGTCCCCACTTGCCCGAATCTTTAGGACTATTCATTACTTTTGTACAAAGTTCTTTAGTGATTCGTGATAGACATCTTGCATGATGATCTAATGAATCTTTTGAAGTTTCAAGTTCCCGGTAAAACCTTTCACCGGATGACCTGCTAGGATATTATAAATACTAGCATTGTAAGCTCATTAGGGGCATTAGAGTCTTGAGAGTTTTGAGAGAGTCTGAGTAGTGTGGTAGTCTGAGTAAAGTCTCCCTGCTCTGCATCTGCGAGAAGTTTTCTATGATCCTCTCTTGGAGCAGAATGTCTTGATGATAAATTTCTAGGAACAGGGGGTATCTGTGGATTCCTACCAAAAAACTGTTTGGAACAAAAACGATTAAATGATCCTGTTTTCGTGCAATACAACCTTCGACTAAGGAGGAACCAAATAATGAACAAAACACCTGATCTAGATCCCATTGTGTTGGACAATATTGATCCAACATCAGAATGGGTGGAGGAGATTGAAGATCCTGTGTTTGATGTTGATTTTGATATCGACATGGCATTAGCGGGGGATAAAGCAGATTTTATGGTGGCATCAGAACCAGGATCAGTAGCGGCATCAAGGAAAGGCAAAGAACCAATGGAAGGCACTAGTCGTGCAGGTCGACAAACTCGTGCTTCCATTAGGTCCACTTCTATTTTTATTGGTGGCATTGCTATTGAGGTTGCAGATCAGGCTGAGGCATCCTTAGACTCTGAACCAGATGATGTCTATGTAGCTCCTGATGATGATCCTGTGTCTAGTAGTGGTGATGAACTTGATGATTGATCATGTTACACTGTACAATGTAGACTTGTAGTAGGCCAATGTCCTCATAGCTTGCAACATTTTTTTTGGACTTTATAGGCCATTTAGAGCCTCATTGCTTATGTATTTTGTTGATGATATGTATTGCACTCGGTGCCATTTTGATATATTCACCTTTACATGGTATATAAATGAGCAAACTTTGCATATTTTGTCTCTATTGGCTTGGAATCATGGTTTTAAATCTTAAAAATAGTTTTGTTTCATTAAAAATTAATTATTTAATGCATTTTTCTAAAACCGGTTCGTTTAGACCTAACCAGTCCTGGTTCGTTTAGACCTGACCAGTCCCGGTTCGATTGGTTTCGGTCGGTAACTCGGTTCATTAGGTGGACTGGCCTAGTCACCGGTTCTAGTTTTTAAAACATTGGTCATACCACATGTACCACATAAAGTGACTTTTTAACCATGACTTTAATATGACTCATAAAGTCACATGCCAAAAAGGTAATTAAAGTGTCTTCATAGGCAAAAAGGCTAATGCACTAGGAAACACTTCCTTGTTACTTATTTTCTCAACATGTACTTCAACCACTTAGAACTGGCTCTGATCCTGGAACAATGTCCTACACTGCATCTGTTACCATGGCTTCCCCCTTTGAACTAGAAGCCTTCTTTGCCACTTGGTTCAAAAATCTTTGTTGAACACCTGCTTCCTTTGAACTTGCTCCTAGAAGCCTCCTGTTCCTAAACATCTAGTATCATGAGACCTTCTTGATAGACTTGGAAGGATTTGCTGACTGGTCCTTCCTCCCTTAACCTGAAGGTTGATTCCCTCTAATCTGCTCAACCTTAGGAGCTTCCCGCTCCTTGTTCTCTATAACTTTCTTGTTGCTTGCCATTGCTCAAATAGGTTAGCCCTTTAGCCTATACAAGTTGCCTTCTCTAACTCCAGAGTCCAAAGACATGGCCATTGTCAAGCTAGATCCCATGGATCTAATTGGTGCTTGCCTACCTTGGAACACTACAACAAACCCCTTCTTCTCAGTCATAGAGTCTAAAGAAAAGAGTTCTGGCACCCATAACACGTCCTTCACTTTCAACTTGCTTCCTAAATCAAGTTGGAATATCATTGCCCCAACTCCCTTCATTGCATGTTGGGTATCATAAACAAACTCCACATGCATCTATGAGTCCCAATTTATCAGGTTGTTAAACAACTCTTGTGCCTTTGTACTAGGTCCTAACACTATTGCTCGTTTATAGATCTGTAAAGATCTTCCTTATGGACCTGTCTTGATCCTTGAGACACCCACAAAAATTTGTTTCCAAACACTTGAGTTGTACAGTCTCCCTCTCTCCTCTTAAGGGTTTCCTATGCCACTCCTGCTGGTTGCACTAAACTGCTGTTTTTGTGGTACTTTTCTTTTTATAGCCTTTTTATGGCCCCTATTACTATGTCGACTCTAGCTAGGCTCGACGGTTGGCTCTCGACACCTTTCCTCTCATATGGGCTTTGTCTTATGTGTTTGCTAGGCTTGGCCCTTAGCCCTCCTGTACACCACTATGCGTTTGAGTCCCTCTCTATGGGCCCGCTCTTGATAGCACTATGCCCACAAACTTTGAACCAGCTCATGTGGAAACACACCACACGAGCCCCGCGAATGGGCCTAGATTACAATTAGAACGTACCCAATTCGAACGAAAAGAAACTCACGAGCCACACCTATTGACACCACCCATGCTATGCTTCGCTGCAACTACCGATGGCCCTTAACAACTGGCCTTCCTACCTCGTTGCTGGTGCACTCTACAACGACTACTCATGTGCCTGTTCTTGATCGCTGGCGACTGGGTTTGATTGTTGTCAGTAGCTCAATCCAATAGTGGTTGGTTCTACTTGTCGACATCAATTCTTGCTCGCATATTCCTATTGATTGTTGGGCCTTGTCCCCAACGCTCCTCTGCAACTTGTGCACTATGACTAGCGGCTTACCACGTACACAGGCCCTCTTTGCTCCTTGTCTTGATGACAACCCTCTCTTGGTGGCTTCCACGTCTAGCCCCCAACACTAAGATTCACTCACGTGACCACTGTGGCCTGTTCTCTTAGCATTGGCTCCTGCTATCGACCACACTCTCCCCGATGTTGTGGTTGTACCTCCTTCTTGTGCCTGCACGGTGGTTGGTTAGTTGACAGTTTTGTCGGCCATGAGGCCCACAAACTCTCTTTTTTATTTTATTTTATTTTTAATCTAAACTTTGCCTGTCGATCATCTTGGCCATTTTTTTTTTGTCTTTATCCACTGTGTTGTACAACGTATGACCTTGGTTCTTAGCTTGCAAAATATTCATGCCTCGTATGGTAACTGGCCAAACTCAACCTCTTGATGCCTTATTAACTTGACACCCAAAAATTCAGAGATTGGTTTCTCAGGGTTTAATAACATGTTAATTTCTGAATCTAACACTGGGAAATCAATTCTTAGTAGATTTACGTCTACTGAATAAAAGCACAAATGAGTTATTAATATAAACAAAAAGTATTCGATAAAAGCACATTAAATTAACGAATCTCACATAGACACACACACACACAAATTTATGGCCAATCACAACTCTTCATTTTATTAATCAGAGCTTAAATGGGCTCCCTTACTGGGAAAATGGCCCAAACTGAGGAAAGTGCATGCAACAATCTGGGTCTGATCCAACTGGTCAAGCCCCAGACTTGGTTGATTTGGATCTCCTTGTTGCACCCTAGCATTTTTCACGGGTCTAGCACACTTAAGTACAAGTCCTTCTCCACCCACCATTGAGATGCATCTCTCAATGTCTTGTACCCTTCTGTGTTGTTGTGTCTTCTCACTTGGCCTAGCCCATCTTTTATAAGCTTGAGTTATGATCAATTCACAACCCTAATCTCCAAAGTGATTGGCGACTGAGATTAGATCTCGCTTGACTTGAGATCGATGGTTGAGATTCATTTTAATTCACTGATGCAAATAACCTTTGCATTAGATTAAATTCGCTTTTCCTCATAAAATAAATAACTTTAATTATTAAAGTAGTTTCCAAGGTCTAAAGGTGTATTAGGCAACTTCTACATGCCGAGACACTTAGGCCTGTACATGTTGAGACATTAATGCATGTAGGAATTAAGGTTTGATTCCTCTTTACTTGGTAATTACTTGTGAATTATGTTGGCTTCTTTTTACTTCTTTATTATGTTATCTTTCATTAAGCAATTACCGAAATAAAATGTATGAAGATCACAAGAACAAGGAACACAAGATATAGGCACTCAACCAGGGAAAATCCCTATTTAAGGGAAAACCCAATCCAACTCTTCCACTAGTAGATTTAAATCAAAATGAGACAATCCAAGACCCTTTTGACCTAGACAAAGACCTCCTCCAATCCCAAGCCAACCCTTCCTTCAAGTAGATGTATTTTGCCAAAGTTTCCAAGTGTCAACTTCCGAGTTACAACTTCAATCCAGAATTTCAGCTTCCCAACTACAGAATTTCCGACCTGCAACTACTTTAGAAATTTCAGACCCTAGCTACTTGTCCAAAAACCCTAAAAATATTCGCATGTGTGAGAGATATGCCCAAAAACTTTAATTTTTCTTCTTCCTTGAATTAGGTGCAGTTCGCCCTCTTTTTCGTCCTTTTTCTCTTGTAGATCGAACTTGTGTGAGTGTGCTTTCAAGTGAGTCACGCTGCCTCTATTTATATTGCTTCCATAGGGTCGAATTGCCTCCAATAGAGCCGACTTCTCTAGGATAGGGATGACTTGGTTAGGAGGGACAAAATGACTATTTTGACTCAAAAATATTTTTTTTTACATGATACAAAAGCCCAAGAAGGATCTATTAAGTATGAAAATGACTCTTTTGACACATGACAAAACCTAGAAGCCTTTAATGGAGGATATGACTTAGAAAATAAATGAAAGAGCATGAAACCCATGCTTTAATAATAATTTTCTTTTACAATAAATTTTCTTTTGACAAATACAATTATGAAGACTGACACTCGTTACATTCTTCAACTCTCCCTCTTAACTAGGGAGGTATTCGTAATTACATATGTACAGAGGTACATGGAAGATCTCAAAATGATATGCTCTATGAAGAGTTACAACACACGTAGTTCTACAAATTAGATACCTGACTAAGGTATTTAACCGAGTGGGACTAAGGTGTGTTCCAACAGGCCGCCCAGATGTCCTCCAGAGCATCTTATTGCCCCAAGATGCTTCATTTCTCCCTATCTACTAAATCTGTAATATCAACCAATCCATGTATGCTTCTGAAATATTCAAACTTCTTATTTGGAAGAGATTTTGTCAACACGTTAGCTACTTGTTCATTTGTCAGAATACACTGTAGTTTCACCACCCCATCCTGCACCAAACTTCTAATGTACTGGTATTTGTTATTGATATGCTTCGTCTTGGCATGAAACACGGGGTCTTCATACATCTTAATCCTACTTTGATTATCACAATTTCTCATTGTAGGATCTAGTGGCCTTCCAAACAAATGAGACAAGAGTTTTCTTAACCAAACTGCTTCTTTTCCTACTTCACATGCAACAACATATTTAGCTTCAACACTACTTAAAGCAACATGATCTTGTTTTCTACTCATCCATGAAATCATTGCAGATCCCAAACTGAAACAACCACCAGTAGTGCTTCTTCCATCACTCTCACCACCACCCCAATCAGAATCGGTAAAACCTACCAATTTAATCTCCTTCCCATCATACTTTAGGCAGTGATGAATTGTTCCACATAGGTATCTTAAGATATGCTTGGCAGCTATCTAATGGTCATGACGAGGCTCCAACTGAAATTGACTAAGAACGTTTACAACAAAGCATATGTTAGGTTTGGTATTCACCAAGTACATCAAAGAGCCCACCAACTTACAATAACTTTTAGGATCAGCGGGACTAGAGTTAGAGCTTCTCAACTTCTTTAGATTTGTGATCGTGGGAGTAGTCATAGGCTTGGAATCCATCATATCGAACTTTTGTAACATCTTGATTATATACTTTCCTTGACGAAGATATATCTTACCAAGTTCTTGCCAAACTTCCCAACCCAAATAGTAGTGCATGACTCCCAGATCTTTCATTTCAAATTGAACTGCCAACAACTTCTTACATTCTAGAATTTTGTGCTCCACACCTGTAATAAATA
Source organism: Pinus tabuliformis (assembly GCA_031772625.1). NCBI lineage: Eukaryota > Viridiplantae > Streptophyta > Pinopsida > Pinales > Pinaceae > Pinus > Pinus tabuliformis. The sequence continues at coordinate 1,203,918,765 of CM062817.1, read as the reverse complement.
AATCATCCACATATAAAAGTATAATAACTGGTTCATTCTTCACTATTTTGATGTAGATGTTTGCATTAGTAAAACTTTTGACAATGCTAATCCTTAAAAGATATGCATCCATTCTTGCGTACCAAGCCCTAGGAGCTTGCTTCAAGCCATATAGAGCTTTCTTTAGTCTGCAAACATGAGTATCCCTGCTATTTATCTCAAAGCCTTCCGGTTGTTCAATATATACTTCTTCATCAATGGTTCCATTTAGAAAGGTTGTTTTAACATCCATTTGATGTATATTCCATCCCATAGTTGCAACTAGCGAAACCAAAGATCTAATAGTAGTGTACCTGGTAGTGGGAGCAAAGGTTTCTTCATAATCTATTCCTTCCTTTTGAGAGAAACCCCTTGCAACAAATCTTGCTTTGTATTTGTCTATGCTTCCATCAACGACATGTTTGATTTTGTAAATCCATTTGGAAGTGACAACAGATTTGTCACTAGGTCTAGGAACAATTTCCCAAACCCCATTCTTCATGATGGATTGATATTCTTCCTGCATTTCTTTCTTCCATTCTTCTTGATGAGCGGCTTCTTCAAAGGTAGTTGGTTCTGCTTCGATTAACTTCGTCATGTATGCTGCATATCCTGAGTATCTTTTCGGTCTTTTGCTTTCTTTGAAAGTTCCTTTTGTTGCTCCATGTCCTTTGGCATCTTCAAGTGTAGCTTTTAACCAATTTGGCCTCTTCTTCGTTTCAGGAATAATTGTAGGTTGAATAGGTTCACTTGGTCCTTCTTCCTCTAGGTTTGTAGGTGACTTGTCATGTTGCTCTTCTTCTTCAAATAGTGGTACATATTCTTCATCAAACTCGATTGGTATATCCTTGGATTTCTTGTAGGCATGATTTTCATCAAATATAACATCTCTACTAACTTCAATTCATCTATCTTCTTTGATGTAGATTCTATAAGCCTTTGATGAAAGGCTATAACCAACGAAGATACCTTTTATACTTGTAGATTCTAACTTCTTTCACTTGTCTTTTGGAACATGAATGTATGCAGGACATCCAAAGATTCAGAGATGGTCTACACATGGCTTCTTCCCTAAAAATGCTTTTTTCAGTGTCATATTGTCAAGGATTCTATGAGGACTTCTATTTTGTCAAATATCATAGTCCTTATGCATTCTTCAATGGTTCTATTCTTCCTTTTTTCTACTCCATTTTGTTTGGTTTGTAGGGAACAATGAGCTCCCTCTTAATGCCTGCTTGTTTACAATATGCTATAACTTCTTTTGAAGTTTATTCACCTCCATTTCCGAATCTCAGAGTTTTTATCTTTCTTTCGGTTAGGGTCTCAACTTCAGATCTAAACTCCTTGAACTTCTCAAATACTTCATCCTTTGTCTTGAGAAGATAGAGCCATGTCTTTCTAGAGTGATCATCAATGAAGGTCACATAATATTGGTGGCCTCCAAGAGATTTATTAGACATGGGCCCACATACATCAAAATGAATGAGGTCTAATATCTCGTTAGACCTTGTAATACTACTTGTAAAGGGTTTCTTAGTATTCTTTCCCAAGGCACATCCCTTGCATACTCCTTGGTCTTCCTTGATGTTGGGGGTGGTATTCACCATTTTACTTAGAGAGGGTATTATCTTGTAGTGAATATGCCCATATCTGCTATGCCAATGTTCGATGGGACTAATTTCCATATAAACAAGGGCTTGAGGAGATGGAGTTATATCACTATATAATCTTCCTTCACGAATCCCAATAACTCTTGTTTTTTTAAAACTAGAATCTTTTCCCCAAACCAAAACTTTACCATCGACAAAAGAAATTCTATCTCCTTTATCTTCTAAACAAGAAATGGAAAGTAAATTCTTTTTCAAACCTCCTAGGACATAGAGGATGTTGTTGAGGTGTAGCTTTGATCCACTTTCTAGCTTCAATGATGTAGATCCAAGACCCTTGATTGCATAGCTATTGTTGTCTCCAAGCTCCATTGCATGTGATGATGATCCTTTTGATAGAGTATGAAGTTGTCCACTTTCTCCCGTCATATGTCTTGAGGCTCCACTATCAATAATCCATGCATCGACATCATCAAGTGTAATTGTAAGTGCAGCCAAGAATCCTCCACTCTTGACTCTTCTAGATAGATCGCGGATGATCCTTCTAACCAAGCTTCCTGCAATTTTCATGAGATTGAGTCCCCTCTTCAAATAACTTGCCATTGAGAGAGTGATCTTTTCTTCCAAGATTGCTTTTCCTTCCTTCAATTGATATCCGACAAAGTGATCTTCAACTAGTCCTTTCACCTTAGCTCTGATACCGTGTTGAGAAATCAATGCATGTAGGAATTAGGGTTTGATTCCTCTTTACTTGATAATTACTTGTGAATTATGCTGACTTCTTTTTACTTCTTTATTATGTTATCTTTCATCAAGTGCTTACCAAAATAAAATGTATGAAGATCACGAGAACAAGGAACACAAGATATAGGCACTTAGCCAGGGAAAAACCCCTATCTAGGGGAAAACCCTAGTCCAACTCTTCCACTAGTAGATTCAAATCAAAATGAGACAATCCAAGACCTTTTGACCTAGACAAAGACCTCCTCCAATCACCAAGTCAGCCTTTCCTTCAAGTAGATGTATTCTGTCAAAGCTTCCAAGTGTCAACTTCCCAAATGTAGCTTCAATCCAGAATTTCGGCCCCCCAAAATACATAATCTCAGACCTGCAGCTATTTCAGAAATTTTGGCCCCCAACGACTTGTCCAAAAACCCTAAAAATCTTCACACATATGAGAGAGATGCCCAGAAACTTAGATTTTTCTTCTCCCTTGAATTAGGTGCACTTCGCTCTCTTTTTCTTACTTTTTCTCTTGTAGATTGAACTTGTGTGTGTGTGCTTCCAAGTGAGTTGAGTTGCCTCTATTTATACTGCTTCCATAGGGTCGAATTGCCTGCAATAGGGTCGACTTGTCCTTGAGAAGGCTGACTTGGTGAGGAGGTGTCAGGCCAGGAGGTAACTCCACAACGCGAATTGTATTTTGCATTAAGATTGCTCATGGATACATACATGGAGGGAGAGAGTCTTGGGCTTCACCTCTCAATGTCTCTTCATATTCCTATTCTCCTTATTTACTATTTACACTATTTTACATATATTCACCAAATCCCAATGATTAGGTGTCAACATTACCCCTCTTAATCTGAAGGGATGTTGGTGAGTCCAAGCATCGTTCTGAATCTTTCGAACTTTTCTCTTCCAAGCGCTTTGGTGAAGTCTACAATCTGCTCATTAGTGGAACAATGACATAGATGGATTGTCTTGGCCTCAACATGATGTCGAATCAGATGGTATTTTGTATTGATGTGCTTTGTTCGATCATGGAACTTTGGGTTCTTGGCCAACTTTATTGCAGAGGTATTGTCAATCATGAGTGGAGTTGAATGCACTTGTTTCACCTGCAAATCTTCTAGAATTTTCCTAAGCCACACAATTTCCTTTGTTGCTTCAGCCTTCAGCTGCTGCCACATATTCTGCCTCTGTTGTGGAATTTGCTAGAGTTGATTGTTTGCGTGACCTTTAGGAGACAACTTCTGATCCAAGAATCATAGCATAACTTGAAGTAGATACCCCAGTTTCTTTATCTCCATCGAAGTCTGAATCAGAGTATCCAATTAACCTGAAGTTGCCCACCTATGTATACTTGAGTCCAAAGTTTGAGTTCCCTTCAAGTACTTTAGAATTCTTTTTGCAGCAGACCAATGTCCCTCACAAGGCTTTTTTATAAACCTGGAGAGGATTCCAACAACAAATGAAATCTCTGGTCTGGTAGTAGTCAGTTAGTTGAGGCTTCCTACAAGCTGTCTATACTTTGTTGCATCCTCAAATTCTTTTCCTTCAATGGATGTGACCTTCAAGTTTTGTTCCATTGGAGTAGTCAAAAGATTGCACTCAGCCATGCCAAACCTATTCAACAGATCCCTAATGTACTTCTTCTGAGAGTGGAGTATAAACTTCGGATGTTGAGTTACTTCAATACCAAGATAGTAGTGAACATAGCCCAAGTCAGTCATTTCAAAACCTTTCCTCAATTCCTTCTTTATGGATGCAATGTAGCTCTCATTGTTCCTTGTCATCAAAAGATCATCTACATACACCACAAGATATACAACTGTTTTGCCAACTTTCTTGATAAACAAAGTTGCGTCATCAAGATCATAATGTTTGAAGTTGAGTTTTAGAATATGCTCAGTTAATTTTTCATACTAGGCTCGCGGTGCTTGCTTGAGGCCATACAAAGATTTCACAGGCTTACATACTTTGTGTTCTTGGCCCAGGCTGCTCAGTTGACAGAGTTGGGGTTAAGTCTCTCAATTCTGTCAATCACATCACTCAAAGTATCATCAGTGGCTAGAGCTTCATGTGGGGGAGAGAGTGCTTCAAAAGAAGATTCCACATATTGATCCAGTATAGGAATCCCCCCTTCAAGATGTGGAATCTGATTATCAAATTCTTGAAAAGATTTTGCATGTCCGAATCTATCCAAGCGATCAAGCTACCACTCAAAAGCGTTGTCAGTTTTGGAAGATTCAAGAAAGATTACATCTCTAGATACAACAAACTTCTTATTAACTTCATCATAGAGACAATATGCTTTGGAGGTATTTGAATACCCTAAGAAGATACACTTACGACTCCTTGCACCAAGTTTGTTTCTTTGTTCCTTTGGTATCAAGGCATAACAGGTGGAACCAAAGACCCTGAGATGCTTTACCGAAGGAATGTGGCCATACCACATTTCATAAGGAGTCTTGTTTCTAATAGCATTAGATGGACATCTATTCTTTACATACACAACACATAGAACTGCATTAGCCCAAAACATCAATTTTACATTCTTGAAAAACATCATGGAATGTACCATATTTAAGATTGTCCTGTTCATTCTTTCAGCTACTCCGTTCTGTTGGGGATTATAAGGCACAATAGTTTGATGTTTGATCCGATGGTGGCGAAGATAGTTTTCAAATTCATTTGAAGTGTATTCTTTTCCATTATCTTATCAGTGCAAATATAGCCAATATGAGATTGTGCATAATTTTCAATCCATGTATGAAAGTTCTTGAATGTTTGAAAAGCATCAGATTTGTTCTTCAATAAATAAACCCAACACATTCTGGTGTAGTCATCAATAAATGTCATCATATATTTATTTCCATTTGCAGAAGGAACATGCATTGGACCACATAAATCTGAATGAATGAGTTCAAGTTTTCTATGTGCTCTAGAATGTGAATCATGAAAACAATGTTTGCTATGCTTTCCTAGAATACAAGCATTACATTGCTTAAGTTTCCTAGGAATTGTAGGCAAACCAATAACACCATTTTTCTTCAACAAGCGAAGGCTGTCATAGTTCAAGTGTCCAAATCTAGCATGCCATAAAAGACTTGATGGAAATGTACCTTCATCATAATGAGAATTGTATGAGAAGTTCTGTGCACGAGCAGAGGTACCTTGCAGCTTCAAAAGTCTTTCTTCTTCTATCCTTGTCATGACAAGTGAGTGATTTGATGCTTTTCTGACCTCAACCTTGCCATCAAACATATGAATGGAGTGTCCTTGCTGGCGGATGTGGACCAAGGACAACAAGTTTCTCCTCAGCTCCGGGAGATATAAAACATCATGTAAAAGAAAGTTTGGGAGACCAGGTAGTTTGAGCTTGATTTTGCAAAGCCCTGATGGCTTGAGTTTTGATTTGTCTGCAAAGTATACTGCTCCATCAACTTTGTCAGTAAATTCTTCAAAAAAATATTTTCCAAAAGTCATGTGGCAAGTTGCCCCTGAATCAAGCAACCAATCATTTTTCCAAGAAGCAAGTGAAGCATTGAACAAGTCTTCAGTTACTCCAATATTACAATGTGCCACAACATAGTGAGCGGATTCAGGTGCTTTACCTTTCTCTTTGTCATTGGTTTTACCTTTGGCTTGATTTCTTTCCTACGCAATTATGTCCCAAGGCAACTTACATGTGGATGCATCATGTCCATCTCCATTGCAACGTATGCAATGAAGATCAAACTTTTCTCCTTGAGAGTGTCTGACCCCCCCGCCTCTGAAATTTCTTCTTCCTCTTCCTCTTCGACCACCTCTTCCTTTAGAAGAATCTTGAGCATGATTCTTCTCTCTATGTGCAAGACACACAAATTCTTCAGAAGATTGAGGAGTTGCCTTCTTTCCAAAAGCCTTCTCTCTCTCAACAAACTTCTTCTCAAGGGATTCAAAGGTAATTTCCTTGAGGTTTCCACTTGCTTGCAATGACTCAAGATAAGATGAGTAAGTGGGATATAGTGCCTTGACAAAAACTATGAGAGGAATGTCTAGTTGAACACCAGTGGTTTTGATATCATGCATAATAGATCTTACTTCTGATGCTAAAGCAATAAGATCATCATTTTTCAATTCAAGACTGAACAATTTAATCATCGATTTGACAACTTCAAGTTCAGAGTGTGAGTCATAGAGTTCCTTCAACTTCTGTAAGGCTTCAAAAGCATTTGAAAATGGTGAAATATGGCGACTCACCTCTTCATTTACAGATGCTGCAATCAAGGCACAGGCCTTGCTGTACTTGTTTTCCCAAATGGCGATCTCCTTATCCGAGGTGGGCTTCGCAGGTTCATTATCTCTTTCTCCTACACAAACTCCTTTCCACAACTCATTGAAAATGAGAGTGTGTTTTATCTTCCGTGACCATTCAGGATAGTTCTCTTTTCCAGAGAGAACTACTCCAACAATAGATATCAATGAATGCATTTAAAAATGTACTTTGCTGCCAATATATAAAAAAATTGTACTTCTGGTGGAAAAAAATGCAGTTATGGTGTAAAAATTGTCAAAGAATTGCACTTTGATATATAGAACAAAGGTATTACTTTGGGGAATTGTTACTTGGGGGAGGTTGTATGTGGGGAAGGTTGTATATGGAGGAGGTGTATATGTAAGAGACCCACTTCATTTAATTGCAAATACAGAACAAATGAAAGAGACCGAGTTCATTTCTTTGAAAATAAAAGGTGTATATGAACGTGGACTGTGTAATGATATGCAGGTATGCGTTATAACTGTCGGTGCATATGACAACGTATTGGAGGGTGGATTGGCAGTGTTGATATGGAGGGTGGTAGGGAGTGCTGCATGGAGGAAACTGTTGCGTAGTGGGAGGAGGCGGTGGAGATGTGAATTGGTATTGGAGTCGACCGGTGGGAGGAGCATTATGCCAGGAGCGATTGGAGGAAACCGGAGTGGGAGAGGGACCAGAGCAGAGCCGACTGTGTAGGTGAGAAGAGTGCCGACTATGTAGGTGAGAAGCGTGCCATTGACGGTGAGAGGGGTCGACGGTGTACAATTCGCTGCGAGAGTAGATATTGCTTGAGGTATAACACAAGAGCAATTGGAGAGGAGCATACAATGTTTGCGGTATGTAATATATGGGCGGGCAGATTATGAGTTATGGTATCACTGTATGAGGTGTAAATGTCGAGGAAGAGTGCAGTAGCACCATACTCCAAGCCACCGGTTACACTCAAATACAACCATAATGTAAACTATATCAAATACAAAACCTTAGCCTTCACAAAAAAAATACTCATAGTGGATATTCTCTGCAGCGTTGAGGAATATGAATGCACAAAATCTTGCAGAAAATATGGCAAGGAATGCATGAACATAATATGGCAGAGAACTGACAGGAGTTACAACACATAAACTAATTTGGGAGTTGGCTCTGGTACCATGTCAGGCTAGGAGGTAACTCCACAATGCGAATTGTATTTTGCATTAAGATTGCTCATGGATATATACATGGAGGGAGAGACTCTTGGGCTTCACCTTCCAATGTCTCTTCATATTCCTATTCTCCTTATTTATTGTTTACACTATTTTACATATATTCACCCAATCCCAATGATTAGGTGTCAACAGGAGGGACAAAATGACTATTTTGACTAAAAAAAAATTTCTTTACATGATACAAAAGCCCAAGAAGGGTCTATTAAGTATGAAAATGACTCTTTTGACTCATGACAAAACCTAGAAGCCTTCAATGGAGGCTATTACATAGAAAATAAATGAAAGAGCATGAAACCCATGCTTCAATAATTATTTTCTTTTGACAAATACAATTATGAAGACCGACACTAGTTACATTCTTCAACAGTGCAGAGGTACCTGCTTGAGATACAAACATCAAGAAAGAATGCTCAATGCATAATTTGGGCTTATTTAACTTTGATTAATTATTATGATTCTCTTTGGACTTGGCTAAAACTTCTGTCTAAAGTATTTTTGATGTTCTTGTAAGCAATTATTCTTTAAAACTAAACTGATTTTGTCTATGTAACTATGCACTTTTAACAACACGCAAGGGATAGCTATGTAATATCAGGCTTTGATACACCTATCACAATTTGTCTTACCGTTCTGAGAAATGTTGACTGTTATGCTAGATTTTGATTGTCCCAATCTGTGTGGTATATCTCATGATACTGTTTGTCTTTTGGCAGAAAGAGAAGAAAATTAATTATTCTAATTTCTATGAATGCATGAAAATAGCCATTGAATTTAGAATAAGATGTTTCTTCATTTGGTATCCTCAAGCTAACTACCAAATGAAGTGAAATACAGCAAAATATACTACAGTTGGAAACAAAGTGGTAATCTGGTGACAGGAGCACCAAATGCGAGAGTATTTATAGTTTAGATGGAAACCTTAAAATCGTCTGCATTTTGCCAGATAATTTTTTACTCTGTTTAGATAAATGCGATATATTTTCCCTTGTAACATACCTTTTTCAAAGTGAAATTTTTACTGCAAAATGAAAATTTTCATAGAGGAAATGAAGTATGACTTTTGACTTTATCTTGCAGCTTCTTTATGAGACCTCTCTCTGCATATGGCTTCTTTCATATTATGATGCTGCTGTGGATGCCCTTGCTGCTACTCGCATTTTACCTCGTCTGGTGGAGGTTGTTAAGTGTTCCACAAAGGAAAAGGTATTACCAATTCGTTTGTAGTATTATCTCTATGTGTGTTATATTTGAGATTGAATTAGATATTTTGTATACATGAACCTCTAATTTGTTTCCGTCTTTTGGTGAATGCTCCTAGGTCGTCAGAGTTGCTGTTTTAACACTGAAAAACTTGCTTTTCAAAGGGACATTTGCAAGTGAGATGGTGGATCTTGGGTTGCCACAAATTGTGCAAAACTTAAAATCCCAAGCCTGGAGTGATGAGGTGAGAAATCAGTTTTTCTTTACTGTGGCCATAAGCTTAATAGTATTTAAAATTCTTTTGGAGCTATATATGGCTAATTTCTTTGAAGATCTTGAAACGCTAATCATTTTCTCCATATTTTCTTACAGGATCTAGTAGAAGCACTGAATTCTCTGGAAGAAGGATTGAAAGATAGTATTAAAAGGCTAAGTTCTTTTGACAAGTATAAACAGGAAGTTCTTCTTGGAAATCTTGATTGGTCGCCAATGCATAAGGATCCAGCATTCTGGCGTGAAAATATCAATAAATTTGAAGATAATGACTTTCAGGTATGTTCATGGTTGCATGGGAGCCCCCCTTGCTTTGTTCTCAGAATGTGTTCTATGGCTTTAAATCTTGCTCCCTGCTTCTGTGGAAAGATCTCCTGGGACTGTACTCCCAGAAGCACGCCCCTAAAACACTCCCAAAATGCCCCTGAAGTAATCCCAGAACACACTCCCATGGATTTTCACAATTTTGGAAGTCTTTTGCATGTGGGGCCCAAGGGAAGGCCTCACAATTCATGGCTAGGGTTTATGGACAGATAAAACCTTCTGTCATTCTATTATCTCTCGTTATATCACTCATTCAAAGTTCAACACCTTAAAGGGTGCTACCATTGCCTTAAAAGAATCATTCACTTAGTCCAATTTTGCTGTGATCCTCATCAAACACACATTACCATCCTCAACCATGGCCTTGTTTTTAACCAACCTCAAACTTGTGTTGTTCTTTGGCAAAATATCCAACATTAGAAACTAACTTGACTGTGTTATGCTGTAAAACCATGACTAACCCATACAAGTCACAGAAATCTTTGCGCCCCCTCAACCCCCGTGATTTCTTTCACCTCATCAAGCATTTCCTTTGCAATAATAAATATATTTTTCCTGTTCCTAAATTGACCAGGTTCTTCCTACTCTTCTTTTGATTTAGCCAAGGCCCAACCAAATAATTTCCTGCAGATTTCTTCTCTGTCTGGTCAAACTGATGGTTTAAATCTTCATCCTTATTCATAATATGACCCTTTTGGACACTATCATCAAAATCATCATTCCTGCAACTGTATAATGGTGCTGCAAACTTCTCCAAATCACATATGCTGAGCTTATTAAGTTGCAGTTTGTATGTCGTTCCTTAACCTTACTTAATTTGGCATAATGTTATAACCTTGTTAAACTATAGATGCATTTTATCTCCATTGATGCAGGATAATTATTGGATGTCATTGACAACATTGTTTCAATAATCACTTCAAAAGATATATACAATTGCCACCACAAATAATAAGTGAGATAATACTACCTAATTGGGGTGGTATTTTCCATGGACCATGTAGGCATTGGAAAAGTGATGAATCTGCAAACTGTATACACTCCATGCTCAATGGCCTTACTCAAAGTCTCCAACTAGAACTCATAATTCCTATGAGGGACCACTTTACATCAATTTTTAGTTGATCTCATGTAGCTCCTATATTAGCATAAAATTAGGCTTATCTAATATATTAAGCTTTCTTATGTAAGTGAATGACTAACCATCTTCATGTTTTTGAACTAGGTCTCTACAATCATTAATAAGATCAATATCCATTAACATGTCCTTGTTCTTCCCTTCATCAGCATGATCACTAATTTTGGGTCGCCTATAACCTAAGTTGCACTGAAATGGATACCGATACAGGGTTTGAAACGGATATGACAAATTTTCAAAATATCAGGATACAGTAAGGCAAGGAAATGACATGGATATATATATATATTTCATATTATCATTCATCTTTTAAAATCTAGACTCTATATCTAAAAATGCATAGTCATCGTCATGAATTCAACATAAGCAAATCATCATCATCAATTCAGCATAAACATTGTCATCATCATTAGTTATTATTATAACATTCAACATATTATCATCATCATTAATAATGTAATCAGAAATGCCACAACCTTTGTGCTTTCGGGTCCAACTCCTTCAAAGAACATGTCATGCATGGCAGATGATATTATCTTCCTTGCACGACAATTAAAAGGTCCATGGGATCATTGGGATATTCCATCAAGACCTATTTGAACATTTCAATCTTCTCAATGTCAGCTTGGTCTCATGACTATATGCAGGCACAAGATTGGCTAGAGAAGATTTGTTATATTGGAGGGATTTATGAAATCAAGAGCAAAATCAATGACAATTAACAAAACCTTAACCAAAATGAAAATTAATCGCTCAAATAAATCTCCTTACGAAGACATTCATCAAACCCTTTTATTTGAATTTTTGAACATCTATCTTTTTCTTAGTAAGAATCCTTGATAAATATAGGGAGTGTCGTTGTTTCTAAAGATTTAGAAAAGACTTTGAGACTCTGTTTATAACTTTATAGTGAGTTTATTTGCAAATCTGATTTCTACATTTTTATTATTTATTTATGGCTATACAAATTTTCAAGCTTTTTAACATTTTAAGGGTGGATTTTGATCACAATTTTTGTGGATCTGTTTCCGGACAAAAAATTTAAATCCCTTGGAAACGTATTCAATTCCAAATCTAAAGTTTCTGATTTTTTGAAACAACACAAAAACGTTTTTATAGCGTTTCGGACAAGAATCGTATCCATTTACGTATCAGAAACAGGGATCCGCATTTCCTGTAACTTAGCCTATAACCAATGTTGTGAAAATCGCGATTGGAATTAAATCGGCGAGGCTCTGAAATTGGAAAAAATCGGCAAAATATCGGCAAAATAAAAAAAAAATAAAAAATACAAAAGTAAGATTTTTTTCCCAAAAAATCGCGCTTTTTTGAAAAAATCGGGACTAAATCGCAATTTTTTCAAAATGAAAAATCACTGATTTAATCGGCCGATCACTGCCTATAACTAATAACTTCTCATTAGCAAGAGGCAAACTAATAGCAACCTTATTAGAATTGTGTTGGAATTGGCGGAATCGACCGGTCCAACCATTTTGATGTCTAAACAGGTTCGACTGGTGGCACAAAACTGGAAAAGGCTGGTTTGGTACTGAATCAACCTTTTTTCATCGAACCAGCCAATTTGGTATGTAACTCGCTGGTTTTGTACAATGGAACCAAATTCCCTATGAATGCAAATCTTAAAAAAAACAACAATCTAGAAGTGGGGCAACTTAATATTCAATCCTAGGGCCCTGCCAATGCTACGTAATTAATGGTAATGCTATGTTGTAGGAAACGTTGCCCCCAAGGGTGTTTTAGGCAGGAACCAAAACGAAAACGTTGAAACGCGTACGATACGGCCTGGAAACTTGTTTCCGGTCGTATGGGAATGTTTTATGTTGGGGAAACGTGGCTAGTACAACCAGAAATGATTTTCCAGGCCTTTCCTTTATTTTTTTGTTTTTTTGTTTTTAATATTTGATTGGGCGAATAAAATATCTTGTAGATGCTTCTAGATGCCTCTCTCAAGTTATAAAAAAACTCTTGCCTCATTGAGCAAGTTGTTTCACTTGGAGACAAACTATTTTAGCAAGGAGAAAAGAGGAAGAAACCAGTGGTTTCAGGTAAGGCATTTTCAATAGTGAGCAAAGGAGATTTCAGCAGCAAGAGAAAGAGATTTCAACAACATATTTGGAGTGCAGAGTTGTCGGCTACGCCATTCTTGGTTTTTGGCTCAGCTAGATCCATATTTCTCTTGTATTTTCTAGCATTTTGGGGTAGCTTCAGCCACAGAAAATTAATTTGGGTAAGAAACATTCATTTTCTTCATTTTTTCCTACTATTTCTTCAATTTTTTGAGGATTTATGCTTCCAAATATATGAAAAACATTTTTTCTTTACAGATTTGTTTTTTGATTTTTTTTTTTTTTTTTGCAGCAATGGCTTCCAACCAAGGTGCAACTGCAAGTTCAAGCCCCAGGTCCAACCCAAGGGCTGAATATTATCCTCTTTGGAGGCATGTTCAAAAGCTTAAAAAATGTGGGAGGTGGTGGCTCATGGGAATGGTGATGTAATTTTTGCAGTAATTCGTACAACAACTCCTACCCAAGAGTGAAAGCACATCTTTTGCATGGAGGAGGACAGGGGATTGCAGGTTGCACAAAAACAACACACCCATTGGCAAGGAGGGAATATCAAAGAGAGTAAGATGAGGCAGATGGAATTAAAAGAAGGCATGATAAGCTTAGTCAAGCTACTCCTCAAGCTCCACCTAACATTGAGCCAAAGATTGTAGTTGAAGCAAGGAAGAGGAGAGCCAGTGCCACTCAACAGCGTGAACAACCACCATCCAAAAATACTAGAGGGGCATCCGCTTCAGTTCAGGATAGCAGAATTGCTAAATTGGTGAATGTGCAAGCGAGAGAAGAAATTGATTCCATAGTGGTTAGGTGCATCTATGCATGTCGTATCCCATTCAATGTTGTTCGCTCTCCTTATTGGCAAGATATGATAAGGGCAATTAATAAAGCTCCTCAAGGGTACAAGGGGCCCAACTATGAGAAAGTCAGAGCTCAACTTCTAAAAATGAGAAGGAGCTTGTGGAGAATATCTTATCACCAATTCGTTCTTTCTGGAGTAGCTCTCGGGTTACCATAGTCTCAGATGGATGGACAGATACAAGACACAGACGATTGATAAATATCATTGCCACTTCCCCCAAAGGAGCAATGCTTTTAAAGATAGAAGACTACTCAGGAGAGGTAAAAGATGCACAATTTATGGCTGATGTTATTATAAAATCTATTGAACAAATAGGGCCTAATAGGGTGGTGCAAGTTGTCACGGATAATGCACTAGTTTGCAAAGTTGCAAGTTTAATTATTGAGGGGAGGTATGACCACATCTTTTGGACACCCTGCATTGTCCATAATCTGAATTTGATCTTAGAGGAGATCGACAACAAAGTTCCATGGATAAAGGAAATCACAGGGGAAGCAAGGGAGATTGTTAAATTGATCACCAACCACCACCAATCTCAGACAATATTTTGAGAGTACTCCAAATTGGAGTTGTTAAAAGTTGTTGAGACAAGACATGCCTCAAACTTCTTGATGTTGCGCCGCCTTGTTGAGGTTAAGAAAGCATTAGTTTCTATGGTGGTGAGTCAACTTTGGGTTGAGTGGAGACAAGCAGATTCAAAGTGGGGATATATGGTGCGTAGATTGTACCTTGATGAGGATATGTGGAGCAAGATAGATTTCTTGCTAAAGTTAACAACCCCTGAATTTGAGCTTCTTCGGAATGTTGACACTGACCAACCTTTCTTAGGAGTGGTATATGATGGCATGGATTCCATGGTTGAGAAAATTATGGAAATCATTTCTCAAGAGTCTCCACAACTTTTGTTTGTTGATGATCATTTTGCTGATTTAGTCTCTTAAATTATTGTTGATAGGTGGAACAATTTCAACACTCCATTGCACACTTTAGCACATGCCTTGAACTCCAAATTTTATGATGAGGAGCTTATTGCTCAAAGCAATGGGAAGAGGAAGGCACCCCATAAGGATAGAGAGGTGGCTAATGGGGTGAAAAAAGCCCTTATGAGGATATTTTCATCTCATCTACATAGGGAGGTAAAGGAAGAATTTGCCAGTTTTACTGCAGGATTAGATGATTATTCAAATATATCAGCTTTGGAAGAGCAAAACACTATGAATCCAGTTAGGTGGTGGATTTGTCATGGAGCAAATAGTGTACATTTGCAAAACCTTGCCATTCGTGTTCTTTCACAAGTGGCAAACTCTTCATCAGCAGAAAGGAATTGGAGCACCTATGGTTTTATTCATTCTGTGAAGCGCAATAGGTTGGGCTCACAGAAGGCAGAGGATCTTGTTTATGTGCACTCGAACCTTTGCCTTGCATCTTATAGGGGTCCAGAATATAGCAATGGTCCTTTTAAAGAATGGGATGTGGATCTTGAAAGTCCTGATTTGGTTCTCTCTCTTGTTGCCCTGAATATTGAGGTCCAACCTGGAATTGGAATTGGCCCATCATCTTCTTCAGCACCACCATCCACTGTTGAGTATGCTTTTGCTTCTATTTTTGATGAGGATTATGATGATGATAATTAGTCTTTTGTCTTTATAGTACTTGCAACCACAGAGTCTTTATTGTACTTGTAGCCTCATATATATAATAAAGGCTGATTTTGAGATTTGGATATATAATAAAGGTTGATTTTGGATATTCTGATATTGCTATTTTCATTCTGTGATCATTCATGAGTAAATGTGATGTAAATTTAATCATAATGTTTAAACTTTAAATGTAAGAAATTGTAATGTACCATGTAAGCTTTATGATTGCAAATAACATTTCTTAAATGTCCTATATATATATATATATATATATATATATATATATATATCGTGTTTCCTTGTTTCCAAAATTTGGAGGGTTCATGTTTCGTACCCATGCCCGTTTCAGAAACTCGTACCTGTTTTCTCATTTTGTGCAACTTAGTGGTAATGTTAAATTCTTAAAGTAAAAGGATGAAAATGAAAGACAACTTAAGTTTTTAACATTACCATTAATTGCTTTACGATGTTTGAGAGTGGTTCCAAACTTCCAACCTCATTGGATTTCATATGGAGAAAATATAACTTTAAATCCCACTCAAAATCCAACATACTTAATGGTCTTTAAGATTTTAGGATTTGGAGAATTGCAACGTTTCCATTGGATTTTTTTGTGTATGAGGGTATGGAACTAACATTTAATCAAGACCACCAAGCCCTCTATGTACCTTGTCATTAGTGGCGTTGATTGTTGAAGTTGTCTATCATGGCCCTGGTAAAAAGGTACCTATCACTCAAACAAAATCTCAATTTGACATGTTAATCTTTTTTCTATCTTATTTTAATGCTTAGAGGGTGATATTTGTAATGAAGATCCCAATATAGGCAATGATTTTGATGATGTGTAGGTATTTGTTGTAGCAATATATATATATATATATATATATATATATATATATATTTTTTTTTTTTTTTTTTTTTTTTTTGACGTTAGAAGCCGTTTAGAGCCTCTTTGTTGATGTATTTTTCATTCAAAGGGGTATTGCACTAAGTGCTAGTTTGGTTTTGCTATATAAATGTGAACATTTGCATATTTGTGTATGGTTTCGATTCATATGGATGCACATGAATATATATGCTTTTCTTTAAAATTTGAATAATTTATGTATTTTTTGGTTGATCTATTTTTCAGTGAGGTTTTTTCTAGTTTTGGATTGGTTCCCTGCTCAGGGCGTTGACTAGTTTGGTTTTGATAACATTGGTCCAGATTGACTTTTGATAGGAAGGTTTACAAGTTTGGAGGCTAATGTGAGTGAAATAAGGTATATAGGAGATTAAACAAATACTGTGGTAGGTGAACAACATTGATATGCATTGGTAGTGTGCTAAGGTTAACAAGATAAATTCAAGTCCAATAAGAAGTAATGTATAGACTAATTCTAACATGGAAAATTGTCGAGGTAGAAAATTTTAGTGGGAAACATGAGTAGTCTGTTGAAAGTGCAAATCTTGTAGAAAGAGAATGATAATCGGCAAATGTTAGCAAGAAATTATCCATAGGCAACATGTTGGAAGGTTGATGTCAATGATAATTGATTTTTTTTTTTTAAATGAAATGAGTAGGGATATTTATATTAATAAAAGCTGGGAGAGGGCCTAAAACCCATACATTTGGTGTTTGTTACATAAAACATTTCTTCATCATAGTAAACTAACCCTTGATATGGCAAACCAATTCAAACAAAAAAGAAAACTACTATATATTCTGCAAAAAGACCAAAGCAAAAGTTTACATTTACAAAATAACATAGTTTATAAGTAAAAGTGACTGGAACTGACCCCATATCGAAAAAGTCACCAAAGTATGAGACAAGAATCACCCAGTGCTGCAACCACCCTCATCGGGCCCTCTAGGGTGATGAATCTTTTTACGATCTATAGGAGCCCCAAGAGTTGCTCTTGTTGTAGTAAATATGGAAATTTCCAACGCAACCACCCGAGTCCTAAGAAGATGGATTCCTTCCTTTAGGTCGTCCAAAGAGTCCTC
The DNA here is from genome assembly GCA_031772625.1 of Pinus tabuliformis. Classification (NCBI taxonomy): domain Eukaryota; kingdom Viridiplantae; phylum Streptophyta; class Pinopsida; order Pinales; family Pinaceae; genus Pinus; species Pinus tabuliformis. The sequence continues at coordinate 1,203,901,401 of CM062817.1, read as the reverse complement.
CTTTTCGGTGTGGTGGGCAAGCAATTTGGCCTCCAGAAAGAGCTGAAAAGAACACTTTTGCCGCTCTACCATGTCTTCAAGCCTATGGATAGAAATGAGTAGAGCTTGAGAGGTATCCAACAACCTGTCGATCACAACTGCAGTCTCGATGTTCCCTTGAGGAATCGAATTGCCTACCATTTTGGGTTGAAAGCTCACAATTTTGCAAAGCAGAGCAAAAATAAATACTTTGACAGTCTCAATCCAGCGAGTTAGATGGGAGGTAGAATGTTGAGCCAAGGCACAAAGAACATCATCAATATCCCATGATGAGAACCGAAGGCCCGAAAGGATTAATATATAAAGGAGACCCAAGCTCTGGCACGAGCCATCCTGCAACGAGAAGACCTAATTCTCCATAGATAATTCACCAGTGCAGAGGAGCGATGTCAAAGGAATGCTACAGGATGGAGGAATTAACTTCATTCTGTAGCAAATTGCACTGAACACCTTGGTCCACTGAAACTGCAATGATCCAAGCATCATGCTAATTACATGGACAAGACTTTCATTAAGAATTGATGCCAGAGAAGCTGGCCACTTGTACATCGCTAAAAGACAATTGGGATGATAATTGATTATCTAGGACCAGAGATAAGGGAGGGTCAACCGAGAAAAGAAATGGCGCGGGGCCCGAAAAGCCACTAATGAATTTTGTTTGTTCTTCGACATCCACAAATTTTTTTGGGAATAGAGAAGGAAGCGGAGAGCTCACTCCCTCGATGTCAAATTTTTAATTCGAGTGCTTTGCATATCAAGGGATTGGCAAGAAGTCTCGTCTCTGATTTAAATCCATTTCTCCTTGATTCATGGTGGCACCCTTTTTGTCTAGCTTGTCGACCTCTAAATTTAGGTGTCTAAACACATGGTAAAAATTCACTTGCTCAAAATGTGAAATTAAAGCAATAATTCTTTGACTTAAGGCTGCAAACTCGCTATTAATGGCTTTCTTAGCCTTTGTAAACTATCAGATGACAAGCATCGAATCCCCAAAGCCATTTATTTTGAGGATTTTACAGTCCTTGGCAATCTCCAGATGCTTCCATAAGGCTAGGAATTCTGCTTGGTTATTGGTGGCAATTCCAAGTCCCCAAGCGAATTGAGAGACCATTTTTTCATTGGGGCCAAATATGAGCCCTCCTGCTCCGTCCTCCCTCGATAATTGGTGAATTGGCAACAACAAAGGTTGCAGTTTGTAGGTTTGATAGATCCAAGAGTCGTTTGTACATGATATAGGGATTTGGTTTGGAAGGGATAGTCATTTTTGGTGGCAAAGAGTTCATGGAGAACAATTTACAACAAGAGGAATTAACAATTTATAGACTTTAGTTTGAGAGAATTAGGAAGTTTGATAATACATAATATTTTTGTAACTATTGGCAAAGAAAGCCAAGTTCATTAAATTTGAGTTAGTTATAGTAGAGATTCACTGGCGGAGCACTACAACATGAAAGGAAACATTTTTGATATGTCTAAACACATGGTAAAAATTCACTTGCTCAAACTGTGAAATTAAAGCAATAATTCTTTGACTTAAGGCCGTACTCGCTGTTAATGGCTTTCTTAGCCTTTGTAAACTATCAGATGACGAGCATCGAATCCCCAAAGCCATTTATTTTGAAGATTTTACAGTCCTTGGCAATCTCCAGATGCTTCCATAATGCTAGGAATTCCGCTTGGTTATTGGTGGCAATTCCAAGTCCCCAAGCGAATTGAGAGAATTTTTTCATCGGGGCCAAATGAGCCCTCCCGCTCCGTCCTCCCTCGATAATTGGTGAATTTGACAACAACAAAGGTTGTAGTTTATAGGTTTGATAGATCCAAGAGTCGTTCGTACATGACATAGGGATTTGGTTCGGAAGGGATAGTTATTTTTGGTGGCAAAGAGTTCATGGGGAACAATTTACAACAAGAGGAATTAACAATTTACAGACTTTAGTTGGAGAGAATTAGCAAGTTTGATAATACATAATATTTTTGTAATCATTGGCTAGGAAAGCCAAGATCGTTAAATTTGAGTTAGTTATAGTAGAGATTCACTGGCGGGGCACTACAATGTGAAAGGAAACATTTTTGATATGCTGGAAAGTCATTTAATAGTTGATGACAATGTAGTGTGTTGAGCGAACATAAGCATATAGGATGTATGATAAAATGTCTTTTGGTGTTTTGAGGTAGAAACTAGGAACTATTAAATTGAAAAAGAATCAACCCCGTAATTGCCTTATACATGTGGTGTACTATGAACCACGAGATACATATTTGGGAAGCACAAATTGGTGATTGGAGTCAGTTTTTGAGTTGGGTGAAAGTTGAAGTGAGGTAAGGAAAGATAGATAGATAAGGAAAACAAAGGAATAATTTCATTGGGATTTTGGTTAGCAAGGAGAATTTGCCAAGGAAGCTATAGAGATGGGGGATTTTCGCTGGTAGAGGGACATTATCAGGCGACAAACATCATTGTTGGAGGTGAAAAGTACACTCTAGGGGGGCATCCATAGTGTTGAATTATAGTATTTGTTCACTAGAAGGTGTTTTCTAGGTGGGAAAGAAGGCAAACTGCTCATTGTTGCTTATAAAATTATGGCCACGGATTTGGCATTACGCATCTGCTTAGTGGGAAAGTATGTCATTCATTAGGAGCATACAAAATTTGTTCAAAGGGAGATTTATTCTTAACACTATGGTTTCTGCTTGGGAAGCTATGGTTTTGAATTTTTCATAGGCCCTCGATCTGGTATATGACTGATCTTAGCACATAAACACACTAGGAACCCTTAATTAGCAACTTAGCACAACAAAAATATAGCAACAGTGAAATCAATAAAGTACATAGGTTTCTCATTAGTCTATCGATAAGAAAACATTAGGGCTCCTGTACCAGGGATCATGGCCCTTCATAAACCCTGATACAACTAATAGTATACAAAATCTAGGGCTTGAGGCTTGATCCTTCAAACCCTCAATTTTCCCATCACAACAAGAACAAAATAGCTTGACATACATGTTATAGCAGTCCTTTGCCTCCAACCCTTTCTGTCCTCATTGCCCTTGATGTGCCTAACCATCCTTTGCGTCCAAAGTCACACACAAAGAAACATTCCTTTGTCCTCTATCTACATGTTGCTCATAGAGGGGCACTTCCTTTTGTCCACTATATTATCAACATCAAGCTTTTTGTTGGGTCCTTCCTTTGACCTAACAATCTTCTTCTCTTTGCTTCATACGTTGATCAAACCTCAAGGTTGGATGTATACTGTTTCAAACCACCTTCTACTAGCCTTATTAGGCCTGAGGGTACTCGAACCTCTTCCAAAGATGATTGACTATCTTACTGTCTTCCTAAGGCCACCTTCTTACTCAGTCCAAACCCTACGTCCAACCCTAATATACCATGACAAACATACGTTTAGTCTGATACAGACCTCAACCACCTTTCTTAGCACAGTTCTGCCTTCTGTTCATTGGATCTGACCCTTGGCCTGGCTTGTATTAGCCCTATAGCCCACGCTTTGCCTTATAACAATAAACCAATCCTCTTAGAAGCCTTTGTTAGCCCTTGATTAGCCTTCCAATTTGCGGCTTATCTACAGACAACCTTATGGCACCTCATTTTGTCTTGTTCACACTTTCTTAGCCTTGGACACAACTTGGCCTAGTCCTTTAGGCTTGCAGCTCGTACCCTAGGGTTGTATTCACTCAAAATATCTTCTAACTAGCCTCAAATCCTATCTTTAGATCTCGACCTGCAAAATAAAGCCTTAATCATTGTCCTTGAGCACAAGTCACTTCTACTCAACCTCTTCTCATGCTAATTGCGACTTCTCCTTAATTGCAACTAGGTCACACTAGCCTCCTATATCCACAAGCTCAAAGTCCTCAAGCTTGTGATTAGGCCTCTCCATTAGCCTTCTGTTTGTACTTTTGCTTTGGGTTATATGGGAAACCCTAGGTTCTTTAGGGTTTTAACCACTCAACGTCTTAACAATAAATTAGAATAAAGAATTAATGACTTAGGTCCCAAACCCACAACTTTGGGTCCAAAACCCCAACTTTGGGTAAAATGCCCAACCAACTAACTTTTGGCGGGTTTTCACCACTCGAAAATACCCTTTGAGCTACCCAAATTCCAACATATGGAATGGGCAAGGGGAGACTGGGCAACAATCTCTAATATTGAAAATTGATTTTGACAATGCACATGATTGAGTTGATTTGCTTGGGATTTGGCCCTCGATGTATTGCCATGGTGAACAATGAATTTACCAATGCTTCAATGTTTGTATCCATCAACAAGACCTTGTTTCCTCAAATCTCTTTGCATCGTTCTTTAATTAGGGATGTCCCTTGGCCCCATATTTATATGTCTTGATGCTAGATTCTATGGGTTACTTGTTGGATGTTGCTCATATTTCTTGTCAAATTTGTAATATTCTTCTCCCAAATGGTTAACTATCACTTTGCAAATGAATTTCACCTCTTAGAGTGGAAAATGCATTTGTTGATGGGGCCCTTGTTTATCTAGACACATTTTGCTTTGCCTTGAGTGCCATAGTTAGTGCTCATAAAACTGACTCTTGGTAAGTAGGTTTGGATGCACCCTTAGATTGGTTCCTTGTTTCTTGGTTTTATATTTGGCCTAGCGTTATTGCTCACAATTTGGGGATTCACTCTGGAGTTCATTTGTTACCAATTTCCATGTGGGAGTGGTGTTTCCAGAGGTTGCAAAGCAAGCATCATATTTGGCTTCATAAGGATCTCCCCTTCGCAAGTAAGCTAATTGTTGTTGGTTGTATTCCTTAAGCTTCAAATTTATATTGTCTTGTTGGTTTTCTAGTAGGATCTAGTTCCAATGGTTTGCATAGATTTTGAGAGCTTATTTGTGGTCCAAGTATGGTGGAGATTAGGGCTTGCCCTTGGTTCCATGGGATCTATGCATCATGCTTGGTTTGGTTGATGTTGCCACCCAGGGTGCATTTTGGCAGCCAATTAGTTGGTGCATTGTTTTGAGGGTTCAAGTCATTAGTAGATCTTGTTTCAACATTGGGTGCTTTGTGCACCATTTAGGTAGAGTCAGAGGGGCTTTTGGACTTTACGATATCCTCTTGTCTCTTCCTCTTTTAGGTGTCTAGATTTAAAAGCATTTGGGCGACTTCGAAGGTGGTTGCAAGTTTGGTTTGTTAGTAGTGGGAGGGTTGTGAGGTCGGTTAGCATTTAGCTTGTCATCCCATTTGGAGTTGGAGGGTTTAGGATTCATTTGTGGTGGAGTTGTCTCGCATTTAGTCTTTCATATTGAGTAGGAAGGTCATCTTTCTCTGGGGTGATTTGTGGGATTTTGTCTCTCATTCTTGGAAGGATTGGCATGCTCTTGCTCAAGAGTATGGTCTCATTGCTTATCATCATCCTTTGATTACAGAGTTACGAGGGCTTATCCCAGAGGTTGAGGTATTTAAATTGAACATTAGAATGCTTGGGCCATGTTGGAGACGTTGGCATTGTGCTTTGGTCAACCAATTTAGCAATATGACTCCCATCGTTTGTATCTTATTCTTCATTAGAGGTATTCGTTAACCATGGTCCAAAATGGTCAATTGGCTTGCCAAGAATTCAAAGGGTAGATGGATTCTTTGTTCACACAAGGTATGGTTGTATTGACTTTCTTAAAAGATGACAATTTTTGCATGGCTAGCTAAGTCACAGGACACATCCTCCAGGGTCCTGTGTCCCGTATTTTACGTATTGGACATGAAAACGGCCCTAATACGTGTCGAATACAGTTTTTATCGTGTCCTGTAAAATGGAATACGTATTCGTCGGTTTCCGTCGTGTCCTGAATTTGGCATAAGCTGCAATTTCTTTTGAAAGAAACAAATAATTTTTGAGTGGGGCAGCTTAATGATCAAGTCTAGGCCCTAGTATTGATATGCTATTCATGGTAATGTTAAATTCTTAAAGTAAAAGTGACATTCTCCTTAATCTTCATTTTCATCCTTTTACTTAAATTTTTAACATTACCATGAAATGACTCAGGATGTTTGAGAGTGGTTCCGGCCTCATTGGATTTCATATGGAGAAAATAGAATTTTAGATTTCATTCAAAAAGCAGCAGACTTATCAGTTTTTCAGGATTTCAGGATTGGGAGATTGCAATGTTTCCAGGTAACACCACCTGCCCGGGCTACCCCTGCCACCAGTAGAGGATGTGGTCTACCTTCGATAGCTCCTACTTCTAGTTCTTCAGCTTCTAGAGCATAGCAAACTCCACTGCCAACTCCACCAGCACCAGCATCTACATCTAGAGGGAAAGGGAGAGCTGTGGCATTTTCTCGCAAGAGGGGCAGAGGAAATCAATAGGATTAGACTTTAGTTATTTTCTTATGTGCTTGTAAGTTGTACATGAACAATGAACATTGAATATTCAAGAATCAAGACCAAGCATATCATGTTCTAATTTCTAAATAGTAAATTTTGATTCTATTTATTTTTTTAAAGTGAACTATGAACTTTGAGAAGTAATTATATTTTAATTTGATTAGATACGCTGCAACCTGCAATTTAATATGGATAAAAAACTATATTTTGGTATATATTTATATATTTATTAAATATATATAAAACGTGTCCCCTGTGTCCTATTTCCAGGTCGCTGCGTTTCGTATTGAATACTCGTATTTACGTGTCCTCCGTGTCTCGTGTCCTTGTGTCATGTGACTTAGATGGCTAGTGATTTATCAAGGGGTTCCATCCAAGGACAGGCTAGCTAAGAGAGGGATTTTTGATGGCCTCTACCTTGTTTTTTAGTGGTCAGTATAGTGAAGCACCTCTTTTGAGAGTGTTAGTTTGCCAAGCAATGTTGGAGGTTCTGGGGTGCTTTAGATAGTGTTTGTTAGTAGTTGGCTTTATTTGATGATTTTTGCTCTAAGGTCCGCTTCGGATCACTATGGATTTAACATTATTTGAAGACTCAGATTTATTTGCTTAGTGGAAAATTAGGGGTATCGTTGTTTTTGCACATGAGGTTAGCTCCTTGTCTTCTTTTTGTTTGATGTGGTAGGATGGGTACACCATCAACTTCTGGCCAAGGAGCTCTTTTGAAAATATAGGTTTGCTATTTGGACCCATATGAGTATTTTGAATTTTTTTCTTCTCTTTTTGCTTGGAGGAAGAGGATTTGATCACCATTATATACACCCTTTGGTCTTGTTTTTTATGGTTTTTGTAAATATAAGGCATATTTTGCAGAACAAAAAACAAAAAACGAAAAACAAGAGTTTCAGGTTCTCAAAAGTATTGGCCAGTGGAAGAATGTTTCTGTGCTAGAGACAATCAACTAGTTTTTTGACTTATGCATCTCACCATATGATGTATTGGAAGCATTTATTTGTTTCCTTTGTGTGGACTAGGTTCAGGACAAAGCCATTTGTTTTAGGTGATGGTAGGGTTCATTTGGTAGAAGGGCATTGAAATGTATAGTACAATTAATAATTGGTAAGAAGATTGTAGTAGAAAATCTTCTTAACATCCCTAATTTAATTTAGAAAATTGTGCTTTTTCAGCCAAATTGGAGAACAAAGTCCACATATTGAAGTCTTTTTCACAACAAGCAAGTGCACAATGACGAACAAGAGGAGTGGGAAAGTTATTTATTCAAGAGTGGAGTAACACTACCTGTAAAGATTCTAGGATATGGCAATGATAGATTCATAGAATGTGGTAGTGATGGATTCATAAGATGTCGTAATGAGAGATTAATAGGTGTTGATTGACAATGTAGATATCAATCTAACTTGACATCAACATATTTGCATTTAGGATTTTATTATCCATCCTTTCTAAGTAGGTTAAAAATGGTTGAAGGTCTACAATATACTTAAAAGGAGGAAGAAGTATGTGTAACATGTTTAGTAGGGAAACAACATAAGGAGTTTTTTGTTGAAATCACAAGTAAGGAAGAAGATTGAATGGAACCACCAGTAAACCTTAAACATGAAATAAAAGGAAGAAACATTGCTTGATAAAAAGTGAGCAAATGCGCTAGAGTTGAACCATTGGTTTGGTAGAGCTATGCTATGGGGGAGTGAACCTTGCCCTTGCTCCCAAAGTGCATTGCCGTATGGAGCATTTTTAGTGAGTGCAATTCCCTTCATAAACTTTCGCTCCATGCCCATTTCAGGAGTGCTTCCTAAATGCTCTCGGGATCTCGCTTGTTGCTCCCTCAATGCTCACACATGATTAGGTGATTTTAGCAACACAATTGGAGTTTGGGAACTGGGTTAAGATTCCTAATGGGTTCAAAATGCATGGCTAGGGTTTGTGAGGATTAAAATATGAAGTCCATGTTTCTCTTATTCTATTTCTCATTTCACTCATCTTTGTTAGGAGGGTTTTGAGAGGGCTTTTGCTAGTTCTTGAGGAGATTGAAGAGCTTTGAAGGGATTGAAGAGCTTGAAAGGGAGATTCAACCACCATTGGAGAGCTAAAGAGGTAGGCTTTATAACTCGTTATTGTTTTTTTTAAATTCTTTAAATTATTTTCTTATGTTTTCATTCATGTGTTTTAAACTAGAATATTATGCTAATATTTGAATGATCTATTCACCTACTCTATCCCATTTGGCCTTCATCATTCTATTGTAGGCAACAAGTTATTATCAAGATTCAACAAACGTGATGGGTATGTTAGTTTGATATATATTTTTGGCTCCATTTCTTATTATGGTAGTGACGTTGGGAGCCGAAGGCCGTCGAAATACTCATGATAGTGATGAAGAGATAGAAGTGGACAACACATACCATGGAGAGGAGGAAGAAATGGAAGGGGATGAAGAGAATGAAAGTGATAGTGATGATGCAAAACAAACCCAAAGAGATCTTAACACCCTTGTGGAAGTATGTGACAAGACTTGGGGGAGGTAAAAGTGGTGGAACCACAAAATTTGTATGCCCCCATTGTCATACTACTTACATAGGTTCCTATACCCATGTGAGAAATCTATATATGGGATTATGCCATGGGATGAAGGTAAGACTATATGATTCAAAGCTTGTGTGAAATTGCCACCAGACGACAAAATCAAATATAAGAGGGAAGAGGAAGCAACACAAAACAAATCCAAAAAATCAAGGGTTGAACACGAGAATTCAAAAACAATGTTCACTAGTCGATCTTCATTCCCTCCATGCTAGTGCATTCTCATATTCACATTCAATGCGTAGAACAATGTCAAATTTCTTTGACCAAGGTTGTAGGGGTGATTTGGATGCAAAAATTTTTAGTTTTCTCTATGCATGTGTTGTATCATTCAATGTTCTTTGCTCACCCTATGGGCCTATTAGCATGAAATGGTACAAGCCATCAATGGTGCCCCTAAAGGATACGGAGGCTCGAGTATGACAAAGCTAGAACTGTGGGAGTTACCAGGGAAAGAGGCAAAATCCATGGTGCCTAGGAAAATTTACAAATTCTTGGAATGGTTGTGGGGTATCAATTGTATCAGATGGTTGGACAGATGCTATGGGCAAGCCATTGATGAATGTTCTTGGTGTGCCTACTAGTGGTGCGGTCTTCCTTTCATCCCATGACTACTCAGATCACTACAATACCGATATTAATATTGCAAAAGCCTTAATTAAAACCATTCAAGAGATTGGGCCTTACAATGTCATTCAAGTCATCATCGGTAATGATGCTAATTGTAAGGCAGGAGGAGCAATCATTGAGGATAGGTGCCCCAATATGTTTTGGTCAAGGTGTTTGGTTCACACAATGAACCTTTTCGTGCATGATATTGTTAAAATAAAGGACCATGATTATAGATGGATGATGCTTTGTACAAGAGAAGGAAGAAGATGCTAAAATTTACTACCAATCATACCACAGCCCACTTCATTTCTCACAATCACTCCAAGTTGAAGTTACTAAAGATTGCAAAGAGTAAATTTTCTAATTTTATTATCTCATATTTAGGCACCTTCTGAAGGTGAGAGAAACATTGGTTGGTATGGTCTCAAGTGATTCCTGGCACAATTTGAAAGACGGGATGTATCTGCATCTAACAGACATGAATTTCAAGAGGTGGAGGACATGATGTTTGATGGCCAGTTTTCTCAACAGGTCAGATATATTCTGCAGGTCATGAACCCATTTATAGTGTGATTCGGTTTCTAGATACAAATCAACTGGTGATTGGGGAGGTGTATGAGAAAATGGACAACATGCTAGGCTAAATCAAAGACATTGTTCAATTGAGGGATGCGATTTTGTATGTTCGTATCCATATACATGTGTTCCAAAGGTGGGATAATTTGAATGTTCCATCTTGGTTGGCCCAACCAACACCTGTGGGTGGGGTTAGGAGAAAACCCCACACAAACCTAGAGGTTAAAAATGGGTATATGATGGCATTAAACAAGTTGGTATTTGAGGAAAAGGAGTGTGCTCAAGTATGAAGCGAATTGAGCAAGTCATATTAATGAACATGGAATCTTTAGTAACTTGCATGCAATCAAAGATCGAGATAGGTTGAGTTCTATTGAATGATGGTACATATATGGTTCCTCTACACATATCTATATAATTGGAAGTGAAGGCGATTTCTCAAGTGGTTAACACTTCTTCTGCAGAGTGGTGTTGGAGCACCTATAGCTTCATCCATAATGTAAAGTTAAACAACTTGAATGTAGATCGGATATAAAACTTGGTTTATGTGCACTACAACTTGAGTTTTTTTTTCCATTATTATGATTGAATAGAGATTTAGAATGATAATTATAAAAGAGATATTAGTTAGGATAATAATCTAGAGGAGACTAATTTGGAGGATGGAGCCATGGTTTTAGAGTGTTTAGAAGTTGAACTTTTGGGTGATCACGATGATGATCATATTCATGGAGCAGACATGCCACCCCCATCCACTTATAGGTTTCCATATTCAACAATTTTGCATTTATCTTCATAGCATCCAATGTTATGTGGAGGCCATGCAATTGTTCGTCATGTTCCACTAATACTTCCAACTGCTCCTCTTGTTTATAGATCACAAGAAAAGAAATTAGAAGTTCCTCATGGCAAGAAGAAAGCTTAGTAGGTACAAGATCTCTTTTCATTTATAATTAGTGCTTTGTCTCTATTACAACTTATTTTGTAAACATTGACAATTCTAGTTTGAAATTTTAAGTTTGAACCTACCTTTGAACTATTGAATGCGATGCCCTATTTCATTTCATGGTTACTATTATCTATTACAATTTATTGATGATGAATTTTATATGTTGAAACTTGAAGTTTGGTGTTGTGGTTGTTGATTGATCATTTGATGACAATGTTATAACTTATAACTACAAGATGATTGATGTTATACATGTACTAAATTGTTGATGCTTTAATGATCATCACTAATCCAATAGTTAAATGTATATTTTCATGTTTTCTGCAGTTTATTTGACATTCTACATGTGTTATTGGAATATGTATGCATCAAAATATATATTATATACAAAATGCTCTCGAAACCCTATGCTCTTGGAATCTTTTGAAAATTGCGCTTTTCACTCTTGTTCTCATTCCTGCTCCCTGCTCCAACAAAGTTGTGCTAGTAAGAGACCATAAGGGGAATATAGAGATATAACCAAGCACAAAGATCACACCAAGACAACAGGAGGGCATGATAACATATGTTATCTGTGGTCTTAAACACTTTTAGAGAGAGCAATAGCTTCTGGTGACGAATTACAAATAATATTTCAGTGTGTATTTATACACATGTCAAGGTTGGGCTGAACCATAACCTAGTACAACAACAAATGAATATAAGTTGGCCTTAAACACATGCATTAATGATATAATAAGGAGTCCATTGTAACCACACATGAAGATTATGCCATTCTTGACACACCCCCTTAAGCTAGACAATGGGTAGAGACAAGATTGATGAAATATAGATGTTATTGGTTTTATGGATACGCAATTGGATAGAGTTGATCATGGTCAATATAAAAAAGTGTGCGGGTTTATGCATGCCCAACTTGAATTTCACTGGGAAAGCTTGAATGTTGATAGTGGATTTATGGATACCCTACTCAACTCAAATACAACTAGGAGCTAGTTTATGGATACCCATCTTAAATATAGCTCACCCAAATATATCTAAGAGTGGGTGTATGGATCATAATTTTCAAAACCATCCAGTTTGAATCAGTAATCGGTCAAATCGACCGATCATCAACCTTTAGCCAATGATCTGGTAGAAAAATGTGGTTTGGGAATCGTGGTCTAAATTGGCTGATTTTACTCCAAATCGGGCCAATTATATCTCACATGTGGGGGGGATTTTGGGACCCAGAGTGGCAACTTTTTAGGTGGTTTTGGAGGAAACTAAGGGTTGTTTCCCTCCCAAAAGAACCCCCTTGGCCTTAAAATTGGCCCTTCCGCTCATAAACTCTAAATCTAAACAAAAACCTAACTCAATCCTAGCAATGTTGGATATCAATGGTAAGGATAAAGTCTTAAAATAAAAATATCTCTTTTTACTTAAGTTTTCAACATTACCATTAATTGCTTCAAGATGTTTGAGAGTGGTTCCAACCTTATTGGACTTCATTGGAGAAAGTAGAATTTCAAAGCCCTTGGGTAAAATTAGAACAAATCCTACATTTAAAGCCCCTTTCTTGCCACTAGCAAGAACTTGTTTCATTAGCATCGTGACATTTTCATTGAAATCTATCAGGTATGAGGGTATGTGATTGGAATTTAATCAAGAACATGAATCCCTTTATGTACCTTGATGTTGGTGGTATTGATTGTTCAACTCCTCTGTGTGACGAACAAAGTTCGTCCACACACAAATATATTCATAATATCTGGAATATGAGAATATCCATCATAGGATAAATATTTGAATACAAAAGCGATATGGTCGAATAAAATGATGGGTCTCGTTCAAATATTAGGTGGGAGTGCCCTTTTGTAAGGAGTCATGTCTTTTGACACGCCCTTTCATAATTATTTATCATTATTATTTATTATTTGTAGTATTCCATAGTCATGTTCATAACCTTGCCTTCCCCTTTAAAAATGCTTTGTCCTCAAAGCATATGGATGAAAATGTGTCTCATCTTTTTCTTTGTCTTGTAATATATTCGCATTTTTCTGAATTCTTGGAGTTGTAATCTTTGATGATACGAGATGATATGAACATCTAATTGTGGTAGAGAATTGTTTTACTGTGAAATGATCTAACCATCCAAAGTAAATTTTCTGTGGAACTTTGCGCTTATACGCTTCCAAAGATGAATTGATATCATAAGACTTAATTGTTCCGACATCGGTATTCTTTGGAATGTAAATCAGTTCTTTCTATTGAGTGATATGGATTTGTTGACTGGATGAGATGTCTTCTTTTATGATTTGGGTGTTGATATGGAGTTCTTGTGTCTTTATTTATTTTGGCATATGATCTTCTTTGTGTATTGATGTTGTTGGTTTGATTACTAGATCTTCTCTTGGAATTTTTGTCATTTGAACTGGGGCATTCGAGTATGTATTTAATTAATTGGATTCAGATTTGACCGAGCTTTGAGCTTAATGTGATCTGTATTTGTTCCCTTTTCTTCAACTTTAATTTTCACATTGTGAAGATTTTGATACTTACCTTCTCGATAAATTGTTGTACTTTTTTTTTTCCAACGACTTCTTGTCCTTCTTAAGCTTCTTAATTTGCATAAGTAATTTTTCACTGTGGTTATTGAGGCGAGAAATTCTTCATTTTTGTCTGCATAATTTTGTCAACTTATTTTTTTGATATTTTGCATTGATTTTTGGTTTCTTGAAGAATTACTTTTGAGATATTTTTTATGTCCTTTGGTGTCACTGAATTTGGCTCCAATGTAATGTCTTGCAGTGCTATTTTTTCTTGTAGGAAAATTTCAAAAAAAAATTCGCATTTAAAATGAAGGACCCTAGTGATTCTAGAATAACGTCATCCAGGTCCCTCCATAGGGATCTAATAAAGAATTGTGATATAAATGTATAATCCCCTATGTTTAATTGTAAATCAATTATGTCATATTGCTTTGTGTCCTAATGGTCTAATTTTTCAATTATATTTGACTCGAGAATTGCCAATTGGTTAGCGAATTCAGGACTTATATAATTATTATTTTCGACAAGAGCAATAGAAATAGTAATGTATTTTCCTTCAAGAGTCTCCTTAATTCTAAATAGCACTGAAGCATCGCTGTATGAAGTTTAAAAATATTCCTTTCTCCTTTTTAAAAATACCATAGTATTATATTACTTTTTTATAATACCTCTTTTAAATTTTAATAACTTTTTAGAATATAACACCTTATTACTTTAACTTTTTAAAATACCTTTTACTTCCTTGATAATAAAATACTTTGAAAATTTTGGAATACTCTTTTAATAACTTGACTTCTTTTGTACTCCACCTGTAATGTTTTATGGAAAATATAAAATAACTTCGTTGACCTCATATAATTATGGACAGTAACCTCTTGTTTATTGAGGGTCACGATGGTTTCATTGATATGTCACTAATCCCAATTTCTTTCCCACGACAACTAAGCTAGTAGGGTTTTGAAGTTATGTAAGATCCTTCATGGCTTGACCTCACGTTGTTGTTGAGAAATCTAGTGGCAACAACACATGATGATTTCTCATACTTTGATAACTGCTTGTGATGTAATTTTACTTTTCTTGATTTACTTCTTCTTTCTTTTATTATAATTAATGTTCTCTATCATCAAACAACTGCCAAAACATAAAGAACAATGAGGCAATAGAACACAAGATGTAGGTGATCAGCCAGGGCCAAAACCTCTCCAACTTGAGAGGAAAACCCACTAGTATTATTTCTCTTCTTATAGACCTTCAATTGACAAATTCCAAGACCTTTGACCCTTGACCAAGCACCTCCAAGACCATGTCAAACCTTGCTTTTAGCAGCTTCTGCAACCTCTGACTTCCAATAGCTTCTTCTGCAACTTCGACCTGCCCATCAGCGTCTTCTGTAACTTCGACTTGCCCAACATCTTCTTTTGCAACTTTGACTTGCCCAACAAATTTTGCAGAAACCCTAACACTTGCTTGTGTGAGAGATAATGGTATCTTCTTGCTTATTTCTCCTTCGCTTAGGTAGATTCTCTTTCCTAGAGAACTCAGCTTGCAAAATGCTCTTCTTGATGACTGATTCAATTTCAGCAACTCGGCTTTACTGCTGCAATTGGAGCCCTAATTTATTCGCACGTGTGGAGAGAATTAGCCAAAAGACAACCCCAAAAATTCGAATTTCTCTTTCTCCTTCGTCATCTTCTTCTTCGCACTCTTTTTCTTTCTTGTGATCGAACTTGAGTGTTAGTGGTGTTTATTCCAAGTGAGGTCAAGGTCCCCTTTTTATAGGCTTCTCAATGGGTCGAATTGCTCCTTTTAGGCGGACTTGATCATGAGTGTAGGCCGACTTGAATATTGCATCACGACTTGGGCTTGGAGGGTTCTTTGACTTGATTTTGACTCAAATAAATTCTTTTTACATTATGTAACATGCCCAAAAGGGTCTTTCATACATGACAATGACTGATAAGCCCTAGAAGTTCTCAATGAGAGCTTGACCTATAAATTAAATTCCTCTTGAGCATGAAACCCATGCCTCAAGAAAACAATAACAAGTTTATTTTTCTCATTACATTAAATACATAAAAACATGATTACATATGTCATTATGAAGATTGAGCCTAGTTACATATTCCAACAATTGTTGTATAATTTCTGTTTCATCTGACATACCCCACACAACGTGTTGAAAACTGGAAGCTATGGGATGAATTTCCTTGAACAAAATTTCATTTCTGACCTTTCTAAAGTGACTTTCTAAAAATAGAAAGTCATGTCTATCTTTGCAACCATGACTTTCCAAAAAATGTAAATCACCTTCCATCAATATATATATATATCTATGATGGAAAATCACTTAACTTGTCATTAATCAATCTCAATTGTTTAATTTTTAACATAATCATCAATACTATTATTATTATTATTACTATTATCCTCTTTATGATATTATTATATTATTATTGAAAAGAAATTCAAGTCTCTCAATCATGTCATATGTAACTCCCTTCAATTGATGCATATGTTACTTTCTCTCTCTTAATGGATTCATTCCTCTCGCTTTAATGCTCTTACGCACCTCTTACACTCTCTTACACACTTTATTGGCTTGTCATAAAAAGATTCCTGTTACACCTCTTTAATGCATAACTTACACTTGTCTCCTAAATGCATAAGTTACACTCCTCTCCTTTATGGCATAAGTTACACTCTTATTTTGGCATATGTAACTTCTCCCCAAGGCATAGGAGTTACTCCCTCTTGAATTCAACCTCCTTGCTCTTCCTATATATTTGTGCCTCTCATCCTCACTTGATACACTTACTTGTGCTTGTGAAAGGAGAATTCGAACATGAGAAAGAGAGAGTTGGAGAGTTTAGAGGAAGATTGTGTGTGTGAGAGAGAGAGTCTTGAAGAGTAAGAGCAAATCTTGAAGAGCCAAAGTGATTCAGTGTTTGCATTAGCTACTGCTATCAGAGATCTTCTTCAGATTTGGGTAAACTTCTTCATTCCCTCGTTGTCAAGAATATGGTTGGGTTTTCCCCTTGTGGGTTTTGTCCTGGTCATTGTCCTAATCTCTCTGTGAATTCTTGGCTGTCTTCCATTGTGCATATGGTTTATGTTCTATCTACAATTACTTAGCTTATTTTGTAGCGTAAATAAGTTCTAGATTGAAGTGATTGTAACAACATAGAATATCAAAATTTCAACATGGTATTAAAGCTTTTGGCGAAGACAAGCTGAAGAAGACACTCCATTTCGAACTCCCTTTCTGCTGGAATATCTCTTGTTGTCCACTCCATTTGCAACTCTCTTTTTGTTAAAATATATCTTGTTGTCTGCTCCATTTGCAACTCTCTTTTTGCTGAAATATAACTTGTTGTCCGCTCCATTTGCAACTCTCTTTTTGCTAAAATATAACTTGCTCTCTGCTCAATTTGCAACTTTCTTTCTACTGAAATATAGTTTGTTATCCACTCCATTTGCAACTCTCTTTCTGCTGAAATATAGCTCGCTGTCCGCTCTATTTGCAACTTTCTTTCTGTTGAAATATCTCTTGCTGTTCATTTTCTATTGAAATTTCTCCTCTTTTGTTGCTGAAATATCTCATTTACAACTGAAATATCTCTTGCTGTCCCTTTCTATTTGTTGTTGAAATTTTGAGCAGATTAAGATGTCTTCCTCCTACTTTAAGAATGAAGAGAAGTTGGTTGATGCTGCAAACTTCTTCCCTTGGAAGGTCAGATTGGATATTGCCTTTGAGGAACATGATGTTCTAGAGTATGTTCAAGGTAGAAAAATAGTTGAAAACTCCAATACTACCATCAAAGCTAGATACAAGAAAGGAGAAGTCAAGGCTAAAAAAATTATCCTAAACTCTCTTGGAGACCACCTCATCACTTATGTCTCCAATTTGAAGAAAGCCAAAGAAATGTATGACAAGCTGATTGGAATGTATCAAGTGAACAACTTGAGTCAAATTCTTGTTCTGAAGAATCAACTCAAGGATTTTAAGATGAACAGAGGAGAAACCATTCAAGCATACTTCATGGGGATATCAAAAATCAAAGTTCAACTGTCAATTTTTGGTGAAGTTGTTTTCGATAAAGAACTGGTATTGATTATGCTTGGAGGCCTTCCTTCTTCTTGGGAAACTTTTATTACTACCATTAGTAATAATGACGAGTTTCCTATATTTGATGAGCTCTTGGGAAAGTGCAGTCAAGAGGAAGCCAAAATGATTTCTAGAGGGAGAATTTCCAAGCACGAGGAAGGAGAACCTACTGCCTTTGTTGTACAAGGCAAGAAGAAGAAAGGAAGAAGAGGAATGCATTATTGTAAAGGCTGCTCGCAACAACTCCAAAGACTTATCAAATGTCCAATGTTACAACTATCACAAGCATGGCCACTATGCTCGTGACTGTTTAGAAAACAAAAAAGCATCAAAATCAACTTCAACAATCATTCCAACAAATTTGATTACAAAAGAAGAGAATCTCGTCCTGCTCATAGAGGAAACTATCGTTCCTGAAGGAACCAAAGGTATGATAATAATGCAACTGAGACTCAATCAAAGTACTTTCTTGTTTCTTCTTTCTAGTTCATCTCTTGCAGATTCTTGTGATAGATGGTTGGTTGATAGTGGTGCTTCAAGGAACTTTACTGATTACAAAGAAGTGCTCTCTAATCTGGTTGATAGGGAGACAAATGTGAAGATCATTCTTGGAGATAACTCTACATATCCCATAAACGGATCTAGTTCCATTTCTTTCCATCTGGATCAAGGTAAAACTTTGTCTCTTCAAGAAGTTTTATATGTACCTGGTTTAAAGAAGAATCTTGTGTCCATATCAACTTTAGAAGATAAAGAAATGAAGGTTACTTTTATAAATGGTAAAGTTCTCATTTGGCCATCGAGATCCAACATGAGAGATGCCCTCACTCTAGTATCTAGATACGAAGGTCTATACAAAATCAATGGAAGACGTATTCATGCACTATTCCATGACATCAATCATCAAAGTGAACTTTTGCACATAAGATTTGCTCACTCGCACTACAAAGCATTATCTCATGTGAGAAAGATGGTTCCAGGAATGCCAGAAATCATATCTGATCATGATGGTATTTGCCAAGGATGCACAAACGAAAAGCAAGTGAAGGGACCATTCCCTTCAAGCCAAATAGAACCAATCAAGTATTGCATCTTAGACATTTTGATTTA
Source organism: Pinus tabuliformis (assembly GCA_031772625.1). Classification (NCBI taxonomy): domain Eukaryota; kingdom Viridiplantae; phylum Streptophyta; class Pinopsida; order Pinales; family Pinaceae; genus Pinus; species Pinus tabuliformis. Next base: position 1,203,882,509 of record CM062817.1, on the reverse strand, counting down.
TGTGGATCAATGCCGATAACTTCTCTTGGTGGTTACTTGTATTATATTATTTTTGTGGACGATTTTTCTCGCAAAACATGGATATATTTGCTGAAAAATAAAAGTAAAGCTTTTAACATGTTAAAAGATTACAAAGCTCTAGTATAAAAACAAACTGGAAAGCAAATCAAAATCTTCAGATCTGAAAATGGAGGAGAGTTCACTTCCAATGATTTTGTTGACTTATGCAAAGAAGCTGGAATAAAATAAGAGACTATTGTACCATATAACCCAGAACAAAATGGTGTGGCTGAGAGAGAATAGAACTATCATGGAAGTGGTCAAAGCTATGTGGCATAATCAGAAATTGCCAAAGTTTCTATGGGTAGAAGTTGCAAACGCAATTGTCTATGTCCAAAATAGATTTCCTCACCGTGCCCTAAACAACAAGACTCTTGAAGAAATCTTCATTGACGAGAACCCGAAGTTGGGCACTTGAGGATCTTTGGCTATCTTGTCTATTTCCATGTCCCAAAAGAGAAAAGGAAAAAAATTGGAAGCTTAAGGTAAGAAAGGTACGTTTGTTGGTTATTGTGAAAATTCTAAAGCTTACAAAATATACGTATGTGGTCAAAGAAATATAGAATTTAGCAGGGATGTAACATTTGATGAAGATGCAACTCTTGGAAAAGCGAGAGACACTCCTCTTCCTCCTGCTAATGTTCATAGTCAAGATGATCTATTTGAAATACAAGAAGATCCTGAAGCTAAAACTGATCTTGCTGATGAACCCATGAAGCCCATGGATCCTTTAGATCCTCGTCCATGTGATCCTCCTTCTAAAAGGAGACATTTATGGCTTCGTGACACTCTTCAAGATGTTGATAAACATGTTGCCCCTAGAGGAATTTTTAGAGAAAGCAAGAAACCTTGTCGGTTCCAAGGATATGTTGTAGCCATGAGCAACATTATTCGCGTTGAATCTTGCACTTTTGAAGAAGTTGTAAAGGCCCAAGTGTGGAAAGATGCAATCGCTGAAGAATATGAGTCCATCATTCATAATGATGTATGGAAAGTGGTTCCAAGACCCCAAGGTAAATCTGTTGTATTTTTTAAATGGTTGTATAAAATTAAACATGGTGCTGATGGCAACATTGAAAAATATAAAGCTAGATTTGTGGCTAGAGGTTTCTCTCAGAAAGAGGGAATAGACTATGATGAAATTTTTTGCGCTTGTTGTCCGTTACACCACCATCTGATCCGTTGTAGCCCTAGTTGCTAGCCAAGGGTGGTCACTTCACCAAATGGATGTAAAGACTGCTCTTCTGCATGGCTTCCTTAAAGAAGAAGTATTTGTGGAGAAACAATAAGGTTTTGAAACACATGATCCAAAAATTCATGTGTGTAGGCTGAAGAAAGTCCCCTATGGTTTGAAGCAAGCTCCAAGAGCTTGGTATGATTGCATAGATAACTTCTTAATGAAACTTGATTTTACCAAAAGCAATGCAGATCCAAATCTTTACTTCAAGACAGTCCAAGGTTATGCCTTTGATTTTGGTATTGTATGTTGATTTATTTCTGATCGATAGTAAACCTCCTATTCTTCAGTGTAAGAGGAAGTTAGCTTTTGAGTTTGAAATGAAAGATCTTGGTTTGATGCAGTACTTTGTGGGCCCGGAGGTATGGCAAAAATCTGGTGAAATTTTCCTTTATCAAGGAAAATATGTTGTCAAACTACTAGAAAGGTTTGGCATGATTAAGTGTAAGTCCATGAATACTCTAATGGAAATGAATTTGAAGAAGCTCTTTGGTAAAGTTGTAGGACCTGATTTGGCTAATCCGTCTGAGTACCATCAACTGATTGGGACGCTAATGTTTTTAGTGAACACTAAACCAAATATATGCTTTGCAGTCATTAGAGTCAATACATGATTAAGCCTGCTCATGCACATTAGGTCGCTGCAAAGCATGTGTTGAGGTACCTCCATGGGACCATCAATCTTGGATTGAGATATACTGCCAAAAATGTAAGGCTACATGGATACTCTGATGCTGATTGGGCTGGTAACTCTACTGACAAAAAGAGCACATTAGGGTGCGGCTTCAGCTTAGGATTTGCCATGATATTTTGGACGAGTAGAAAGCAAAAGTCTGTTGCCCTTAGCACAACTGAAGCATAAAACATTGCTACTAGCATGGCTAACTGTGAGGCAGTATGGCTAAGGAAGCTCTTTGGAGAGCTGTTTGAGCAAGTATTTGATACTACAATAATTTACTTTGACAATAAGTGTAGGATTCGACTTGCTGAAAATCCCGTGTTCCATGACAAGTTCAAACAAATTGAGATCAAATATCACTGTATCCGGGATATGGTGCAAAGAGGCAATATTTTATTATTTTCCTTAATGAGATTTGGAGAAGTGAAAGAGAAGGGCAGGAAAGGAGAAAAGGAGGTTGAGAAAGAAAATCGTAACAGAGAAAGAAGTGTACAACGGCATGATAATCAACATAGATCTCAAGGACGGGAGGCACATATATCGAGTCATCTTTTTGATCTGTTGACTGAGCTCCAATGCAATCTTCGAGATTGGTCAGGGTGAAATTTGTGGATGGCGGAGCGTGTTTTTCAACACAGTCTTAGTCAATGCCATCAGAACCAAACTGGTGATCAAACCAAAAAACCTTGTGGATCGAGAACCGGTAAAAAAACCGGACCAAAAAACTAGACGTCCAAAAATGCATAAAATATTCAATTTTTAAAGAAAAACATATATATTCATGTGCATCCATATGAATCCAAACCATTTATACACAAATAAGAAAAAGTTCTCATTTATATAACATGTAAAGGTGCACATAACCAAAATAGCACTGAATGCAATCCATCTCTGAATCGAAAATACATCAATCAATAGGCTCCAGATGGCCTCTAGCATCCCAAAAAGAGCATGCTACAATAAATACCTACATATCATCAAAATCACTGCCTATATTCGGATCTTCGTCATCAATACAACCCTCTAAACATTAAAATAAGATAGAAAAAAATGTAGCATGTCAAGACAGGATTTTGTTTCAGTGATGGGTACATTCTTAGTAGAGTCATGATAGAGTAGGTCATCAAGCAATGGCACTAACATCAAGGTACATAGAGGGCTTGGTGCTCTTGATTGATCAAATACTAGTTCCATACCCTTGTACATGACAAAATCCAATGGAAATGTTGCTATCCCCCCAATCTTGAAATCCTGAAAAAATGTCAAGTCTGCAACTCTATTTTTTCCATATGAAATCCAATGAGGTTGGAACCACTCTCAAACATCCTTAAGTCATTTCATGGTAATGTTAAAAATTTAAGTAAAAGGATGAAAATGATATATAAAGGAGAATGTTTCTTTTACTTTTAGAATTTAACATTACCATGAATTGCATAGCAATACTAGGATCATAGGCTTGAATATTCAATGTTAGTCTGGGCTAGGGGAGAATTAGAAGTAGGCCAACCAAATGAAAAAAAGACAATTTTTTTATGCTGGCCTGCGTGGGTATGAACTGCACAGAACTAGCCCCAAATCAGTCGGTTCGATGAAATAGGCTCGGGTCAGTTTTGGGCCCAAATCTGTTGGACTGGTTGGTTCCGATAACATTGGTCTGAGCAGATTTTTGGGGGAACTGTCTACGTGGACTTTGAGGCTGATTCAATATGTATTTCAAGACTGGTTCAGTAGAAATTCGAGTCACTGTTAGCATTAATTTCAAGGCAGATTTAGGCAAAAAATTCAAGGGAGATAAGTGAATTTAACTGCTGTTAATTAATGCTGTAAAATTCTCTGACAAGAAATTAAATTATCTCTTCCTCATTGGTTTTTTCTTCGTGGTTTTTCCAGGGTTAGTTTGACCAAAAATATTGTGTCTAAATTTTATGCATGCATGTGTGATTTCTCAGAAAATGTGAAAGTAGAGTAGATTTGTGTGTTTCATTTTGAGATTTTAAATTCAAGTTTAGATCAACATTAAACTTGATGTGAAAAACAAATTTGAAACTAGGGAGGGATCTACAGGTGCAATTTTTCTACATGATATTAGTGCAACAATGAACCTATCAGCTGAGAAGTGTTGAACAACAAGCATAAACAACCTACATACCCTGATATTTGGTGGTTGAGATGGAGGCCGTATACCCATTTTCAGTGTTGGATAGTTGTGTTGGTTGAGAGGGTCAAATGGCTACTGGCTTGAGAGTGGAGGATAAGTTGAGTGGGGCCGGAAATATTGGCCCATGGAAGGAAACGATAGTTTTGCTACTTGAGGAGTTCGAGTTGTGGGATATTATTGAGAAGGCAATACAACCGCCTACTGATCCTATTAAGTTGGAAGACTTCTATAAGTGCAATGGGAAGGGTAAGAGAATCCTTTTTGATGTGATTAAAGACCACCTTATACCTCATGTGTTAGGGAAGAAATTTGCTTATGAGATGTGGGATTCCTTAATAAAACTTTTCCATAGGACTAATGAGAATAGGAAGATGATGTTACATGAGAAACTGAGAAACACCAAGATGACCAAAAGTGACACAGTGACCTCATACCTTACCAAGATCACACAGGTGAGAGATGAGTTGGCTGTAGTGGGAGAGATTATTCTCGATGAGCAGTTGGTCATGATAGCATTGAGTGGCTTCCCCAAGAAGTGGGATGGATTTGTGGATTTCTTTGTGGCCAAAGAGCATCTTCTAGATTAGGGAAGGATGTGGGATGATTTCATTTAGGAGGAGATTAGGAGGAATGCCAAGAGTGGTAGTCAACATGGTGGGGTGGATGAGGAGGAGAATGTTTCCCTTGCAACTAAGGGCAAGAAGAAGTCCAAGAAGGGGTCCACGAGTGGGACCAAGCAGAAAGGGAAACAAAAGACACAAGAGAAGGACATGAGCAAAGTGAGATGCTTTGCTTGCCAAAAAATGGGGCACTATGCCTTTCAGTGTCCCAACAAGAAGGGAAAGAAGAAGAACATTGCAACTTTTGCAGAGATAGATGAGTTTGCCACACAGTTTGACAAAGAGTTTTCTATGGTGGTGAGCCCTATCACAGATTTATGCCTGAGTGTTTGTTACTTAGACAGTGGAGCTTCACACCACATTACAGGTGTCAGAGAGCACTTAATTTGGTTGCGAGAGACATAGATAAGGAGGTAGTGTTGGGTGATGACTCTGCAATTAGAGCAATTGGTGTGGGGACTGTATCCTTTCAGAGGGAGTCACATCCTCCCTTGAAAGTGATGCAGGTCTTGTATGTTCTGGGGTTTAAGAAGAACCTCATTTCTATATCTGCTATCAAGGATAGGGGATATGTAGTGGAGTTCTGATGGACAGGGCCTTATGTATTCCAGGGGCATGTTCTCATGTATCCTAAGGGATCCAACATCACTTTGGCGAAAGTGATTGGCATCCACTTTGTGAAGTCATACAAACTTATGTTTTAAGCATTGGTATCCACTACTAGCAGTGGTGATTTATGTGAGCTATGGCACAGGAAGATGGCACACTTGAATCATGGGGTTTGCGCATTCTAAGGGAGATAGTTATAGGTGAGCCAGTGTTTGGCATGGAGCATCATGATGTGTGCAAAGGGTGTTCTTTGGGAAAGTACACCAAGACAACCTTTCTGAGTAGTGACAACAAGGTGAGTGGTATCTTAGACTTGATCCATTTAGATGTATGTGGTCTAATGTCTTCATCTTCTTTGAGTGGATATTTGTATTATGTCACTTCCATTGATGACTACTCCAGGAAGAGACCAAGGATGAGGTCTTCAAGAGATTCCGAGAGTTCAAAGCTCTTGTGGAGAACTAGAAAGGGAGGAAGGTCAAGGTCTTGAGGTCTGACAATGGGGGCAAGTACACCTCCCATGAGTTTTGAGATTTTTGTGCTACTGCAAACATCAAGAGAGAGTGGACAGTTCCTTACACCCCATAGCAGAATGGGGTTGCTGAGAGGAAGAATAGGGCCATAATTGGGGTTGTGAGAGCCATGTTACATGATCAGGGGTTACCATTCTTCTTATGGGTAGAGGCATGCAACACTGTAATATATCTGCAAAACAAGAGTCCACAGAGTGTTGGGGAGCAAGATTCCTGAGGAGGTTTTCACTAAGAGGAAGCGAGGGGTGGGGCACTTCAGGATTTTTGGGTCCCTTACATATTCACATGTCACTTCAAAGAAGAGGACAAAGCTGGAGCCCATGGTAGAGAAGGGCATTTTTGTTGGGTACAACAAGACCTCAAAGGCTTATCAGATCTATATTCCAGCCTTGAGGAAGGTGGTGGTGAGGCAGGATGTGAGGTTCGAGGAGCGAGCCTTGAGGAGGTCGAGAGATTTGGGTCATGTAGAGCAACAAAGTACACAACACAGTAGTGCACAGTAGGGAGATTCAACATAGGGTCCAGGATCAGAGGGTTTTGGTGGTTCACAGGCTTTAGGAGTGACGTGTCCACAGGTTACAAGTACATCTGTCATTGATTCCTATAATATAGGTTCACTGTAGGCCATATTGGCGTCATCATTAGGAGTGCCGATTATAGAGGAGGATATTTTCACCCCAGTTCAAGAGGCTACTTCACGGAAGAGGAAGCCTAAATGGCTTTGTGATACCTTGTAGGAAGCCCAAGTGACAATGAAAAAACCCAAGTGGTTAGTTAGGGAGAGTAGACCACTTGAGAGGAGGATGGGCATATCTTCCTAGGACAAGGAAAGTACACAATGGACATATCGAGGAGATTCCATATGGAGGTGTTGTAGCGGCTACAACCACCCTTCAAAATTTTGGCCTGCACCTAAATTCGGAGCCTCCCTTGAGAGTTTCACTTGACGGTTGCATACATTTGACGGTTGCATACACTTGGGTTCAGTACGTGAGCTCGTGCGAGCCTTCGCACCCACCTTGCTTGTTCATTCCACCCAAGCTTTTGCATGTTGATGTCAATGTCTTGCTTGCGACCATGTTCTGGTCATGCTCAAGGTCTTCGCTTCGTGTGTACATGTTATGTTCGCTATGAAAACATTTGTCGCACTCACACACAAAGTCCCATTCACTGTCGTGCAAGCGTTGTCACAGTCGATCAACAATCAATCACAAGTGTCGCGCTTGTCGCTTGCACTGTTGGTCAGTCATGTTGAACATGTGTGTCTGTATGGTTTGAGTCGTCTTGTCGTCGAGTCATGTAAGTGTGTGTTTGCAGGATCACATATGCATCTCTCGCTCGTTCACACACTTAGTCATTTTGCTTAAGTTTTGATGACCAGACTCCCCTCTGACACCCGGACCATCACCCCGCCATCGACTAGATCAACTATCACCTAGAACAACGTAGAAGCACCAAGCAAGTCATTTCAAGCTGCGCTGCCTGCAAGCAATTCAATCAACCTTCGTGCTGGCCACCTGGAGAGTTGGACCCGACAGCCATCCCGGGATTGACTCCCCTCAGAAATTGTGCAAAGGCTGCTGACCTTGCCCACTCTGCTGACTGAGGAAATTGCGCAGATAGGCCGGATAGACACCCAATGCCCATCCCTATCTCCCTCAGAAAATTGCGTAGTTTTTCAAGCAGTCCTCCTGACATTCGACTGACTGCTCATCTAGAAAATTGCATAGTTTTCATGAGCAGGCCCTCTGCTGCCCAGTAGTCTGCTCAATTCAGAAATTGCGCAGAGATGATCAGCAGGCTGGCCTCCCAGCATCAGTGCAATTTCTCTCGCCAATAGCAGATTGCCACTTCCCTCCAGGAATTATGCAGTTTTTGTTGCCAAGCTCTCGATCGCTGACTGCTTGTTCCCCTTAGGAATTGCGTAGTTTCTGCTGCCAGTGACCCAACAGTCAGCTGCCAGTTTGCTCCAGGAATTGCGTAGTTTTGGCTGCTAGGCTTCCGACGAGTGCCTCCAAAAAACTGTGCAAATCCTGTCTGCCAATCCTCCCTGCAGCTCGACCTGTTCCTCCAAGAAATTGCGCAAATTTTGTTGTCAAGCCCCGCTGCCCTTCGTTCCAGAAAATGCGCAGATTTTGTCTGCCTTGCCTTCCAGCAGCCCAGACTGTTCCTCCCAAAAATTGTGTAGTTTTTTCCCTCCAATTGAGCCAGACCTCGCAGACAGTCACTGTCGATCCAGATGACCTGTCTTCATCGCCCATTGACTCTTGCGCAGTTTTCAACAACAGTGCTCGGAGCCATCATCCTGCCTCGCAACCTTGTTGCCTCTCCCAGTCACCTGCATCCGAAATGATCATGTGTCATGGTAGACTAGGAGGTTTTTGGATTTGATGTTGTCTTGTCATGAGTGACTGCAGGTACAGGTACACCAACAAACATGGCGCGACGACGAATGGGATGAATGAAGGGAGCACATGCAGAAGGACAGGTTCACCAATGGACGAACGAATGATGCATGCGAAGAGATGTGCTTGCGAATGGATGATCATGAAAAGATGTTTCTATCCATGGATGGAGTCATGGACGGACGAGCAAACATGCAAGATGTGCTCACGAACGGACGAATGGACGAACATGCACCTTTCGTAAACAGACGAATCTGTCAAGCCTTCCAACATACAAGCAAGGAGCAATGTGCCAAAGCAACATCAAGCGAACCAACGAACACTAAAGACTCCACGCGCCTTGCCATGCGGAGGTGAAGCTGTGACACACCATGAAGACATCCACCACTCGGTAGCATTGCTGCTCGACATGCACTCCAGTAGCAGCATGAATGTACCAGCACTGTCATGTCGAGTTGTGTCATGAGTCATGTCGTCCACATCTCTACTGTGGGCCATGTTGTCAATCAATGTAATGTAACGTGGAAGTCCAAGAGACCCACTTGTTGTACAAAGAGTCATGTAAAGTCGAAAAGTCATGGAAGTCAAACAATCATGAGGGTAGTCGAACAACCACAAGGGTCAGTTTCACCCTTGGCTATAAATACCCCCTCATTTGTACATGCAAAGGACTTTTCACCTCATCTCCTCCCACATAGCCAAGAGAGTTTGTTATCTTTTCTTTGAGGAATAAGCAGTGGTTCCAACGCCCCTCACATGGGATTAGTGATGTATGGTGTAACGATGTGTCTTGGAACTTTCGCTTAATTCAGAAGCCTGCTAATAGGCCAACATGTTTTTACACATGTATTGTATCTATTGTAAGACTAATCTTTAGCACCTGTAATGCATGTTGCTTGAACCTGTGTTTAACATTTGAACTAATTCACTTGTTGTAATACACATATGTTAATGGAAATGAGTTGTATATGTTGTTAACGCTGTCTTGTTTGTGTAGACAACTCTCCCGGACATTAGACAAACCTTTCACAAAAACTTGCTATAACAATTGTTGCACTCGAGCAGACTAATCCACTGAGTGTTATACGTGTTATCTTCCCTTTTGTGTTGTGACTGCCGCAACTGTGTGGACTGTTTCGCCGGAAACTGTGCATGTCCTGTTGTGTTGTGTGTTCCTAGCAGAGTTGGGACTTCTCCTAACCAACTTGGGGCTCACTCTCACCCTCTCTCCCTCTACATTGAGAACCATTGACACAAGTAACACTTACATTCACTAGGCACACGAACCTCACTTCTCGAAGACAAAGCATACCACTCTCCTGTGCTGACAAGCAAGAGTTGAGGCATATCTTTAAGATAATGGCAATCGAGCCATCATACCGAATGGGATTCCCACACCAAAAGGTGCGAGGTCTAGTTGGGACTTCATACCGGGGTGATCCCCTGAATGTTGGTGGGTCCAACACCGTCAACATATTTGGCGCTAGGAGGGCAGCTAGTTGTATATGGCTGGACATCCTCTCACACTCATTCATCAACCTTCTGGTCAAGGTGGTAACTCGCACTCCCTCTCACCTACACACGACTCTGCAGTTGGTTACACCTCACCTCCCAGGATTGAACACGAGATTCTGTATCATCAGCTTCGCTCCGTCCGTCCCAAGTTCGCGAAAGTGGTCGGACTGATCCCAGACATACATCATCTTCCATACGCATCAAGAAAGCCAAAAGCCACTCCTATAGGAGTTGTTGTATCATTGGTGGAAGAAGCAGTGCTTGCCACACTTGAAGGTCAGGCGGAAGCTATTGAAGATGGAGAGGAACCTCCAGTCTTTCGGCAAGGCGAACAAGACACTCTTGTGATCTTGAGATCAGACTCTGGTACAGGAGGCAGAGGGGAAGGCAGCAGAGGAGGCGGAGGCGGAGACGAACCAACAGACGTAGAGCCGGAACTGTTAGATTCTGAAAGAGAGGAAGAGGACGAAGAAGAAGAAGAGATGGCTGACTCAAATCTGGAATGGATGACTCAGGGACTGTTGGCTCTCTCGGCTATTTTGCACAAGATGCCGAAGCGAACGGAGAGAATGAACATCAAGTTCAACCCTGACAACATGGTGAAGGCAGAAGATCATTTGGACAACTTCTACCTGTAGCTGCAGACCCTTGAGGTACGGAATGACGACGTAGCTTGTAGATTGTTCCCATGTACCTTGGACAATCGCGCAACTGCATGGTATCACAACCTTCCACCAAACTCCATACAGAACTGGGGTGCATTCAAACGCATGTTCCTTGAAAATTTTGCTGATGACAAGACCCTAGCTATGTTACTGAAAGAATTGGGTAGCCTGAAGATGGAGGGGAAAGAAAAGGTAAAAGACTTCAATCAGAGGTTTACACGCGTATTGAACAAATTTGCGGCAAACACCAAACCTCATGACTCCATCACTGTTGCTTACTACACGTCTGCACTACCGACCAACATTGTGCAGTTTGTCAAGCGAGCTACAAAACCAACACTCTTGGAAAATTGCGAAGAGGCTATTGTAGTCAAAAAAGACTTGCGCGCGATTGGAGTCATAAAGGATGATGAAACAACGAAGGACTCCAGAGACGCGAGCAGGAAGTCCCAAGCGATGGCAAGCAAGGGTAGAGACAAGGAAGCAAATGATATTGAAACCCTCACTTGCCTCGTCAAGAACTTAACAACGGAAGTGTCTGAGCTTAAACAACGGAAAACGGACACATCTGCAAGAAGCCATCCGCCTAGACAGAGACAGGGAAGAAACTCATCAGGTAGTAACTGGTCTGCTCAAAAAACTACGCAGAGCTTTGTGTTCAATGTCGATCAGTGCGCAGATCTTGAGTTCTGTTCGTTCCACAAAGAACATCAACTTGAGAACTTTTGCTCGGTTTGGAAGTGAATCGCAAACTCGGTATACAGTCATACACTCGATGCAAAGAGCAGTATACAAGAGCAGCCAGATGACAGAGATAATGATGAAGGTATTGCACCAGATGAAGCATCAAGTTCTGGGCATGTGGTGAACGCATATCAGTGCTCGCAAGCAATGCCGAAGCAAGAGTTGAGGCAGATCTTTAAGATAATGGCAACCGGGCCATCATACCAGATGGGACTCCCACACCAAACGGTGTGAGGTCTAGTTCGGGATTTCATACCAGGGTGATCCCCTGAATGTTGGCGGGTCCAACACCGTCAACAGGGGGATTGCAGGCCCATGACCACGCCTATGATTACCAACTGGAAGAAGTTGCATGCTTTTGATTCCAAGTTGGTAGATCCCACTTTATATCGTTAATTGATCGGTTTGTTGATGTATTTGGTCAATACCAAACCAGATATTTGTTTCATAGTCAATACATTAAGTCAGTTCATGGTGGAGTCGAGGAAGGTGCATTGGGTGGCTACAAAACATGTGTTACGGTACCTATAGGGCACAGCGAATTATTTGTTGGACTATATACAAGGGGTTGGAATCAGGTTAATTGGCTATAAACTCAGATTGGGTAGGTTGTGTTAGTGATAGGAAGAGTACATCAGGTTGTTGTTTCATGTTGGGTTCGACTGTAGTATCATGGTTCAATAGGAAACATAGATTAGCGACATTGAGTTCTGCAGAGGCAAAGTATATGGAAACTAGTTAGGCTAGTTGTGAGGCCATTTATCTTCGCAAGATGATGTATGGCTATTTGGTCAGCAACTGAGGCCAATTGTGATCTACTACGATAATTAGAGTTGTGTTAAACTCACGGAGAATCTAGTATTTCATGATAGGTCAAAGCATATTGACATCAAATACCACTTCATCTGGAATTATGTTCAGAGAGGAGCAATGAAGCTAGAGTACATAACCATTAATGAGTAGGTTGTAGACATTCTCACAAAGTCCTTGCCAAGGGACAAGCATGTCTACTTCAGGGACAAGATGAGAGCAGTGAGAAACACCTTCCGTGGTAAGAGTGATTGTTGAGAAATGATACCAAGGAAGTATTTCCTAGTGCTTTGTGCCTAGCCTAGGAAAAGTTGGAAAGTGAGCCCCTTGTGAAAAAGTGATTTTATTTATAAAGTTAGATAGTGGATTTTTCTATTTAATTACTAAAGGTGACTTTATAAAGTTTGAGTGACTTTTTCTTAAAGTGACCTAAGTCATCTCAATGAGAGATTAAGTCACAACCATTGATCTTGAGATGGTAAGATTTTATCTTGGGCATTGAGATCAAGGGTTAGTGGTTTTAGTAATTAATAAGTTTATAAAAGGAGAAGGGGGAGTGAAGAGGTATAATTTTTTCTTCATGAGATTTGGAGAAGTGAAGGAGAAAGAGAGGAAAGGAGAAAAGGAGGCTAAGAAAGAAAATCTCATCAGAGAAATAAGTGTACAACAATAAGACAATTAGCACAAATCTCAAGGATAAGAGGAGGCACACCTATCAAGACATCTTCTTGATCTGTTGACTGAGCTCCAATGTGATTTTCGAGAAGGGTTAGGCTGAAATTCATGGCTACATGAGTGTGTTTTTCAAGGTGGTCTGAGCGAATTTTTCTGTTGAGGAATCTGGGGCATCAATATTAGGTAATTTCTCTATAATGATAACTGCTTGTGAATGCTTTTTACTTCTTTAGATTAGGATCTTTCCTTTACTTAGGTTATTATTGTGTTCTTCTTCATCAAACAACTACCAATGAATAAACAATAAAGAGACAAGGGACACAGAATGTAGGCGATCAACCAGTGCCTAAACCTCTCCTACTTGAGAGGAAAACCCAAACGAATTCTTCTTCTTATAGAGACTTCAATTGACGAATACCAAGACCACGACCCTTGACCTATTTGCCTCTCCAAGACCAAGCCACAAAGCTTCCTTGATGAGATCCTTCTTCTTTGAGTCAACGATAGTGAAACCTCTTGCTTCTTCCTCCTTCTTGACTACCCTTCATAATTTCGGTCCCTTGAACATATCTAAAACTTCTCGGACCTAATTCAGGAAGCCCTAGATTTGGTCCTTGTGCATTTTTGACCTTCAACCTTCTTTGTTGGAGCGAGGGAGACTCACCTTCCTTAATTCGGCTAGAGGATCTATTAGACTTCTTCCAAATTTTCCTTCTCAAGATGAATGTAATACCTGAAGTACCTTGGCTCTTTCTGCAACAAAAATTTCTGAAATCTCGCATGTGTGGAGTGTATATTAACCAAAAACAAAACCAAAAGACTTTGCTTTTTCTTTCCTTCTCTTCGCTGGTTATATAGCTCTTTTATTAGTGATTTCCGCACTTCTTCTTACTTCAGACCTTAACCAAATTTCTTGTACCCAAATGAACGCCAAGCTGCTTATTTATAGTGGTTGCCCATGAAAATTAGCCAACTTGACTTGAATTATGGGTTGGCGTATCCTTCGGTGTAATTCCATTACTCCATCTTGAGTCTGACTTGAAGGAGATGCTTTAGCTTGGTATTGGAGGGCCTTTTTGTTCTTTTAATGACTCGTACAAATATGTAACATGACATTGGCTCAATTTGACTTTATGACCGATCCTAAGGGCTCACAATGGGAGCCTTACCTAAAAATAAAATTTCTTGCTCAGGAAACCCATGAGACAAGCATTACAATAATAATATTTTTTTTCTTCTTTGCATCAATTACATAAAATCATAATTACACCTCATTATGAAGACCGAACCTAGTCACACTTTTCAGCACTCCCTCTTAACTAGGGAGGTATTCATAATGGTACTTGGTCATTCTCAATCTGAAGAATTCTCATAAGAAGAGTGGGATTTGTAACCCATTTGTTTAGCATCATATTAACCAACACTGTCCAATAGCAAGTGCTTGACTAACAACTCTATCTCTCAACAAGATCTGAGCTCAATGTTGGCAAGACCAATGATGTATAGACACCCTCATCATTGCCTCTCTCGGAACATACCCCACCCGGGTTCTCAGGGTGTGTTCCACCGAGACTATTCTTATCTTGGATTCCCAGTCCTCAAAGAATATCGGTCCTCTATGACTACTCTTATCTTGGATACCCTAACTCTTCCTCAAAGAGCATCAAATGCCAGATATTTGCCCAATCCTCCTTTCTGTCTTCCCAAGTGAAGACAAGAATGATGTGTCTATCTCTCCCTCTTAATTAGGGAGGACATATCTATTTCAGTGAAATGTACTCATTCCTATGGAAGGAATGTACTCAAGCTCCCTCTTAGCTTAGGAATTTTGCTTCAAAGTTTCTAAGTAAGAAACTTGTTTCCAGGCTCCCTCTTAATTGGGGACCTACAACAGCTCGTCAGGTGGAGATGATGGGATAACAAGCTGCTCAAAGAACTCCTCACGATGTCATGAACTTTTCTTTATTAAGGAGTCTTCATGTTTTGGGACTTCTTAGTTGGGCACAGACCATCCATCACTTTCATCCATGAGTCAGTCATGTCTTTATTCCTTTCATCAGAAAGTGATCCATCAATTCATATTTAGCCTTCCTTCATGCCATGCTGCCTTCTTCATGCCATGTTTCCTTAAGGATCTTTCATCTTACTACATGGACATCATGGGCAGAAGATATCCATAGATCTTCCCTTGGCAGCTCTACATAAGCCCATTCATATATCAAAAATAAGGGAATGAACATTAAATCAGAATTACCTTTGTGATGGTCTTTCATCATGACATCTTCTAGTTCGCACCAGCATCGTGCATACACATTGACACATCTCCAAAAGATATATACTGTCAAGGGTCTCTTTCTTTTTTAGACTATATCATAGTGATCATATCTTTCATGGAGATATCCTAGTCAGATCGTTTAGTTCTCAGATGTTGATTACCTTCTTCATGGTTGCATATTTCATGATCTCTTCCTTCTTTCTTCACACATTTTTCTTCCTAGAAACTTTTAATCAGAGTTCCTCCAATCACTGTCAGCCACCTCATATTTCATATGAGGACATATTATGTTGATTTCATCTAGACAATGTGCGACTCATGCTTTCTTGCATCCTTTCAAAAGAGGATGCACTTTCTTTTGATCATGCTCTCGAGATAGAGCATTTATCCATGTTTACCTGCAACCATATGACATGACTCTATAATATCGAATACAAGCATACATACTTCATTTTTCTTTAGGTCATCTTAGACTTTCTTTCAACGACTTCCTTGATTGAAAGAACTTCAATCCCTTGATCTGCTTCACCTCTTTTGATATCATACCATCAACCCATGAATTCCACAAGTTGGATTTCTTGATGAAACACTTGCTTCCCCTCTTGATCGGTGAACCTTCTGGTGAAGATTCCATCAGAGAATCTTGAGGATCCAGAGTATCCCCACCCAACAGATGTTTCCTTTTGACTGATGTATGATGAGCCTTGTCTTGGATGACTTTTTCTCTTTTTCCCATAAGAGTGCCGCTTATGTTACTAATGAGGTTACCAAGAGCTATTTCCATAGGTGAATGTCATAGACTTCTATTTCAACCATCTTTCATGTTTCTCTATGATGATGTCACGAGCTCTTGGTTTCAATGCTCTATGATGCCATGATGCATCCTATCATTTTCATAGGGAATTATGATAGCCATTTCTTACAACAGAAAAACGGGGATTTGAAAAGAACTATGGGAGGAAGACTATCTCAATCATAGTAGAGATCTCTTACTTCCTCTTTCTTGGACTTCTTTTCAACTTCCTCCACTTTTTCAGTGATATGGGCTTCCTCTCTTCCCCAATTGTTATTGTCCTTCTTGAGCTTAGGACAATCTCTCTTTTAGTGCCCAGATTCTTGACATCCATAGCATTGAATCTTAGCCATGTTTTTTATTTTTATTTTTTATTTTTTTTGAGGACCAAACTTTCCAAATTTTGTCATGGTGGCATTAGTTCCCACATCAGTTTTAGCCTTCATCTTGGTTTCTTCAATCTTGCATAATGAGAATGAGGGGATCCTTGATGGATTCTATGAGAATCCTTTGAGCCCTCACTTCCCCTTTCATAAACTTTGCAAGTGCTTGAGCATCTTCTTTCGCTGGTTTGGTGATAGATCCTTTGACATGATCCATAAACTCATTTTCAATGAGATTTAGATTTGTCCTCTTCTTCCATGCAAGATAGTTTGTGTAAGGTTTCTAAGTATGGAATATTATGAAATTACTTCTAATTTTGCAGAGAGTGAAATTTAGGAAAATATCTGTTTGTTTTTCTTGGAATTTGATGTCAATCCCAGGCTGCCCTCATTCCCATTTTTGCTCTTGTTACCAAATGACCGAAACCTCCTAGCCAAACTGGGCACAATCCTTGGTACCCAGCTCCAAAATACTTCGTAATCGAAGTACTCTGGCCCCCATGCCCAAAAGTTTCAAGAACAATTTCTCAAATCTTCGATTCTCAATTCCAATCTCTTATCTCAGCAACTTGATCTTCAGTTCCCAATTTCCTTCACTATTCTCCCCTCTTCCCTGATCTCCCTGTGTACATGGATAAATAGGTTTTCTTAAGCGGTTGCGTCTCATCCACCACCCTCCCCAGATTTTTATTCACTTAGTCATGTATTTACGTGTAACCTCCAAGTGCTTATTCATATAAGTGAATATATATTTAGAAGGTAGTTGTTATGTTAAATACATAACTTTAACTTTTACATTTTTTGATTATATCATTTAAATACAATGAATAGTTATACTTAGGTATATTATCAAATGTTTGTTACATTAAATATTTATTTTTAACTTTTAACATTTTAATTATAATATTTAAATTAAAAATGAATATTTATACATATTTATATTAACAAGATTGGAAGTGTAATTTAATTTAATGACTTTATAATTACGAAAATAGTTTAATATATATATTTTGAGAGTGTTGAATTTTAGGCAATATTTCCCTTCTTAATGATTTTAGGTACTTAATCCCTTTATCCTTCGTTTAAACGTCTTTTATAATTATTTAATAAGTATACCAACGTAAGACATGCGATGTATGCATATGTAGCTATCATATGCATATGTCGTATGTTTACTAATACCTTTTTGCTTAAAATCCAAAATAGGTTAGTAAACATACGATATATGCATATGATAGCTACATATGCATACATCGCATGTCTTTCGCTAGTATATTTACTAAATAATTACAAAAAATGTTTAAACGAATGATAAAGGGATTAAGTACCTAAAATCATTAAGAAGGGAAATATTGCCTAAAATTCAAAATGGGTCATTCCAGTTTGAAGCCCCAACCAATTTGTTCCTTTCCTTGTAAAAAGGACATTTTGACAAATTCAAACATAAATATACTTACTTGTGAAGATGCTTCTTCCACTTGCTACCTTCTTGAAATTGATGATAATATAGATGATAGAGAATTTCTTCCTGATGAAGATAGGTCTTTTCAAGAATGATCCTTGACTTCACAAAGAAGGAGATTACTTTAGATCCTTTGATAGTGATGTCCTTGTTGATAATGATGACTTCTTGATGATGTCTTTCTTGGATGACCTTCTTCAATGGTAAGGTCCTTGCTTCAACGAGAGTAAATTGCTTGAGAATTTTTGAAGATGATGACAACGTCCTTGATCTTGCTTTTCTAGGATTAATAGTCTTCAAGAAAGTTGATTCATAAGTCCCTTCAACTTGAGTATGGTCTTTGTGGTATTTTTAGGATCCCAAGACTTCTTCTTCGATCTAGTGTTTTGATACTTCTTTGTAGAACTTGACTTCACATTGATATCCTTCAATTTTCTTTGATGTCTTTCTCGAGATTTGATCCTTGAGTGTCCCTTGATAAGATGCCCTTCCTTAACTTTGTCACCTTAGCTCTAAAACCATGTTGAGGAATCTAGGGCATCAATATTAGGTGATTTCTTTATAATGATAATTGCTTGTGAATACTTTTTACTTTTCATATTAGGATCTTTTCTTCACTTAGGTTATTATTGTGTTCTTTTTCATCAAACAACTACCAATGCATAAACAATAAAGAGACAAGAAACACAAAATGTAGGTGATCAACCAGGGCCAAAACCTTTCCAACTTGAGAGGAAAACCCAAACGAATCCTTCTTCTTATAGAGACTTCAATTGATGAATACTAAGACCAAGACCCTTGACCTATTTGCCTCTCCAAGACCAAGTCACAAAGCTTCCTTGATGAGATCCTTCTTCTTTGAGTCAACGATAGTGAAACCTCTTGCTTCTTCGTCCTTCTCGGCTACCCTTCAGAATTTCAGTCG
Organism: Pinus tabuliformis; assembly: GCA_031772625.1. Lineage (NCBI taxonomy): Eukaryota > Viridiplantae > Streptophyta > Pinopsida > Pinales > Pinaceae > Pinus > Pinus tabuliformis. The sequence continues at coordinate 1,203,863,961 of CM062817.1, read as the reverse complement.
CTTGAATAGATTTGAACCTTCTCGGCCCTAATTCAAAAAGCCCTAGATTCAGTCCTAGAGCAATTTTGACCTTCAACCTTCTTCGCTGGAGAGAGAGAGAGACTCACCTTCCTTAATTTGGCTAGAGGATATATTAGGCTTCTTCCAAATTTGCCTTCTCAAGATGACTGTAATACCTGAAGTACCTTGACTCTTTTGACAACAAAGAGTTATGAAATCTCGCACGTGTGGAATATATATTACCCAAAAGCAACACCAAAAGACTTCGCTTTTTCTTGCCTTCTGTTCGTTGGTTATATAGCTCCTTTACTAGTGATTTCCGCACTTCTTCTTACTTTAGAGCTTAACCAAATTTTTGTACCCAAATGAATGCTGAAATGCCTATTTATAGTGGTTTCCCATGAAAATTAGCAGACTTGACTTGAGTTATAGGTCGACATATCCTTTGGTGTAATTCCATTACTCCATCTTGAAGCCAAGTTGAAGGAGATCCTTTAGCTTAGTCTTGGAGGGCCTTTTTATTCTTTTAACGACTCATGCACATATGTAACATGACATTGACTCAATTTGACTTTATGACCAATCCTAAGGGCTCACAACGGGAGCCTTACCTAAAAATAAAATTCCTTGCTCATGAAATCCATGAGACAAGCATTACAATAATAATTTTATTTTTCTTCGTTGCATCAATTACATAAAATCACAATTACATGTCATTATGATGAAGTCTTCACCAAAGATTTGATACCATGTTGAAATTCTGATGGTCTATGCTATTACAATCACTTAGATCCAGAACTTCTTTATGCTGCAAAATAAGTTAAGTAATTGTAGATAGAACATAAACCATAAAAACCATATGCACAATGGAATACAACCAAGAACTCAATGGGACACAGAGAAGTTAGGTCAATAACCAGGGCAAAACCCAGAAGGGGGAAACCCAACCAGATTCTTCTTCTATTAGAAATCAATTGCTTAACAAACATACAAAGTACAATGAAAGAATGAAGAAGTTCACCCAAATCTGAAGAAGATCTCTGACAACAGTAGCTGATGCAAACACTAAATCACTTTGGCTTTCTATGATCTGCTCTTGCTCTTCAAGACTCTTTCTCTCTCTCTCAAGTTCGAATTCTCAAAGCATAAGTAAGTGTATCAAATGAGGATGAGAGGCACAAATATATAGGAAGAGCAAGGAGGTCGAATTCATGAGGGAGTAGCTCCTATGCCTTGAGGAGTTACATATGCCAAAATAGGAGTGTAACTTATGCCATAAAGGAGAGGAGTGTAACTTATGCATTTAGGAAAGAAGTGTAACTTATGCATTAAAGAGGTGTAAGAGGAATTTTTTTATAATGAGTCATTAAAGTGTGTAAGAGAGTGTAAGAGGTGCGTAAGAGCATTAAAGAGAGAGAAGAATGAATCCATTAAGAGAGAGAGAGAGTAACATATGCATTATTTGAGAGGAGTTACATATGACATGATTGAGAGACTTGAATTTCTTTTTTATAATAATATAATAATATCATAAAGAGGATAATAGCAATAATAATAATAATATTGATGATTAAGTTGAAAATTAAACAATTAAGATTGATTAAGGATAAGCCAAGTGTAATGTCTCTTCCTAAATTATTTTGGAACAACATTAATTTCCCAATTTTGAGAACAATTTTGGAGGCTATGGGGCCCACTCATTTTTGGTAAAGGACTTAGGAGTTAAAGGGAGTCGAATTATTTTGATAGTGGAGTGTTGGGGGCCAGCCACACAATGGAAATACACACTTCACTTAACCTATAGTTTGAACTGTGTAGGAGGGAATTCGTATTACTTGGTGGAGGAGCCTACGTGGGAAGGAAAGCCCACAAAATTATAAAAGGAGGGAGCTCAACTTCATTTGCATCTTTTGGCATATCAAAACTTAACCCAGTTGCTTGAGCTGCTTAGCCGGGTCACTTACTGTTCAACATGAGTTTTCCAAGCGGAGAACTCACCCTTTCTTCGGCGGACTTCGAGTGCCACCCTAGAGAGGTTCTTTCACACATGTTTGGAGGAGATCTATAGTGGATTTTCCAGCGTTTACATTAAGGGTTGCCAGACAGTGTGTATTTCTGGAGGACGCAGGAGAGGCTCTTGAGGGAGTCATTTCAGTGCTCTTTTGGGGAGCAATTGTCGAAGGAAATTAGGGGAAGGGACCTCTAGTACTTTGCAACCTTTTCGGGGAGTTTGGGAGTTGGAGGAGACAACTATCTTCTAGAGTGAGTTTGCTGCTCATGAGCCTATGCAGAATGGTGTCATTGGGCACATGTGAGAGTGAGGAGCTTGCTCATTGAGGTTGGAAATATGCCGGGAGAAATAAGGATAACAATTTTGGAGATGATTGTAGCGTTTTTGGAGCGTTTTGGGGTAGGTTTGCTGCGCATTGATATGCAGCGTATTTCAGTAGCCAGTGGAGAGTGTAGGGCCTTTGGGGGTCGATTTTTGGAGGTCAGAATTAGGCCAAACCCTTTTTGGGTTTTGGTGAGTTTTGCTTGAGGAGCTTGAAGGTAATTCTGCAGAATTTTTTGAGCACTTGAGGAGGGGATTCCGACTATATCTTTGCAGCAGAGAATGCATAATCACTGGGCCAGCGCAAAGTAGTGCTTGGGTAGTTGATAATAGCATCCAGGCTTCATAGTTATTCACCTGGGCTTTGCTCCAATTTCCTTTGAGGCAAGCCCAGGTGCATTCTTTCTATATATTTGTACTCTTGCTCCAGTTTATAATAAAATGGCTCAACTGCTTCTACATTTCTGGTTTTCCATGGGTGCATGGTAAATGTTTGAAATTTTCTGTGGTGTAATTTATTGTTTGCTTTGCATATCACTGTTTTTCCTATTTAGGAACATTACAGTGGTATCAGAGCCCAGATCTTGGCTTAGCCATTGGGAATTTTCCTATGAGTGAGGAGGATGAACAAAATATTACCTATAGGAGGCAGAGTTATCGGAGTACGCAGAGGGAACTAGAAATCACTCCAGACATTGAGGACCATGGGCAGGCGGTGATAGTAGAGAATATCGAGGAGCCCTAGAGCAAGGAGGAGATGGCCTTTGACAGTCTCTTGAAGGCCCTGAATGATTTGGCAAAGGGGCAGAAGGAGATGTTAGTTGAGATCAAAATGCAGAACCGAGAACGGAACACTGACCGAGACTTTCTATTTGGAGAGACTTCTGGAGCGTCACAACAGTATGACCACCCTTCACCTGTTGCGCAACCGCCACCCTCTATGGGGCCAACTAGAGCCACACTGCCGTCTTTCCCACCCTCGGCACTAGGTGAACAGGGAGGAGTTGATGATCAGACGCCTATGGGAGAGTATTTCAGGGAGTAGAAGTCTATGGGAGAAGACTTCAGAGCAGCACTATCTTTTAGAGATTATTGCCAGCTCAAGCAAAATGAGAAGGGAAGGAGCAATGGAGGCCAGGGCATGGAGAGCTATGAGTTGCAGCGCACCATTGGGAGGACATACTTTCCCACATATGATGGTGCTACCAAGTGCATAACTCCTGCTTGGGTGGAGAAGATGGACACCTATTTTCAGCTCAACAGGACGATGGAGGTAGAGGCCATTAAAATGGCCACTTTGCATTTGGAGGGGGAGGCACACGACTGGTGGTTTCATGGCTTGTCCACTCTGGGGCATGCCAACATGACCTCCTATGAGGAATTCACACAAAGAGTAGTGGAGCGTTTTGATCGGAGGGATCCAAAGGCTTAGTTCAGGGAATTGACCCATCTGAGGAAGACTGGGCATCCGAAGCACTATATTTCAGAGTTCTTGAGGGTCTCGGTCATGGTACCAGATTTGTCGGATGCCAGGTGAGTATACACATTTGTAGAGGGGTTGATGGAGCCATTGCATGGACTGGTGAAGTCACACAGAGCCTCTACTCTACAGGAGGCGGTGACTTATGCGAGAGACTTATAGGGGGCCATCGCCAAGACCCGAGCACCTATTCTACAACACACTCTCTACCTTCAGAAAGGGAGTGACACTAGAACTCCACCAGCGCAGAGAGTAGCCCAAGGGCGCGGGCAGCTGGACGATGAGACCAGGAGAGTCCTCAGGAGGAGGAAGTTGTGCTTTACATGTCGGGAGCCATGGTCACCAGGCCATTGGTGCATAATTGGCAAGGCCCATTATATCGTGTTCTTCTTGGACATCGATCAGGAGGATGAGGTGGAGTTGGAGTATGGTGGGGGAGACAGTGAGGGTCCGGCAGAGAGGGGGCCACCACCACCACTCCCACGTGGAGGAGCATCTTTTGCACCAGTTGGGGGATTCCTAGCCTCTTTGTGCGGGCTCCCAAATTTCTGGCCCTGAGAATCAGAGGCATAGTGGGGCCTCCCATAATTTTATTATTGCTCAGATGGTCCAGAGGAGAGACATCACCACTGCAGAGTTTGAGGGGTTTTCAGTTATGGTATTGGGGGACAAGACTATGCAGTGCACTCGATATGTTCCCACTTTGACAATGACCATGGGGAACTATTCGATGGCAGACCATTTCTTCGTGGTGGATGTACCAAACACCAATGTGGTGATGGGTGTCCAATGGTTGTATTCCCTTGGCCGAGTTACCACCGACTGGAGGAAACTCAAGATGGAGTTTACCGGGCAGATGGTAAGCTAGTAGTTCTTTGGGGCATGCATTCATATCCTCCACAGACAGTCTCGGCCCACCGGATGGAGGCCGATTTGAGGCATGGGGACATAGCATGGGTAGTGGAGCTGAGGATTTCAGAGGCTAGGGGACAGACCAAGCCACCACATCCAGACATACAGGCTATATTCTGGACAAATATCTGGTAGTTTTTGGAGATATACCACCAGGGCAGCCACCTGACAGGGGGTTTGAGCACACCATAGAGTTGGAGCCTGGTGTGCAGGTAGTCATCACCACACCTTATAGGCATCCCAAAGCCTATAAGGATGAGATTGAGCGAGCCGTCCAAGAGTTGTTGGCATTGGGCCACATTAGGCTAAGTTCCAGTCCCTTCACTTCTTCGGTAGTGCTGGTGAAGAAGAAGGACGAAACTTTGCGCATGTGCATTGACTATAGGGCGCTCAATAGGAAGACGTTGAAGAATCGGTATCCCATACTGCGTATTGATGAGCGGATGGATGAGCTTAGAGGAGCTAAGTTCTTCTCTAAGATAGATTTGCAGTCGGGGTATCATCAGATTTGGGTGAGGGTTCAGGACATCCTAAAGACAACTTTCAGGTGTTATTATGGGCATTTTGAGTTCCTAGTCATGCCTTTTGGGTTGACGAATGCCCCTGCCACTTTCCAGTCATGCATGAACTATGTGTTCAGGGGGTAGTTGAGGAGATTTGTGTTGGTTTTCTTTGATGACATCCTGATCTACAAAAGGACGTGAGAGGAGCACCTGCAACACTTAGAGACGGTGTTGCGTATTTTAGAGGAAAAGTAGTTCTCCACCAAGTTGTCCAAGTGTGAGTTTGGATTGACGAAGATGCTTTACTTGGGACACATCATTGGCGCATATGGGGTCAAGGTGCATGAGGAGAAGATCAAGACCATTCGGGACTGACTGGTGCCCAGAGATGTGACAATGCTGAGGGGGTTTTGAGCATTTGCACGTATTACTGGAAGTTCGTCAAGGGCTTCTCACAGTTAGCGGCACCCCTAACATATTTGACTAAAAAGGGGGCTTTTGCATGGACCAATAAAGGTCAAACAATTTTCGACCACCTCAAGGAGGTGATGAGTAGTTGCCCAATATTGGCACTCCCATATTTCATACAACCATTCACGTTGGAGTGTGATGCATCAGGTGAGGGGATTGGGGCAGTTTTGTCCCAAGGTGGGCACCCCATTGCTTTTCAGAGTCAGAAGCTTCTACCCCATGAGCTGTCGTATTCTATATACGACAAGGAGATGTTGGCCATCATGCATGCATTGGCCAAGTTCCGACAATACTTGGTGGGCAACCGATTTTGGGTGAAGACAAATCACAACAGTCTTCGCCACTTCATGGGGCAGTAGGGCCTCAATGATAGGTAACAGAGGTGGGTCATCAAGGTGTAGGCCTATGATTTTGATATTGAGTATGTGCGGGGGAAGCACAATGTGGTAGTCGATGCACTATCCCAGAGACCAGTTGGGCTTTCACTCGTGAGCATTTGCCATGACTAGAAGGCACAGTTGTTAGTGGAGTACTCTAAGGATCAGCGGGCATGTGAGATCTTGGAGGGCATTCACATAGATGAGTGCTACCAAGTGATGGCTGAGATTATCTACTACAAGAGGTGCATATTCTTGATTTCAGGGTCATTGTTGAGGGAGCTGATACTAAATACAACCCATGATTCTCCATTGTTAGGGCATTAGGGGTTTAGGAAGATGTACATGGCAGTGAGAGAGCACTTCACATGGAAGGGCCTCAAGGGGGATGCTTTGCGGTATGTACAAGAGTGTGAGGCTTGTAAGAGGAACATTAGGGAGTTGACTCGTCCAATTGGGTTGTTGCAGCCTCTCCCCATTCCAGAGGGGAAATGGGAGAGTATCTCTATGGATTTCATCACAAGGCTTCCAATAGTGCAGGGCAAGGATTGTATCTATGTGGTGGTCAATCCACTGACCAAGTATACCCATTTCTTTGCCATTCCGACATGGTACTCACCTCTCAGGTGGTAGAGTTGTTCTTTAGGGAGGTCTTCCACTTGCATGGACTCCCTAAGACCATAGTCTGCGACAGGGACAACTGATTTATGGGAGGATTCTAGCAGGCGCTCTTCAAGCTAGTGGGTACTGAGCTCACCTCGAGCACTAGTTACCATCCATAGACAGACAATCAGACGGAGAGGGTGAACAAGTGGCTAGAGGGCTATCTCAGGAACTATTTGACTGGGCAACATAGGGCATGGATTCGATGGCTACACTTAAGGGAGTATTGCTACAACACCATCCATCATATGTCCATCGGTATGTCACCTTTCCGTGCTTTATATGGTTATGATGCTATGTCTTTCGCTGACATTGTTTTTGGAGACAACCGAGCCCCAAAGGCCAAAGATTGGATCTTAGAGAGCCAAGACATCCTCAAGGCTCTCAAGGATAATTTGCTGACAACTCAAAATCAACAAAAGTTGTATGCTGATAGACATCGGGTTAAGAGACACTTTGAGGGGGACTTGGTGTTCCTGCGATTGCAACCATATAGGCAGTCGACATTGAAACAAAAGGGGGTCGAGAAGCTGCAACCACACTTTTATGGGCCACACAAGGTGATTAGGAGAGTTAAAGAGGTAGCATACGAGTTGGAGCTATTACTTGTGGAAAGATCCACAACATTTTCTACGTTTCATGCCTCAAGAGGGTGTTGGGGCAGGAGGTTACAACAGCTATGGAGTTGCCTCTGCTTGATGATGAGGGGCATCTGGTTTTGGAACCTGAAGCCATCCTGGAGACTAGGGAGAGGATGCTAAGGAGCAGAATGATCAGGGAGTATTTGGTGCGTTGGAAGAGTTTGCTGGATGAAGATGCCGCTTGGGAGGGTCAGCACATATTGGAGCATCCAACGCTGAAGTTGCTTGGGGACAAGCAACATTTGGGAGGGGAGGACTGTAATGTCCATTCCTAAATGATTTTGGAACAATATTAATTTCCCAATTTTGAGAACTGTTTTGGAGGCTATGGGACCCACAAATTTTTGATAAAGGACTTAGAAGTTAAACGGAGTCGAATTATTTTGATAGTGGAGTGTGGGGGGCCACCCACACAATGGAAATACGCACTTCACTTAGCCTATAGTTCGAACTGCGTAGGAGGGAATTCATATTACTTGGTGGAGGGGTCCACGTGGGAAGGAAGGCCCATGAAATTATAAAAGGACGAAGCTCAACTTCATTTGCATCTTTTGGCATATCAAAACTTACCTTAGTTGCTCGAGCTACTTAGCCGGGTTAGTTGATGTTCAGCGCGAGTTTTCCAAGAGGAGAACTCACCCTTTCTTCCGGGGACTTCGAGTGCCACCCTAGAGAGGGTCTTTCACACCTATCCAGAGGAGATTTACAGTGAATTTTCCAGCATTTACATTCAGGTTTACCAGGCAGTGCGTATTTCTGGAGGATGCAGGAGAGGCTCTTGAGGGAGTCATTTCAATGCTCTTTCGAGGAGCAATTGCTGTAGGAAATTAGGAGAAGGGAGCTCTAGTACTTTGCAGGCTTTTTGGGGTGTTTGCGAGCTGGAGGAGATAACTATCTTCTGGAGTGAGTTTGCTGCTCCTGGGACTACACAGAAGGGTGCCATTGGGCACACGCGGGTGTGAGGAGCTTGCTCAGTGAGGCTGGAAATTGCCGGGAGAAATAAGGATAACATTTGTGGAGCTGATTACAACCTTTTTGGAGTGTTTTGGGGGAGGTTTGTTGGTGCATTGACAGGCAGCGTATTTCAGCAACCAGTGGAGAGCGTAGGGCCTTTGGGGGTTGATTTTCGGAGGTTGGAATCAAGCGAAACCCTTTCTGGGTTTTGGTGGGTTTTGCTTGAGGAGCTTGGAGGTAATTTTGTAGAATTTTCTGAGCACTTGAGGAGGGGTTTCCAGCAATATCTTTGCAGAAGACAATGCAGAATTGCAGGGACAGCGCAGAGCAGTACTTGGGCAGTTGATAGCAGCATCCGGGCTTCATAGTTATTCACTTGGGCTTTGCTCCGCTTGCGTTTGAGGAGTGCATTCCTTCTATATATTTGTACTCTTGCTCCAGTTTATAATAAAATGGCTTAGCTGCTTCTACATTTCTTGTTTTCCATGGGTGCATGTTAAATGTTCGAAATTTTCAGTGGTGTAATTTATTGTTTGCTTTGCATATTGTTTTTCTTATTTGGGAACATTACATTAAGTGATTTTCCCTCATATATATATGATTACGAATTGCTGGAAGGTGATTTACTATTTTTGGAAAGTCGTGGTTGTAAAGATAGACATGAATTTCCATTTTTAGAAAGTCACTTTAGAAAGGTCAGAAATGAAATTTTATTCATGGAAATTCATCCCATAGCTACCAATTTTCAGCATGAGAGACACAATTAATGAGGAGATGAAAGCGAGATGATTAGTAAAAATGCAATGGTTATCCTTGACAAGCAATGCCAATATCCAATGAGTGCCAAATGCCAATGACTTAATTTGTCAAATATGCATTATAATTTCAGTGTGCCACTATAAACCAAGAGATTAGATTGCTGTAGCTTATTTACCAATGTATGATAGTCCACTAGATACCAATATCAACTCTCAAATGAAAATATAGAAGAGCCAGTGCACAATAGTCACTCTAGATGCCAAAAACACTTAGATTATGAAAATATCACTGCAACTTTAGATGAGACTTCTGCAACGATGAAGTCGGTCAACTGTAGCAATGTGATACGTCATCAAAATGCAGGATTAGTCACCCAAGATGCATGAGATAAGAGTCAAAACAATTGTCAATTGTTCTATGATTATTGTGTGTTAGTTAAGTGTTTTTAGGACCTTATTATTGTTATTCTTCTTGAGATTAGGCACTGCAATTAAATACTTCAGCTCTGATTATTATGATAGTGAGCAATAGGTCAAGGTTAGAGAAGAAACAGGCCCTCAGGGCCCTGCGTCCACACTCCAACAATTGATATATCAAGTATAGTGACAAAATAACAATTTTTAGGCCTCATGCAAACAGTGTAACCCCTCCAGACCTACACGCTATCCCTACAATAAAAGAATGTTAGCACCTTAAATAAAATAAGGAATGGATAGGCCTTGAAGTGTATGCATCTAGGACAACTTAAGCCAGGCAAGATTGCGGCTAGGCCTCTAAGCAACCTTCAAGTGCTCAAACCCAACAAACAAGTGATTAATCCCTTGGAATGATGAATGAAAGTCTGCAAAGACCCACATATCAGTCTTCAAATAATAGGCAATAAGGATAGGACCCTCATAGGTTTGCGACCAAGGTATGAGGCCTACAAAAAACTTTGCGGCTAGGCCTTGAGATGCTAGATTGATGAATGAAACAATATCCCAAGCCAAAATAAAAGTTGAAAAACCTTTCCAAATGATGACAGACCGACAATCAATAGGATCAATCCATAGATCAGATCAAAGATTATTATGGCAAATTTTCAATGCAAAACCAATACCAAACCCCTAAAAAATTTTCAGTAGGCCTTCAAGACAAAGAAATTAGCATAAATAATCAATTAATGATGAATCTGTAATGCTTTGAGGCCTGTGTTAGGGTTATTTTAGCAAAATTAGGCATGCAGCTAGGGATTTTTAGTGTTTAGGGCCTGCGGCTAGGGCTTCAAGTCCTCAAAACCCCTTGTGGCCAACTAGACTAGCTTGAAATCAATCTTCTTGGCCTTTTGACGACTTATGATGATCCTGCAACAAAATGTGTTAGATTTATGCCAAAAATTTGTAATTTATAGCCACAGAATTTTGCAAACAAAATTTGAAATGCCAAACCCTTATTTGTAATGAGATCTAGTCCTAAAGGGCTTGTGACCACCAAATTTGCTTGAGCGTTGGTGGAAAGAAGGGCTAGAATGATGGATCTAGGCTACTTGGGGCTTGATTTAGCCTTGAAAACCTCTGTGGCTCTCTTCTTCTAGCTAGACAACTTCCTCCAAGAGTGATTCAGTGCCCAAACCCTAGCCGCTAGGCTAGGTGAGGGCTTGATCCCTTCAAAATTTGAATTTGGCCTTTGATCTTGAAGATTAGCACCTGCAATAGTAAAAAAGCCTAGCTGTCCTCCAATACTTATAGAGAAAATTCAAATTGATAAATAAAACCCCACTAACTATGTAGTATGTACACTTTACAAGAAAATTCTTTACAATATCCACAATAAAATTATCAAGCTCTAATGAGCAGATCTAACTTTATTTTCACAATTAAATTTGAAACAATTTGAGTGGAGAAATAAATTTAATTTAGATCCATGGCCAATTCACTGCATACAAATCATTAGATAAGCCTTAGAGAATTTAACACAATGGGCTTTTAAACCTCTTGTCTTGGGAGTTGGTTGGTCCAACCGAAGACTTCCCCTCACGCCCAATATCTGAATATCAGATGATCTCTACACACTTGAAATGAAGTTATTAAATCATAAGGGGCTAGATACACATTGAAACCCTCAAGATCTATAGATACTTGCTAGATTGAGTGAGCTAGAATGCCTTTTTAAACCCAATACCTAATGCAAGAAACCTATGTAAATAGATAATCCAACTGCTAGCTAATGAAATAATAACTTGGCAATATTATTGAGTAGAGCATTAAGAACAAGATTCAGAAAACATTACCACATGAAGAAGAAAAGGAGCACCATCACAAGTAAATCCCAAAGACTTTTGATATTATTATTGCAAAATAGAAACCACATCCAACAGAGCTTGACTCATAGCTTCATTGAATGATTCTCTCATGAGTACATGATTATCAATGAGGAGCTCAATAACTTCCTTTTATATAAAAATGAGAGTGTGAGACCCCTCCAAGTGGAAAAACGACTAGTTTGACTTTGTCCTCTTGTCTTGGGAGTTGGTTGGTCCAACCGAAGACTTCTCCACTTCCAAGATTTGAATATCAGATGATCTCTACACACTTGAAATGAAGTTATTAGATCATAACGGGCTAGATACACATTAAATAATAAAACCCTCAAGATCTAGAGATACCTACTAGATCGAGTGACCTAGAATGTTTTTTTAAACCCAATACCTAATGCAAGATACCTGTGCAAATAGATAATCCAATTGCTGGCTAATGAAATAATAATTTGGCAATATTATTCAATAGAGCGTTAAGATCAAGTTCCAGAAAACACTACCAGAAGAAGCAAAAAAGGAACACCATCACGAGCGAATTTGTAAAGACTTTTGATATTATTATTGCAAAATAGAAATTGCATCTAGCAGAGCTTGACTCACAACTTCATCGAATGATTTTCTGATGGGCACATGATTATTAATGAGGAGTTCAATAGCTTCTTTATATAGAAAAATGAGACCGTGAGACGCCTCCAAGTGGAAAAACGACTAGTTTTAGTTGATCCAAGGCTTAATCCTTGTCAAATTAATTTTATCCATTGATAACCGCTGTACAAATCTCAAAGAAAATTGATCTCCTTGAGTTTTGAGTTGGATGGGTCAAAATCAAACTTCTAGGTGGCTTTGGACCATTGGAGAATCTTCAAAAATAGAATTGTCGTAACTTGTGCAATTTAATCAACCACCTGGTCCAAGAAATTTGATTTTGCTAGAGAAATAATCTTCTTGGTCTAACGAATTTCCGGACTTGGACATTTTGCCTTGGAAATGAGGACTTTTAATTTTGACTTGATTTTTCCTTTTATTTTTTGATAATTTCTAGCTAATTAAATTTTATTTATGCCAGAAAATAAATAAAAAGACTCAAGAGGGTATTAAACATATTTTCCGCCCTCTAAGTGAGTTTAAAGAATATTTTGGCATTGGTGTCTATGAGTGACCATCCACCAAAAATATTCCTAGATAATACTTTTTTACATCAAGATTTTACAATAATCACCCCATAGAAGGGGAATTTTACAATAGACATGACCTCTTTGATTTAACCAAAATTTGTGACACAAGACATATGATCTAGTATGATGAAAATACAGACTCTATAACAATAGGACTCACCTAGGACCTTATCAGAGAATTCCACTCTAGCTTTGGGGGATGCTTGGGAGAAAAACTTTGCCAATTATATGGGTTCAGAAACGCGAATAATTGGCGGATGGTAAAAAACTCCCTAGAGTGAAACTCTTTGTTAAAAATCAAAGGCTTACCTAGATGTTTTTACATTGCTTCATAGTCATACTAGAGTCATTTTTACAATAAAACTGCTGAATTTGGGATTACAATGATGACAATGACATTAATTGTTTTATCCATTGCTTTGTACTCTACTTCTTGAAACTGTTGTCATATGCATGGTCAACAGACGCCATATACTTTTTATGTGGGAGTGCCCTTTTGCAAGGAGTTATGTCTTTTGAGACATTCCCTTTTATAATTATTATTTATATTATTTATTATTTGTATTATTCAATATTCATGTTCATAATACTTTGCCATGGCCTTAACAAAAATGTATGCTTCACTCAAACCAAAATCATTGGTTAGGCGTGTTAATCTTTTTCAATTTCTACCATATTATAAGGTTGAGGAATCCAAGTCTAAATACTTTGAGCCAAATGATGTTTATGTAGCTATTGTTGATGATCTCATTTTTGATAGTGGGGAATTAGTGATGAGTTTGATGAGTGATCGTGTTGATTAGTGATTTGTAGTAGGCCAGTGGCCCAGTGGCTTGTAGCATTGCTTTTGGACACTAGAGGCCATTTCAAGCCTCATTGATTATGTATTTTGTTGTTGATATGTATTGCATTGGGTGCCATTTTGATGTATTCACCCTTACATGTTATATAGATGATTAAACATCACATATTTTCTTTTTAATGATTTGGAATCATGGTTTGAAATCTTAATCTTTTTTTCATTAAAAATTAATTATTTTATGTATTTTTTTCAAATTTGGTTCATTGATCCGGTTCTAGCCAGTTCCTATTCAAATCCTGGTTAAATAAGAGGGCTGGTTCAAAACTCGGTTCTGGCTTTTAAAACTATGGTTTGAATACCTACTCGAACACGAGTTACCATTTTCCAAGATACAAAAGTGAGTGGGTTTCTAACTATGGAAATTAGATATTTGGATATAGATTTTTGAATCATCATAATTTCATGTCTTTCTAGGATGAATTTGTAGCCATTTTGTTTTGATAATTATCCAAGTGCTCTATTCTGAAGAAGGGATTATGCGACTTTGAATGCAGTGTAAAATAAAATAATGCTACAAAGGTGGCAGTTAAAGAAGAGTTCTCCATCTTGGATTTGAAATAGGAGCTATGCTAAGTCATATGGATACTGATTTGGTATCTGATACTGTTACAATATTTTTTTAGAAAAGTTTAGATGTAATACTGTGGTATATATATTGCAGAAAATTCAAAACACTGTTCATGGGTTTGGATTCAATATGTTAAAAAGTACATTGTATACAGGTACAGTTTATATATTAGTAACTCAGGCCAAGGTGTTAGTTCAACCATTTCTTGCCAATGTTGCTGGGCATTTGGTGTGGAAATTTCAAGAATCCATGCTTAAAGCAAATATTTCAGAATTTCACCTAAACCTTGAAGTTCTCCAGATCTATTTCCTCTGAATTTTCAACTTTAGGGCTAAATCTGAAATATAATTACAGCTGTATATTTTTCTCTTCTTTCCAACCGAATAATAAGGCAGTCCAAGAAAATAAAAACTGAACAAATGTACTTCAAAGTAATGTTTCCAGCCCTAAAGGCACAATTCTGAAAATAACTTATAAACAAGATTTGTTACAGCCACAAATCTGTCCTTTTGACTTTTCTTATTGTCAAATCACTGAGAAAAATCTGCTCACTGTTATGTTGGATCAGCATACATTACCAGCACTAGGAACTGCTTTATTACCATGAGAACATATTCTGAAAAATCAGATCTGCAATTACACAAAGTATGGATAGAAAACTACACTTTGTTTATACGTACTAATGAAGTAACACCGATGTTTCAAACATCTCGATTTTAACGCAAAGTCACGATTTTTTGGCCTAGCCGATGTTACTGATATTTTGGTGGTATCTTAATTTTGTTGATGTTTGCCGAATTCTACTGATATTTTCTCGTTTTTTATGATTTTTTAGTTTTTCAGACCCTTTGCTGATTTTATCTCAATGATGATGTTTGCAACATTGAGTAACGCTGATAGCTTATCACAAGCTGGTACAAATTGTCCTTCAAGCTTATTACAAGCAATGTTGCAAACATCTTGATTGTCACAAAAAAATGGCGAAATTGCAATTTTTTGGCCTAGCCAATTTTATTGGGCAAAAAAATTGTGATATCGTAAATTACATGAAAAAATCGCAATTTTATGGAAATATCGGTTTTCAAGTGAATTTTTGTATTTTTTTTTTGATGTTTACCAATTTTTATTGATATTTTCCCAATTTTTGTGATTTTTTGGTTTTCTGGACCCTTGCCGATTTTATCCTGATGTTGATGTTTGCAACATTGATTACAAGCTGGTACGAATTGTTTTTCAACAAGCTTGGACTCTCCAATCCATCCAAACCCTAGCTAGGGCATCCACCATCAATAACAAACCATAACAAGCAATCTGTCTTAGCAAAGAATCACACTATGCTACTCCTAGCCACTTCAAAAACTCAACAACATGCTAACATCAACACCAACAAGTCTACTCTTTGTTTTTCTCCAAGGTTACCTCATACAAGCCCCACAAGAAAAGTGTTTCAAGTCTCCTTTACGGTTTCTTTGCCACAAGCTCTAGGCCCATCTCACACATGGACTTCAATGCTAGTACTTAAAGTGTCCTCTAGGTTTTGCCTCACAGAACTGTGGTGCATGGAATTTTGTAAGGGCGAAATTTTTCCAATTGGCTACTTTTTTAACATTTTATGAAAAGAATATTTACCCACTTGGTTAAAAATTCACCTCTTTTTTACACATGATTAAATTGATGATATTCTCCAAAAAATTACCATTTTTAATAGTAAATTACATGTTTTTAATTAAATATTTGCTTACATTCTATATGTATGATTTTTTCAAACCACAATAGTCTCCAATAATAATATAAATAGGCATAATATTTGAATCCTTAAAAAATAACTAGCTTTGGTGCATTCCTCCCTTGCATAGATACAAGTATAAAGGCTCAAGATAAATTCATCTTCAATATATAATGATTTAATGAACTCGCTAGCTACAATTAAAGATTCCCTCCTCTTTTATATAGAATAGGTTGGGGGAGGGGAGGGAGGGGCAATAGTAGTAAAGTGGACTATGTCCACAAATAACCTAACCTAATCCCCAAGATAAGTTCTCCAAGTGAAGCACTCTCTCTCCAAGGTGTACACATGTGAAGAAAAGACTCCTTAGGTGATGCACTCTCTGAGAATGGGATCCAAGTGTCAAGTGCTCCTCACCACAAGGGTCCTTGTTGTCCAAGACAAGCATCCATTGCTCCAAGGCTTCTCAACATATGTGTCTTGGGTCCACAAACAACTCCAAGAAATGTGCTCTCAACCCAAGTGTCCTTAGGTCAAGTGCTTAGCCTGCGTATATTCCACTGGATTATTTGTCACAACAAATAATCTGATACAATTATTCTTAACAATTCGAAATCTGTATTGAGCGGATTATTTTTCCTTTGACTTTTGGATTTATTAAGCTATAGTTTCATGCATGCAGTATGTAAAATGCGGAAAATAGAGAACAAACAAAAATACAATTAATCACAACCATAAGAACACAAGATACACCCTAGGAAATCATTTTGGGAGAAAACCCAGCTGGAAGGTGAGGCTGCTCTACTCTCTTTCTCTGAATGGGAAATGGACACAAGTACAAAGAGTGAGTCCCATGGTTCTCAGGTTGCCATACTGCACACAAATCCTCTTCGTTTTCTCTCTCCTTGTCCACTCTCGACAACTTTCTCTTCTATGGAACAAAATGCACTCCAACAGAATGGAACCCCTTTTCCTCCTACTGGCTTGGTTATAACACAACCTGATAGTCTACAAGTGGTTAGGTTTGACTATTTTAACTCTTAACTAAAGTTACAATATTGACTCTCCTAGATTCTTCTTCTTCATGATCACGTGGCTAGCCCCTTCATTATTCCGTGAATAATGGGGGCTGACATGGCATCTTCTCAAATTATGGTAGTCAAAACAGGAAGGTCAACTTCCGAGTGGCATAAATTTTGCATATCGACTCTAATTAAGGTGACTCTTGCACTGTTGGAAAGATCTCTGGTGTGTAGAATAGTACAAAAAGGTGCAACGCTTAAGTGACAATTTTTTACCCCAAAAAAACGTTGTTTGATGCCTAAAACTGTTTCGGAATGTTTCAGACCCCAATTCGCCAAATTGGGTCCTGCAGGTAAAAATGGTCCTGTGAGTTGATTCCTCCACTTTTTCCACTCTGAAAGCGATGGATGAGAAACAATATAATGGTCCAATCCAGATCAGACACACCAAATTGTCCTAGTGCTCCTAGGGACAGGTGCCCTCCCTCCTACCACCCATTGCTCCTCCAAGGTAGATCCATCTGTTGAAGAAAAGTGTAACTAGGTTCGGTATTTGTTAATGTAATTTTGATATTTGTACTTGTCAAGAAAAAGAAATATTATTTTTATAAAATTATATGAATGAGTTTCTTGCTCATTCCATAGGTCTAGGAAAGTCAAAGAGTCAAGATTATGTTAAAGAGCTCTTTATGAGCATTTATGTAATGTACATAGGTCAACCTAGTGTCAAGAAGCCCTCCAAGACAAGCACCATTCTTCAACAAAGAAGTCTGCAAGATAAACGATGTAAAAACATAGTCATGTCGGCCTGCAAATTAAATATAAGTCATGTCGGCTTGCATCAATGGACACACCTCTTCACACTATCATGTCGGCTAATTATGGAGGATGAACCACTATAAATACCCAACTAGGGTATCCGCAAAACAACAGTGCAAAAACTCGGACTTGTCTAAGATTTTCGAACATAACTTTGCATTTTTCGGGTGGAACAATGAGTACAGGATCTCAGATATAAATGAGATTTCAATGGACAGTGTAACCTTCTTGGTGGTATTAGTCTCGACGTAATATGACAATAAATATCTAGATGCAAGGAGAACACAGTCACAAGGTATTAGTACAAGAAGAAGACACAGTCATGATCTCAGTGATGGAGGTGATCTTAGGATCACACAGTAGAACACACAACCTCAACATAATTATGGTGAAATGATTTCATAGTGATGATATCACTGTCTCGGCATACTGAATGGAGTCACAGTCTTGACATACTGATAAGAAGGATCACAATGATCCCACAGTGATACATTTTGTCTCTACATATTTGTGACAAAAAGAAGCTCGGTGATCACACAGTAATGCACTCTCGACATATTGAACACAATCATGATCTCGGTCTCAGTAAAGGAGCAACAAGGATATAAGTGAAGAGGCAACAATGGTGTAGCTGTAATAACCTCTGTGTTGCAACAATGATTGCCTCGGTGAAGCAACAATGATGATGATGAACTCAACAATGACAAAGAAGAGGATTGGTGTCTTGGTCTTGGAGTGGCATAATAGGTCAAGGGTCAAGGTCTTGGTGTTCGTCAATTGGAATCTCTATAAGAATAATTTTATGTGGGTTTTCCTCTCCAAAAGGGAGAGGTTTTGGCCCTGGTAGAAAGCCAACCATCTTGTGTTCTTGTCTCTTTGTTTTGGTAGCAGTTTGATGAAGCAAACACACACACTAATAATAATAAGAAGATCAAGCTAAGATAAATTGTAAAAGAACTTCACAAATTGTTATCAAGTCTAGAAGAATCCTACTAATACTAATTGCCCTAGATTCTTCAACATGGTATTAGAGCTAAGGTGCAAAAGTCAAAGGAAGGGCAACAAAAGAGACATACAAGGATCAGTCCTCAAGAAGGGCATCAAAGTAAGGTTAAGGGTTTTGTCAAGAATAAAGGATCAAGTCTACAACAAGCAATCTACATCAACAAAGAACCTTTTCTCCACAGTCATCATCAAAAAGGTCACCAAGAACCTTATCAATATGAGTACAAAGCAAGATAACTCAAAGTCAAAGATTATCATCTTGGAGAAGGTCGAAAATCCGAGAAGCAGTCCTAATCTACACTACAACAAAAGGAAAACACAGTACCTTTCACAGTCTCGGTGCTAGCCTCAAAATTTGGGTGTCATTACAACCCATGTCATACCACAACAATCTTAATGACTTAAGTAGTTTCGATGATTGGTATTGAACAATGCTCGAAGGCCACAAAGATCTTTGCTCATGCTAGTCAACTCAAGCAAGGTTCTACTCCAGCAAGGAGAATTGCAACAAGGTTACAAAGATATATAGTCACAACCTACATACAACAATATCACTTCAGAAGGAGAACACAATGCCACATCTTGGGTGGACATCATGTCAGTGCTCTTAAAATTATTGATTTCGATTCCATACCCTCATAGTCAAGGAATCAAATAATGTCAACATGTCATAAAAGGCTGTAGTGCTTGGTGCTGAACAATGCAAGGAAGTCTCAAGAAAGGTTCTGGAACTCTATTGTACCAGGCAATTCAAGCAAGAATCTCATTGTAGGAGATCACTCAAGAAAGCATCAAGGTGAAGATTTCATCTTCACATGACAAGTAAGTATCTTTTTATTCTATATTCAAGTTTGGTTAAATGACTTCATGATTGCAAGGACATCTATGAATTGGATGGGTTATCAAGATTCCTTGCATGAAGAAGGAGAATAGACATAGTCCTTTAAGTAGCTGAAGTCATCAAAAGGTATTTGAATTTATGAAAAGGGATATTTATGAAAGATTCCCTCACATAGCAAAATTGGAGACATCAAAGTGATGTAGATGATAAACTCATTCTCTTAAGGTGCAATGAAGAAGGTCACATGAAATCTGATCTACATGAAAGTAAAGGGTATCAAAGGATGTAGGATATCTTCCATCTACAAGACCTAGAAAGGAAGATAACCATAATGCACTAACAATCAAGGTAACAAATGTCCATGAACAAGAAGGTTACCTCATTCAACAACTTGTGGTCTCTATGCCAGATAGAGAAGGACAAGTTGATGGCAAAAATATTGAAGGTTAAAAGAACTCAACCATGTGCAGAAAAGGAAGGCAAGGTTGGTCCTCAAGCAAGACAAAATAAGTATAGTTAAGATTCAATGCTATAGAAAGATTTTGGAATCTCATATCACTGAAAGATGGAGGAAGCTGAAGAAAAGGGCCAAGGAAAGAGGGAGTAACAAATCTCTCCTATGAGTAAGATAGTATCCCTCACAAAAAGGTCCTATCATAAGCTCCTAGATCTTGTGTTATAAGATATGACAATGATAATAAGATGCATCATGGCATCATGGAAGCATTAGAAACAAGAGCACATAACATCTCCATAGGGATCATGAAGAACAAAAATCCATGGTAGACAACATGTAGGATATATAGTTGTTGGGAACCTCAGTGGACATTGAAGGAAAGAAAGGAGTCATCTAAGGCTCATCATACATCAATTCAGAAAGGAAACATTTGCCAGTTGGGGATATACAAGATCCTCAGAATTCTCTGATGGAATCCTCATCATAGGGTTCACTAATCTAGAGAGGAAGCAAGTGTTTCAATAGGAACTCCAACTTATGGGATCCATGAGATGATGATGTGATGACATGAAGCAGATCGAGGGATTGAAAATCTTTTCAATCAAGGAAGCTAATGGAAGAAGGCTCGACAACTTGAAGGTAAAACAAGATATGTATGCTTATGTTTAATATTATAATAATATGTCATATGGTTGCAGGTAACATGGATCATTGCTTCTATCTTGAGAAGCACAAACAAGTGAAAAAGGATCTCTTCCTCTGAAAAGATGCAGGAAGGCATAAGTCACACTAGATGAAATCAACATAATATGTCCTCATATGAAGTATGAGGTGATTGACTACAATAATGAAACGTTGATTGAAAAGCTATGGAATGTGTGAGGAAGGAAGAGATCGTGAGATATGCAACCATGATGAAAGGCAATCAACATCCAAAAGACCAAGAAGATTTGACTAAGAAATCTCCCAGAAAGATATGAAGACTTTGATAAAAGTTTGAAAAGAATGAAGACCCTTGATAATGGATATCTTTGGGAGATGTGACAATATTTGTGTAGGATGCTAATACCTACAAGAACATGTCATGACGAAGAGCCATCTTGTAAGGTATGATTCAATTTAATATAATTTCTTGAATAATATTTGGATGAGTTCATGCAGGGCTACTAGAACAAGACTTGTAAGTACAAGTGCAACCAACATTCATGTGATGGATGGAAACTTCTGAAGGAAGCATGGAGAGAAAAGAAGTAGCCATATGAAGAAGGTTTTAGATATGTACCAAGAAGGCCACTTTCCATGAAGAAAGGAATGACATGATAGAATAAGAAGGAAAGTGATCGATGGTTGTTGCCCTACAAGGAAGAAGCTCAACTAAATTTCATGACATCAAGGAGAGAAGTTGATCAAGCAGCTGAAGGACCTACAAAGAAAAAGTTGCTGATATATACAGGAGTCCCTAGCTAAGAGGGAGCTCTGACAGGTCCTTGATCAAGAGGGAGTTTGAATTAAGATCACCTTTGATTACAAAGGTGTGACAATTGGGTTTTTCCATGTCATGTGTCATGCACTAGACCAGGACTAGCAACCGTAAGTCTAGATGAAGGCCATGAATGGAAATGTAGACACATGATAGACACAACATTCTTGTCTTCAGTTGGGAAGAAAGAATGGGAGGATTGGGTAATCATCTGGCATTCGATACTCTTTGAAGATATGTAGGGCATCCAAGATAAAAGTAGGCAAGAGGATCGATATTCTTTGAGGGCTGGGAACCCAAGATAAGAATAGTCCTAGAAGGTCATACTCAGTGAACGACCAGGTGGGTATGTACCTTGAGAGACAGTGATGAAGGTGTCTATAAATCAGTGAAACAGGAATCGCCGACTTTGGCGATTAATCGCGAGTTATACTCGGCTCGGCGGCTAAACGATCCGACTGGAAACTCTGCGAGTCAACTCGCGTTGACCGAGTTTGACTCGTGGTCAACGCGAGTTTGACTCGCGAGTCTGGCGATTTAGCCGATTCTGTGTTTTTTTGGCGAGTCCCGCCAGTTTTTTTTATCGGGTTTCGGATTATGGCGGTAAGGCGTTTATAACTATCGGGGTGTTTAGAACTTTCTCACTATCGATTGGCGCTGAGTCCGCAGAGCTGCATTCGACGCCGCCGGATTGCTAAGCAGTGAGTACCTGCGTGAGCCGCCTTCAGCCTTGAGGACCGACGTAACCTGCATGAAGTTTGAATGGTTACGTATTCCGCAGAGCCGGATTGCTGAACCTGCGTGAGCCCGAGCCGCCTTCAGCCTTGAGGACGAGGTAACCTGTGTGCGCTGTGAAGTTTATTGACAGTGACTTGACATATTAAGTTTTACGTTTTAACTTTTAACATATATATTATAAAGCTGCATCTGAAAGACGTGGAAGACGTGCCTATGTCGAAAAAGTTTGGTCCAAGCAATACTCTTGAGTCTTGACATTGTATGAAATTTGAATAAGCAAAGCTATCGAATTTGTGAAAAAAAATCACATTCCAATCATGCACCAAATCTCTGACCTTTTTTGCCACGATGTCTTTTTTATAGGCCGAGTTGGGTTTTGCAATGCCATTCGCTCAGGAATCAGGATAATATTTAAGATTTATTTCACATTTGGTGCATTGGATAGCAGGCCGATTCCTTACATTTGTTGCTAAGCCTTTGATCAGAACAGGGGGTCGAGTTACTACAAAGTAAGTGGGCTGCATTCCTGTACACCTTACAGCATACATGCCCAAGTTCAAAGTTTTCATCATTGAACCAGTTATAACAAAATAACCAAACATTCACCATATATTAATTGCACTACTGATAATAAAAAGCAGGGTTTTGCTGACCTCAGTAAGTTTTGCCTTCAATTCACCAAGTTCTTTGGGCGCCTGTTGATATGTGAATGTAAAAAAATGAGCGTATGTTACATAAGAAGGCCACCTTTACGATAAAGTCAATCTTGAGTCTTGACCATATTGAACAACATGTTATTTCTTATAAGGAGAAACCACAATGTTTAGACAACTAAGCAGACACCCACATCTGTACATAGTCATACTGATAGAAGCGTGACTAACTAGAAACAAGATTGTATAAAGTTTAAACTTTAAACATAACACTCACCGCTTCAAACAAGCCAATATTCTGTTTTCCACTGTCAGATGCCCTTGGAGATAGGCCCTCTTCTGATCCTTCAGGAACTGGAGGAGGTTGGGGTGGAGGAGCATAAACCACCCTGAGCTTGCAGCCTTGCACTCCTCAACAACCTTCCCATCCTCCTTAATAAAAAACTATCAAAAGTTCAAAACAACAGAAATTGGATCTCAGAGCTAAGAACTTAATATTATCAAAATTCCTTCTCTGGATTGGAGGTGCCCTACTTTCCTAGGTAAACACTCTCTGTTCAGGTTGACAGTTGGAAGTTGGAACTCAGTATGTTCAGCAGAAGTCCCTTCATCTTCACATAAATCATGGTCTGGCCCTTATGTTGACCATGTCTTCTTGAATCTGCCTTATACTTGAACTACTAAATTCTAATGCTCTCATCCATGACCGAAGAAAGAGTTAACTGTTAAACAACAGTAGGGCAGCCAAAAGAGGTGCAGCCCTACAGAGAAAAATAAACCCCAGCACAAGTACACTAGAGAGAGAGAAATAATCCAGATTCCAAGCACAGGGTTCTGCTTTTATTGAAAGGCAACATTTCTATATGTTTACAACTTTACTGACATCTGTCTTCATTTAATTTTTTAAATTTCTAGCATATTTTAAATTTTTGGATCATTTTTAAATTTGATTTTTTGTTGTCTTTCACAGGAGCCACAAATTAAATAGAAGCCAGACTCCAAATCTTAACAGAAGCCACAAATTAAACACAAGTTCAAAGCAACAACAATGCCGAGAGAGCGGGACTTTGCTTGGGCTTATTGTGACAAGATTCTCGGAAAATCCATGCTCCTTTGTAAATTTTGCAAAAAGGAATGTAGTGGAGGCATTTATAGATTCAAGTTCCACCTTGCACAAATACCTGGCCGTGATATAGGTCTTTGCGGCAAGGTTGACGACAATGTCAAATACCAAGCAGCCTTGGCCCTTGATATGTTAGAGCAGCATAATGCCAAGAAAGCAAAGCAAAATGCTAAAATAGGAACTGTTGGAATTGATACTTTTTCTGCCACTAGCCCCATGTCACCTCAATCTGTTGAATCCTCAATGCCGTTCCCAAGTTTTCCACACATGCCTCCAAGGCCAAGTCAAACTCAAAGCCATGCCAGTCCTTCAACTCCTTCCTTCAACACTGGAGGTGGAAACATAAACACATTTTTTGCTCCCCGCACAAAACCGGGTTCCCAACCTACCTTGGATGGCACTGGTTGGAAAAAAAATATCTATAGTCAGGCAAGGAAGGCCATTGCTAACTTTTGGTACTATTCTGACATACCTTTCCACTGTGCCAGAAGTCCTTATTGGCAAGCTATGATTGATGCAATTGCTGTTGCAGGTCCAACGTTCAAAGCCCCTACATCAGAGAGCCTTAGGACAGATATGTTGTTAGAGAGTGTTGAAGATGTCATGCTTGTGCTAGCTGAGTTTCGTTCATCATGGGTAGAAACAGGGTGCACCATCATGAGTGATGGATGGACAGATCAGAGGAATAGAACTTTAATAAATTTCCTTGTATCTTGTCCCGCAGGCACAATGTTTCTCAAATCAGTGGATGCTTCAGACAAGGTTAAGACTGCCCAACTTATCTGTGAAATGATGGAGGAAGTTGTTCAAGAAGTGGGAGAAGAACATGTTGTACAAATTGTCACCGATAATGCAGCGAATTATATGGCTGCTGGTAGACTTTTTGAGATGAGGCACCCCACTATTTTTTGGACCTCTTGTGCTGCCCATTGCATAGATTTAATGCTTGAGGACATTGGTAAGCTTCATTGGATACATGAGGTTGTGGAGAAGGCAAAATCCATAACCAAGTACCTATACAACCACACTATTGTCCTAAACACTATGAGAATATACACTGAAGGTAAAGAAATTGTTCGACCTGCAGTGACTAGATTTGCAACAAATTTCATATCTTTGCAATCTGTGGTTGAGAAAAAGATAAATCTGAAGAGGATGTTCTTGGGACCTGAGTGGATGGGATCTAAACATTCCAAGACCCCTGAAGGCATCGAAATTGCTGCACTTGTGTTTAATGATGGCTTCTGGAAAGATGCCGAAGAGATTATTGCTGTGACGGAGTCCCTTGTTAGAGTTCTCAGGTACTTCAAGTCTTTTAACTTTTTCATTTTTTAAATTTCATTTCAAGTTTCTTTTTATTTACAATGTTTCATATTTCTTTAAATTTGAATGCTTGAACTTTCAGGATGGTTGATTGTGACAAACCCACAATGGGTTACATTTATGAGGTGATGGATCTCGCAAAGGAGGCCATCAAAAGAAGATATGGGGATGATGAGACAAAGTATATGCCTCTTTGGGACATTATAGATGCACGTTGGGATAGGCAATTGCATTCCCCCTTACATGCTGCTGGGTACTTCTTAAACCCACAATATTTTTATGATAAGAGCAAATTTAATGAGGATGGGGAGGTTGGCAGAGGACTTATGACATGCGTGGAAAGGTGCTTCCCTGATCCAGAACAACAAAGTCGTGTCTTTTCCCAACTACAAGATTATAGGGCACCATTTAAATTGTTTGCCTATACTAGTGCTATAAGACAAAGGTCTAAGATGTTGCCAGGTACCCAGCTTGAAGGCTTCATCAATTCATTAAATTTGTTTAAACTTTATTTTGTATGTTAAATGTTTTATTAAATTTTCTTTTCTTTTTAAGTTTTTACTATTTACTAATTTAGTACTTCTAGTCTTCTACTCACAAACCCTTACCACTTGCTAGGTCTTTGGTGGCAAAACTTTGGTAGTGATACGCCAGATTTGAAGAGATTTGCCATTCGAATCTTAAACCAAGCATGCAATGCTTCAGGTTGTGAACACAACTGGAGCATGTTTGAGAAAATACATTCTAAGAAGCGCAACCGATTGACACAAAAACGCTTGAATGACCTTGTATTTGTCCATTACAATCTACGACTTCGCAACAAACAAATACAAGGTGAGATTCGAGAGCTTGAATTTGAAGGTTTCATAATCTAGTTCGTACTTTAAAGTTCAAAGTTCAAACTTCAAACTTCAAAGTGAAATTTTAATTCACATTTCAATATCTCATGATAATGACAGGTATGGATCATTCACCAATCGACCTTGAATAGACAGATTTGCAAGCTACAAATGCGGCAGAATGGGTTCAATTAGATGAGCCTCCTCTTTTCAGCCTTCATGACTTGGAGAACTTTGAGAGTCAAGCAAGCGAAGGAGTGGAAGGAATCGCTTCTAGTTCTCACTCTTAAGAGTCTTAGACTCTTAGTTGCTGATTTTTTTTCTGATTAGTATGCAGTTTTTAACTTTTTTGTAAACTTTTAGAAGCATATGCTTCTAAGGACTCAAGACTCAGTGCTTTGGATCATGTATGGACTCATAACATATATGAGATACTTATTTATTCATGATATTTTGGACATCTATTGATATTATGCATTGTTTGGACATACCTTTACCTAATATTTTTATTTAATGAATTCAATATATGTGTATATTTTTATTTAATGAATTCAACGATTTTTTGTTGATTTTTTCCCGATTTTTTCCCGATCCGATTAAAACTCTTCGCTCTTTTGCCTCGCCGATTTATTGCCGATTCCGAGTCTGGTAACATTGCTATAAATCATTGGTCTCGCTAGCATTGTAGCTCATGGTCTCGTGGAGAGATGGAGTTGTTAGTCAAGGCCTTGCACTATGACAATGCTAATTGATATGATGCTATACAGATGGGATTACCAATCCGATTCTTCTTATGAGAAATTCTTCAGATTGAGAATAACCAAGTACCATTGTAAATACCCCCCTAGTTAAGAGGGAGTGTTGAAGAAAAGTGTAACTAGGTTCGGTATTTGTCAATGTAATTTTTATCTTTGTACTTGTCAAGAAAAAGAAATATTATTTTTATAAAATTATGTGAATGAGTTTCTTGCTCATTCCATAGGTCTAGGAAAGTCAAAGAGTCAAGATTATGTTAAAGATCTCTTTATGAGCATTTATGTAATGTACATAGGTCAACCTAGTGTCAAGAAGCCCTCCAAGACAAGCACCATTCTTCAACAAAGAAGTTTTGCAAGATAAAAGATGTACAAACACAGTCATGTCGGCCTTCAAATTAAATATAAGTCATGTTAGCTTGCATCAACAGACACACCTCTTCACACTATCATGTGGACTAATTATGGAGGATGAACCACTATAAATACCCAACTAGGGTATCCACAAAACAATAGTGCAAAAACTTGGACTTGTTTGAGATTTTCGAACATACCTCTGCAATTTTCGGGTGGAACAATGAGTATAGGATCTCGATATAAATGGAGATTTCAATGGACAGTGTAACCTTCTCGGTGGTATCAGTCTCAGCATAAATATGACAATAAAGCTCTTGATGCAAGGAGAACACAGTCACAAGGTATTAGTACAAGAAGAAGACACAGTCATGATCTCAGTGATGGAGATGATCTCAGGATCACACAGTAGTACACACAGCCTCAACATAATTATGGTGAAATGATTTCATAGTGATGATATCACTGTCTCGACATATTGAATGGAGTCACAGTCTTGATATACTAATAAGAAGGATCACAATGATCCCACTGTGATACATTTTGTCTCTACATATTTGTGACAAGAAGAAGCTCGGTGATCACACAATAATGCACTCTTGGCATACTGAACACAATCATGATCTTGATCTCAGTAAAGGAGCAACAAGGATATAAGTGAAGAGGCAGCAATGGTGCAGCTGTAATAACCTCTATGTTGCAACAATGATTACCTTGGTGAAGCAATAAATGATGATGAAGAACTCAACAATAACAAAGAAGAGGATTGGTGTCTTGGTCTTGGAGTGGCATAATAGGTCAAGGGTCAAGGTCTTGGTGTTCGTCAATTGGAATCTCTATAAGAAGAATTTTGTGCGGGTTTTCCTCTCCAAGAGGGAGAGGTTTTGGCCCTGGTAGAAAGCCAAACATCTTGTGTTCTTGTCTCTTTGTTTTGGTAGTAGTTTGATGAAGCAAACACACACACTAATAATAATAAGAAGATCAAGCTAAGAAAAATTGTAAAAGCACTTCACAAATTGTTATCAAGTCTAGAAGAATCCTACTAATACTAATTGCCCTAGATTCTTCAACACCAACATCCATGCAAGAACTCAACACTGAACACAATCATGATCTTGATCTTAGTAAAGGAGCAACAAGGATATAAGTGAAGAGGCATCAATGGTGCAGCTGTAATAACCTCTATGTTGCAACAATGATTACCTTGGTGAAGCAATAAATGATGATGAAGAACTCAACAATAACAAAGAAGAGGATTGGTGTCTTGGTCTTGGAGTGGCATAATAGGTCAAGGGTCAAGGTCTTGGTGTTCGTCAATTGGAATCTCTATAAGAAGAATTTTGTGCGGGTTTTCCTCTCCAAGAGGGAGAGGTTTTGGCCCTGGTAGAAAGCCAAACATCTTGTGTTCTTGTCTCTTTGTTTTGGTAGTAGTTTGATGAAGCAAACACACACACTAATAATAATAAGAAGATCAAGCTAAGAAAAATTGTAAAAGCACTTCACAAATTGTTATCAAGTCTAGAAGAATCCTACTAATACTAATTGCCCTAGATTCTTCAACACCAACATCCATGCAAGAACTCAACATGTGTGCAATGTGTGAGATATCAATGCCACATAAGATAACCAACTCCTCAAGGAGTGTGCCACATCTAGCACCAAGTCCAAGGTCAAGCAACCACCCATAGAAAGTTATCTAGATGTCATCATTCAAAAAATCTAAGATACAACTAGGTGTTTAGGGTTTCACCATCCACCCCACATAGTATGAATGCACTCCTAGCATTATGTAAATACTTTCAATGCAACCCAAAGCTAACATTGGACTATTTCCATGCCAATAAGTGCTTGGTTTGAGTACCCCTAGGTTAGTTGCACTAGTCTACATTGATGGGTTTACTTGGGATGGCATCCATGAAAATGGGGCAACATCTTGTTAGTAATACATAATCTACATATAATAGTTATGATATATATAAATACACACACACACGTGCACACACAGTCCCACCCACCCCCACACATACACTACATGGTATTCTCGTGAGAAGAAATCAACCCACATTGAAGAAGTTCCTCATCGAGGTCATCGCGGATAAAACTAGGAAACGATGAAGAAGATCTTCCTTGAACTCAACCTATAATGATGAAAATCAGCTCATAATAAAGAAAACTGATTTCAAATCACCCTTCAAACTCTCAAATTCACCCTTCAAACAAGCTGCACATAATTGAGGTAAATTGTGGATCAAACTTGCATGAGTGGCATGAGATAGGGTGTTAGATTCTTATTTATATGTTACTCTTTTTGTTTGTTTGTTTGTGAATTGTTGCTTATACTATATGGAACAAATAAGTACAACATAGGATGAAGACTTACATCACAAAGACATGGAAAACGTGTTCCTGTGCACCATGAGATATTAAAATTTGGTAGCTCAGGGATGAATTTTTCCTAGAAGAAATCATATCTCTCAATTCTGTATGAACCACCTATAATAAAATTTGATTTCTAACAATTTTCATATGACTTTCCAAAAATAGTAAGTCACATCTCAATTTGGAAGTGACCTTCCAAAATTATAAATTCATGTCTAAATGATCAAGGATGATTTTGACATATGGAATTCACTTTAAAATCAATTCAATCATGATTATACAAGCGAAGAATTAATATTTTTATCCTTACTAGTATTATTATTATTATGATACTATTATTTATAAAATAGTTTAAAGTCATTCACCTTTAATGTATTAATAAAAATGGATTCTCTCATGGAATAAGTAAATTAAATTGAGAATCTCTTACTTGGCAAATCAAACTTCTCTCCTGGAATAAAATAGTAACTCCACACTTAACAAGATGTAACTCTCCCTCACTAATTCAATGTAATGCAAAAGTGTAATTCCTCATTAAATGCACTTGTAACTCCTTTATTCAATTTGTTTTGTAACTCTCACCAAATATTCTCTCATGTCTAAGTATAACTCTTTCTCTCCCTAATTCAAATTGTAACTCCTCAAGACAAGTGTATCTCTCTCTATTCTTGGGATGAGTTACACTTCTCTTCAAGTAACTCCTCCCTCATGAAATTCGATTCTCCTATTTTTGGCTCAAGGAATGAATTCATTTTGTAACTTGTCTCCTTTCTCATCTATTTAAGCAAGAGCAAGTGAGAGTTAAGAGTAGCATGTTCATTGTGAAGAAGGAGAGCTAGTGTTAAGTGTGGGCAAGAGAAGTGTGATAGCAAGTGAAGAGTAAGAGCAAGGGAAGAGTTGGAGAAAGTGTGAAGGACAATATGTCAATATCTGATCAATAGGAGGAGGAGATCTTCAAGCAAAGAGCAAGAGCACTTAAGCTGCGAGTTGATCAGACATTGGTGACTTTATTCATTCTCAATCTCTCTCTCTCTATACTCTACTAAGCAATTGAAGAAATCTAATAGAAGACAAATCATTTGGGTTTTCCCCTTGCGGGTTTTGCCCTAGTCATTAGACGTAACCCTCAGTATCTCATATTTGTGTTTGCTTGTCTTCATATGATCCTTAAGTTTATGTTCTATCTATAATCGCTGATCTGAAAAGTTGTGAAGAAGAAATCTGTGTTTTAAGTAATTATAACATAGAACATTCAATTTTCTGCAAAATACATTCAGTATTCTGCAAAGTATATTCAAATTTCTGCATAGTACATTCAATTTTCTGCAAAGTACATTCAACTTTCTGCAAAGTACATTCAATTTTCTGCAAAGTTCATTAAATTTTCTGCAGAAAACTTTCATGTTCCTATAAAGTTGTATAATGGACACTTCTTGTGAATTATATAGCATGGACAAAATGGTAGAAGATGTTTTTTGGAGGTGTCAGGTTGCCAAGGTGTTTTGGTCATGGTTTTAGGCTGAGTATCACTTCATCATTACCCATTTTTGTGGAAAGGTCCCCTTCTAGGAAACACTTGAATGATAAGGGGAAGTTGCAAATCAATGTGGCACTCAATTTGGTTGCTTGCTATTGGCTTCTTATGGAAACATCAATGTAAACTACATTTCATGAAGAACCTTCCCCTTTGAGCTTTAGGGAATTTGAAGAGTTTTTAGAATGAGTTGGCTTTTCTTGTGCAATTAAAACTCAATGTCTTTCAACATGAAGTTGAGTCCCTTTCTTGTGTTAAAACAAAAATTGAAAAATTCTTTATAGAAACATGAAAATTTTCTGCAGAAAATTTAATGAACTTTGCAGAAAATTGAATGGAATTGAATGTACTTTGCAGAAAGTTGAATGTACTTTGCAAAAAATTGAATGTACTATGCAGAAATTTGAATATACTTTGCAGAATACTGAAAGAACATTCAATTTTCTGCAAAATACATTCAGTATTCTGCAAAGTATATTCAAATTTCTGCATAGTACATTCAATTTTCTGCAAAGTACATTCAACTTTCTGCAAAGTACATTCAATTCCATTCAATTTTCTGCAAAGTTCATTAAATTTTCTGCAGAAAACTTTCATGTTTCTATAAAGAATTTTTAAATTTTTGTTTTAACACAAGAAAGGGACTCAACTTCATGTTGAAAGACATTGAGTTTGAATTGCACAAGAAAAGCCAGCTCATTCTAAAAACTCTTCAAATTCCCTAAAGCTCAAAGGGGAAGGTTCTTCATGAAATGTAGTTTACATTGATGTTTCCATAAGAAGCCAATAGCAAGCAACCAAATTGAGTGCCACAGTGATTTGCAACTTCCCCTTATCATTCAAGTGTTTCCTAGAAGGGGACCTTTCCACAAAAATGGGTAATGATGAAGTGATAGTCAGCCTAAAACCATGACCAAAACACCTTGGCAACCTGACACCTCCAAAAAACATCTTCTACCATTTTGTCCATGCTATATAATTCACAAGAAGTGTCCATTATACAACTTTTATAGAAACATGTCATGTTTCTATAAAGAATTTTCTGGGCAGCAAATCATCCCTGAGTCATTGATTGAAGCAGCAGCCTACCTTTAAGATATTTTCTGTGGCAGCACGGGGCTTATGAGGCTGAATTCTGTGACAGCATAGACTTCCGAGGCATTGTTCTGGGCGGCGAGGCTTTCCGAGGCCACCCCAAGCTTAGAAATCTCCTATTCTGAGGTAGCGGGGGTTTAAGTAAACCCTTCTGTGGCTGTGGGTTACTCCTGAAGCTTATCTGTGGCAGCACATGAATCTCTGAGGCCCATTGGCGGCAAGCAGATCATTTCTAAGGGTCCCTCTGTGGTAGCGGACCATTTCTAGGGCCCTGAATGTAGCAGCGTACCATTCTGAGGCCAAGACTGTGACAGCTAGGGCCTTGTTTGTGGCAGTGTACTTTCTGAGGCACCTCAAGGTCTGGTTGTGGTAGCGAAGGGGTTTCCAGCAATCTGGTATTGAATTGATGGTGGCAGAAGGGCTGGAATTCCCTCTGCGAGAGAGCGAAACAGTGCAACTGAGGCAGCAAGGAAGTGATGGATCTCGGGCAGCCAACAAAACTGAATTTGAGGCAGCTAGTGACCAAGTGTGCCAGGACTGCAACTGGCTGTAAGGCCAGATCAGTAGCATAGGGAGAGTAGGGTCTGCTGATGCAATTAGCATTAGATTGTGAAATTAAACTACAGTGTGTTAGTGGAAGGATTATGGATTTTTAACCCACTGTTGAATTGGCTTTATTTGTATAAGTTGTTGGTGGAAGCAATTACTTGTGTACATTGTTTGTGCATCCAATTTTATCTCTGTTTGTAGAATTGAAGGAATACTGTGATACCAGTTAGAAAACAAATTCTGCCATGTGCTCTTTTCAACCCTAAGGGTGATTTTTCCCTAAGGGACACTACATCCAGAAGGGCTTCCTGTTTCTTCATCACAAATCCCTCCAGTATGACCTTGATTCATCCAACTGCATTCAAGCAACAAAGGCCATCTAGAGCAAATTTGTTCCAACCAATGTGTTTTTGGGCCCAGTTAAGAGCATGCTAGGTAAACCGCTGATGATACACTTGATTCCTCAAATCCTTACATAAAAAAAGACCTTTCTTTGTCAATATTTTGGTAGCAAGCTTAGATGAAACAATTACTTGTCAATTAGGAGACAGAAAAATCCAAATTAGCCATGACAGAAAATCTCAAGCATCCCAAGGTTCCTCAAACTGCCAAGAAAGAAAATGAGCCACAACTTTCCAAGCTTCTGATACTCTCTGAAGTGGGGCAGAACCTACGATCATGAAGCTTTGCGCATTCCCTAGACTGTTACACATATGAAAAGAACCTTTAATGCCCTGAATGTGACGATCCTGCTAAATCTGGTGTTGAACCAAGACTTGCCAAAGAGTCTCTCCCTCCACTGTCAAATGACCTATTTTCATGCAAGAACCACTTCCTGTGCTCTGGCGTCAGGAAGTTCCAAAGTCCCTTGGTGCTTTGGTAAAGTGCAAACATCCTAAGCCACCAAGGGGGCACACTTTGGTCCCCACTGCTTGCCCCCCAAAAGGCTTATAGGAGTGTGCTCCGACCATTGGCATGCTGCTTTAGAAGGAAATATACTGGAGGAATAATAGATGTGCCTGACTACCAAACTGTCAACTGTTACCCTCCTTGCAAGTGAAAGATCAAGGTGATCCCAAGCTTGATGTTTCTTCTCAAAGTTTGCCTTGATCCA
This sequence comes from Pinus tabuliformis, assembly GCA_031772625.1. Lineage (NCBI taxonomy): Eukaryota > Viridiplantae > Streptophyta > Pinopsida > Pinales > Pinaceae > Pinus > Pinus tabuliformis. The sequence continues at coordinate 1,203,830,162 of CM062817.1, read as the reverse complement.
TATCCACTGATCTGTAAGAGAAACTTGTATACCAAAAGGGATTCCTAATTATCTAATGGTGTCACCAGGTTTATCAGCCTTAATGCCTGAATTAAATCAGTGATCCGTGCAGGGAGTCGTTTTCAGTTATATGCCACCTTTTTCCTTTTTGGTTTTAGTCCCTTTTACAATATTTTCAAGGATAAAACTAGTATTTCCCTACAAGCTGTACTGATAGGGATCCCAACCATATCCTGGACATATCCATACATGATACATATTGCATCCTGGCCAAATTTAGGCCATATTCATATTGGATACAAATATGGATGGATTTGGAAGGGAGGCTATCATTGAATTCTCTCATGTATGAATATCTGGGAACATGAGATCACAAGGGATATCGTTGGAGCCGTTATAACATAGAGTGTGAGATGCCTGGAAGCAATGAAGATGTATTGCTTTCTTGGTATGCATTATACAAGATTGTAGATACCTACTTTTGCAATCATGGATGCTCATGTGGTTTCTTGTTAATAGCCACATTTATTCGTAGTTTCCATTATTCAATTCTAAATTATGAATGAATGTCTTGCATATAATGAACTAAAAGCACCTGCTCTATAGAGTATACAAACAACCAATCCTAGTTACAAAGAAAGGAAAGTTGGTCTGCAGAGTAAAATACCTGAATCTCAAACACATCAATATTGGACGCACAACTCTCCTTCATGTTACCAGGAGAAATGACAAGTGATAAACTGCCTAGTTGTTTGGTTCTGGATCTAGAATTTTCCTCTTATAACTAAGACTCAAGAGAAACTTTAAAAGAAGTGATATATGTTTAACAGTGGTTGGAATGTATAATACCCACTTGATAATTAGCATAATTAAATAAATGTTACCTCCCAAGTTAAAGGTATCAAGGGTTCAAGACTCTAAATTTGAGGTTGGGCCAAGTCAAACCATTTTCAACTCCTCAACAATGCTTTCATGCTTGCGTGTAGCCTGTCAGAGAGTTGAGCATGAGATCTTTCTCACTCAACACAATAATTCTTGAATCTCAATTACTAGGTGAGGTTCATTGAATAACCATCCGCTCTGTTCTAGAGGTGCTGCAGTCGGAATCTTCTCAGGGGGGTTTGTCAAGTGTTTAGAAGGGAAACCTCCCTGTCCTTGCCCCAAAGATGAAACAATATGGTGTTTATTTCTTCAATTTTGTTTTAATTTGCTCCTTATAGAGCACGTCTTCCAGTCTTTTTGTTTCACGAATTAACAGCTCATGCCACTATGTTTCAGTTTCAAATAAGACAACTTTTGCCGCCATACTAGGATTAGGTAACTTCTAGGTAACTTCATGATAAGAACTGGTTCGTAGATGTTACAAACTATTTTAACCTGTGCAATCTCATTAGGTGGTTTTTTTTCTTCTGTTTCTATATTTTCATATTTTTGGTGATTTAAATGATATGATATTGAACCTTTGGTAATGCAAAATCCAAGGATTATTTTGGGGTGGAACACTACCAACTGCTGAACTGTTTGTCAATGGCATTATCTGTTCTTCATGTTGTTACTTTTGGATCTCAACATTAGATATTATGTGGTGATATTGATAATCATAGAATCCTAATTGCAAACTATTATTCTGTGGAATCTATAAAGTAACCTTGTTAAGGTCCTAATAAGCTTTCATTATTAGTTTATTAGTTATGGTTAGGTTGGCCAAGTGGTAGGTTACATCATGTCACTTAATGTCCTATTTATAATGAAGGAGATTCATTTGTATAGGCATCATATCTTGTCTTGGGTATTGGATTCATTGTAAAAGCAAGTTTCTCCCTTGAAGTGAACTGTTATTCATTGATTCTTTATCATTTCCAAGGTGTTGGTTCATAACAAACCTAGCAGATTCTGCATTTGATGAAATAGATTTTCTTGAGTGCAAGTTGTGAGAGGTCATTGTCTGTCTATTTTTCTTGCATTCTAACATGAAAAGGAAACTTTAAAATCTGGCTAGAAGTCATAGCATTTAGGGACAATTTTCATGTGTGAAAAGGAAATCTGCAACTGAAATAATACATTCCATTTTTCCTGTTATGTCTTGAGATATATACTGGGTTACTAGTGTGATATGATTAGACTTAAACCTTTCAATCTTGATTTCTTGCATTGATTGAATGGCTTGCATGTGAGACTGTGTACAGGCATCATGCATGTGAGTGTACAATGTGCATGTGTAGCATACTGTTACTTTAGCCATCACGGAATATAATGTACCCCAAATATCTCTTGAGGTGTAAATATGATGTTTACATTGAGTTGTTTAATGAGAAAACACCCGACAGAATAGATGCCCTGTGAAAGTACTGTACAATTTGGCTTTCATATCTACAATATATAGTATTCCATTGAGAATGTCTTGGTTTGTGGAAGAAAAAACAACAGATGAAGCTACCTTTTGTCCAGTTTCCCTGAGGTATCTCAAAGATTATTTGAAATTGTGTATCAATGATTCAGCCATGACAAACTATATATGTTTTTTTTGTGTCTTTTTTTTATATGCCACAGTACCAAGTAGGTACCAAGTAGCCCTAGTACACCTTGTGGTCTCGAGCACTGTGTTTCTTATAAGGCTGCTCTGAAGATCCAATTGGGATGTGGGATATGTTATGAAGCTCAATACATTTGATGGGAGAATGTTATTCAGAATAATGTTTATTACTCTTCTTGTTTTGCCAGGATTTTAATGTAAATATTTTATTGTGTTGCAGGTCTTACGTATATTAATTACAATCCTAGATACTTCTGGAGATTCAAGGGCATTGGCTGTGGCATGTTATGATATTTCTCAATTTATACAGTATCATCCGGCTGGGAGAGGCATTGTTACAGACCTGAAAGCTAAAGAGCGTGTCATTAAACTTATGGACCATGAGAGCTCAGAAGTGAGGAAGAATGCACTATTATGTGTGCAAAAACTTTTACTTAGTGCAAAATATGTTAGCTATTTGCAATCATAAATCATTCATTTGATTTAGTTTTATCTTGGTGGTTTAGGATTGTCAACCTAAAATGACATTCTCGAAAATGTTCAAGACATTCTTGAAGCAATCTGAGGGTCTCTCAGATAATTTAATCATAATAAGAGTAAAAAATTCTTGAATAGGTTCTCTATACTTTTTTGTAGTGTTTCCCAACTTGGCAGGGACCAAACTGAGGTACAAATCTGAAGTCTGGAAAATATTGAAATTTGGTAATAGGCATGTTTATTTGTGTCCATAGTTATGCCCTTGAGTATTTGTAAACTAGCTGTATGGTGTCTTTTAATTTCTGAGGTGAACTACACCTATTTTGTTTGGATGCTGGCTAATTTTTAATGCTATAATAGCTCCTAATATGATTCAGTTTATCCAAATTCATGTTATATTACTAATGGCAACTAGCCCTTTTTTTAACCCGTTCACATTGTATGAGTATTGGTCTTCTGCACTGAATCAGATTGGTTTGCAATGGTAATCATGTACTATTTAGGATTATATTATTGTTCATCTTTCCTTGGGGAAGTAGTGGCAGAGAATAACTTGTCAAGACATCTGCGCTTCCCTGTTGAATAACACATACTGATTGAACTGAAATTATCTTCTATCCTTGGTAATGCATAGCTTCTTGGAGCCATTTTGAAATTTGTATCTGAGCTAGGCAACACATGATGATGTTCATTGCAGAGGATGAGCATAAAGTTGAGCAACACACATTTACATGGAACTTGTTTATGCATTCTGTGGAACTAGATAGCAATTCATTGTGTCAAGCCAAGTCCAGAGCATCAATGAGGAAACTTAACACACAAAAGGCACAACAATTCACAATTCATTGTTTTTCAGACTACATGGCCAGCACACAATGCAACGAATTGTATTTCATATGTATACAAACAGCAAGAAATGATTAGTGCACTGTTGTCAATCTACATGTTCAGTGCAGCTACCAAAATATGGTGTAAATAAGTTCAATAAAGAAAAATACTGGAAGAGCTCCACTACATTATAATAGCTCAAGGAGCTTCTCTTGCAGGTAAATGGGTAGTATTAGTGGAGGGGGATGCAAAATGACAAACTTCATTCTGTCACCAAATCTAACATGCTCATCACATTCAAGGTATTAAAACCCCTCTTTCAATTTTGCGACATATTTGGTAATGCTAATGCTTATCCTCTCTCAGCTTCAGCTTCTGCTTAAATGCACATGGATTATGTTACCATGCACTTGGCATTGGGCCCACATGAGTATTTCTTCATAGGAGTGATTAGTTCATTAAGTCAAATAATGGGTCACCCCCCCAGTCTCTAGACCGTACATGATGCACATTGTAAAGTAAATTTCAGCTAAGGAGAGAGCACAAAAATCCTGGGACCCACAAGATTTGCAATGTAATGTTTTTATCTAAGGGTGAGGGGTGCACTTTTTTTTTTTTTGGGGGCGGGGGGTTTCAATGTATTATGACTACAGGTTGGGGGGCGCTCTCCTCTTAAGCCCCACCAAACTCATTCACCTAATCACACTTTATTATTAGCAAGAAAAAGTGGGCTGCAACTCATGGGTACCACAAGGAATGTGTTCCAATAAAATTATATAAGCCAAAGAAGGAAAGGACACTCATCTCATTAAGGCTCCTGAAAATGCGTTTAATGTAATGTTTTTAGCCTTAGAGGGCACACTTTCTAGTGGGCCCAGCTTCTAAAAAAGGGTTGGGCTTCATTTCCCATGCATATAGCTTTAGAAATTCACTGTTGGGGTGGGGGGGTGAACTTCGGCTTATTTTTTCAGCTCGCCCTACCATTGTAGTTGGGGGGTGGAAGGATATAATACCAAAACAATGCTATTCTTCTTTGTCCTTTTGAGTTTGTCCTTTTGAGCAAAACAGTTTGTGGATGGTCGAAGGTTTGCCTTTTGATGCTGGAGGTCACCCTATTTTGTGCAAAATAACTCAAGAACTTCTTCACCAAGTGTGGTTTCAGCTGATTTTCATGGTAATATTGTTTTATCTTCAGTAAAACTTGTCAATTGAGATATTTTCCTGGCTATATAATTTTCTCAGATTATGGTAGTATACCAGAGAACCTATTGGCATGTTTCAGTTAGAATTGCGTGTTTTGTCATATTCACAGATGTATTGCTGAAGGTTTTGAGTATTAAAAGATTTTAGAGGATAGTTTGCCTCCCAGCTTGATTTTCTTGTTTCATGGCCACTCTCCTGGAAGTTGGTGATTTCCCCTTTGTTGGTACCTTGGACCCCATGCTCAATAGATTATTAAGGCACTGGTATGCTTTCTTTCAGCCACCATTTTTCTCTTAAACTATTTTTTCTTCTTGAGTAGCAGACCCACGATGCTCCAAGATATGTCTCTAAAGTCTGCTGCTCCCTTCAACTCAGCACACCCCTTTTTCTCATAGCCACATACTTCGGGTGCTGACTGTAGTATTTACCGTCTTTCCTGCTGGTGCATAAATGTATTAAGTGTTGGTTTTTCATAGGATCTTCTAAACTGATAATTACTTATGATTTCTTTAGTTGATCATTCTTGCACTTATTTCATCATAAAGTAATTACACAGATCTCAACACTAGAAACTAAAAGCAAGTAGGATCATAAAGAGACAACCAAACAAGAACACGAAATGGGGGAAAAACCTAGCGACCTTTTCCTAAGAGAAATTGATGATTTCTTTAGTTGATCATTCTTGCATTCATTTCATCATAAAACATTTACACAGATCTCAACACTAGAAATTAAATGCAAGTAGGATCATAAAGAGAAACAAACAAGAACACAAAATGGTGGAAAAACCCAACGGCCTTTTCCTTAGAGAAATTGTTCAGTTCAACAAGAGACACACCTACATCTTCTAGTCAATCACAAGGTCAAACTGACCAACAAAGTAGACTTGGTCAAACCTGGTCCAATTGCCTCTTAGTCAAGCCATAAAATTGCCCATTGAACTTGATCTGGTTAGGTCTTGCTAGGGCTGAATTTTGGCCTACTTCTGCACCCAAGATTTTGGTCCTGCTGCTCTGGAATACTTCAGTGATTTGACACTTCTAGTCACACGTGCGAGGTCATGAAAGAGGAACACATCCACACATGCGAGGACTAATGGAGAGAGAGAGAGAGCTTGATCTTATTTTGGTCAACTGAGTCCTTCCTTCTTCCTTGTGTCCTTGGCATGATGAGCAGATGATACTATATATTTATGTGAGGTTGAATGGTGTGTGCAAATGATAGAGGACGAGTTTCTTTATATAGTTTTTTGGCTGGCTGAATGGTTGGCTTTTTCACTGGATTAACATGACTAGGAGGAGCGCCGACTTGGCTTGTTTAGAGCTAAAAATTCAAATTTTAAAATTCAAATTTTCTCTTTTCAAAAGGACATGAAGAACATGCCTTAAATTTTGTTGACAATAGTATGAAAAACATGTTTTATATTTATCATTACAAATACATTAAGGCCAAAAATATTAATTATGAAGCCCAACCATAGCTACAAAATTCAACACTCCCTCTTAGCGAGGAAGGTATTCATAATGACTATCTAGATGTTCTCATGATGACAAATTTATCTAATAAAAGGATTATAACAATTTATCATCAACATCATCATTATCAATGCCATTCAATTACCATAATCTAGTCAACCACTATGACACATGGTAAATCAACAACATCAACAAGTCACCATAATTCTGGTATGTACCTCTAACCTATGGTGTATCCTCACCATAATTTTGGTTAATACTCTTGACACATGGTACATATTTAGCATCAACTAGTCACCATGATTTTGGTGGACGCTTCTGACCCATGGTATGCTGACTAGTCTTGGTTCACCATCATCTTGGTCATTCTCTCACTTGTGGTGAAACCCTAGGGACACACTCAAATTCATTTGAGTAATCTAGTCCCAAATCCAAAGGCCTCATTCTAGGCCATGATGCTAAAGGAGGATACTCAACCTATCTGGAGAGTACTCTGAGCCTAATGCTGAAAGGAACCCACTCAATTGAGTGATCCTGGGCCTTTAGGACCATTCTTCATAATCTGGTCAACATACTTGACACAAGAAGAATGATTATCTTTTGCTAGACCAGTCTCCCTAATCTGGGCAGCATACTTGACATAAGGAGAATCTCTGTCCATGGTGTTATCAATACTCTGGAATATTTTTCCTAATCTTGGTCAACCTGACCTAGGGAGAATCACTGTCCTTGATGTTGCAATATCATCACTACCTCATGCTGAGAGAGACATGCTCAATGAATCCAAGCTTGTCCTCGAAGTATCCAAACTTCATCATGGGACAAAGGCTTTATCAACAATCTGACCATACTCTTGACCATTTTCCCTAATCTTGGTCAACATGACCTAGAGAGAATGATTGTCCTTGATGCTGCGATATCATCACTCCCTCTTACTGAGAGAGACATGCTCAATCAATCCAAGGTTCTCCCCAAAGTATACAAACTTCATCTTGGGACAAAGGCTTTGTCAACAATCTGCTTGACTGTAGAATAATACTGGAGCCATACTATTTCCCTCTGTACCATGTCTCAATACTAGATCTCACAGTGCTTTGCCTTGTCATCATGGTCATCACCTGCACGTGATTAAATAATCTTGCAAGTAGTTTATGAAGCCATACTATTAGTAAACTTGCCAACTAAGCTATAATATACTCTGTCTCTATAGTATTGAGTGTGACAAATATTTGCTTCCTGCTCATCCAAGAAATCATAACGGAATCCAAATTGAAGAAATACCTTGATGAACTCTTTCTGTTTTCTGCACTCTCTGCCCAATCTAAATCTGTGTATCCCTGTAACTGTACTTCACTGTTTGAGACATATCTCAAACCATAAATAGTTGTGACATAACCAATTGTGCCATGCTAGTACTTCAACACATGTTGAGACACATGCCTTGGCTTAATCATATGCTAATTGCTTACTTTCTAGTTATGCTAATTGGGTGCTCTTTGAAACATCTTTTGTTGTGGAAATCCTCGCTCCTCTCTCTGCCACCGCTGTTTTCTGACAATGATAGTCCATCATCTCGAACTTAGAGGTCAACTCCCTCTGAAGCTAAAACAAGGCCTATTTGCTTTGTCTATCACGTGAGTCCTTCTCTTGTTATTAAAAAGATCAACCTTGATTCATTAGTCAAGTATATCAAGTCTGAGGAGCCTGTACAAAGCCTTTTTCTATTTGCAAGAAACTTCTTTATGTGCCTCAAAAGCTTGAGGTAGCTCTTATGGACATTTCTTTAATTACTTTATTGAGAAAAAATGGTCTTTACATCTGTTTGATGAAACCTTCAACATAACTCGTAGAGATAATAATTTTAACAGAAGTGTACCTGATAAATTGTCTCTTCATAGTCTTCTCTCTCTCACTGGGGTAGGCCTTCACTTTGCACTTTTCTTAAGTTGCCATCTATTGCATACTTCATCTTGGAAGTCACCACTGACTTCTTTTTGGCATAATTTTTCTTCATCAAGGCATACTTCAATCTTGTTGATATGCCTGTTCCCTTTGGGATTAGATCTCATCTCATACAATATCTCTCAACACAAATCACCAATTTTAGGAGAGTCCTCTTGTCACAAGTTATGCTTCGTTCTCCCATTTGCTGCGAGAGCCTTGGCAACCTTTACTATGTACTTACAATCCTCACTAGGAGGCCATGGACGGACAATTCTAACCAAGCAAAGGATATAAAGACAAGAGGTAAAGTAATAACAATAATAATCAAAGAAAATATATATAATGTACTTATCCTTGAGAATTTGAGGGGAATTTGTTGGCTCCCTCTTGATCCTTGTTTTCTTTGTTTTCTTTTCCTCACCATTAGCCATGTTGCTTGCCTTTTCTTCCTTGCATGAGGTAGGGTTTATTCTTTCAACCAAAACATTAATCTAGATCTAGGTCTGGGGTTTTATCCACAAACCCTAGGGCCTTCTAGTCTTTTAGGGTTTACAAACCCTAGAATTTTCATTTACATCATTTAAAGGACCACCAGAGTTTGTCAGTGGCAAAACTTAGCATACTTGGTTATTAATGATATTCTAATAACCATGTATTCTCAACTAAGCATTGATTTCGACCCTTTCAACCCACGTAACCTATTCTTTATTAGAACACCTCCAAATTTGCAAATGACTGAAGAGAACTTCGATCTCGACCCTTTTTCATTGTATGCTTGTTATATCCAACGAACTACTTCATCAAGGTGTGCTTTCTTCAAGATTTGTATGGGGTTTACAAACCCTACGACTATCAGGTCTTCCATAGGTGTTATGACCCTTCTTTTCTAAGCTAAAGTAATCATAAATACAATGGTATAATGCAAGTCATCATGCATGAGATACTTTCGTAGTAGTATATATTGCTCTCCTTGTTGAAAATATAACAAGAAAATTTTAATTTAATTTTGTCCTTGAATTAAATTGGGAATAAAATTGTAATTCCACATCTCATGACAACTTGTATTAGTTAATTAAGTTAATTTGACTTAGTTGACTCAGTTAATTAGCGTTGAGGGTATAATTTGAGTCACGTAGAGTGTCTCTTACTTTATAGGAGCCCTGGTTGAGTTTATTTTGAGTTGTAATTAATTAATTCAGTTTAACTGGGTTAAAGTCAATTAAATTAGATCCAACTATTGGAGGAACTAGTGGGAGGTCTAGTAGTGTGGTGTTGTTTGTAGTGATCAACTAGTTAACTGATGAGTCACTCATAAATAACTCATGCATGTCAGATCTGAGAGTTACTCAGTTGAGATTGGAGTTCAGGGACACATAATATCAGTTGTATAATCATTCGAATTGTACAGGGGGTGCATGCAGTCAGAGGAAGGCCTATGAGGATTGCGCAATTCCAATTGAGGAATTTCCCTAATTAACAGGAGGCTAATTCCCAAGGAAACAATACAAGGAAATAGGGACTTGGGAAAGCATAAAGTTGGGTAAGTACTGGGTTAGGCTTGTCTAGGAAGTAGTGAGACATATAGAGATAATGCAGAGGTTGCTCGAGCCTGAGAAAAGCATTAGTAGTCTTCTAATATTTTCTGACTAATGCAATATACAAATGGCAGGGGTTTTTAGCAGTGGCTTTTCCCAGGAAATCAGTGTGTAATGTGTTGATGTAATTCTTTCCCTTGTATGCTTCGCAATTTCATAATCGTTTAATTGTTTTCATTGATGAGTAGAGTAGATTCAAGTCTATTGTTTTAGTAAATTACAATTAGCAGTTTGAATCGACAAAGAATTTCTACATGGTTTTAGAGCTGGAATCACTATCAGAGCATGATTCACATTAGATAAGGAATTTTGAACTGCAAATTGATGGAGCTCTAGTTTAGGGCAGATCCAGAAGACCCTATGTGCACACTTCTTAATGGAGCTAGAAGGCTGATAATGGGTAGATCAGTGAGCCAATGTTTAGTGAGACAAAAAGTTGTGATCATTGATATTGGCAGATTGAGGAAGAGGTGTACATTGAGCAGTTGGAAGGATTTGAGACTTTCAACGAGTCACGTGTGTAGACTCAAGCTAGTGTTGTATGGATTGAAACAAGCACCCTGTTCTTGGTACACCAGGATTGAAAACTATTTCACCAGGTTGGGCTTCACCAAAAGTGAAGTAGATGCAAACCTTTACCATATTGTGGTTGAAGATAAATTGTTGATTATAGTATTATATGTCCATGATTTAATTCTAACAGGTGAAGAGACGCTGGTAAAATCTTGCAAAGAGGATCTTGGAAAAGAATTTGAGATGGAGGACCTGCGGCTCATGCATTATTTCCTTGGTATGGAAGTATGGCAAGGAGATGAGGCACTGCTTGTCTCTCAGGGAAAGTATGCGAATGAGATACTGAAGAAGTTCCACATGGAGAGAAACAAACCCATAGAAAATCCTTTAGCAGGAAATTGGAGGAAGGAATATGCTACTTTAGGTGAAGTAGTGGAGGCTACTATTTACAGGCAACTTGTGGGTTCACTTATGTATTTGGTGAACACACGACTGAACATATGTTTTGCAATTAACCAACTTAGTCAAGCAATGGTTAAGCCAACCAAACTCTATCGGAAGGCAACTAAACATGTGTTGAGATACCTCAGAGGCACCACTCAGTTTGATCTTTAATACAAACATACAGAGGGAGTGAACCTTCAAGGCTTCACAGATGCAGACTGGGCAGGGAGTTCATCTGATAGGAAGAGCACATCAGGGGGAATCTTCAGTATTGGGTCAGCAACAATTTCTTGGTACAGCATGAAGCATAGATTAGTTGTACTCAATTCGGTAGAAGCATAGTATATGGTTGCTAGTCAAGCAACTTGTGAGGCTATCTGGATGAGGAAGATCCTTGTTGGGTTATTTGGTTAACAGATGGATCCTATAGTGATTTACTATGACAAGCAGAGTTGTATCAAACTCTTTGAGAATCCAGTTTTTCATTATCGATCAAAGCATATCAACATCGGTATCACTATCTACGTGATTGTGTGCATAGGAGATCATGTTGCTGGAGTACATTTCTACAAAAGAACAAGATGTAGATATTTTGACAAAGGCATCGTTAAGATGCAAATTCAAGTTTCATAGAGGCAGGATCAGGGTAACAGATAATCCCTTTCTTGTTGAGAGGGAGTGTTGAAAATGCAACAAGAAAATCCTAATTTAATTTTGTCCTTGAATTAATTTGGGAATAAAATTGTAATTCCACATCTCATGACAACTTGTATTAGTTAACTATGTTAATTTGACTTAGTTGGCTTAGTTAATTCGAGTTGAGGGTCTAACTTGAGTCATGTGGAGTGTCTCATACTTTATAGGAGCCTTGGTTGTATTTATTTTGAGTTGTAATTAATTAATTTAGTTTAACTAAGTTAAAGTCAGTTAAACTAGTTTCAACTATTGGAGGAACTAGTGGGAGGTCTAGTAGTGTGGTGCCGCCTGCAATGTAGTGTGGTGTTGTCTACAGTCATCAACTAGTTAACTGACGATTCACTCATAAATAACTCATGCATGTCAGATCTGAGAGTTACCTAGTTGAGATTGGAGTTTAGGGACAATGTACTATTCGTTGTATAATCATCCGAATTGTACAGGAGGTGCATGCAGTCGGAGGAAGGCCGATGAGGATTGCGCAATTCCAATTGAGTAAATTCTGTAATTAATAGGGGGCTAATTCCCAAGGACACAACGCAAGGTAATAAGGACTTGGGCAAGCATAAAATTGGTTAAATATTGGCCTAGGATTGTCTAGAAAGCAGTGAGACAAATAGAGATAGTGCAGAGGTTGTTCGGGCTTGAGCAAAGCATTGTAATATTCTCATATTTTCTGTTTAATGCAATATACATATAGAAAGTGTTTTAGCTAGGGCTTTCTCCAGAAAATCATTGTGTAATGTGTTGATTGAATTATTTCTTTTGTACTATACTTCGTGATTTCGCGATCGTTTAATTGTTTCTGCTGATGAGTAGAGTAGATTCAAGTCTATTGTTCTAGTAAATTACAATTAGCAGTTTGAATCTACAAATAATTTCTACATGGTTTCAGAGCTGGAATCACTATTAGAGCATGATTCACATTAGATAAGGAATTTCGAATTGCAAATTGATAGAGCTCTAGTTTAGGGAGGATCCAGAAGATCCTATGTGCAAACTTCTTAATGGAGCTAGAAGGCTGCTAATGAGCAGATCAATGAGCCAATGTTTAGTGAGACAAAAGGTTGTGATCATTGATATTGGCAGATTGAGGTAGAGGTGTACATTTAGCAGCTAGAAGGATTTGAGACCTTCAACAACAAGTCGCATGTGTGTAGACTCAAGTGAGCGTCTTATGGATGGAAACAAGCACCCTGTTCTTGGTACAATAGGATTGACAACTATTTCACCAGGTTGGGCTTCACCAAAAGTGAAACAGATGCAAACCTTTACCATATTGTCGCTGAAGATAAATTGTTGATTATAGTTTTATATGTCCATGATTTAATTCTAATAGGTGATGAGAAGTTGGTAAAATATTGCAAAGAAGATCTTGTAAGAGAATTCGAGATGAAGGACTTGGGGCTCATGCATTATTTCATTGGTATGGAAGTATGGCAAGGAGATGAGGAATTGTTTGTTCCTCAGGGAAAGTATGCCAACGAGGCAGTGAAGAAGTTCCACATGGAGAGCAACAAACCCATGGAGACTCCTCTAGCAGGAAATTGGAGGAAGGAATATGCTACTTCAGGTGAGGTAGTGGAGGCTACTATTTATAGACAGCGTGTGGGTTCACTTATGTATTTGGTGAACACACGACCGAACATATGTTTTGCAGTTAACCAACTTAGTCAAGCAATGGTTAAGCCAACCAAACTTTATCGGAAGGCAGCTAAACATGTGTTGAGATACCTCAGAGGCACCGCTCAGTTTGGTCTTTGGTACAAACATACATAGGGAGTGAAGCTTCAAGGCTTCACAGATACAGATTAGGCAGGGAGTCCATCCAATAGCAAAAGCACATTAAGAGGAATCTTCGGTATTGGGTCAGCAACAATTTCTTGGTACAACATGAAGCATAGATTAGTTTCACTCAATTTGGTAGAAGCATAGTATATGGCTGCTAGTCAAGCAACTTGTGAGGCTCTCTGGATGAGGAAGATCCTTGTTGGGTTATTTGGTCAACGAATGGATCCTATAGCTATTTACTGTGACAACCAGTGTTGTATCAAACTCTTTGAGAATCCAATTTTTCATGATCGATCAAAGCATATCGACATCAATATCACCATATATGTGATTGTCTGCAGAGGAGATCATGTTTTTGGAGTACATTCCTACAAAAAAACAAGATGCAGATATTTTGACGAAGGCATTGTCAAGATGCAAATTCAAGTTTCATAGAGGCAAGATTGGGGTAACAGATAATCCCTTTCTTGTTGAAAGGGAGTGTTGAAAATGCAACAAGAAAATCCTAATTTAATTTTGTCCTTGAATTAAATTGGGAATAAAATTGTAATTCCACATCTCATGACAACTTGTATTAGTTAACTAAGTTAATTTGACTTAGTTGGCTTCGTTAATTCGAGTTGAGGGTCTAACTTGAGTCATGTGGAGTGTCTCATACTTTATAGGAGCCTTGGTTGTATTTATTTTGAGTTGTAATTAATTAATTTAGTTTAACTAAGTTAAAGTCAGTTAATCTAGTTTCAACAATTAAAGGAACTAGTGGGAGGTTTAGTAGCGTGGTGCTGCTTGCAATGTAGTGTGGTGTTTCCTGCAGTCATCAACCAATTAACTACTGATTCACTCATAAATAACTCATGCATGTCAGATTTGAGAGTCACTCAGCTGAGATTGGAGTTTTGGGACAATGTACTATCTGTTGTATAATCATCCGAATTGTACAGGAGGTGCATGTAGTCAGAGAAAGTCGTATGAGGGTTGCGCAATTCCAATTGAGGAATTTCTGTAATTAATAGGGGGCTAATTCCCAAGGACACAACACAAGGTAATAAGGACTTGGGAAGCAGAAAATTGGTTAAATATTGGCCTAGGATTGTCTAGGAAGCAGTGAGATAGATAGAGATAGTGTAGAGGTTGCTCGAGCTTGAGCAAAGCATTGTAATCTTCTCATATTTTCTGACTAATGCAATAACAGATAGCAGGTGTTTTTAGCTGTGGCTTTCCCCAGAAAATCATTGTGTAATGTGTTGATTGAATTCTTTCTCTTATACTATGCTTCATGATTTCGCGACCGTTTAATTGTTTCCACTGATAAGTAGAGTAGATTCAAGTCTATTGTTTTAGTAAATTACACTTAGAAGTTTGAATCTACAAGGAATTTCTATACTTCTAAATACATATCCCATGGAGATGTTCTTACACAGATCCAATCTTGAACTTCATTCAACACATTATGCTTCAGGATGCCACAGGATTGGGTTGCATCTCTTATAGTAGCTTTATCTTTTCAAAATTGTGATGATATTAGGACTTCTAGGTCCCAAGTCCAAAGAATTTATGTGCAAATTGTCCTGCTGTATACATGTATCAACAAAGTATTCGCTCCATCAGTTGTTATATCAACAAGGTGATGGTAAGATGTATTTAGAGGAAAGGATGAGATCATGGCATTCCATTGCCCTCCATAAAGAAATAACAACCTACAGGTATCTGAAACTCGAAAAGGATTTAAATTTATTTCTCATTATAACCCAAATCATGAGATTTTCCATTGTCATTCTGCAATTAGTGTGCAAGAGGTGCTCTATGCAGTAAGTTGTTGTAACATTTGGAGTATAAGCCAACTCAAGGCTTTGCTTTGTGATTCCTTTAGAATGGGATTTAGAATGCTTCACATATTATCATAAGATGACATTGATGGATCATTTGAGTGACTAAGACTTCTTCTTAGCAAATCTATCTCACATTTGACTAAACAATTCCTTACATTTTGTAATTGACAAGGAAATAAGGAATCTAGGAGAGTACACCCTGATGTAGATTTTGACAATCCAACCTTTGAAGATATTACATATAGACTTCTAAACATGCAAGTAGACTTCTTTGTAACTTTCAACAAGTAGATAAACTAACTCAACGTCTTCTTAGTCATGGATTTTGAAATATATATAACAAACTATGCAAATATTTAGATAGACAAACCACTATACTTCCATGTTTGAACAACATAGAAACTAATATGGATAAGATCTTTCTTTGTCATTTTCAAAGACTTTATCTTCTATTAGAGTCAGTATTTGCATATTGCCATCAGTGATCAAAACTCCTCTTTTATATCATATTAGGGTCCCATTATGAATTTTTTGTCATTCCACCTAGGTCCTCATTTAAAAATTTACTCACTGATGGTAGCCTTATGTCAAAAGCCCTACTTTCTCTCAAAAATCATTATTTTTTACCCACCTTCATGTGTCTTACTGAGCATACATTGACCATAAAGTCTCATTTCATCATGTTTTGTGTCAGTCAAGTCCACATGGAGTCTGCTTATTCAAGGTCCCATTAGGTCACTAGGTTTCATTCTTTCAAGGTCCAATAATACTCCATTTCACTGCATAAAGCCAACAAAAAAGTATGAGAGTGAGAAAAATAACATCCTTTTGTCATTTAAAAATGATTGGTAAACATGTGACTATGTTTGCCCATGTTCTAATTTTTATTCCAAGTATAAGTTCTATTTCAGTGTGTAATTTTATTTCAAAAAACAGATGTAATATTTTTTCTAATTTATGTAATTTTATGTTCATTATATGTAATAAGTTACTATTCCTAAAGCTGTCAAATCAAAGAACTATGTGCCAACTTCATCCAAGCCAATTCAAATGTGAAGAATGCCAAAACTCTATGCATCATCAACCTGCAAAAAGAAAATCAGAGAGTAGAGGGAAATTAGCAAACATTTCAAAAAAGAAAAATGAAACATTAGAAAGTGGGTTTTAAAGCTAAAAGATAAAATTCATTTGAGTATAAAGTCCTTCCTAGCATCTAACTCAACTCCATTGCCTCTTATCATTTCTTGAGCAAACCCCAAGAGACATTTTTCACAATTCTGGGCGAAAATCAGCAAAACAGAGCAGGCACTGCGTGTTCTCTTTTGGTGCTGCGCACTTTTTTGGGACACTTTATGGAGAAACGGAAGCCACCAATGGATGTAGAAGGACCAATACATCTAAGAAAACCATGTTTCCAGCCCTGGTTTGCTAAATTGGCATATGAAAAGGGCAAAAAACTAGAAAAAAAAATCATGTTTCTGCCCTCTTTTTTAGCTAGGAGCTGCGCATTTGACCAGTCTTGGGAGAATGAAGTTTTTGAGGCTCAAATAAAGCCCATTTTGAAAAATAAAGGTAGATTTGGAAACTAGATAGGATAAGCTTTCCAATGAGCTATCCTGGGTTCAATTTGGACACCGGGAAGGTAGGAAAAAATGGGTTTGAAGATGGTGTTGCGCACTTGACACAGGCGCTATGCACTTGTTAGTTGGCCTAGTTTTTCACTGTTCTTCTCTAGATTTGATTTTTACCCATGGGAAATCAAAATTTTACTGATGTAATTGATATGATAGATGGAATTATGGTCTTTTACTATTACCTAGGGGTAAATACATTAGGTTAATAGTCTTCATCAAGTTAGATGAATCAGTTGCAATGTAATTAAGGATGAGTCACTTTGATCACCCTACACTGGCTATCAGTTTAGATTTTTGGTGGAATTGCTCCTTTTCTCATGGATTCGACCCCTGAGGTTGGTTTTGAGGTCTATATCTTCCCTTTCTTCCCTTTTTTGAGAGGTTGGACTCCATTGAATGTTGTACTAGTGTTGTAGACTTTGGCGTGGAATATATTGGATGAGTTGCAACTATTTTGGTTGGATTCCCATGGCATGGTATTTTGACATTGTTTCTTCTTCAGTTACATGTGTGTGAATGTTTTGTATTTTCCATGATCCATTTCACTTCTAAATATGTTTGATTTTCAAAGTGTGATAAGCATAATTCATCTTCTATGCTCTGTTTTGGGAAAATCATCATAATTTGTTTCATTTCTTCAATTTAAAAAGAATTCATGATTTCCATGCTCTTTTTAGCACCTCATCCGTCTAAACCATTTCATCAATATACTACAAAGTGTTAAAGTACTTGTTTACTTTGCCCCATCAGATGTCTTCAGTTTTGATTTTATTTTGCCCTGACCTAGTTCACTCTCTGACCCAATTCACTCATCCAGTGACTACCCCAATCAAATCAAATCAAAACCCTGAGCTACTATATCTAGCCTAAAACCATAATCAATCCAACCCTCTTGGCTGTGATCCTTTGGAGAGAGCCCTCTTCGGTTTGGTAAGGATAGCTACCAAGTCAAAAGATTGTTCCGTGGTTACCTTGGCTGGACTCTTCCTCAGCCTTGGAGATCCAGAGGAGCGATAACATACTAGTGCCATTTTTGAGGAATGAAAGATTCATTTTCCCTGGGTGTACGACAAGTTTTCATTGGAATTTGGTCCTTTGGATGATGGGACTAAGTTTCAAAAAGGCTGATTCCATAATTGCAGTGTCAAGATTGTAGAGCTGGCTTCAAGGAGACAAATAAGATCCAATTCTACATCCTGATCCAGTTGATTCAGTCGAAGATATTCAGAGCTTGTTCAAAAAGCAAAGAAGTTTATAAATCACAAGTTCAAATCAAACCTCATTCCATTGGTAAGCTCTTGATTGTTACTTGTTAAAATTTTCTATTGAAAGAAATTCCTCGATGGTGAAGTTTGAAGCTTTCTTTGTTCCGCTCAAGTCTGAAATCTTTTACCTTACATAGTCTTTGACCCTATTAAGATTCTGGCTCTGAAAAGATATACCAGGTAAAACCCTGACCCGAACCCTGTTGATGATCCTGAAAGACTGTTAAGAAAACCTAAAGTCCCTTTCCCCGACATTGAAAGCACAGAGTTAGAAAGGACCACTTCCTTGCGGATCAGATACTGAGTATTGAGAATACTCCTTTTGATATTAAATTCGAGCTATCCCTATTTCGTTCAAAGTCTGAGTCTTGTATTACAGAGGAAGTGTTTGATCCCATAAAGTTTGATTCATACTTACGTGCCTCAAAACCTTTGTTTAATCAACCTTCTCCTACATCACAGTCTTCAGAACTTGAGCACGAGGTTTGTTCTAATTTTGAGAAACTTCAAAGCCTAGCCAATCAATTACAAATTACTGTGGAAAAAGCCTATCCTATATCAAATTGAAAGCTTACCTTCTGCCATACCCTCTATCGCACCTCCGAAAACAACCGTATCCGCATCTCCATCTTCATCCTAGCCAACTCAGCCCACTGTAATCCCCGTACGCCCTCCCCCAGTAGTCATGGAGAGATTTGCTCCCTTACAATTACCTGGTCAGTTGGCAGCTTTACCTCAGACCTATGGCCAAAGACTTCCTCTTTTTGATGGCAGCCCGGGAATCACAACACAACAACATATTGACAAGATGGTTGATTTCATTGATTTAGAGGAGGTTGATGACGACGATGCCAAAATGAGACTAATGGCTCAAAATTTTTTTGGAGATGTGAAAAAATGGTTCCATGGTTTGGCAACTCGCTCCATTGATACTCCTCAGAGGTTAAATGAGTTGTTCTTAGCTAGGTGGCGGGAAAAGAAGAATCCATTGCATATCTTGGCGGAATACAATACAATGAAAAGGAATCCTCACGAGACAGTTCAGGAGTTTACTATAAGGCTCAATTAGATCTACAATTCCATTCCAAATAACATGAAACCTACAACTGATTTGGCACTTCAACATTATCCAGATGCTTTTGATCCGGACATGGCTTATCAACTAAGCGAAATAGATCCTGCCACTCTGGAAGAAATGCAAAATAATGCAATGAGTGTGGAAGCAAACTTGATGATTAAAAAGTCTCAGTTGAAACATGAGAAACCAGAGAAGAAAGTAACAATCAAAGAAGAACCCTCTTCTTCCACCAATCTCAAACTAGATGCTCTAATCAGAACCATGGAGAGGATGGTTGACCGAATGATAAATTCGGATAGACATCAGGAGCCACAAGTCAGGAATCCGAATTTCAGAAACCAGCAGCAACCTCAGTACAAGATAAAACAAAGAGAGCATAAATCTCCTGAGGCATCAACATCTCAGCAGAAAATTTGGACACCCTTGCAGCAAAATTATGCTCAAGGAGAATCAGAGGATGAAACAGACCTGATTGTCGAAGAAAACCACTTCTTTAGGGAAGATTACCATCCCATTTTCTTGACTGAAAATGAGAAGTATGTCGAGAAGATGAAGGAACCAAAAGATGAAGACTACACACTAGAAAATGACTATGCATTGGAAACCCAATCATATGATTATCAAATAGGATACTTGAATGCACTCAACTCTCAACAGAAGCAATATTCCTTGAGAAATAGAGATGTCCTGATCACTCCCATTTAGAAAAGGACATCGTAGCAGAAGGATACTCAACCGAATATAATTCCTCAAGGTAATCAAAGTAAAGGCAAAGAGCTTGCAAAAAATAACCAAAATAAAGTAAATCATCTATCTACAGGGAATCCAAACAAGGATCATGATAGTGAGAAGAAAGATAAGACATCAAAAGCTCTGCGCGAGAAAAGAGAAATCATCCAAAGAGAGGTAGATAAATCTTGCTCATTCAATTTAGAAACTGAAATTTCAAAGTTGAGAGTGTCAATCCCTCTTATTGAACTTGTCAAAAATAGCCATTACAAGTCTGATATAGTTAAAATGCTGAAAGTTGACCCTGTCCGACATGGTTAATGTTGAAGATGACCAGCCTGAATTGATTTTTGGTCCAGCCATAGATGGTCAGTCAGAAGATAGTGAGGTTCCTCCATTTTACCTGAGTTTAAGAATCCATTAGTACATTCTTCATATCTCCATGCTTGACTCTGGAGCCTCCCATAATTTAATACCCAAGGTCATCATGGAAAAGTTGGGTGTAGACATAACTCGTGAATACCATGACTTGTATTCTTTTGATTCTAGTAAGGTTTGTTGTCTTAGTATAATAAAAGATTTGGTAGTATCCCTCAACCAAATCCCAACAAATAATGTCTTAATGGATATGGTGGTAGCTGATATACCACCATGGTTTGGTATTCTATTGTGAAGGTCATGGGGAGCGAAACTAAGAAGCACACTGCAGTTAGTCTTCTCCTATACCACTATTCCGGTTTTCGGGCAATTGAGGAAATTGTACCGAGAAACCAAAATGAAATTCATGATAACTATCAAGGAGAAGCCCAATAATCATCCTATAAATGTTGTACATACAGATTTAGAGTTATTTATTTTATATAATGATAGTGGACTGAATGATGTAGATAGTCAGCTTGTGGAAATTAAAGATGTACTGGAGATTTCCAATTGTAAAAGGACAGTTTTAGATCAGGAAAAATAAAAGATGCCAAGTTCATATGAACAACCATCAAACAAGGCAGAGAAAGGCTTAGAAAAGCAATCAGAGAAGGTAATGGAAAATTCAGAACAACCTGAAGAGAAAGTTCAGAAAATTGACCCAAAGTAGAGACCAAATTTACAGCCCTTGGAAGAGGAGCATGGTCTTTGGACCATGGAATTTGATGGTGCTCTTGGGAAAGATGGGGCAGGCATTGGCATTTTGATCCGAAGTCCACATCATCAGTAAGGTGAGGTCCCTCAGAATGTTAGATTATGCTCATACAAGTTAGCTTTTGATTACACTAACAATGAGGCGGAGTACGAAGCGCGGATCACAGGCGTAAAGATATTGAAAAGATTGGGTGCACAAAGAATCTCTGTGTATGGTGATTCAGAACTTGTGATCAAGCAAGTTAAAGGTGAATATCAAGCTCACCATCCGCGGGTGAGAAAATATATAAATGATGTCTTAGATATTTTGAGAATGTTTCCGGAATATACAGTTTTGGTTGTACCAAGGAGTCAGAATCTTATGGCAGATTCATTGGCTACAACTACAAGCAATTTCAAAATCCCCATCTTCTCAAACATGAAATTTGAGATTCATGTAAAGCATTGGCCCTCTGTTCCTGGCAACTTGTGATATTGGAAAGTATTATGGGATGACAAGCAGGTAAATAAATTTCTTCAGAGTGAAGGAGAGTTTGAGAATTGTTCCATGGATGAAGTTTACGACAAGGATGATCAAGTCATCGAGGCAACCCAAGTTGATATACTACAATTGAAGGACAACAATATTCCGAAAGGTCTTGTACCTCTCGAAGACTTGTTTGATCAAGATGATGTAGCAAGGAAGCCTACATTAGTTCCTATGGAGAAAGGTGTCGAAGATGTGAACATTGGAACAATAGACAAACCAAAAATGATCAAGCTGTCCAAAAAATTATCTCCCGAGGTAAAAGAAATATATATTCATTTATTATCTGAATTTTCTGATGTTTTTGTGTGGGATTATGCAGACTTAAAGGAGCATGACAAGAAAATAATTCAGCATACCATCCCAATTAAACCGGATCAAAAGCCCTTTAGACAAAAGATAAGAAGGATTAACCCAAGGTTTTTGAAATCCATAGAGAAAGAAATTAACAAACTTTTCAAGGCGGGCATAATTGTTCCCATTAGATTTTCTGATTGGATGTCAAATCTAGTCCCGACGAGAAAGAAGACCGGAGAAATTAGGCTTTGCGTAGACTTCAGAAACTTAAACAAAGTATCTCTAAAAGATAAGTATCCACTTCCCAAAATGGAGCATATCCTTTAGGGAGTTGTTGGTGCTACCCTGATGCCACTACTCGATGGCTATTCCCGTTACAATTAGATTTTAGTGCATGAGGATGATCAGGGCAAGACAACGTTCACCACACCTTGGGGCACATTCAAATATGAAAAAATTCCATTCGGTCTAAAAAATGCAAGGGCCACTTTTCAGCGTGCCATGGACATAGCCTTTGCCAATGAAAAAGATGTTTTCTTGGTTTTATTTAGATGATGTAACGATATTTTCACATTCAGATGATGAGCATTTGCATCATTTAAGAGTTATTTTTCAGAGATGTAGAAAGTTCGGGATCTTTCTCAATCCGAAGAAAAGTTTGTTTTCTATGGAGGAAGACTGTTATCAACCCAATAAACTCTCCTAGGTTGTATATCAAAGATGCTCGGGAACATTACAAACTCAACAAAAGTTGGATAAATTGGTGGATGAATGAAACAAATGCTGCATATTCAAGCAAGATAACCACTCCTACTATGCCTAACCCCAGACATGGGTGAACACCCCCAGAATACAAGGCTTTTAACCACCAATTACTCACAGTTTTAGAGACAATGTGATGATGGAGAACACTCATCACACCAGCAGATGCACAGGACCCTGTGATGGCCAGCTGCAACCAGTTTAAAGATCTATAAATCTGTTTTCTAATACATAGACAGGATGACAACTCTCTGACATTAAAACAACAAAAACCTGCAAATAAATTCAATGATGCATGCTAAATCCTAACACAGAGGTGGGATGACAGCCCCTCTAATGCTAAAAATTAACAACACATGAAATAATGCAAAACAGGCACAGCCTAGAACAAACAAGAAGAAGTGGAAAGTGAGAAATCAATAACAAAAGAAGCTTGTATTAGCTGGAAATGAAGACCAGAAGCTGCAGGTCTCATAATAGTTACAGTCTCCAGAAGTTGAAGTTTTCACAAGAATTACATTCATCAACCTGATTACATCTTGTTTTTCAGTGTATATATAATTTGTTTACACAATTTCTCTACTAGGCTATGCGTGGAGGTGTCTTAATTGGCCACCAACGACATTTACAGTTAGATATGGGTCTTCTGCTATAGTCTGAATGTTTTAATGAACAAAATGGCTCTCTCTATACTCTGGTGTACTCCTTGAATAGGTGAAGTATTATCTGCATGATTTTCAATAACTGCTGTAGTCATTTATCTACTCAAGGTGGCCCTTTTTTGTTCTTCGGAGGTACACTGCATTGAATACAGTAGCTGAGGGCTTTAATGCGCAGGTCGCTGGATCGTGACTTCCCTCCTCTGTGTGCATAGCTCAGGCCACAAACATTTAATAATACCTTGAACATGAACAGGAGCCGGGATGAAACACTGGCCGTTGGATGGATTACGCGAACGATCGAGATCTGCTAGCGGGAGGAAAAGACACAACCAGGAAAGTATCAGCCGTCGGATCACTAAAATCAATGGCGGAGATCATTTGATGAGGGGTATCGGGAGATAGGCAGATGAAGAAATGAGGGCCGTCAGATCTGGACGCGACAGATCCGACAGTGATCAGGAGTGAAAGGAGCACGTGCATTAACTGTCGGGAGTCATACAGAAAGGAGGAAAGCGGTTTTATCGTACCGCTTATGGTGCTGCGGTGGTAATCGTACCGCAGGCAACGATGCAATGGAATGGTGACGCGTGGCGGATGTGATGGCGAGGAAACCACTTTCCCCGCAGGCTAACGGGTGTGCAGGTCTGCGAGGCGGGGAAAGCGTCTATCGTTGGATCATCAAGTGGAGGATCGGATGGCCCAGATTTAATACACATGTTTGGGGTTGATGCGACAGGTAAAGCCGTGGGCCCGGGGTTTTATAATTTTCTTTTAATTATATGCGCGCGGGATTAAACAAAAAAGGTTTATACAGAGTTTTTAAAGGCTTATGAGGGTTTTATTAAAAATATAAACAAAAAACGCCGAGAAGCCATTTCAAATTTTTATGCAGGGCTTTTAAAGGGTTTCGGGCTTTTAATAAAGGGTAACAGGGTTTATTAAGTTTTAAACACAAAGAAGCCCGGGAGCTAGGTAAACAAGGGTTTAGGCGAGGTTTAAAAGGGGAATAACAGGGATAAAGGGGAAGGAAGAAATGGAGGAGTAAGGGGTTAAAAGAGTATAAGGCAAATGAAAGGGAGAAATAAAACAAACTGCTGCAAACCCTTTGCAACCCAAACTAGCATTGCCTGACCTGAGTTCATCCATTAAATATTGCAAACTGTAGCAGAGCTAACACTGGCTCCTTTTGGGGATGAGATCCTCCCTGTGAGGTCTCAAGAACCTATAGACCAATGCCTTCCAGCTGAAAATCAATTAATCAAAATTCCTAGTGTTCCATTGGGCATGGAGTCTACTTGCCTGCACAAAATTGATAAAAACAAAATATTTATAGCCTTTAAGGCCAAAAGACCTTAAACAAAATAAACTTTCAAAACCGCCCATTAACTGGGCCATCAAAAACTGTTTCTCCTCCCATACTTTTCAGTATGAAGGTGTTGTTCCTTTGAACTTGTGAAATGATGAAAGGCCCTGTCCAGAAAGCATCAAACTTCCCATGATTTCCTTTCTTCTCCTTTAGTGCATCCCATTTCAAAACCAAGTCACCAATCTGAAAATTACTTATTTTTGCTTTTTTGTCAAAGGCTTCCTTGATTCTTCTCTGATGTGTTGTAGCTTCTTCAACCAACTATTTTCTAATATGATGTATTTCTGCTAGATCAGTGATTCTCTTTGCCATGTCTTCTTCCTCATCCTGTTCTATTTGAAGAAATTTTGCCACAGGGAGTGTTAACTGAACTGGGAATACAACCTCAGTGCCATACACCAGCTTGAATGGAGAATTGACTGTGGATTTTTTAATGGTCACTCTGTCAGCTCACAGTGCATACTTGAGCTTTGAATGCCAATTATTTTTATTGTCCTCTAACAATTTTTTAATTATCCTGATCAGACTTTTATTAGAGGATTCTTCTAGACCATTTCCCTGTGGGTAATATGAGGTGGAATGAACAAGTTTAATGCCCATTGAATCACACATTTCCACCAATTCTTTTGCCCTGAAGGCTGCTACATTATCTATTATTAATTTATGTGGACAACCAAATCTGCTAAAGATATTCTCTGTTAAAAACTTGATGACCACATTATGATCAGCCTTCCTGGTAGGAACTGCTTCAATCCACTTAGTGAAATAATCAGTGGCTACCAATATCCACCTGTGCTGGCCACTGGAATGTGGATTAATTTCACCAATGAAATCCAAACCCCACTGCTAAAAAGGTCCTTTTCCCTGAATTGGTTTTAGAGGCAGGGATTTCAACTGCTGTTTTCCTTCAAATCTTTGGCACCTGTCACAAGATTTAACAAAAGAAAATACATCAGAAAATAAAATGGGCCAATAGTACCTAGCTTTGAGAACTTTATGGGCTGTAGTTTTCCAATAATGGTATCCTCCACACATGCTGTTATGAAACTGCTGCATAACTTCTTTTGACTGATCTTTGTCCAGACACCTTAAAAATACTCCAGATGGATCCCTCCAGTAGAGCAGATTTTGATTGATGCAATATTTTGCTGCTCTAAGTTTTAAAGTTTTGGCATGACTTTGAGTAAATTCTGAAGGGATTTCTAGCTTCAGCAAGAAATTAATTATTTCAGCATACCAATTACATGAAGCTAGATTCTCGGCCACTGACTGTCTTCTCTCTGTTTCATTTGTTTCTTCCTTTTCCGCCTAACCATTTTCTGCATTTGCATATAGGAAATTAATGTCTAATGATCTGCAATTTTCCTCAGCCAATAACTTGGCAAGCCCCTGACCTCTGACCAGTTTTGTGGGTTTCAGATCTATATTAAATTCAATCATTTTAGCAATCCATTTTTCCCTTCCATCAACATCAGGTTGTGTCAAGACATCTTTAATTGCAACAGAAGGCACATATGCAATTATTTTTGAATGCAAGATATAAACTCTGAAAGCCTTTAAGGATTTAATAAGAGCATATGCCTGTTTTTCTATAATATCATACCTCAGTTCAGCATCCCTTAAATTCTTGCTGAAAAATGCTACTAGATGCTCTGAACCTTCTTCATCTGCTTGCAATAGAACAACTACAATGGTGTCTTCATAGGCAAAAGAAAATATATGGAACTCCTTGCTGTAGTCAAGACTGATTAATGTGGGAGCCTCCATAATAGCTTTCTTAATTGACTCAAATGATTTCCTTGCTGTAACAATCCATCTTATCTCTGCTCCTTTCTTCAACATGGAGGTCACATGCTTAATCACTTCTGCAAAATTTGGAATAAACCTCCTTACAAAATTTATTTTACCCAGAAAGGACTGGATATCTTTCTTTGATCTTGGGATAGATAAAGACTGTATTTCTTTGACTCTTTCTGGGTCAATCTGAACACCTGTAGCAGACATAATATGTCCTAACAACTTGCCTTCTTCTAAAGCAAATTGTGACTTTTTGGGATTGACTGAAATTCCAAACCTTTTGCACTTCAAAAAACACTCTTTTTAGATGCTGTAGATGATTTTGATGGCTGTTGGAGTAAACTGTTATGTCATCAAGGTAGATAAGCACAAAATTTGTCCTTCTCTCTCACAAATGCTATATCCATAGCTCTCTGAAAGGTGGCTCCAACATTCATCAATCCAAATGGCATTTTGGCATACATAAAAGTGCCCCAAGGAGTGGTAAATGCAGTGTTTTCTTGATCATCTGGGTGAACAACAATCTGATTAAAGCTTGAAAATCCATCCAAGAAAGACATTACTTTAGCTCCTGAGACTTTTTGCAGCAAATGCTCCATTTTTGGCAGAGGATAGTTGTCTTTCTTTAAGAATTTGTTCAAATTTCTGAAATCAACACACAATCTGATTTCACCACTTTTCTTCCTCACGACGACTAGATTGGCTACCCATTTTGAATATTTAAGAGGTACTATGATCTTGGCAGCCAATAACTTTTTAATTTCTTTTTCAATCAGAGGAAGCAGCATGGGATTTATTGGTCTCAGCTTCTGTTTGAAAGGAATAGTGTCTTTCTCCAGAGGGATTTTATGCTGAATTATGTTCTCATCATAAGTTTTCAAGTCACTATACTCCTAGGCAAACACATCAGCAAATTGCCTCATTAAATTGCAGTATTCAGCACTTTGATCAGCAGAAAAACGAGTGGACAAATTCACATACCTAGGCTGACTTGGACCTCCTATATCATGCTTATAGACTGCAGATTGGTCTTATTTTTGGGCAGCTTTGTAAGGCACATCATTTTGGTCAAATAGTCTTTCTAGAGGAATTATATTCTTTGGAATATGATTACTAGGAAACTGGACAATGCTGTCTTTACCAATTTTATTTCTAAGCTGGGACTGGGAATTTTCTTCCAAGGCATCAATTTCTTGGTCAATTTGCATTTCAGAAAATTCATCAATGACTTGCAAGAACCTATTCAATTCATCATCATCTTCAAAAACTTTCCAATGGCGGACATTGTTAGGCAAGGAAGGTCTGTACTTGATTTGGACTTCATACACTAGTTTGGGAGGCATTGGAGGGATAAATAGACTGGCAGACACAGCAAGAGAATCAGCAAGCTAATTTTTGGCTCTAGGAATATATGAAATACATAAATAATCAAAGGAATCTCTGATTTTCCATACCTCATCTCTGTATGCCTTCAACCTTGGGTGCTTTGTTTGAAATGTCTTATTTACTTGCCGAATAATCAAATAAACATCTCCAAACACCTTTATGCTTCTAATTCCTCTGCCTTTTGCTGCATTAAGGCCCAACAACAATGCTTCATATTCTGCTATATTGTTTGTCACTTGAAAAACCAGCTTGAAAGATAGCTGAATGCTTTCTTGTTGTGGAGAAATCAGCACCACCATTGCTCTTGCAGTCTCCCTAGAACACGCTCCATCAAAGAACATCTGCCAAATTTGACTTCCTTGCTCTTTGTTGGCCTGAACTGTTGGTTGTCTGAGCTGCATTACGGCCTTATGAGATTCTTCTATTTGGAGAATACATGCTCCAAAATCGGTGTCCACTACATATATTGGATGATTTGTAGGATTCTTCTCATCACTAATGATATATGCCAACTGTGCTTCTCTATACAACCTCCTGCTTTCTCCTCCGAACACTGGGACAGTGGCATAAGATAAATCATTCTGTAATGTCCCACCTAGTCTCTTAATCCAACCTCTAAACAGCAGCATGCTAAACTTAGGAGGGACATCTGCTACCACAATATCCATCAGCATGCTCTTCATGGGTAGCTGAGTTAAGGTAATGGCCAAATCCTTAATCAATCCAAGACATTTCACCTTGAATCAAAAGAAAATAAATCATGATAGGGTCTAGTGATATCAAGCCCTAACTCTTCCATGACAACTTTAGGCATCAAATTGTGGCTGGCACCTGTGTCTAGCAAGCAATTGTGGAGGATTTTGTCATGAATGGTCAATGAGACATAAAAAGATGGAGAATTATTATCAGCAGGTTCAATCATAGGGCTGAGCACAATGGCAGGTTTGTCATATTGCAAATTAACAGAGTTAGTGGAGGTTTGTTTGGTTTCTAGCTCAAGGGCTTCAGCGATGGACTTTCTAAACACTTCACTCTTCACCAACTCAACCAGAGGCACATATATTTTCAACTTCTGAACTTCTGACTCAAAGCTGAAAGAAGAAGATGACTTATCAGAGCATTTTACCTCTTGAACTGGAGCTTTGAGGATGATTGGATCAGCTGTAGGTCTTCTCTGCTTGATATTCTGTGGTTCTGTTTGGACGACAACTCTTTGGGCAGGATTTTCCTTGGCATTTTTTGCATTGGATCTCAGATTATATCTCTGCTGATCACCGGTTTGTAAAACAACTCCTCTATCCCACTCATGACTATTTTGTTCCTGCAACAATGATTGTTCAAACTCAACTAATGTCAAAAATGCAGCGCTGCCTTTATCTTCCATGCTGTGAATTTCATGCTCATCCTCTTCAAATTGTTCCTCCTCCATGACTACATTTTGGAAGGGAGCTTTTACTTTCTATTTTTCCTTTGTTTCTTCACCCCTCTGCATAATCTGTAACTGCTCATTTGCTCTTCTGAATGGATTGGGGTTTCTTGGAGCAAATGTGTTCTGCTACCTTGTTTTCCCTGAATTCTGCTCAACCTTTAACTTAGAAATTTCAGCAGCCAATGACTCTATCATTTTGGTCATTTTATCTAATTTAGGTTCTGAAGATGATGTAGAAGAAGTAGAAGCCTGATTTCTCTGTCTTCTCCTGTCAGCTTGATTTTTTAGCTTTTCTGCAGCCATGATATTAGATTCTACTTCTAGTGTTGCATCCTGCATATCAGCTAGAGTAGCACATCTTCTTTCACTAAATAACAGGCAGAAATCAGAGTCAAAAGAATTGGCATAAGTAAGTTTGGCAGAAGTGGGGGTAGGTTTTACCTCAGCTGGTATCTTACTATACATTTGATTGAATCTTTTATTAAAATCAGGTATTGACTCCCCATTTTCCCTCTTCAGATTACCGGACTTTGTATGGTAATACAGCGAGTCCTTTTTATCTCCCCATTGCTTCAAAAACGCATCATCTAATGCTTCAATATCTGTTATTGATCTCTGGGGTAATTCTCTCAACCACTTCCTAGCCTTTCCTTCAAGGCTCTGGACAAAAACTCTCATCCACACATCATTTTCACTTATATCTAAATTATCAGCATAATTGTAAAAAGCTTCAAGGTGTTCTTCTGCTGTCACTCCCTCTGTTCCCGTGAATTTAGGCATGTATTTTTGATATTCTCCCACAAGCATAGGATTTAAAGGCACATGCAACACCAATGGTCCATATCGAGTAGCTACAATTCTTTCAATCCTCGTAGGTGCTTGCTATCCTGCCATGATTGGAATATTTGGAAGAATAGTAGCAGGTTGAATGGTAGGGAGTAATGTGATGGATGGCAGAGATAAAGGGATGTTTTGGATTGAATGGGATGCTTTCTTTGGACTGAGATTCAAAGGGGAACTAACTGCACAAGGGGTTGAACTAATCTCTGAAGGTTTTTTCTTATTAACAGTGTTGATTTCTAAATCTTCAAACTCTAAATCTTCAGCAATAACTTTGTCCTTCAGAGAAGAATGAGATTTCTTAGGCTTACCTGATCCTAATGCCCCTTTTTGTGATGCTTTCTTCGATTTTACAGTCCTCTCAGGTTCAGGCACTGGTTTAGCTGGTGATTTCTGAGGATTTCTTCGAGTATGTCTCACAAAATGAGTCAGAACTTCGATGTGGAGTCGCCAAATGATGGTCTTCTTCCAATGGAGTTGCCAGACAAATGATTACAACCAGAAACTGTGTTCAAGCCTTGTCTGTCATCAAAGCTTGAAGCTGTGTTGTTCTCCCAGGGAAGCTGAGCTTCAATTCTCCTCTCCCTGGCAACGACGCCAATTAATGTTATCACCCCAAGAAACTCTCCTAGGTTGTATATCAGAGATACTCGGGAACATTACAAACTCAACAAAAGTTGGATAAATTGGTGGATTAATGAAACAAATGCTGCATATTCAAGCAAGATAACCATTCCTACTATGCCTAACCCCAGACATGGGTGAACACCCCCAGGCTACAAGGATTTTAACCACCAATTGCTCACAGTTTTAGAGACAATGTGATGATGGAGAACACTGATCACACCAGCAGATGCACAGGACCCTGTGATGGCCAGCTGCAACTAGTTTAAAGGTCTTTAAATCTATTTTCTAATACACAGACAGGATGACAGCTCTCTGGCATTAAAACAACATAAACCTGCAAACAAATTCAATGATGCATGCTAAATACTAACACAGAGGTGGGATGACAACCCCTCTAATGCCAAAAATTAACAACACATGAAATAATGCAAAACAGACACAACCTGGAACAAAGAAGAAGAAGTGGAAAGTGAGCAATCAGCAACAAAAGAAGCTTGTATTAGCTGGAAATGAAGACCAGAAGCTGCAGGTCTCATAATAGTTACAGTCTCTAGAAGTTGAAGTTTTCACAAGAATTACATTCATCAACCTGATTACATCTTGTTTTTCATTATATATAGAATTTTTTTACATAATTGCTCTGCTAGGCTATGCGTGGAGGTGTCTTAATTGGCCACCAACCACATTTACAGTTAGATATGGGTCTTTTGCTATAGTATGACTGTTTTAATGAACAAAATGACTCTCTCTGTACTCTGGTGTACTCCTTGAATAGGTGAAGTATTATCTGCATGATTTTCAATAACTGCTGTAGTCATTTATCTGCTCAAGGTGGTCCTTTTTTGTCCTTCGGAGGTACACTGCGTTGAATACAGTAGCTGAGGGCTTTAATGTGCAGGTCGCTGGATTGTGAATTCCCTCCTTCTCTGCGTGCATAGCTTAGGCCACAAACACTTAAAAATACCTTGAACACGAACAACAACCGGGATGAAACACTGGCCGCTGGATGGATTACGCGAACGATTGAGATCTGCTAGCGGGAGGAAAAGGCACCACCGGGATAGTATCAGCCGTCGGATCACTAAAATCAATGGCGAAGATCATTTGACGAGGGGTATCGGGAGATAGGCAGATGAAGAAATGAGGCCGTTGGATCTGGACGTGGCAGATCCGACGGTGATCGAGAGCAAAAGGAGCACGCGCTTTAATTGCCGGGAGTTGTATAGAAAGGTGGAAAGCGGTTTTATCGCACCGCTTATGGTGCTGCGGTGGTAATTGTACCGCGGGCAACGATGAAATGGAATGGTGATGCGCGGTAGATGCGATCGCGGGGAAACCACTTTTCCCGCAGGCTAACGGGTGTGCAGGTCTGCGGGGCGGGGAAAGCGTCTATCGTTGGATCATCAAGTGGAGGATTGGATGGCCCAGATTTAATATACATGTTTGGGGTTGATGCGACAGGTAAAGCCTTGGGCCCGGGGTTTTATAATTTTCTTTTAATTATATGCACACTCGATTAAACGAAAAAGGTTTATACAGAGTTTTTAAAGGCTTATGAGGGTCTTATTAAAATTATAAACAAAAAACGTCGAGAAGCCATTTCAAAGGCTTATGCAGGGCTTTTAAAGGGTTTCGGGCTTTTAATAAAGGGTAACAGGGTTTATTAAGTTTTAAACACAAAGAAGCCCGGGAGCTAGGTAAACAAGGGTTTAGGCGAGGTTTAAAAGGGGAATAACAGGGATAAAGGACAAGGAAGAAACATAAGAGTAAGGGGTTAAAATAGTATAAGGCAAAAGAAAGGGAGAAATAAAACAAACTGCTGCAAACCCTTTGCAACCCAAACCAACATTGCCTGACCTGAGTTCATCCATTAAATATTGCAAACTGTAGCAGAGCTAACAAAGACAAACTTCTCAACCACATCATCTCAAAGGACGACATCTGGATAGACCCTTCACGGGTAGAATCTATTCAACAAATTGATTTTCCGAACATCTTAGAGAGATGACAAATATGTTGAAAAAAGAGAATGATGTAAAGTGGTCCGAAGAAGCCTGCAAGTCCTTTCATGCAGTAAAGCTTGCCCTCACCACTGCCCCTGTTTTAATCAGTCCCGATTACTCCAATGATTTTATTATATTCTCTTTTGCTTCTGAACATACCATGGAAACAATATTAATGCAAAAAAGAGATAAAACCGAGCTGCCAATAGCATTTTTCAGTCGCAATATTAGGGATGTAGCCCTTAAGTACAACATCATTGAGAAATAGGCCTTGGCTTTGGTAAAGGCGGTGAAAGATTCAGAGTTTACATTTTACATTCGCATACTCTTGCTTATGTGCCTAATGCAGCGGTAAAATAAGTTCTTGTGCAGAATGACCCGGAAGGTAGAAGAGGTAGATGGATAGAAACATTATTAGAATATGATCTTGAGATCAAGCCTACCAAGCTGATCAAGGGTCAAGGCTTAGCCAAACTCATGGCTGAGTCAAATCTCCATGCTCTAGATATCAACCTTGTAGCAGCATTGTTCGACAATCAAGAAGAAGTAGATCTCATTCAGGTATCTGATATCTTTTTATCATCTCCACGATATTTTGATATTATTTATGTTTTTCAACATCTAAATCCCCCTCCAGGCATGTCTAAGGCTAAGAGCAGGTCATTGAAGCTGAAGGCTTCTAAATATTGCATTATGGACAACGCACTTTATTGGAAGGATCCTGGAGGTGTGTTGCTGAACTATTTGACCGAAGATGAGTCTAAAGAAGTAATAAATGACTTCCACAAAGGAGATTGTGGGGGCCACTTGTATTGGAAGACCATGACCAACAAAGTACTGAGAGCAGGTTACTATTAGCCTACACTTTTTGCAGATATCTATAAGGCAGTGATGAGTTGTCACGAGTGTCAAGTTTTCCAAGGTAAAAGAAAACTTCTTCCTTTTCCTCTACAACCTATATCATTTCATGCACCTTTTCAACAATGGGGCCTAGATTTCATAGGTGAGATTAACCCATCATCATCCACACAACACAAGTGGATATCGACAGCTACAGACTACTTTACTAAGTGGATCGAAGCGATTCCAACTAGGCAAGCATTAGATTCAATTATCATTCAGTTTTTAGAAACTAATATCTTGTCCCGTTTTGGTTGTCCTAATAAGATCATCACAGACAACGCGGAAACATTCAAGTCTAAAAAGATGACCGAGTTTTGTGACAAATACAACATTAAGTTGGGACATTCTACAACATACTATCCACAAGGAAATGGTCTGGTGGAATCCTCCAATAAATCCTTAATCAACATCATCAAGAAAATGTTGGAGGCCAACAAAAAGAATTGGCACGAAAAGTTGATCAACGCATTGTTGGCAGATCGGGTGAGTAGTAAGAAATCTATTAGACTTTCTCCCTTTCAAATTGTGTATGGAGTAGATACTATTTTTCCTTCATCATTAGTAGTCCCGGTCATGAAATTGTTACAAGAAGCGGGAAGTGAAGAGAATTATATTTAGCGCCAGATCAATCAAATGATTCACCTACAACAGACATGGGATGAGGTATTTCAGAACACCTCTAAGCTCCATGAGAGGATAAAGAAAATCTATGATCAAAAAGTAAAGGAGGATGATTTCAAAATTGGAGATGTGGTGCTTCGTTGGGATGCTAGAAACGAAGACAAGGGTAAGCATGGTAAATTTGAAAATATGTGGAAAGGCCCTTATCATATTTCAGCTTTCCGAGGACAAAATGCTTTCTTGTTGGATGAGATGAATGGAGAGCCATGCTTAGGAGGACCAGTTAATTGTAGGCTCCTTAAGCACTATATTTTCTGAATTGTCCCGGTTTCATTGTACATAACAGTTTAACTTTCTGCAAGTGTGAAGTAGAGAATCACTGGAGTTTGGAGCCCGAAGTGAAGGCCATGGAGCTTCACTAATTTTCTGCCATTTTCAATGTTCAGTCGTTAGTTAAGTATGTCGGTTTGTGTTATTCAAGTTGTCAGAATTTAGTCATGCATTTATGTTTAAGTTTTTGACCGTATTGGCCCACACGGTTAGGCACTTGGTCTATAGTGTTCTTGACACCTCCAAGGAGCTGCCATCCCCAAATAAGGTTGATGTTAGGGTCAGTATTTGCATACTTCCATCAGTAATCAAAACCCCTCTTTTATATCATTTTAGGGTCCCATTCTGAAATTTTTGTCATTCCACCTAGGTCCTCAATTTAAATTTTACTCACTGATGGTAGCCCTATGTCAAAAGCTCTACTCTCTCTCAAAAATCAATATTTGCTGGCCCACCTTCATGTGTCTTACTGAGCATACATTGACCATAAAGGCTCATTTCATCATGTTTTGTGTTAGTAAAGTCCACATGGAGTTTGCTCATTCAAGGTCCCATTAGGTCACTAGGTTTCATTCTTTCAAGGTCCAATAATACTCCATTTCACTGCATAAAGCCAACAAAAAAGTATGAGAGTGAGAAAAATAATATCCTTTTGTCATTTAAAAAGGATTGGTAAACATGTGACTATGTTTTCTCAATTTCTAATTTTTATTCCAAGTATCAATTCTATTTCAGAGTGTAATTTTATTTCAAAAAACAGATGTAATATTTTTTCTAATTTATGTAATTTTATGTTCATTATATGTAATAAGTTACTATTCCCAAAGCTGTCAACTCAAAGAAATATGTGCCAACTTCATCCAAGCCAATTCAAATGTGAAGAATGCCAAAACTCCATGCATCATCAACCTGCCAAAAAGAAAATCAGAGAGTAAAGGGAAATTAGCAAGCATTTCAAAAAGGAGAAATGAAACATTATAAAGTGGGTTTTAAAGCTAAAAGATCAAATTCATTTTAGTATAAAGGCCTTCCTAGCATCTAACTCAACTCCATTGCCTCTTATAATTCCTTGAGCAAACCCCAAGAGACATTTTTTCACAATTCTGGGTGAAAATCAGCAAAACAGAGCAGGCGCTGTGCATTCTCTTCTGGCGCTGCACACTTTTTTGGGACGTTTTTTGGAGAAAAGGAAGCCACCAATGGATGCAGAAGGACCAATACATCTAAGAAAATCATGTTTCCAGCCCTGGTTTGCTAAACTGGCAAGTGAAAAGGGCCAAAAACTAGCAAAAAATCATGTTTCTGCCCTCTTTTTCAGCTAGTCGCTGCGCACTTGACCAGTCTAGGGAGAATGAAGTTTTGGAGGTTCAAATCAAGCCCATTTTGAAAACGAAAGGCAAATTTGGAAACTAGACAGGATAAGCTTTCCAATGAGCCATATTGGGCTCAATTTGGACACCAGGGAGGCAGGAAAAAGTGGGTCTGAAGATGGCGTTGTGCACTTACCACAGGCGTTGCGCACTTGACATAGGCGCTGTGCACTTGACAGTTGGCCTAGCTTTTCACTGTTCTTCTCCAGATTTGATTTTTACACATGGGAAATCAACATTATATTGATGTAATTGATATGATAGATGTAATTATGGTCTTTTACTATTACCTAGGGGTAAATACATTAGGTTAATAGTCTTCATCAAGTCAGATGAATCAGTTGTAATGTAATTAAGGATGAGTCACTTTGACCACCCTACACTCTAGCTATCAGTTTAGATTTTGGTGGAATTGCTCCTCTTCTCATGGATTCGAACCCTGAGGTTGGAAGGAGTTTGTTTTGAGGTATATATATTCCCTTTCTTCACTTTTTTGAAAGGTTGGACTCAATTGGATGTTGTACTAGTGTTTCAGACTTTGGCATGGAATATATTGGATGAGTTGCAGCTATTTTGTTGGGATTCCTGTGGAATGGTATTTTGACATTGTTTCTTCTTCAGTTACATGTGTGTGAATGTTTTGTATTTTCCATGATCCATTTAACTTCTAAATATGTTTGATTTTAAAATTGTGATAAGTAGAATTCATCTTCTATGCTCTGTTTTGGGAAAATCATCATAATTTGTTTCATTTCTTCAGTTTAAAAAGAATTCATGATTTCCATGCTCTTTTTAGCACCTCATCAGTCTAAACCATTTCATCAATATACTACAAAGTGTTAAAGTACTTTCCTACCTTGCCCCATCAGATGTCTGCAATTCTGATTTTCTTTTGCCCTGACCTAGTTCACTCTCTGACCTAATTCACTCATCCAGTGACTACCCCAATCAAATCAAATCAAAACCCTGAGCTACTATATCTAGCCTAAAACCCTAATCAATCTAGCCCTCTTGGCTGTGATCCTTTGGAGAGAGCCCTCTCCGGCTTGGTAGGGCTAGCTACCAAGTCAAAATATTGGTCTGTGGTTACCTTAGCTAGACTCTTCCTCAGCCTTGGAGATCTGGAGGAGTGATAACATCTTCAACAACATACATGGATTCTTATGGTTGACTTCTCAGGCCTCTTAAACAACAATAACAATAGGAGTAGATCAAGCTTTTTGAGGCAACTAGTTCTATACAAGAGGAGTTATTTCCAAAATGTTATTACAATCCCAAACAATTCTTCTAGACCTTTTGAAAGACAACTTTGAATTTTAGAGAGCGGTTTAGAAGATATCAGAGTCCTCTTATGAGCTGAATCTAGGATTTAATAGAAATTAGACCTTTAACAAAAATAATATTTCTTTCCATAGACTTCGATCTTTAATAAGAAAATTTCATCAGACATCCTCGACCTTTCTTATGAAAGCCAATTGTGGTGATATTCGACCTCTGCAACCATATTCAACCTCTGAGGTATTTCAGAACTTCTGAGGCATTGTGGATCGAGGTCTAGCCTCAGATAATCTCAGCCTTCCTATAACCAACTCTCTTAGCCTACCTAAGGTTAAACCGAAGCATTTTCTGGTCTCTTGAACTAGGGTTGAGGTCATTTTTTTGGTCTCTTGAAGTAGATTGGCCTCCTTAGAATAACTCCTAATGGCTCTCTGTGTTCTAAACAGGGTAGGCCTATCAAGAAGATAAATTTATTTTCAACTACGAATTCTCAGGCAACAATTCAGATCACTGTTGTAGAAGAATTAGGTCTCCTTATTCAAGGTTGTTCTTTTAAACCTATGCTCTAATACCATGTTGATTTTTCATAGGATCTTCTAAACTGATAATTACTTCTTATAATTTCTTTAGTTGATCTTTCTTGCTTTCATTTCATGATAAAGCAATTACATAGTAGATCTCAATAGTAGAAACTAAATTCTAGTAGGATCATAAAGAGACAACCAAACAAGAACACAAACATTTATCTTTGGAAAACCCACATGGCGGAAAAACCCAAAAATCTTTTCCTTAGAGGAATTGTTTAGTTCAACAAGAGACACACCTAGATCTTCTAGTCAATCACAAAGTCAAATTGACTAGCAAAGTAGACTTGGTCAAACTTGGTCCAACTACCTCATAGTCAAGTCATAACACTGCCCACTGAACTCAGTCTGGTTAGGTCTGCTAGGGACGAATTTCAACCTACTTTTGCACCCAAGATTTCGGTCCGGCTGCTCTGGAATACTTCAAAGGTTTGACAATTTTGGTCACACGTGCAAGGTCATGAAAGAGGAACAAATCGACATGTGCAAGGACAAATGGAGAGAGAGAGCTTGATCTTATTTTGGTCAACTTTGTCCTAACTTCTTCCTTGTCTCCTTTGCATAAAGGAGCAACATATACTATATCTTTATGTGAGGTCAAATGGTGTGTGCAAATGATGGAGGACGAGTGTCTTTATATAGTCTTTTGGCTGGCCGAATGGGCGCCTTTTTGATTGGGCCGACTTGAATAGGAGGAGGGCCAATTTGGCTTGTTTTGAGCCAAAAAATCAAATTTCAAAATTTAAATTCTCTTTTCAAAAGGATATGAAGAACATGCCTTAAATTTTTTCTTTTGACAATAGCATGAAGAACATGTTCTATATTTATCATTACAAATACATCAAGACCAAAAATATTAATTATGAAGACAAACATTTATCCTTGGAAAACCCACATGGCGGAAAAACCCAAAAACCTTTTCCTTAGAGAAATTGTTTAGTTCAACAAGAGACACACCTAGATCTTCTAGTCAATTACAAAGTCAAACTAACTAGCAAAGTAGACTTGGTCAAACTTGGTCCAACTGCCTCCTAGTCAAGTCATAACACTGCCCACTGAACTCAGTCTGGTTAGGTCTGCTAGGGACGAATTTCAACCTACTTCTGCACCCAAGATTTCAGTCCAACTGCTATGGAATATTTCAAAGATTTGACAATTCTGGTCACATGTGCAAGGTCATGAAAGAGGAACAAATCCACACGTGCGAGGACGAATGGAGAGAGAGAGAGAGCTTGATCTTATTCTGGTCAACTTTGTCCTTCCTTCTTCCTTGTCTCCTTTGCATAGAGGAGAAACGGATACTATATCTTTATGTGTGGTCGAATGCTGTGTGCAAATGATGGAGGACGGGTGTCTTTAT
Source organism: Pinus tabuliformis (assembly GCA_031772625.1). Lineage (NCBI taxonomy): Eukaryota > Viridiplantae > Streptophyta > Pinopsida > Pinales > Pinaceae > Pinus > Pinus tabuliformis. The sequence goes on along the minus strand of CM062817.1, from coordinate 1,203,790,853 downwards.
ATAGTCTTTTCGCTGGCCGAATGGGCGCCTTTTTGACTAGGCCGACTTGAATAGGAGGAGGGTCAATTTGGCTTGTTTCGAGCCAAAAAATCAAATTTCAAAATTTAAATTCTCTTTTCAAAAGGATATGAAGAACATGCCTTAAATTTTTTCTTTTAACAATAGCATGAAGAACATGTTTTATATTTATCATTACAAATACATCAAGACCAAAAATATTAATTATGAAGACCGACCATAGCTAAAAAATTCAACACTAAGTCCCTTAGAACATAAGGTGTGTAGAAAGGAATCTCGAGTGCATTTCATGATAAGGCCCAGCATTTGATTACTTGTGATATGATTGTTGAAACACTTGCAAGGCTGTTGAAACATAATCATTGAAGGACAAACTATTTGAAGAAAAAATTATATGAATCTCTTACATTTTCTCAACATCCTTCACCCCCAATAATTGCATGTTGATTACAGATTTATTATTGAAAGCAGGAAAGTATTCCTTATGCCTAGAACCCAAGATGTATGAATATGAAGTACACACGCTCAAGATCTGGGTTGAAATTTTGTAATTCTAAGTTTTGTTTTAGACTATATGCAAATTGTTTGTCAAAATGTATGAGTGAGGACCTGCAATATTTTTTATGATAACGTTTCATCCTAATGTCAAATATTTGTCCAAAAAAAGGAATGGTAAAGCGAAAGCTCGGTTTTGTCTAGGAAATTGGAAATTTATCTTAACTCTGACTATGCTATATGTTTTGAGCATTTAACATTGAAAGGGTGGTCATACTCGGGGAAGAAAATTGAATTTACCCACTGTTAAAGTATAGTATTTCTTGAATGGTTATCTCATTTTTGTTGTTGGGAATATTTCAAGACTCTCTTACCTTACCCAAGCGCTTGTATAAGGCTGTTAATTCTGGGTGCTGGGACTGGCCTCCGCTGTCCACAATAACTTGCCCATTCACTGCCTGGTTAGATCTTCAATTTTGAGGTTTTAATTGTAGACTTGTAGCTCTGTTTAATGCCTCTAGGAGTTTGCATGTATGTTGTGTCTAAATAAATTTCTCTAATGTATGAAATAGCCTTTCAAAGTACCTATGAACCTTGCAGTTGATGCCTTTTCATCAGCAGAGCTGGTTTGATGATTCGGGTTTGGTTGCCTAATTTTTTTTTTTATAAAGAAATTATCAGAACTTCATATGTGAACAATTTTTTTTATTCTTGGGCAATTTTTGTTTAGTTCGAAATAATACATACAAAATTATGCTTCCCACAACTATTAGCCTGCTACAGTAGCTTTGCTTGCATGCTGTCAATATATCCTACTAATGCACCAATTATAGATTCTGGTGCCTTTTGTTTGTTGTCTCTCTGAAAACAGTGCTTTCTTGCAATAAGAGTTCCATTTATAGGCTGATAACTATAATGTTGCGACTGGCAACAAATTCATTAATTTGACAAGACATTTCTACTTTTATGAATTGAATTTGTTTGTTCGTGAGAGGGAGACTCTACAACATTATAGCTACATTATATTGAACGCCTCCCGGCAATTGTGTAAGACGGAGTGTTGTCTTAAAACACACTCATACATAACAGAGAAATCCTATGTCGGGAAGCCCCCCTTTAGGTCACTTATATTCATATAAAAAGAGTGGGAAATGGGAGTTAAGGTGACAATGGATTCCTTTTTGAGTTGCCCTTGCTTTGGCTTGAGTGTTGACCTTGCATATATAACAAGACAAATCGAGTGGTAAAATATTTTGACAACATTGTTAGGGAGAAAGGACCATTTCCTAAAAATTTGGAAGGCCATGCTTCCACGATTGTAATCACTGCTGATTGGATATTGGAAGCATTCATCTAGTGACTCCTCTAGAAAGAATCCTAGATAATTGTTATAAGGTCTCATATTGCGTTTTTTTGAAGGATGACAACACCATGGATTTCATGTCATATATGCTCCTTTGGACTTTTTGAATATTCCTACATATCCAAATAGGTTCAATCCATAGTGGACTAGCCAAATTCCTTGTTTTTATGAGGAAATCATCTAGCAGAGCAACGTGTTTCGTTGCTTGTGGATTTTATTTCGAATCTGAATATTGTGTATGAATATGTTGAGATGAGGATGTTTGCGATGGGAGAGGCTAGAGATTGGTTGAGATCACTAGGCAAAGGTGAGATATCATATTTTGTTGTGTTCACTCAAGCATTTCATAGGAATTGGTTCTTCACCTGTGAGCGAGATCAAGATGATGAAGTTGAAAAATATACAGGGATATGAAAGTTATATAGTTGTTTTCAAATTTATGGTAGACGAAATTAATGTTAAAAATTAGGTATCAAATACCCTGATTGATTCTAAGGTTGTAGAAGACAATGGGCATAAACACATTGAGGATCTCATGTTCATTCATAGTAAAGAATAAATTACTTTCGATGTTGGTCTTGAAGAACACCAAGAACAAAATGCAGAGCTCGCTAAATTTTCAACTTACACCAACCCTATTTAGTGGTGGAGAGGACATTTTTGCAACAATATTCACCAACCTTGGCATCCTTTTAGTGTTCTACCTCATTTGCAAAAGCATATTCCAGAGCTTTATAAGTTCTTGTGCAAATTTTGGGATGTATTCAGTGGATGATTATCATATCCTTGCTTTCAATGGGGACCAGAGACAAAGGAGCCATTTAGGGCATTGATAGGTGTAACCGATGGTTTCTTTGGATTTTTGATTACATGTAGCATAGTTATTTTTTCCATGCTCAAGTAGAGTAGGATTAATTAACTCCCAAGAGGAGTAAATTGGATTAGTGGCTTTAATCTCTTGTATTTATTTTCATTTCAACACTTTGCCTATTTCATAGTTATTTTGCATGTTGCTCATCCTATCTAGTTCATTTATGTTGTGTTTTGATTCTATCTTCATAAAAATCTCAGGGGTGATAATATCACCCCATGTTGGCTCTTTCATCAATTCTTGTTGAGATGTGTGTAGGTAAGCTATTAGCAGAGACCCCGAGGTTCTCATGTCCTTGTCTAAAGCACATGTCCCCATGTTGGAGCCATTGTTACCACATGCTTGGCATTGGACTCATACACGAATGTCTTTATATGAGTGATTGGTTCACTAAGTCAAATAATGGGCTTCATCTCCTAGACCCTGCACGATGCACATTAGCGAAGTAAATTCTCAGCTAAGGAGAGAGCACATAAATCTTGGGACCCACGAGGTTGCAATTGAATGTTTTTATGTAAGTGTGAGGGGTACGCTCTTTTTTGCAGGGGGGAGGACCACCAGTGATTGTTTCAATGTAATATGACTAAAGGTTGGGGGGTCCTCTCCTTTGAAACCCCATCAAATTCATACACATAAGCACACTTTATTACTATGAGAAAAGGTTGGTTGTACGCCATGGATCCCACAAGGAATAGGTACAATAAAATTATATCAGCCAAAGAAAGAAAATGTTGAAAATATTGTTGTCATTGATGTCAAAGACAAGGGGAGACTACAAATATCCAAAATAAAGATTAAAAGATGGATATTGTTGGAAATATTGTTTTTGGGCTTTTGATACCCAGTTTGAAAACCGTATCTTTGAAGGCCTTTTAACTCTAAATATCTAGCTCAAATGGGAGCATAAGATATATGGTTCAAAATCTTATTCTGAGACCTTTCTATTAGTATATGGCACTCCCTATAACTCCATAGGAATGATGAGATATTAAAGATTTTGTCAAGTCAACCTAACCAAAAAGCATAGGTTGACTTAGCTAGTTTTCCAAGTTGGCCCCATAAGTGAATGCAAACACACTATAAATAAAGGATAGATGAGTGCATTGAAGATCATCCAAGTAATAAGAGATATGGGGTGCACAAGAGCATCTAGGGAATACTCTTGGGGTTTTAAAGGTGGAGAAAAAATGCGATGTGTGGCATGAACACATATTCTTGAAGTTTTCGCTCTAACTTTTCTTTTGGGATATTTCACACTGTGAATTTTTGAGGAGATAAAGGCCAAATATTCATGTGCATTTGGTAAAAAATTCAAGCATTGTTCGCTATACTTTTTGAGATATGCCTTATAGAAGATAGGGTTTTTAAATAGTCTTGGAATCATTCTCAAACATATTAGTTTGGCATTTTCACTATATCTTATTTTTTGGGATATTCTAGACTATGAAATTTTCAAAGACTTACGCAGATATAGTAATATCTTAGGTAAAAAAAATTAGACATTGGTTCATTATAATTTTTGATATATGCATTGTGGAAGTTATGGTTTTTGAATAGTCCTAAAATCAATTTCAAATAGGTCAATTTGACATTTTCGCTATAAATTATTCTCTGGCATGCTTTAGATTATGAAATTTTCAGACTCATTGAGACATATAATAATACCTCATGTAAAAATTTCATACATTGGTTCGCTATGGCTTCTAAGATATTCCTTGTGGAAGTTAGGATTTCTGAATGGTTCTGAAATCAATTTCGAACATGTTACTTTAGAATTTTTGTTGTAATATATTTTTTGATGCTTTTGAGATTGTGAAATTTTTAGAGATCTAAGGAGACATACAAAAGTGACTAAAGTAAAAATTTATAATCATATTTGCAAAATTGGATACATGAAATTCTTTACATGTTTGTTCTTGGGAAGAGGCCAATTTTTTTTTTTGGGAGAAGTAGACTTGGTGAAGGTAGAAACAATAAGCAGACTTGGTGAAGGTAGAAGAAACAAGCAGACTTAGTGAAGTAGGTTAGTGCCTATGCATATTTTCAATAGTGGGAATTGGTGTTTCTAGTAAGTTGGTGCCTACTAATATTTGTAGTAGTGGGGATTGGTGTCTCTAGTAGGTTGGTACCTTACTTGTAGCAATGGGTATTGTTGTCTCCAAGATGTTGGTGCCTACATATATTTGTAACAATAGGTTGGTGCTTACAAAAAAATTATAAAAATAAGTGTGGCTTTCTCCCAAAAGGGTTTCCACGTAAATCCTATGTTCCATGTTTTGCAGCTGATAAATCTCACACCTAATTATCTTATAATGGTTCATGAATGCTTGAATGAGTTAAAAATTGTCTTATACTAATTCAACCCCGCATCCCTCCCCTCTCAATATAAGTGTTTACTCAAGAATTGGTATCGTAGGATGTTCCTTCAAAAATAGTCTAAGCGTTGGAAGGTAGAATTCAGGAGCACACATGGCCAGTCAAGAAGGTTTCTCCACAAGCAAAGCCTCGTTATTTGATAGAACAAACCATGCATTCTAGATTATATGGAAGCTAATTTATCTAATTTCTCTTGGGTTTGATATTTGGTTATCAATTGTGATTGATTATACAACCCCAAAATCTCTTCCAACAATTATGGTCGGGAAGAAGGTTAGTGAACATAATGTAAATTGAGCCATGAATGCCATATTGTGTGGTTTATCAAAATAAAAATTTGTCAAGGTGATGCATTATGAATCAGCAAAAGAAATTTGGGACAGACTTCAAAACACTTATAAAGGCAATTTAAAGTGGAGAAGGCAAAGCTCCAAGCTCATAGAAGACAATTTGAGAGTTTGAAAATGAAAGACGATGAAAATGTTGCAACCTACTTCCTCCATGTGGATGAAATGGTCAACATCAACAAAGGACTTGGTGAGAAGGTTGAAGAATCAATAATTGTAGAAAAGGTGCTAAGTTAATTGCCCTTAATATTTGATGCCAAGGTCTTTTCCATTGAATAAATGAATCTGGAGAAATTGACGATGGATGAGCTGCATGAGATTCTTATTGCATATGAAATGAGGACAAAAAAGGAAAAACTAGCATAGAAGGAAACAACTTTGAAAGCACCAAAGAAGACAAAAGGACACAAATTCCGTGATTGTTCAACCATGAAGCAGATACAAAATAATCACAATTTGTGACAAAGCTAAAAAGAGAATCTAGAAAATACAATGGTAAGTTATCCTTCAAATGTTTTAATTCTGGTAGAGTAGGAAATCTTGTTGCTAAAAATCTATATGTAAAAATGGAAGACAATGATGATAAAGAATAAAACAATAAAACCAAACTACATGGACACAAAATAGGAAAATATACTAAGTGTTGAGAAATCTAGGGGCAACAACATTTGATGATTTCTCTTTCCTTGATAACTATTTGTGGTATATTTTTACTTAACTTGATTAGCTTCTTCTTTCACTTGTTTATTATTAGTGTTTTCTTCGTCAAACAACTACCAAACCATAAAGAGAAATAAGACAAAGGAACAAGATATAAGCGATCAAGAAAGGCCAAAACCTCTCCAATTGAGAGGAAAACCCACAAAATTATCCTTATAGAATCGTCAATTGACGAATTCCAAGACCTAGACCCTTGACCAAGACTCCTCCAAGACCAAGTCAAACATTAGAGAAGATTTCAGCCTAGAAATTCCCATGAAATTTCCATGAAATTTCCATGTCATAATATGTAAACCAATCAAAATCCTTTAAATTTAAAAAGAGGTACATGTAAAAATTTTGGAGGGAAAAGAAGAAAAACTATTTTTTTTTTAATCGTATTTTTGGCTTATCTCCTTACATGTTTACCCAAATTTCAAATGTAAACACTCATTGGATGAGGAATTAATTTCCACAACCAATGAGTACCCATTATGCATACTTTTGAGAAGACAAAAATTGATAAAAATTGAAGATACATTAAAAACATGTGTTCAATGTATCTTTAATTTTTATCAATGTGGGTCTTCTCAAAAGTATGCATAATGGGTACTCGTTGGACATGGAATTTAATTCCGCATCCAATGAGTGTCTACACTTGAAATTCAAGTAAACCTATAAGGAGATAAGCCAAAAATATAATTAAAAAAATATTTTTCTTCTTTTCCCTCCAAAATTCATAGCTCTTATTTTATTATTTTTCCTTAGGAGGAAAATTTTAGGTTGAAATTTCCTCTAATGCCTTGCCTTTTTCTTGAAAAGTCAAATAAATTCAATCTTGCCTTAATATTGTTGCAACTTCTTCTTGGCCCTCACCTTCGGCCCTGCAACACTATACTGTAATTTTTAGTCTCTTTTCTTGCAATTCTCCACCTCTTGCAACTTCCACATGTGTGATGGATTTAGGGAAATTTTAGCCCTTCTTCTCCTTCTCTTGCAACTTTCACATGTGTGATGGATTTAGGGAAATTTTAGCCCTTCTTCTCCTTCTCTTGCAACTTTCACATGTGTGATGGATTTAGGGAAATTTTAGCCCTTCTTCTCCTTCTCTTGCCTTGAGATGATCTCCAAGTAACTTCGGCTTGTAAGAGGGATCTTCTTCTTACCTAATTTCAGCCTTCTTGAGGTGATTGCACTTATGATCTGCTGTAGTATGATGAACCCTATTTTCCTCACACGTGTGAACAAGAATAGCCCAAAATAGACCGAAAATGATTTCGGTCCTTTTATCTTCTTGAATTCCTTTTTTTTCGCTTGATATGAGGCTTCTTCTTTACCCTTGATCAAGCTTCTTTATGAGTGAATGCGTGTCTTCTTGATGAGGCTAAGTGCCCTATATATAGCTTCCAGTCACTTCAAAATAGGCCGACTTGTCACTGTCCCTTGGTCGACTTGTCATTCTTTGGAAGGCTGACTTATCACTGTTTGGAATGCGGACTTGCTGCTTGCATCTTAACTTGGTCTTTAAGTGTCCTTTAACTCTATTTTGACTCAAATAATTTTCTTTACAATATGTGACATGCCTAAGAAGGGTCTTTCCTACATGACAATGAATTTCCTGACTTGTAGACTCAATGAAAAGCCCTAGAAGCTCTCAATGAGAGCTTGACTTATAAAATAAATTTCCCTTGAGCATGAAACCCATGACTCAGGAACAACAATAATAAATTTATTTTTCTCTTTACATTAAATACATAAAATCATGATTACATATGTCATTATGAATACATAACCTAGTTACATATTTCTACTCTCCCTCTTAGCTAGGGAGGTATTCATAATCCATAAAAGGTACTTGGACATTCTAAATCTAAAGAATTCTAATAAGAATATTCGAATTGGTGACCAACATGTTTAGCATCATACCAAACAACATGGTCACATAGCAAGGCCTTGAATAAAAACTCTATCTCTCCACAGGATGAGAACACAATGATGGTGAGAACAATCACTGATATATACCATCATTATTGTCTCTCAAGGCACATACCCCACTCGGGTGTTCACAGGGCATATCCTTCCAGGACTATTCTTATCTTGGATTCCCATTCCTCAAAGAATATCAGTCCTCTATGACTACTCTTATCTTGGATGCCCTACCTCATCCTCAAAGAGTATCAGATGCCATATGCTTATCCAATCCTCCATTCTTTCTTCACAATAAGAAGATAAGAATGATGTGTCTATCTCTCCCTCTTAACTAGGGAAGATATACCCATTCATATAAAGGAATGTACCCAAGCTCCCTCTCATCTAGGGACTTGTCCAAGCTCCCTCTTAACCAAGTACTTGCTTCCAAGCTTCCTCTTAACTAGGGACTTGTTTCCAATAACAATTTTCTTCCTTTGGTGGACATCATGGGACCTTTAGCTGTTTGTAGAGCTCCTCCTTTCGATGTCATGAATTTATTCTTCATCATTATGGAGCCTTCATATTTTATTTGTAGGGCATTGACCATCCATCACTTTCCTTCACGAACCATGTCAGTCATGTCATCCTTCTCTCCATTGGAAAGTGATCCTTTAGTCCACATCTAGCTTTTCTTCATACAACTACCTCTTCCAAGTCACCTTTCTTTCAAGATCTTCCATCCAACCACATGAGTGCTAGTTTTAGCTGACATCCACAACTCTCTTTCAGTAGCCCCTGTGTTAATCCATCCAAATGTTGTTCAAAAATAAAAATGAACATCAAGTCAAAGTTACCTTTTGTGATGGCCTTTCATCATGATATTTCCTTCTTGTAAGATTAACATCCTACATATTCATAGACATATCTCCAAGATTTCCAATGTCAAGGGTCCTTTTTCTTTTTAGAATTTATCAAAGCCTTCAAACCTTTCCCATGGAGATATCATACCAAATCCTTCTAGTCATCGGATGTTGATTCCTTATGTGATCATGGTTGCATCTTTCACGATCTCTTGTTTCTTTCTTCACATATTGCTTCCTAGGAACTTCATAGATCCTTCGTCTTTTTCAACCAACCTATATTCCATATGAGGATGTATTATGTTGATTTCATCTTAACAATATGTGAACCACGCCTTCATGCATCTTTCAAGGGAGGAGATCCCTTTTCTTTGATCATGCTCATGATGTAGAGCATTTACCCATGCAATCATATGATGAGATGACTTAATCAAATACATGCATACATACCTCTTTCCTTCTTTTGGTCATGTAGGTTTCCTTCTGCAACTTCATTTCCTTGCTCGAAAGTTCTTCAATCATGCTGCATTATTTTTTCATCATACCATCATCCTTTATGAATCCCATAAAAGATAGAATTCTTAGCGAGACACTTGCTTTTCATAAGAGAGGTGAACCTTCTAATGAAGATTCCAACAAAGGATCTTGATTATCCTCATCTTGCAAATGCCCCTTCCCAATGATGACGATGAATGATGAACTCTTTCTATATTCTAGATGACTTTATTCTATCAACAAGTACCACTTATGATTTCAATGAGGTTACCAAGAGCTATTTCCTTCTTATGACGATTACTACAACCATGTAGACTTCTACTTCAACTATCTTTAAAGCTTCTATAATGATGTCATGAGTGTTGAGAATTCAATAGGGAAATGTATATGTTAATTCTCTTAACTTGATAACTGTTTGTGTTAGCATTTTACTTATTATCTTTGATCTTTCTTATTTCAATGTGAAATATATCAAACAACTACCAAAACAGTAAGAACAATGACACAGTATGTAGGCTATAAGCCAAGGCCAAAACCCTTCCTCTTGAGGGGAAAACCTGAATAATATTTTCTTATCTTTCAGATCTTTCAATTGACAAATACCATGACCTAGACTTAGATAAATACCCTCCAAGATCAAGTCTTCCTTGAAATCCTTCTGCAATATCTTCGACCTCTAAGTAAATCCGAAATTTTGCCCCTAGCAACTGCTGCTGCTTCACTTGGAGACTTAGATATCGCTCTAACTGCTCTTCCTGACCTCGCTTGCCTTGATTTGAGCCTCAGGGCTAGTAGGAAACCCCAAGAGACCTTCGCTTGCCTTCTTTCTCTTCTTTCTTCAAAATCTAACCTTAGACTTTCCCAGTGTAGACACCCTAACTTCGCACTCCCGGAAGAAAGTAAAGAGACCCAAAACACTTCGAATTTTCTTGTGCTTCTTCTTCGCACTTCCTTTTTCGCCCTTCTACTGCTTCCTTCTTCATATGAGAAATGAGTGAGTGAATTGATCCAAATGGAGGATGAGTTTCTCTTATATATAGGCTTCCTTCAAGGGTGGGCGTGGCTCTTCATGTAGGCCGACTTGATCTTGGAGGTAATTTTACATTTTCAAGACAAAATAATTTTTCTTTTACAATTTACAATGTGCCCATAGGGTTTTCCATATATGAAAATGAATCTTATACCTAGGACAAACCCTAGAAGCACTCAATGGGTGATTGACCTATAAAATAAAAGAACTTGAGTATGAAACCTATGCTCTAATAATAATAATAATAATTTCTTTTTCATTATATATATATATATATATATATATATATATATATATATATATATATATATATATATATATATATATATAGATATATATATATAAGAATACATTTCATACTAATGAAGACTGATCCTAGTTACACATTTTTCAACACCCCCTTTTAACTAGGGAGGTATTCATAGGAGGTACATGGTCATTCTCAATTTGAAGAGATCTCATAAGAAGAGTCAGATTGGTAACCCATATGTATAACATCATAATAACCAGCATTGTCATATAGCAAGGCCTTGACTAACAACTCTTTCTCTCCACAAGATCTAAGCATAATGCTGGTGAGACCAATGATGTGTAGACACCATCATCATTGTCTCTCCAAGGTACATACCCCACCTAGGTGTTCCCAGAGTATGACCTCTCATTGGACTATTCTTATCTTGGGTAGCTAATCCCCAAATAATATCGGCCCACGACTACTCTTGTCTTGAATGCCCTACCACATTCTCAAAGAGTATCAAATGCCAGATGGTTACCCAACTGATGTAGCCTAAGCCGCATATACCCACACTATGCAAATAAAATTACATGATCTACTATGTCCCAGGAAATTTAAAAATTCCTTACTTGGTAAAACCTTCACAAGTCAAGGTTTAAGGCTCCTTCAATAAACTCTATGCGGAAACATTTCATTTAAATATCCCAACGGTTTCGACTATAGGTTATTTTCACCTCTGACACTTTTCAACCATACCCTGGCCTTTAGACTTTGGTTAAAACTCAAACTTAAACCATAATACATTAATCCTGCCTATTTCTATTATAACTTCCATATAATAGAAATATTTCATAACCCACACTTAAAACCTTACCTGTCTGCCATTACACAAACCTTCGCACGTATATCGATGCTCAACCTGCGCTTCAAATCTCCATTGTTGATCTGTCTCGCCCGATCCAACGACTATCACGTCGTCCGCTCGTCAACTAGTTTGGAAATCTCCATCGTCGATGTGACCCATCCAATCGAACGGCTATTGCACAATCTCGCGCAGATAATTGCACGACCGATATCAGGTCGAGAGCGCATGAGAAAAGTGGGTTTCCCTTTCCATCTTGTGCTATGTGTCACCCCTCAGGTTAATTGCGTGAAATTGTAGAATACCGTTTACCGCTTTGAGACCATGCGAGATACTGCTTATTGCCTACAGAGACTGCTCCATCCTTTTGCTAACACGTGGTTTTAATCTCCGCCATTCATCCTCTTGAATTTATTTTTCACGACTTAATCTTAGTCGTCTATCGCACACAATATCGTCTGTTGATTTGACTTATCCAATGGTTCCTGTGTACTATTACATTCTTTTGTTTCTTACTGTGAAATAGCCCATTCGTCTTTCTGTCTGTGTATTTTTTCTCGCCTTACGGTCTTCACTTGTTCTGATCTCGATCTCCACTTTATTACGCCTCTACACTTCCTTCATAAATCCTTAGGTTTTAGGAAAGCTTGCATTTATACCTTCGTTGTAACAATGAAAGTTTTCTCCAATACTATATGTGTGTAAACTCGTACACTCTTCTCTGCACTTCTTCTCTGATTCTACACACCTGCAAACCTATGTTACGCAGAATTACTCTAATCCACACACAGTTTATAATTCCATTAATCAATACACACCACACAACTCAGAAATCAAATTCTTTGTCTTTATAAATAATTCTTTACATAATGAATCTCTCTCTTCGGCTTGATTTTCTAATCAGTGGCCTTTTCCTTTCCTTCCCGTAGGCTTACAGTCAAACCTATCTAATCTCTGAACTCTAATTCTCACTCTAACTAACTAACTAACTCTCTCTATGCCTTTTAGGCTTACATTTATACAAAAGGTTTTGTAACCCATTTCTGGTTCAGATCCTTAATCTGCTCATCAAGTCCTAAAATCTCTCAATGATCCCTTGGGAATCTCAACAACTCAACTAAATCCTAAGGATTCTCTTTAATCCCCAAAATCATGAAACCAATTCCTAATCTAAGATTTACAATATTTCAAAATCTCTCAATCCTCACTAATCACTCATCATCACTCATGTTCTCCTACATTCAAGAACATTTACAAATATCCTCACAATATCTAATTAATTCCTATTCTAAATATCTCTCACAAACTTACTTGAAAACCCTTAATTTAATACTCAGGAAACCAACTCCCTTAAAACACAAGACCTCCTATGTCTACTAAAATACAATGATATTTTTGAGCTAAATGCTCCTGCATCACCAACCCTCCATTCTTTCTTCCCAAGTGAAGACAAGAATGCTGTGTCTATCCCTCCCTCTCAATTTGGGAGGACAAATCCACCAAACCAAGCTTCTCCCTTAAGTATACAAGCTTCTTGTTTGGAATTGATTTTGTCAATATGTCAGCTACCTACTCATCAGTGGAGATATATTGTAGCTGTACCACACCATTTTGTACTAGCTCTCGTATATAGTGATACTTGTTGTTGATATGCTTTGTCTTCCCATGAAACACTGGGTCCTCAGATAAACGAATACAACTAGTGTTATCACAACGTATCACTGTAGGGTTCATCGGTCCTTCAAATAAATCAGAAAACAACTTCCTTAACCAAATTGCTTCACGACTAACTTCACATGCTGCAACATATTCTGCCTCAACATTACTCAAAGCAACAATGTTTTGTTTTCTTCTCATTCATGAGGCCATAAATGATCCTAGACTAAAACATCCTCTTGTAGTGAGTCTTCCATCTTGTTCATTGCCTTCCCAATCAGAATTTGTATAACTAGTCAATTGAACATCATTCCCTCTATCATATTTCAGGCAATAGTTTATGGTTCCTCGCAAATATCTTAGGATATGTTTTGTTGCTATCCAATGATCATGTTTCAGCTCCACTTGGAATTGACTAAGTATATTTATTGCAAAACATATGTTTGGATGAGTATTCACCAAGTACATTAATGAGCCAATCAATTGTCTATATCTGGAAGGATCCACATGTCTTGATTCAGAACTCCTTAGCCTTTTCAAGGTTGTGATAATTGGAGTGGTCATCTCTTTATAGTCCATCATGTTGAACTTCTTCAAAATCTTGATCACGTACTTTTCTTGACCTAAATAGACTTCATTAGGTTCCTGCTAGACTTTTAGTCCCAGATAGTAATGCATCAACCCCATATCCTTCATGTCAAATTCTGCTTCCAGTTGATTCTTACATTCTTCAATTCAACCTTCTATACCTATAAAGAGAAGATCATCTACATTTAAAAGAATGATTACAGGTTCATTGTTTACAACCTTAATATAGAGGTTTGAGTTAGCAGAACTTTTTGTGAAGCTTAGCCTTTGTAGATATGCATCCATTCTAGCATACCATGCCTTTGGTGCTTGCTTGAGGCCATATAATGCTTTCTTTAATATGCAAACATATGCTTTCCTATATTTGATTTTGAATCCCAAGGGTTGTTCTATGTAGACTTCTTCATATATTATTCGATTCAGAAACGATGTCTTGACATCCATTTGGTGTATGTTCCATCCCATCGATGTTGCCAGAGAGATTAATGATCAAATTGTGGTGTATCTTGTTGTTAAAGAAAAAGTTTCTTCATAGTCGATGCCTTCAAGTTGAGAGAACCCTCTTGCCACAAATATTGCTTTATAATTATCTATACTTCCATCAGTTGTATTCTTGATCTTATATATCCATTTGGAAGTAACTACAGATTTGTCTTCAGGCCTAGGTAAAATCTCCCAGACTCCATTCTTCATTATAGATTGATATTCTTCATTCATGGAATCTTTCCATTCTCGATGTTCTATAGCCTCTTCAAAAGTGGATGGTTCTGCTTCTATTAATTTTTTCATGTATGCAACATACCTAGAGTATCTCTTGGGTCTTTTACTTTCTCTAAATGATCCTTGAGCTGCCCCATGACCTTCTACTTCAAGTAGTGTAGATTTAAACCAATTAGGTCTTTTCCTTGTTTCTTGAGTGACCACAGGTTGAATAGGTTCACTAGGTCCTTCTTCATCATGGTGAGATCCTTCTTCCTTGTCAACTTCTTCCTCAAACATAGGAAGTTCTTCGTCATCATAATGTATAGAAAGTTCTTTTTATTTCTTGAATGATACGCTCTCATAAAATATGACACCACGACTAAGTTCAATGTGATGTCTGTATTTCATATAGATTCTATAGGCTTTCGATGAGCTACTATACCCAACAAATATACCTTTCACACCGGAAGGATCCAACTTATTTCTCTTGTCCTTTGGTATATGAATATAAAAAGGACATCCAAATATTCATAGATGATCGATAGATGGCTTCTTCCGAGTGAACACTTCTTCCATAGCTTTATTGTCTAAAGATCTGTGAAGACATCTATTTTTTATGTAGACTTTTGTGTTAGTTGCCTCACCCCATAGAAACTTTGGTAGATCTTGGTCGTGTATCATTGCTTTTACACTTTCTTCAATGGATCTGTTTTTCCTTTCTGCAACTCCATTTTATTCGAGATTGTATGGAATTATCAACTCCCTCTTAATTCTAGATTCCTTACAGAATGCTATGATCTCCTTGGATGTATATTGTCCTCCATTATTAGATCTTAGTATCTTGATCCTTCTTTCTGTAAGGTTCTCCACTTTGGCTTTGAATTCTTGAAATTTAATAAATAATTCATCTTTGGTTTTCATTAAGTAAACCTAGGTCTTTCTTGAGTGATCATATATGAATGTGACATAATAAATATGTTTTCCAAGTGATTTTCGAGTCATAGGGCCACACACATCAAAGTGAATTAGATCCAATATTTCTTTTGATCGTGAAGCACTTCTTCCAAATGGGCTCTTGGTATTTTTTCCTAATGCACATCCTTCGTAGTAACCTTCATGATCCTCCCTTAGATTTGATATTCAATCTACTTTGGAATTTAGGGTTAGAAGGATTTTGAAATGTAGATGACCAAACCTTCTGTGCCAAAGTTCACATGGACTAATCTCAGTGTGAACTAGGGCATGATTTATGAGAGATATTAATCTGTAAAGCCTTCCTTCTCAGACACAAATCACTTTAGCTTGTTATATGCTTGAGTCTTTTTCCCATACAACTACCTTTCCATCAATGAAGGCTACTCTATCTCCTTTATCTTCTAAGCTTGAAATGGAAAGTAGATTTTTGTGCAAACTTGCACAAACATAATGTTGTTGAGGTGGATGTTGCTTCCATATTCTAGCTTTAAGGATGATGATCCAATGCCTTTCACATGATAGCTCTTTTTGTCTCCAAGTTCCATAGAGTAAGCACATTTTCCTTTTGATAAGGTCTTATATTGGTGAGAGTGGCCAGTCACGTGCCTTGATGCACTGCTATCAATTACCCAGCTGTCTTTGTCTTGAAATGTCCTAGAGAGAGCCGAGAAGATCCTTCATCCTTTTCTATGATTGATTCCTTCTTTGAATATAATCTAAGACTCCATACCTTTGTGATGCTTTTCTTGATATGGCCTTCAATCCTTTTGATGACCTTATTCATTGTAGACGAGGTCTTCATGATGCCCTTAGATAACCAAAGTTCTGATACCATGTTGAGAATTTAATAGGGAAATGTATATGTTAATTCTCTTAAATTGACGACTTCTTGTGTTATATTTTTACTTATTAGCTTTGATATTTCTTATTTCGATGTGGAATACATCAAACAAATACCAAAACAGTAAGAACAATGACATAATATGTAGGCTACAAGCCAGGGCCAAAACCCCTCCTCTTGAGGGGAAAAACCAAATAATCTCTTCTTATCTTTCAGATATTTCAATTGAAGAATACCATGGCCTAGACTCAGATAAATACCCTCCAATACCAAGTATTCCTCAGCCTCCTACTACAATACCTTCGACCTCCTTTTAAATTTGAAATTCTTCCCCTGGAAACTATTGCTGCTTCACTAGGAGACTTCGATCTCCCTCTAACTGCTCTTCCCTTGACCTCGCTTGCCTTTATTTGATTCTTAGGGCTAGTAAGAAACCCAAAGATACCTTCTCTTCCCTTCTTACTCTTCTTACTTCAAAATTGAACCTTATACTTGCCTAGTGCAAAAACCCTAACTTCGCACTCCCAACGAAAGTAGAGAGACCCAAAACACTTCAACTTTTCTTGTGCTTCTTCTTCGCACTTCCTTCTGCATCCTTCTTCTTCTTCCTTCTTCGTATCAGATATGAGTGAGTGAATTGATCCAAATGGAGGATGATTTCCTCTTATAAATAGGCTTCCTTCAAGGGTGGACGTGGCTCTTCATGTAGGCCGACTTGGCAACTTATGCAGGCCAACTTTATCTTGGAAGTAATTTGACATTTTCGAGACAAAATAAATTTTCTTTTAAAATTTGCAATGTGCCCATAGGGTCTTCCATATATGAAAATGAATGTTATACCTAGGTCAAACCCTAGAAGAACTCAATGGGTGCTTGACCTATAAAATAAAAGAACTTGAGCATGAAACCTATACTCTAATAAAAATAATAATGATTTCTTTTTCATTTTATATATAAAAGAATACATTTCATACTAATGAAGACCGATCCTAGGAATAATTGTTCTTGGAGGGTATTTATCTGAGTCTAGGTCATGGTATTTGTCAATTGAAAGATCTGAAAGATAAGAAGAGATTATTCGGGTTTTCCCCTCAAGAGGAGGGGTTTTGGCCCTGCCTTGTAGCCTATATATTGTGTCATTGTTCTTACTATTTTGGTAGCTGTTTGATGTATTTCGCATTGAAATAAGAAAGATCAAAGATAATAAGTAAAAATATAAACAAGAAGTTATCAAGTTAAGAGAATTAACGTATACATTTCCATCCCTTAAAATGATGTATCCCATCATGCTTATAATGTTTCCTATCATGATAGCTATTTAAAACTAAAAAGAACTTGGTGGAGGGGATTATCTTATTCATAGTATATATCTTTCACTTCCTCCTTATTTGATTTATTCTTTTCAACTTCTTCCACTTCTTCGGTGACATGCGATTCATCTCTTCCTCTTTTGTTGTTGTCCTTCTTTAGCTTAGGACAATATTTCTTGTAGTGTCCATATTCCTGACAACCATAACATTGAATCATTGACATATTCTTCTTGTTTTTATGAGGACCAAACTTCCCAAACTTTCATTTTCTTTTAGCCATGGTAGAAAATGCTTGAACTTTCTCGTTTGATCCTACATCGTTTTTTCCCTTCAACCTGGTTTCTTCAATCTTACATAATGATCAGAGTTCATTGAATAGGGTAGCTTCCTTCTTTCCATAGATGCTTGATGTGAAGTTTCCCCATTCCTCTAGTAGTTCATTGAGCACTATGGTGGCAATTTCTTTATTAGACATTATTTCTTCCAACTCTTGCAGTTGGTATCAAATTTCTGACACCCTCATAAATTATGAGGCTATTCCTTCTTCCTTTGATATATTCATCTTTTATAGTTCTTGTTTTAATGATATCTCTTCTCCTATAGTACTTACGGAGAAAAATTCTACTAGTTTCTCAAATATTTCTTTTGATGTCTCCAAATTTTATACACATGGTATGAGGGGATCTTTGATGGATTCTATAAGGATCCTTAGATCCCTTACTTTCCCTTTCATGTACTTCGATAGAGCTTGAGATTATTCCTTTGGAGGTTTAGTGATTGAACTCTTAACATGACCAATGACTTCGTTTTCTATGAGGATCAAATCAGTCCTCTTCTTCCATGCAAGAAAGTTTGATGACCCAACCAATTTGTCGCTTTCCTTGAAAAATGAAGTCATTTTTATAGTAGATTTAGTCATAAATATAAAGGTACTTACTTGTCAAGTGAAGATGCTTCTTGATGACAATATCTTCAACCTGATGCTTTCTTGATTCTAATGATGATGTAGATAATAGAAGATGTCTTCCTTCAAAAGTGATACTTCAAAGAGAGGGAGATTGCCTTGATTCCTTGATGATGATGACAATTCTTCTACCTGCTTCCCTTGGATGTAGAGACTTCAAGATGCTTCAATTTGCAGTCCTTTCTTTGAGTAGAGTTAGGGTCTTTGGGGCCTTCTTTTCCTTGAGGTGACGATTGTGCGAGGTCCCTAAGAATGTTTCAAGTGTAGAATCCTTCTTTGAACAAAATAGGGTTTTGAGGTCTTGTTTTAGTAACTTCCTAAGATGATGATCTAATCCTTGTCCTTGTGGTGCCTTTGAGATGAGAAGTCCTTCTTGATGATTGATTCTCTTGATGATCTTCTAATGCTTCGACCCTTGAGTGTCCTTCTTTAAGCTGTCTTTCCTAGTCTTTTCACCTTAGCTCTGATACCATGTTGAGAAATATAGGGGAAGCAACATTGTATGATTTCTCTTTCCTTGATAACTTCTTGTGGTATATTTTTACTTAACTTAATTAGCTTCTTCTTTCACTTGTTGGGTCCCTATAATACTAGTGATTACCCCATTACTATTGTAGTTGTATCCCTTATTAATATTCTTGTGCCCCTATTGCCCCCATATTGTTATTGTTGTGCCCCATAGAATCCCTCTATTGTTATTTTTGTGGCTTTATATTATTATTGTTAGGTCGGCTGGGTTATATTGTGACTCCTTAGACTCCTATATATAGAAATGAGGTTTTGTCATTTGAATCATCCAAGAATTCCTCATTTATTTAATGTAAAGGAGGTTTCCCCCTAGAAGAGGCCGAATTCTAAGGCGTGGATCTCTCTTTTCTATCTTTTTGTGAGCTGGTTTCATAACATTTGGTATCAGAGCTTTGGATTCTAGGGTTTCGCTGCTCCAAATAGGTCATCGTGGAATTTTCGCTATAACTTTTTTTCTGTGACGTTTCAGAAGCTAAAAAAAAACCCATTTGAGAAGAAATTTCGGTGAATCTCGGGTCCAAATTTCAGATCTTTTCGCACTATATTTGCGGAGATATGATCTGAGGAAGTTGGTCCTTTTGCAGACTCCTGAATTACATTCAAAACAGGTGACCTGGGGAAAATCGTCATAAATTTCTCTTTGAGCATCAGATTGAAATTTCATAAGATGGTATAGAAAGAGGATAGACTGTAGTTTCTTTTATATCTTTTTCAGATCCAAAGGTCGAAACAGTGACTCGTGGTACGTCGTACAAGTTCGCTCTACTGAACTAGTCTATAATAAGGTCATCTTGGTAGATTATGCATAACTCTTCGTTGGAGAATCTAACTTGGATCAGACTGGTGGCATTGGAAAGAGGACATAGAGGGCTACTACAGATCACAATTTTAGAACTGGATGATCTGAAATTGTAGAAATACATCA
Source organism: Pinus tabuliformis (assembly GCA_031772625.1). NCBI lineage: Eukaryota > Viridiplantae > Streptophyta > Pinopsida > Pinales > Pinaceae > Pinus > Pinus tabuliformis. Next base: position 1,203,770,802 of record CM062817.1, on the reverse strand, counting down.
GATTCAATATCAAGCTTCTACAAAGTGAAAAAAAGGTGTGTAGTTTTTTAAAATTTTTGCATAAGCTTGGTTTGAAAAATTAGTTTGAATCGGTAATTGATGTCCCGAGGAAAGAAAATGCAAACACCTAGTAAGAAACCTGAAAGATCTAGTATGACTTATGAAGAAGAGGAAGAAATGCAACATGATATATCAAAATTACGAGACCAAGTGCAACAAGTGTCACTTGCACAAAAAGCAACAGAATCTAAGATGGATGGTTTAAGGAAAGATGTAGAAGCTAAGATGGATGGTTTAAAGAAAGGTGTAGAAGCTAAGATGGATTGTTCAAAGAAAGGCGTAGAAGCTAAGATGGATGGCATGGAAGCTAAGATGAATGGCATGGACGCTAAAATTGATGGCATGGATGATAAGATGGAAGAATCGAAGATAAATATGAATAAGTTGCTACAAGAAATGGTCACTAATGGTGAAAGGGTAGTAAAGGAAACTCATGATGAGAACAAAAGAAATTTTAATCATGACTCCGTAGACTCTAATGTTGGATCAAAGACCCACCATATTCCAAAAGTCGATATGAGGAAGTTTGATGGCAAGGATCCTGCAACATGGATATTACAGATGGAGCAACTTTTCGATCTCAATAATGTGCAAAACACACAAAAGGTACGTATTGCAACTTCATATTTGGAACCAAATCCGTTTGTATGGTATCAATGGCTTTTCTCTCGTAAACAAATTATCACTTGGGCAATTTTTACGGAAGAATTGACAGCACATTATGAGGATACAAAAAGAAACACTTTTTTTAGCCAATTGATAAGTCTCAAACAAAAGGGTTCAATAATGGAGCATGTTGAGGAGTTCCAAAAATTGAACATAAGGGTAAAAAATATTCCAGAGGAGCATAGGATTGATGTGTTCATAGGGACTTTAAAGGATAATATCCAACATGATGTTCGCCTTTGGGAACCTGATTCATTAGAGAAGGCATTTAGGTTAGCAAGAAAAATGGAAAGAAAAATTATGGCAACCAAAGCATACCACTCACAACTATAAAGATGGAAGTGTTGTTGCCCCTAGTCTTCCACAACCTATCAGGTTGACACCACAAAAATTGGAAGAAAAAAGAGCAAAAGGGCTTTGTTACAGCTGTGATAGCAAATACACTAAAGGTCATAAGTGTGTTGAGAAGAAATTATTCTACATAGATTGTAAAGAGGAAGAAGAAAAGGAGCAAGAAAGGTCAAAAGAAGAGGATATACTCCAAGAACAAAGCCTAGATAAAGAAGAAATGAATCCGACCATATCTTGTAATGCATTGGCAGGAATTACCACTCCTTAAACCATCAAGATAGAAGGACAAATCAAGAAGAAAAAGGTAATAGTGTTGATTGATTCAGGAAGTACCCACAATTTTATTCATTGTAAGGTAGCAAAAGAATTGAATTGCTTCTTACATCCAGCACCAGAGTGTCAAGTGATGGTTGCAAATGGAGGAACAATAAATTGCTCTGGAAAGTGCCATAATATCAAGCTATCCATGGGAGAATATGTATTGACTAGCCCAATGCTTTCCATTCCAATGGGAGGTGCTGATGTTGTACTAGGAGTCTAATGGCTACAATCCTTGGGTACAATAGCTTTTAATTTTCAAGAACTTTTCATGAAATTTTCTGTGGAAGGAAAGGAAGTTGAATTAAGGGGTATTGCAGGGAAACTAGGAAAGATAATCAGCTCTAACGGTATGACAAAGCTTCTAAAAAAGGAACAAAGAGGTGTAATTGCACAATTATGTTCACTAGATGTTTCCACATTGGAATCATCTATTTCTCCAAATCTCCAAAATGTCTTGGAAAATCATTCCAAGGTATTTGAGACTCCCAAAGGTCTCCCACCTATTCGTGATCATGAGTCATGCTATTCATCTAATTCCAGGAAGTGTTCCTCCAAACATCAGGCCGTACAGATATCCCTATGCCCAAAAGAGTGAAATTGAACATATGGTTGCAGAAATGCTAGAGGCTGGTATAATTCAACCGAGTCAAAGTTCTTTCTCTGCTCCAGTAGTATTGGTGCACAAGAAGGATGGATCATGGCGCATGTGTTCGGATTATAGGGAGCTCAAAAAGCTCACTATGAAAGATAAGTTTCCCATTCTAGTCATTGATGAATTACTGGATGAATTGCATGGATCAATTTACTTCATCAAGTTGGATCTTCGTTCAGGATATCATCAAATCAGAACGAAGACTGAAGACATTCCAAAAACAACATTTAGAACTCATGAGGGTCATTATGAATTTTTGGTCATGCCTTTTGGCCTTACCAATGCACCTTCAACATTTCAAGGTTTGATGAATTCCATTTTCAAACCATTCCTTAGAAAATTTGTGTTAGTATTTTTTGATGATATACTAATCTATAGCAAGTCTTGGAAGGATCATGTTGAACATGTTGACAGGGTGCTACAATTATTAGAGGAGAAACAATTATATGCAAAAAGATCGAAATGTTTCTTTGGAGTACAAGAAGTGGAATATCTGGGTCATATTGTATCTCATGAAGGAGTTAAGGTAGACCCTAGCAAAATTAAAGCCATTAAGGAATGGAAAATCCCCACATCCATAAAGCATCTGCGAGGATTTCTCGGGTTGACAGGGTATAATCGCAAGTTTGTTAAGAATTATGGGAGAATAGCAGCACCTCTAACAACATTATTGAAGAAAGATGCATTTTCATGGAATCCAGAAGCAACAAAGGCCTTCGAGCATCTTAGAGAGGCAATGTGCCAAGCACCGGTCTTAGCTACACCAGACTTCACAAAAACCTTTACTGTGGAATGTGATGCTTCAAGAAATGGAATTGGTGCTGTTTTAATGCAAGCTGAAAGACCCATTGCTTTCGAAAGTCGTCCAAACAAGGGAAAGTTTTTACACAAAGCTATTTATGAGAAGGAAATGTTGGCAATACTCCATGCACTTAAGAAATGGCGACCCTACCTAATGGGAAGACACTTCAAGGTAAAAATGGATCATGATAGCCTTAAATACTTTTTAGAAAAAATATTATCCTCTGAAGAGCAACAAAAGTGGGTCACAAAGATGTTGGGTTATGAATTTGAAATCATCTACAAAAAAGGGAAGCAAAATGTGGTGGTAGATGCACTCTCAAGAAAGGATGAGGATGTGGAAGCATTGTTTTGCGCCATTTCTATTATCCAACCAGATTGGATAAACGAAGCAAGGGAGGAATGGAAGAATGACGAAGAAGTGCAGGCACTTATTCGAAAGTTACAACAAGACTCCAGTACGTCTGATACATTTAGCTGGAAAAATGATTCGTTATGGTACAAAGATCGCTTATACCTCTGTAATAATTCCCTGCTAAAACAAAAGATTTTTATGGAATTGAACACTTCTCCCTTAGGAGGGCACTCAGGATTTTTAAAAACTTACCACAGGGTTAAGAAGGAATTTTTTGGGAGGGCCTTAAATCAGATATTCAAAAGTTTGTGGCGGAATGTTTGGTTTGCCAATAAAATAAAGTTGAAAGAATTAAGACACCGGGTCTATTACAACCTTTATCCATTCCAAGCCAATGTTGGGAGGAGGTTTCAATGGATTTTATCACAGGTTTACCCAAGTCTGAGGGAAAGAGTGTCATCATGGTGGTAGTTGACATACTTACCAAGTATGCACACTTTTGTGCATTATCACATCCATTTAAAGCCAGCACAATTTCTACTGCATTTATGGAAACAATTCAAAAGCTACATGGAAACCCAAAGATTATTGTAAGTGATAGAGATCCCATTTTCACTGGAAATTTTTGGACAGAATTATTTTCTTGTCTTGGTACTCAGTTAGCTCATAGCTCATCTTATCATCCTCAATCTGATGGACAAACTGAGATAGTAAACAAATGTTTGGAAGGATATCTTCGTTGCTTTGTATCTGATAAATAGACACAATGGGTCAAATGGTTGCCTCTAGTTGAATGGTGGTATAACACTTCCTTCCATACAGCAACAAAAATGACCCCATTTATGGCACTTTATGGATATCAGCCACCATCCATCACATCATATTTAAGAGAAAATTCTAAGGTTCAAGCAGTGGAACATCACATTGAACATCAACAACATGTCCTCCAACTCTTAAAAGATAACCTCGTGTTGGCACATAATAGAATGAAACAACAGGCAGATCAACATTGCAACGAAAGAAGTTTTGATGTAGGTGATTGGGTATTCCTACGGCTACAACCATATAAGCAAATGTTCGTCAAGCAAGCTAAGAAGGATAATAAATTACCACCAAAGTATTATGGTCTGTACAAGGTGTTGCAAAAGATTGGTACTATGGCATACAAATTGGAGCTTCCTGCAGCTTCTCGATTGCACCTAGTTTTCCATGTTTCATGTTTAAAGAAGGTTATAGGCAACAAGCTCCCAGTTCAAACAATATTTCCAGAACTTGACGAGGAAGGAAAAATTATATTGGAACCAGAAGCAGTCACAGAAACAAGAACTCGACAGTTACAAAATCGATCAATTTCGGAGTATCTTATCAAGTGGAAGAACTTATTCGCTGAAGATTCCACATGGGAGGATGATAATTTTATATAGAAGCATCCAGAACTACTGAAGCGTTGAGAACAACACTTTTTTGAAGGATAGGGGCATGTTGGGTCCCTATAATACTAGTGATTACCCCATTACTATTGTAGTTGTATCCCTTATTAATATTGTTGTGCCCCTATTACCCCCATATTGTTATTACTGTGCCCCATAGAATTCCTCTATTGTTATTTTTGTGGCTTTATATTATTATTGTTAGGTCGGCTGGGTTATATTGTGACTCCTTAGACTCCTATATATAGAAAGGAGGTTTTGTCATTTGAATCATCCAAGAATTGCTCATTTATGTAATGTAAAGGAGATTTCCCCCTCGAAGAGGCTGAATTCTAAGGCGTGGATCTCTCTTTTCTATCTTTTTGTGAGCTAGTTTCATAACAATTTTCTTCATCAAACAACTACCAAACCATAAGGAACAATAAGACAAAGGACAGAAGATATAGGTGATCATCTAGGGCCAAAACTTCTCCACTTGAGATGAAAACCCACTAGAATTCTCCTTCTTATAGAATCTTCAATTGACAAATTCCATGACCTAGACCCTTGACCAATACTTCTCCAAGACCAAGTCAAACCTTTACTTTTTCTTGACAAGTCAAACAAAGTAAATCTTTCCCTAATACTGCTGCAACTACTTCTCGGTCCTCACCTTCGGTCCGGCAACACTAAACTGTAATTTTTGGCCTCTTTTCCTGTGTTTTTGCCTCCTACAACTTTCCCACGTGTGATGGAATTAGGGAAATTTTATCCCTTCTTCTCCCGTGCTTGCCTTGAGCTGATCTCCAAGTAACTTCAACTTGCAAGAGGGATCTTCTTCTTACTTAGTTTCGACCTTCTTAAGGTGACTTTACTTTTGATTTGCTATAGTAAGATGAGCTGTAGTTTCCTTTCACGAGTGAACAAGAATAGCCCAAAACAAACCCAAAATTACTTCGATCCTTTTATCTTCTTGAATTTCTCTTTCTTGCTTGATATGAGGCTTATTATTTACCTTTGATCGAGCTCCTTGATGAGTGAATACGTGTCTTCTTGAATGAGGCCGAGTGCCCTATACATGGGCTTCCAGTTACTTCAAAATAGACCGACTTGTCACTATCCTTAGGTTGACTTGTCACTGTATGGAAGGCTGACTTGTCACTGTTTGGAAGGATGGCTTGTTGCTTGCATCTTAACTTGGTATTGGAGGGTCCTTTGACTCTATTTTGACTCAAATAGTTTTCTTTACAATATGTGACATGCCCAAGAAGGGTCTTTCATACATGACAATGAATTTCTTGACTTGTAGACTCAATAACAAGCCCTAGAAGCTCTCAATGGGAGCTTGACCTATAAAATAATTTTCCTTTAAGCATGAAACCCATGACTCAAGAACAACAATTATAAATTTATTTTTCTCTTTACATTGAATACATAAAATCATGATTACAATGTCATTATCAAGACCAAACCTAGTTACATATTTCAATACTAAGGAAGAGTTTTTACTCTAAAGAGGATTGTATCTCGTTTGAAAAGAATGATGGATATGCTTCTGATATTGATAAATAAGAATTCCCATTCACAATCATGGATATAATGTCTATTGATATACAAAGTGAATACAACCAGAAAGAAAAATCAAATTTATAATAAGACATTGATGGGGAGGTGAATATTGAAGTAAAACTTATTATTGCTGAGAAGAAATACACAAGTTTAGGGGAAAGAACAAAAAGAAGAAGAAACAATTTCAAAAATTTGAAAAAATGATCATGATCTTGATGAAACATAAAAAAAAAATTATGATCATGAAGACACAACTAGAATAGGCAAAAATCATAAGTAGTGGTGAGAAGCCAACTAAAAGAAAAGGAATAAAATTGCAAGAAGGTAGAAGCTGAAATAACATATTTCCTTAAGAGATAAACTAGAGAAAATAATTGATCAATTGAATAGAATCTTGAAGTTTGGAAAGAGTGTTGAAATCTTAGATAATGTTCTTAGTTTCCAATCGTTACCATTCATGAATACAAGTATTGGTTATGACGCAAAATGAAAGACCCCCGAGGGAGATGTAAGCATTAAGGTCACATAGCTATTAGAAAAGGAAAATAAGAAAAGCCTAAAAGCTATGCTAATATTATCAAAGGCTCCATCAACAATGAAAGAAACAACAAGAAAGGGAATGCAAACCAACATAAACCTATTTTTCCTTACAATAACAACATGAATGAATTTAGAAGAATTGTTCCACCAAGAATGCCTTTCTCAACCCATTACCAAAATCTGTTGGAAATTATTTTTCTTGTAATAATTTTTGTCATAAAGTAATAGACTCTCGAACTTATGCAATAAGTTATGTGAGAGATAGAAATAAAGGATCTTATAAGACATCAAAGAATGATCATGTGAGCAACAAAGTTAGGAGTTCTCATGGGTTTGTTGATAGAAACTACAATTTATTTGCTCCCCCACGTGATTACAATACAAAATGTTATAAGTGCAATAACTATGGACACATATCACATGAGTGTAGAAGAAAAATAATAAAATATTTTAAACAAAACAAGGAATAAAATTTTCTTACCAGGGATAAAGAAGAGTACATAAGGGCTGGAAAAGGAAGCAAGGAGGACATGAAAATGAAGAAGGTGGACTTGAATTGTATGTTCAAAACAAAGGAAGTCAATGTTACATTGATAATGGATGTTAAAATTTTCATCTTAAAGGATAAAAAGAGACAACATTATCTTTGGGGATAATGCTTTTACAAGGATAGTTGGAAAAATTACAGCTAGCCTTGATGATAGAAAGACTAAAACACATAATGTCATGTATGTTGAAGGGTTAAATATATTGTATTAAGTGTCATGAAACGTGTGATCGAGATTACAACCTCACATTTCATTCTAAAGGATGTGAGATAAGGAAAACAGGTTTAGGAATATTAGTGGAAAATGCAAACAAAACCCTATGTAATGTATATGTCCTCAATGAAGTCAAACAAGAAAAATGTTGTATGGGACAAGTAGATGAAAGTTGGTTATGGCAAAAAGGATGGGTCATATAAACTTTGACAATCTAGTAAAAATCAACAAGACACAAACAATAAGAGATATGCCAAGTATCTCAAAACCTACAAACATGATTTGTAAGCCATGTTAGCACTGAAAGCAGATGAGAGTTAGTTTCAAAATAAAGGAATACTCAACATCAAGCCATTGATACTTGTATAAATATACCTTTGTAGGCCAACAAGAACACAAACTTTAAAAGTGAGAGTTATTTTATGTTGCTTATTAATGATTACACAAGAATGAAATAGGTTAAATTTCTTAAAGAAAAATCTAAAGCATTTAAGAAGTCTAGAGCTTTGAAAGTCCTAGTTGAAAATGAGATTGATTTAAAAATCATTTGCTTATGAACAGATAGAGAAGGTCAGTTTACCTCTAATAAATCAGGGAATCAAAAGAAATTTTTTGGTAGCAAGGACTCCATAGAAAAATGGAGTTGTAGAAAGGAATAACATAACTGTATGGGAAATGCTAGAACAATGTTGAATGAAGCCAAACTACCAGACACCTTTTGGGGAGAAGAAATGCACAACAATTTACATTTTAAATAGAGCACAAATTAGAGTGAAAACATGACAACTTATGAATTATGTAAAGGTAGACCAACTACAGTCAAATACTTCAAAGCATTTGGGAGCAAGTGCTATATAAAGATAAATGAAAATAATTTATGTGAGTTTTATTCTAGAACAAATGGAGGTATATTTCTTGGCTATGAATATGGAAGCAAGGCCTATAAATATTACAATAAAAGACTACGAAAGGTGGTAGAAAGTATTGATGTAAGGTTGGATGAAGCAATAACTCAAAAAAAAGAGCAACAAACAAATGGGAATCCTGAGGAGACAATCTATTGAGAACAAGAAATAGAAGAAGAAGATGAATAAGGAAATTGAGACTTGTCCAAAAGTATCACCTAGAAAAACACATTTTTGGTGATATAGATACAAGAGTTCATATTATAAGAGGTTTGGTAAGTACATCAAAACAAATAAATTTTTCTTTACTACCCAAAATAGAGCCCAAGAAATTTACACAAGCTAGTGAAGATAAACATTGGGAAATGCTACGAAAGAAGACTAAATCAAAGTGAGAAGAATGAGACATGGAAACCTGTGCCCAAAACAAAAGACAAGAATGTGATTGGCACCAAATGGGTCTTTAGAAACAAGTAGAATGCAGATGGAAAAGTAGTAAGAAATAAAACAAGGATTTTTGGTAAAGACTATGATCAAGTTTGAGAGTATTGACTTTGAAGAAACCTTTGCTCCGATTGCAAGATTAGAAGCAATTAGAATGATTTTGACATTTTCATGTTTCAAGAACTTCAAATTATATCAAATGGATGTCAATTCAACCTTTCTAAATTGAAATACAAAAGAAGCATACATTGAACAACTAGAAAAATTTGAATTGTCAAAAAATGAAGATCATGTATGCACACTGAAGAAAAAACTCTATGGACTAAAGCAAGCTCCTAGAGGTTGATATTCAAGACTTGAAAAATACCCACAACAACAAGGTTTCAGAAGAGAAGGTGCTATTGTAGAAAATTGTATTTATGTTAACCTTTGTGGTTTATGTAGATATTATCATTTTTGGAATTAATGCTGATAGACTAAGTCAAAACTTTGCAGAATAAATGCAAAAATAATTTGAGATGTCCATGGTTGGAGATTTTCAATTCTTTCTAGGTTTGTGTATTTCTCAATCCAGCAAAGGCATATTCATTTCTCAGAAAAAACACATCAAGGAGATGGAACACTATGCACCTGTTAGTACAACCATGATCAGATGATGTAAATTGAGCAAAGATGATTTATCCTTGAAAGAAAATCAAAGATTGTTCAGTTCAATGATTAGAAACAATTAGTAGGATTGGTTGCAAGATTTCAATCTGGACCAAAAGAGACATGTGTAAGAAGCAAAAAGAATATTTGGATATCTGAAGTGCACATTGGACTTTGGTTTGTGGTATCAAGAAGTAAGGACTTCAATATATCAACATATACATATGTAGATTGGGTAAGAAGTATTGATGACAAGAAAAGTACAACAAATAGAGGAGCATTCTTTCTAGGAAACTAACTAGTATCATGGTTGAGTAAGAAGAAAAATTCAATCTCTCCAAACATAGTATAAGATGAATATATTGCAACAACAACATGTTGTGCACAAGTTCTATGGATGAAGAAGACACTAAAGGATATCTAGGTAGAATATGATCAACTAATCTCAATCATCTGCAACAACATAAGCTACAATCAACATTTCAAAGAATATTTTTATGCAATCAAAGACAAAGAATATTACCATAAAGTACCACTTCATAAGAGAATAGGTAACTGAATAAAGTTTTAAGTTGGAATACATTGGCACCAAGGAACATGTAAACATTTTTACCAAACCACTTTTGAGAAGAAAATTTGAATATTTTAGATAGAAGCTGGAAGTGATATCCCTCTCATCTTGTTAGTAAAGGAAATCACAAGATCAGAGGGAGCAACCCTTTTCCATTGATGTCAAAGGGGGAGAAGTTGTAGACAAAGGAATAATTCTAGACACAAGGAGAGTTGTAGACAAAGGGAGTACTATAATATTGTTGCAGAATTGACTAAGGGTTCCTATCATTGAAAAAGGGGAAAATTGTTGTAAATATTGTTTTCATTATGTCAAAGGTAGGGGGAGACTACAAATATCTTGGATAAATTTTACAAAATGGAGGTTGTTGGAAATATATTTTTTCGGGTTTTTGTTGCCTAATTTGGATACCCTATATTTGAAGGCCTTTTACTCTAAATACCTTGCTCAAATGGGAGCATATGATATATGGTTGAAAATATTATTCCGATTTATTTCCAATGGTATATGGAACTCCCTATAACTCGATAAGAATGAGGAGATATGAAAGATTATGTCAGGTTGGCCCAACTAGAAAATATAGGTTGACCTAGCCAGTTTTACAAGTTAAGTCGACCCCATAAGTGAACACAAAAGCACTATAAATAAAGGATATATGAGTGAATTTGAATATCATCCAAGAAATATGATATCTTGGGTGTGCAAGAGAACCCGAAGAATACTCTTGGGGTTTTAAAGGTGGAGAAAAAATGTGATTTGTGGAGTGAACAAGACATCTTAGCATTTTTTCTATAAAATTTCTTCTAAGATATTTTAGATTGTGAAATTTTGAGGAGATAGAGGCAAGATATTCATGTGCATATGGTAAAAATTTTAGGCATTAGTCTTCTATACTTTATGAGATAAAACACTATGGTGTTGGAAATACTGAGAGGGGCGTGAATCAATATTTCTTTTCAATTGTAATTTTACCAGTTAGATTTTTCACAATTTAAATCAAATCAAAGTATAATAATTGTATTATTAATAAAAAAGGAATTGTATACAATATAAATATGTTCCCAAGATCCAAATTGGTTTTGATGAGGCTCCGACCTCTAGGGCTTCAACCCTATCTATCCAAGGCACCAATCTTGAGTTTAGGAGCACCAACTCCAAGGACACCAATCCTATGAGTGCTTTGTATTAATGAATATGTAATGAGAATATTCACATATCACTTCACTTCATTAGTTTGTCAAATATATCATTGCTGCTAGCTCAACCACCTTGTATCATCCTTATAAGTTGTCCAGTCATAGAAATGCCATGTATTCAACCTCCGTCCCATAGGAAAATTCAATACTTGTTGGTCCACACAAGTATCTTTTTAGATTAGCCCTTTACATAAGTTACACCATTGTCCTGAACAATTGTTGCCCATAATTTTCAAAGTAAATTGATATGAACTGTCCAAAATTTTCTACAAAAGAAATAACCCTGCAATTGTTAATGAATACTGAAGAGGACACCTAGTCAATGTCCAATTTAAGTTGAGAGATCGCTATTTGCAGTAGCACTGTCTGCAGTCAAGGTAGATGTTAATCAGCAGTTTAGAGGAGGACTGTCATCACACTAGCTTGCAATGTTGTTGCTGTAGTAGCCTCCAAACAACACTGTGGTAGCCACAATATATGTCCGCACTGCAGCCAAAAGAAAGGTATTTATAACCCAAAGCACAAACCTTATTCCAGACCTTAATCCATAGTCATAGCAATTAGAAAGCTTGAACCATAGTCCGCAGTTCTGAGCAAGGTATTATACCCCAACCACAGACCTTACTCTGCCCTAATCCATAGTCAAACTAGTTCACAATTCTGAGTAATATTTTGCAGTTCAGAGCAAGTTTTATAACCCTAAACGGAGACCTTATTCCACCATAATCTGTAGTCAAGGTAATCCACAATTCTAAGCTTGTATAGTTCACAAGATGTGAACTTTCCGTGTCCTTCTTTTCTTAATGAATTCGAACTTGTTTGTCCTATAAAAGTGCGAAGTTCCTATATATATATATATATATATATATATATATATATATATATATATATATACACTCTTCTTTGCATGAAAAAAACAAAGGGATGTGTCTCCTAGATAAGCCAACCTGAGTTTGACAAGTTCAGGTCAACTTACTGACCAAAATTATACCCTTATCTTTAAAAAATCATATCTCTTAAAATATTTGGAGTTTTGAGGCATGTGAGAGCTCATTAGAAAGCTAAAAATATGATCTAAAATATGGTATGGGTCTCATGATGATATTCTTCCTCTAAGATGGAGAAAAAAATTATTTAATGTGACTGATCATAATTAGTGTAGAAATGGAGGCAGGGTAGAGTGTCTTTGAGTGTTGGGCTTCTTCATCGTTTGGTTCCTTCATTGATTGCCACCATGTCCCTGCCTTCAATAATATATTGAAATCAATGAAACTAGATTAACAATCTCCCCCTTTGTCATTGGATGGCAATATTTTTCTTCTCCCCCCCTTTGAAATCAATGGCAAAGGAGTGCATAAGGACTCCCACTGTCAAACTTGTCCCCCTGTCATGCGACATCTTAAGAATCAACTTAGTGTGATGTTAGAGTAATAACCCCCATCTTTTGGTGAAGATGTTCAAATGCTTCTCGAGGAAGGGGTTTGGTGAAAATGTCTGCAATCTTCTCCTTTGTATTGATATATCCCAACTTGATGTTTTGTTTGGCCACTTGTTCACGGAGAAAATGATATTTGATTGGTATATGTTTGGTCTTTGAGTGCATCACTAGATTTTTATTGAGATTGATAAAACTTGTGTTATCACAATAGATGGTGATTGGTTGGTCGATATCTATGTTGACATCCTTCAGATCTTCCTTCATCCATAATATTTGAGTGCAACAATATGAAACAGCGATATGCTCGGCTTCAGTTGTAAAGAGTGATATGGATGATTGTTTTTTGCTGAGCAAAGATACTAGGAAATCTCCCATGAAGAATGCATTCCCACTAGTACTTTTTCAATCATCGATACTTTCGACCCAATCAACATTAGTGTATGCAATCACTGTAAGAGTTGAGCTCTTAGGGTACCAAAGACCAAAATTAGGGGTTCCATGTAAGTATCTTATAATTCTCTTCACAACTGCAAGATGGGATTGCTTAGGAGCTGACTAAAATCCTGCCACCATTCCTACTGCATGCATAATATATGGCCTAGTAGCAGTTAAGTATAGAAGGGCACTAATTATTGACCTGTAATGAGTAGCATCCACCGGAGGAGAGTCATGTTCTTTGCTTGATTTGCAATCTATGGTCATAGGTGTGCTCATGGGTGCACAATCTTCCATCCCATATCTTTTAAGCATGTCTTTAAGATATTTTGCTTGAGATATGAACATCCCTGTTGTGTTTTGAGATACTTGTAGTCCAAGGATTTAACTTAACTCACCAATCATCAACATTTCGAACTCTTTTGACATATTTTAAGCAAACTCATGGCTCATATCATCATTATTGCCAACAAAATCATATCATCAACACAGACATGAGAGACTAGTAACTTATCCTTGTCCATCTTCATGTAAATATTACTTCCTGCCACCCCCTTTTGAAGATTTTTTGTTGTAGATAATGATCCAATCTTTTGTAACATGCTCTAGGAGCTTGTTTCAACCCGTATAATGCCTTTTTCAACTTACATACAAATTCTTTTCCTTTTGCTAGATCAAAAACTTCTGGTTGCTTCATGTAGACTCCTTCCTTGAGTTCCCCATTTAGAAATGATTATTCTATGTCCATTTTCATAGACTTTGAATCCTTTTGGGCAAGGAAATGCCAAGAACATCCTTATAGATTCCATACGAGTTATGGTGCAAAGATTTCTTCAAAGTCAATTCCTTAAATTTTTGAATAACCTTTACAGACAAGCCTTGCCTTATTTCTAATGATTTGTCCATTTTCATTTATTTTGTTTTTGAACACCCACTTGGTTCCAATTATATTTTTATCCTTTGGACAAGGTACCAGCTCCCATGTCTCATTTTTCTTGATTTGAGACATTTCTTCTTCCATGGGTTCCACCCAATGAGATCCTTACTTGCTTGAGTAAAAGTTTCTGGTTCTATCATAGATAGGAGATAAACATCACTCTTCCTTGGTGTACTTGTCATCCTTCTTCGGGTTTGTATACCCTCATCTACCTTGCCAATAATATGCTCTTCCGAGTGATTTTTTTGGAGAAATTTCACTTTTGAAGGAGTTTGAGATGTTTTTTTTTCCTTTTGTTTTTCTTGATCTTTTTCCTCTTTTTCAGGTTCTTCTTCACTTTCTTTAATGAGGGGGTCAACTTCATGATCTTCAATTTCCTTTTCTGGAAGGGCTTCATCAATATTCACATCAATGCTTTCCACTATTTTCCATAGTCTATTATTGTAGCACTTGTAATCTTTGCTTCTAGTAGAATACCTAAGAAATATTCCTTTGTCAACCTGAGAATCAAATTTTCCTAGTGAGTCATCATTGATCTTTATGAAGCATTTGCTTCCAAAATCCCTGAAGTATTTTACTGAAGCAGATATTCCTTTCCATAATTCATAAGGATTCTTCTCATTATTTGGTCTTAGTTGAGTTCGATTCAAGGTATAAACTACTGTCCCAACTACTTCCCTCCAAAATTTTGGTTGCAAGTCAACTGCTAGTAACATTGTTCTTACCATTTCTTGAACAATTCTCCACCTTTATCCATTCTAAGACATTTAATCTTAGAGTTATTTTCATTTTCTACAAGAGCTTTAAGATTCTTAAAACATTCAAATGCTTCGGATTTATATTTTATGAAATATACCCACATCATTCTAGTATAGTCATCAACAAATAAAGAAAAGTACCTTTCTCCTTGGAGTGCTAGAGTTCTAGTTGGCCCACATAAATCTGCATGAATGATCTCCAGAGGTTTTGATTTTGAGAACTCCTTAGTCTTGTGGATGGTTCTAGTTTTCTTGCCATGTTGACATGGGCCACATACAACTTGATCTGGTTTGAACATCTTTGGAATGTTCCTTACTGCATTAATTTTGATGATATTGGTCAAGTTATAAAAACTTGTATGCCCCAGTCACTTGTGCCACAACCAAATTTCATCTTTTTGACTTAGATAACATTTTTTTTATACGTTATCTAATGTTCTAACTCCTTTCGCCACAAGTTCTCCTTAGGAAGAGTTACTTATTTCACAATATTTAGTGCTACAGACAACATTATGTCCTTGATCACAAATTTGGCTAACACTCAAGAGATTGTGTTTGAGCCCATCTACCAACAAACCATTTTGAGCCTTTCCTTTTCCATTAATAAGGGTAATGGTTCCTTTTCCAGCAATTTTGGTAGATCCACTTCCAAAGGATACATTTCCTTCCTTTTTGTTCAATGAGACAAACTTCCTTTTGTCACCTGTCATATGTTTGGAGCACCCACTATCCACAAGCTGATGATTTTCATCATTGTGAGCACATAGAGCGAGGCCACTTTATCCGTATTGGGATTTTCATCTTTTGCTTCTCTTCTTTTGAGGGGGGAATTTTGTTCACTATGTCCATTATTGTTACATAATGAGCGAATTGGATCAAATTTTGCCAAAGGATTAAAAGAGTTGTAGGTCTTGATTTGTCCTTGCCCTTTGAGACCACATGGTTTTTTTGTTTGATCCTTCAATCTTGGTGCTTCATTCTTACAAGCCATGCAATGTTTAGCTTGATGACCAAATTCTTTAGAATAATAACAATGCCCAAGAAAGATAGTTTGGTACCTTTTGTAATAGCCATGATTTGAATCAACATTCTTCCTCGAAGTTACTCTTTCTTCATTCTTTGGATTTGATATGGGCCTTTGATGAGATTATTTTTATTCCTTTGGATTGCTGGAAAGTATGTCGGTATAGCTTGTTGCATTATCCTTAGTACTTGATGATTCTCCTTTAAAACCAATCCTGGATTTGTCATTTTGAGGTTTTTGAGCACTAAGGATATTGTCAAGTGTTTGAGAGCTTTCCCAACTCTTTTTGAATTGCTCCAATTATTTCCTTAGAGATACTATTTTATCTTCACAATTTTCACAGATTTTTTCTTTTTTCTTTTGGCTTATTTTTCAAGAGGTCTTCCCTTCTTTTTTCTTCCTCCTTTTCTACCTTGAGAGAAATGAATTTATTTCGTGATTTCTCATTTTCCATAGTTTTATACAAAAGAAATAACCCTACAATTGCTAATGAATACTGAAGAGGACACCTAGTCACTGTCCAATTTAAGCCAATAGAGCACTATTCACAGTAGCATTGTCCGCAGTCAAGGTAGAGGTTAATCAACAATTTAGAGGAGTACTGTCATCACACTAGTTCGAAATGTTGTTTCTGTAGTAGCCTCCAAACAACACTGTGGTAGCCACAATAGATGTCCACACTACAACCAAAGGAAAGGTCTTTATAACCCAAAGCACATACCTTATTCCAGACCTTAATATGTAGTCACAACAATCCATAATCTTGAACCATAGTCTCCAGTTCTGAGCAAGGTCTTATACCCCAACCATAGACCTTACTCTACCCTAATCCGTAGTCAAACCAATCCACAATTCTGAGTAATAGTCCACAGTTCTGAGCAAGGTTTAAAACCCTAAACAGAGACCTTACTCTATCCTAATTCGTAATCAAGGTAATCCACAATTCTGAGCTTGTATAGTTCATGAGATGTGAACTTGCCGTGTCCTTTTTTTATTAATGAATCCGAACTTGTCTATCCTCTAAAAGTGTGGAATTTCTTCTATATATATATACTCTTTTGTGCATGAAAAAATAAACGAACGTGTCTCCTAGCTAAGCCAACATAAGTTTGACAAGTTCAGGTCGGATTAGTGACCAAAATTATACCCTTATCTTTAAAAATTCATATCTCTTAAAGTATTTGGAGTTTCGGGGCACATGATAGCTCATTAGAATACTAAAAATATGCTCTAAAATATGGTTAGGGTCTCATGATGATATTATTCCTCTAAGATGGAGAAAAATATTATTTAATGTGATTGATCATCATTAGTGCAAAAATGGAGGTAGGGCAGAGTGTCTTTGAGTGTTGGGCTTCTTCATCATTTGGTTCCTTCATTGATTGCCACCATGTCCCTGGCTTCTTCAATATATTGACATCAATGACAACTAGATTAACATATGGAAGTTAGGGTTTATGAATACTCCTGATATTGGTTTCCAACAGGTCAATTAGGCATTTTTTCTATACCTTATTTTATAGGATGTTTTAGACTATGAGATTTTCAAAGACTTATAGAGGCATATAGCAATATCAACGGTAAAAATTTCAAACTTTTAGTATGCTATAATTTCATATTTATGCCTTGTGTAAATTAGGGTCTCTAAATAGTCTTGAAATAAATTTCAGATAGGTACTTTGACATTTTTTCTATAACTTATTTTCTAGAATGTTTTAGACTGTGAAATTTCCAAAGACCCGTGAAGCTATAGAAATATCTTAGGTAAAAATGTCAGAATCTGGTTTTCTATACTTCTAGAGATATTCATTGTGGAATTCAGGGTTTCTCAATGATCCTGAAATCAATTTCAGTAGGTCAATGTGGAATTTTTGCTATAACTTATTTTTTTGGGACTTTTAAGATTGTGAAATTTTAAGAGATCTAGGATACATATGGAAGTTACCAAGGTGAAAATTTCATAATCATATTTACAAATTGGATACATGGCATGCTATAGAAGTTTGTTCTTGGGAAGAGGCCAAAAACAACAAGTTTTGAGAGAAGCAAATTTTGTGAAGGGAGAATCAATGAGTAAACTTGTTGAAGGTTGAAGTAGCAAGTTAACTTAGTGAAGTAGGTTGGTGACTATGAATATGTGCAGTAATGGGAATTGTTATTTCAAGTAGGTTGGTGCCTATGAAAATTTGCAGTCGTGGCGATTGGTGTTTCCAATAGGTTGGTGCTTACAAATATTTGTAGTAGTGGAGATTGATGTCTCTAGCATGTGTTGCTTACAAATATTTGTAACTATATGTTGATTCCTACAAATAATTATAAAATTACTTTTTGTGGTTTTCTCCTAAAATGGTTTCCATGTAAATCTTGTGTTCCAAGTTTTTCAACTAAGAGATATCATATGTGATTCTTTTCTTATGGTTCATTAATGTTTGAATAAATAAAAATTACCTTATATTGATTTAACCCCTCTCATCACCCTCTCATTATAAATGTATACTCAACAGATAGGGAACTCATCTCATTGAGGCCCATGTAGATGAGTTTATTGTAATGTTTTTAGCCTTTGAGGGCACACTTTCTATTGGTCCTATATTGTAGAAAACGTTGGGCCCCATTTCCCATGCATATAGCTATTAGAAATTCATTGATTTTTTTTGGGGGGGGGGGGGGGGGGGGGGGGGAGTGAATTTGGGTTTATTTATTTAGCTCATCTAGCCATTGTAGTTTGGGAGTTTGGAGGGTCTAATATTATAACTCTACCATTTTTCTTTGTATTTCTAAGCAAAACAATTTTTTGATGGTCTAAGTTGTGCCTTTGAGGCCAGATATCATCGTATTTTGTGCAAAATAACCTGAGAACTTCTTCACCAAGTGTGGTTCCAACTGATTTTCATGGTAATATTGTTTTATCTTTAGTGAAAATTGTTAATTTAGGTATTTTCTTGGATGTAGAGTTCTCAAATTATGGTACTATAAACTAGAAAAAGCTCATGATATGTTTCAACTAGAAATACATATGCAATTGTCTACATTTGAAGATGTATTACTGAAAGTTTTAGCTCAACTTGATCATCTTTCTTGAGTTCCACTCTCTTGGAAGTTGGTGGTTTCCCCTTTGTGAGTCTTGTAGAAATTCCTTGTAGATTCAAACTGTTAATTATAATTTACTAAAACAATAGACTTGAATCTACTCTACTCATCAGTGAAAACAATTAAACAATCACGAAATCATGAAGCATACAAGAGAAATAATTCAATCAATGCATTACACAATAATTTCCTGGGGAAAGCCACAACTAAAAACCCATACTATCTATATATTGCATTAGTAAGAAAATGTGAGAAGATTACAATGCTTTTCTCTAGCCCGAGCAACCTCTGCACTATCTCTATCTGTCTCACTGCTTCCTAGACAAGCCTAGGCCAATACATAACCAATTTTCTTCTTACCCAAGTCCCTATTTCATTGGGAATTAGCTCCCTAGTAATTAGGGAAATTCCTCAATTGGAATTGCACAATCCTCATAGGCCTTCCTTTGCCTGCATGCACCTTCTGTACAATTCGAATGATTATACAACTAATAGTACACTGTCCATGAACTATATTCTCAACTGGGTGACTTTCAGATATGATATTAATGAGTTATTTATGAGTGAATAATTAGTTTACTGGTTGATCACTGCAGGCAACACCACACTACTAGACCTCCCACTAGTTCCTCCAACTGATGGAACTAGTTTAACTGACTTTAACTCAGTTAAACTGAATTAATTAATTACAACTCAAAATAAAATCAACCAGGGATCCTATAAAGTAGGATACACTCTACATGACTCTAGTTAGACCCTAAACTTGAATTAATTGATCCAAATATGTCAAATTAACTTAGTTAACTAATACAAGTTGTCATTTGATGTGGAATTACAATTTTATTCCCAATTTAATTCAGGGACAAAAATAAAGTAGGATTTTCTTGTTGCATTTTCAACACTCACTATCAACAAGAAAGGGATTATTTTCTACCCTGATCTTGCCTCTATGAAACTTGAATTTGCATATTGACAATGCCTTTGTCAAAATATCGGCATCCTGTTCCTCTGTAGGAATGTACTGCAACAACATGATTCTCCTCTCCACACAATCTTGTAGATGGTGATACCATATGTTGATATGCTTGGACCGATCATGAAAAACTGGATCCTCAGAGAGTTTCATACAACTCTGATTGTCATAGTAAATCATAGTAGGATCCACCTGCTGACCAAATAACCCAACAAGGATCTTACTCATCTAGATAACCTCAAAATATTCTTGACTAGAAGCCATGTACTCTTATTCTGCCGAACTGAGTGCAGAGAGTGTAAGCACCCACTCATGCAGATACTTCTAGAGATAGGAGTAAGTGCACTAGAGAGGCTAAAATATGGATGCATGATGCTAGAGAGAATGTAGGATCACCCACATCATAGTGAAGGAATAGGAGGTCACCAGATTGATACACTAGCTACATGGCTCAAATGAGCGAAAGTGTAGAGATTGAGCCATCCTCATTTGATGAAGCAGTGCAATAACCAGTGTGGGTTTATTCCATGGTTGAGGAGTATGACTCCATTATCAGAAACAATGTTTGGGAAGTAGACCCAATACCAGCAGACAATTCAATGGTGAGTTCCAAATGGATTTACAAGGTAAAGAAAGCAGCATATGGGAATGTTGATAAACAAAAGGCTAGATTTGTGGTTAGAGGTTTCTCTCAAGTGGAGGGAATTGATTACGAAGAGACCTTTACTCCTGTAGCAATGTAATCTTCAATCAGATCTATTCTAGCACTTTTAGCGTAGATGGGATGGAAGATACATTAGATGGATGTGAAGACAACATTCCTCAATGGTGTAATTGAGGAAGAAGTGCACATTGAGCAGTCAGAAGGATTTGAGACCTTCAACAGAGAGTCACATGTGTTCATACTTGAGTGAGTGTTGTATGGATTAAAACAAGCACACTATTCTTGCTACACCAAGATTGGTAGCTATTTCACCAGGTTTGGCTTCACCAAAACTGAAGCAGATGCGAACCTTTACCATATTGTTGTTCAAGGTAAATTGTTGATTGCAGTATTATATGTCAATGATTTAATTCTAATAGGTGATGAGAAGCTGGTAAAATCTTGCAAAGAGGATCTTGTAAGAGAATTTGAGATAGACTTAGGGCCCATGCATTATTTCCTTGGTATGGAAGTATGGCAAGGAGATGAGGAACTATTTGTCTCTCAGGGAAAGTATGCCAACGAGATACTAAAGAAGTTCCACATGGATAGAAGAAAACCCATCGAGACTCCTCTAGCAGGAAATTGGAGGAAGGATGATGCTACTTCAGGGCGAAGTAGTGGAGGCTACTATTTACAAACATCTTGTGGGTTCACTTATGTATTTGGTGAACACATGACTGGACACATGTTTTGTACTTGACCAGCTTAGTCAAGAAATGGTTAAGAAAACCAAACTCTATTGGAAGGCATCTAAACATGTGTTGAGATACCTTAGAGGCGCCACTTAGTTTGGTCTTTGGTATAGACAGGCAAAGGGAGTGAAGATTTAAGGCTTCATAGACGTAAATTGGGCAGGGAGTCCATCTGATAGGAGGAGAGTATCAGGGGGAATATTCAATATTGACTCAGCAAAAGTTTCTTGGTACAATAGGAAGAAGATATCAATTGCACTTAGTTCGGCAGAAGAAGAGTACATGGCCTCTAGTCAAGAATCTTTTGAGGTTATCTAGATGAATAAGATCCTTGTTGGGTTATTTGGTCAGCAGATGGATCCTACCATATAACCTCATCGAACTTCAAATATGTGAGTCTGAGAGGAGAGCCATACTCCCTCTTAAAAGTAACTATACAGATACTGGTCATGCTATACCTCTCTTCATCTCCAAAATCTATGTTCTTCTTAATGTATTTCTCCTCCAAGTCAATGAAGAGATCTCTATTCCAAGTCATAAGGAACAAGGCATTGCTGTCAAGATACCACATGCTTCCCATTACAGTTCTTGACATGAATGCAATGAGAGTAAAATCAAGTTCGAATTGTGAAGCTGGAGCTTCACCTGTTGTTGCTATTACATGCTCCTTCTTGCTTGCTTTATTCTGTGGGCATTTGGTGGCATAGTGCCTGAACTCATGATAGTGAAAAAACTTGATGTTGGGCAAGTCTTTCTTCTTGCCCTCTGCTCCTTGGAACTTCTTTCCCTTGGCTTTATTTTCTTTGTTGACTAATGCAAAGTCCTCTTCCACTTCTTTGGACGAGGTCCCATCTCTGGTGTTCCACCGAATCTCTTCTTGCACCAAGTCGTACCAAAAACGCTCCCACTCTGGTAGTTTCTCCCTCCCATTTACTGAATCCTAGTAGTTATGCTAGCTCTTGGGAGGGTATAGAAGTTCTGGGCTAACCAGATCATTTTCAACAACTGTAACACCAAAACTTCCAAGCTCATCTCGACATTGTGTGAACTTGGTCAAGTACTCTGGTATTGTGTTTCCCTTCTCCATCTTGATTTTTTTGAGCTTGTCCTTCAGTGCCAGCTTCCTGTGGTCATTGCTTTTTTAAAACAGGTCTATCAAGGCTTTCCACATTGCATATCGAGTCTCCTTGCCGTGGATTTTTGAGTCAATATGATCTCAAACTCCTTGTAGGATAATCCTTCTCGCCTTTGCAACACATTTTATCCACTTTTCCACATCTTGAGCGTCAGCTGCTGAAGCATTAGGAATATATTTTTCTATGAATTCCTTAAGAGTGTATTCTTCCAACACTACCTCCATCCTATCCTTCCAATCAATATGGTTCAAATTACCCTTAAGGTCATATTCAAGTCTCAATCCATAGAACGACATCCTGCTAGCTTTGAAGTATGATACTATAAATTCGATTTAACTTGCAAAAGACAAACTTGTATTCTCCTCTTCTAGAGTAATTTCTTCTTCGATACCATGTAAAAATTCCTTCGAGATTCAAACTTCTAATTGTAATTTACTAAAAAAATAGACTTGAATATACTCTACTCATCAGCGGAAACAATTAAATGATCGATAAATCAAGAAGCATATAAGAGAAATAATTCAGTCAACACATTACACAATGATTTCCTGGGGAAAGCCACAACTAAAAACCCTTGCTATCTATATATTGCACTAGTTAGAAAATATAAGAAGAATACAATGCTTTGCTCAAGCTTAAGCAACATCTTCACTATCTCTATCTATCTCATTGCTTCCTAGACAATCCTAGGCCAATACTTAACCAATTTTCTACTTGCCAAAGTCCCTATTTCCTTGTTTTGTTTCCTTGGGAATTAGCCCCCTATTAATTAGGGAAATATCTTAATTGGAATTTCACAATCCTCATAGGCCTTCCTCTTATTGCATGCACCTCCTGTACAATTCAGATGATTATACAACTCATAGTACACTATCCCTGAACTCCAATCTCAACTGGGTAACTCTCATATCTGACATGCATGAGTTATTTATGAGTGAATCATCAGTTTATTGGTTGACCAACAAAGGCAAAACCACACTACACTGCAGGAAACACCACACTACCATACCTCCCACTAGTTCCTCCAACAATTGGAACTAGCTTAACTGACTTTAGCTCAGTTAAACTGAATTAATTAATTACAACTCAAAAATAACTCAACCACAGCTCCTATAAAGTAAGAGACACTCTACATGACTCTAGTTAGACCCTCAACTCAAATTAACTGAGCCAACTAAGTCAAGTTAACTTAGTTAACTAATACAAGTTTTCATGTGATGTGGAATTACAATTTTATTTCCAATTTAATTCAAGGACAAAATTAAATTAGGATTTTCTTGTTGCATTTTCAACAAGTCCCTTGGAGCTCACGTTGGATAGATTATTAAGTCACTGATATTCTTTCTTTTAGCCACCATTTTTATTTTAAAACTACTTTTTTTTAGTAGCATACCCATGATGCTCTAGGATATATCTATGAAGTCTAGTGCTCCCTTCAACTCAACTTTTTCTCATAGACATATACTTAGGGTACTAACTATAATATTTACCTTCTTCTCTGTTAGTGCATAAAGGTATTAATTATGTTACAACACAGGCTGTGTAGGAGTCTCAAGTGCATTTCATGATAAAAAACTTAGCATTTGATTTCTTGTGATTCCTTTTAGCCACCATTTTTCTCTTAAAACTAATTTTTTTTTGTAGCATACCCATGATGCTCTAGAAAATATCTATGAAGTTTGTTGCTCCCTTCAACTCAACTTTTTCTCATAGTCATATACTTAGGGTGTTGACTATAATATTTATCTTATTCTCTGCTAGTGCATAAAGGTATTAATTCCCTTAGAACACAAGATGTGTAGGAGTCTCAAGTGAATTTCATGATAGAAAGCCTAGCATTTGATTTCTTGTGATATAACTTTTGAAATGCTTTCAAGGTTGTTGAAACATAATCATTAAAGGAATAATTTGCATGTGAACTATTTGAAGAAAAAAATGCATGAATCTCTTGACATTTTCTCAACATCCTTCACTTCCAATCATTTCATGTTGATTATAGATTTATAATTAAATGTTGGAAAGTATTCCTTATGCATAGAAACCAAGATATATGAATATGAAGCACACTCACTTGAGAACTGGGTTGAAATCTTGTAATTATGAATTTTGTTTTAGATTGTATGCAAAATGTTTGTCAAAATGTAATAGTGAGGACGTTCAATATTCTTTATGATAACCTTTCATCATGGTGTTGAATATTTGTATAACCTTTCATCCTGGAGTTGAATATTTATATAGAAATGGAATGGTGAACCCAAAACTTGGTTTTATCTAGGAAATTGGAAATTTATATTAACCCTTACTTTGTTATATGTTTTTGGCATGTCACATTGAAAGGATAGTCATACAACATGGAAAGAAACTTAAATTTACCTATCTTAACTTTTTTGTTTGTTTGTAAGCTTATGCAAAAGTTTTCTATTAATAAAAGAAATTATTATATTGAGTCCATATAACCATCGATATCCCAAAAGGGTTGACCTAGGAGATCATGCCTCCAACTAGGTAAGATAGGGTAAGCACCATTACTACCTTCAATCATATTGAAGTTTTAAGTGAAACATAAACAAAGGTCACAATAAAATACCAGAATGTTAAGAACAAAATATATCCATTGGTCACTACAAGATTTTCTTGATAAGGATCATGCCATGATAACATGATTATACCAAGAGGTAGTCCATCAGACTCAGACTAAACACATCTAGTTCATGCCAAACGAGAAAAAACATAATGTTTAATGCCAAGTTTTCAGAGAGGATACCCAGGGCACCTCCAAGAGTTCCAGTATATGATATCGCCTGAGGAAGACAAAAACTGAACCATCCATAACCTCATCAAGTTGATATAATAACTGGAAAAAGAGGTGATGAATTAACAAGAGGAGAGGTAATAGTAGGAGGAGATGCAATAGAATGTGGTGCATTAATGATTGCATGGGGGTCGTTGATCTCCTCCATCTTAGACTCTGACTCAGAAACCACATATTTTTCCACCCTGCTTAATGGTGACACACTATCATCCAAGTAGAAACAAATGTGCCAGAGAAGTCGTTTATTATCCTCCCGCCCTGCAAAAAGTTTGTAATTATCTAAGTCTTGCTTGTCTTTGAGGACCATGCAGAAGAGGGTATCCATCTGTTGGTGCACTGCCAGTGAATGTAGAAAGTGAATTATTCATTTTTTGAATTTCTCTGGGTCAGGTATCCATTTGATTCCATCTTCTCCCACCTCAGAATCAAATAAGTATGAACGATATCCAAACTCCTTTGATTCAAAGTGGAAAATTTATCTCCTAACTTTTGGAGGAACATAATCAAAATAATTCCCCTCGACTCCCACCCAAACAACCTACAACGATGAGATGTTGAATTTCTCACACCCCCACTACAAATTACCATTCTCTGTCGAGGAGGAATAGTTACAGAGGGACGTGAGTAGTTTACACAAAATTGGAGAACACAATAGCCAATAGGACAAATAGAGAAACGAACCCCAGGCTCTTTAAACCTTGGTGCAATAATAAGAAAGTCATCTTTGAATCTATAAAATTGGAACCCCTACCACCAGTACGTTGAGTACTAGCTGAACATACTACAAACTAAACATAGACTGAGTCTAGTATCATTAAATAGGAGAAAACACACTTCAAAGTCAAACAAACGATAAACACAACACCTTTAAACTTGTGAGGGATATAATTCAAGGGTTGACCCCGAAAACTTGTTACACCCCAAATTCCAAACACAGAAAGAAGCTAGAATTGAAATATATGAACAACAAAGAAGACTCGAAACCCATAACACCTAACCAGACTCTAAGGGACATTGCAACAATTACAAGCATATAAAGAAATTTCTTGGATACCACACACCACAAAACAAAACCAAATAATTAAAAAAGATACTTGCAGAATCAGTTCCTTGGAGCATAAAGGTGGGTAGAATCACCACCAATTCAAAGGTTGAACTAGTTGGCATGTTGTGCAAAAAAAAATGAAAAACATTAACCCACTTCGATGCTCCCAAAACTGAAGGAAAAGGATTTAAAGTATACCATGTTGGCATCCCAACATGAAATACTGGGAAATTGACCACGAGGGAGATGAAAATGACCTCGACATCCAGAGAATACCACAACTGAGAACCATAAGCGACAAGGTGAGGAGACCTCCTCTCCACCACCCCAAATAACGTCACACTATTTCTGCCTGGCTAATATTCCCATTCATTTATAATGGGGGGATGACGGTTTATGACCCAATGCAAGAGTACAGTTACTTGAATATGACAGGTCTAGGAAGGGACATGTATAAGACCCGAGACATGTTTTAAAACAAACATTCCTCCCATAACTCATGCTCTCATCAATGATCTCATAGAACTCTTTGTTAGGTGCAGTTAAGACCGTTGAAAATGCAACAAGAAAATCCTAATTTAATTTTGAATTAAATTGTAATTCTAATTCTCATAGCAACTTGTAACAGTTAACTAAGTTAAGTTGACTTAGTTGGCTCAATAAATTGGAGTTGGGAGTTGTAACAATTAACTAAGTTAAGTTGACTTAGTTGGCTCAGTAAATTCAAGTTCAGAGTCTATCTAGAGTCATGTAGAGTGACCCCTAAATTTTAGGGGCTCAGGTTGAGTTATTATTGAGTTATGTTGACACCTAATCCTCTGAGATTGGGTGAATTTGGAGTGTGAATAGTCATCAGAAGATGAACTGAGCAGTCACATTCTTTGTATATAACAATAGCTACCTAATGAAATAAAGCGTATCAGTTTTCTGTCAAACAGGAGTTACTCCTAGCCTGACATGGTATTAGAGCCAGCTTCTTTTTAGCTCTTGTTATTTGTAACTCCCTCCTGCATAGTCTGCTCATATTCTGCCCATGTTCTGCAGGCTGACATGTCTGTCATATCCCTGCGAAATCTCAGTCATTGTTTAATAATTTCGTTGTGTGTGAGTTCCATTTTGCTATGCGTTATACGCATGGATTCGTTGTGAGTCTCAACCCAAGCCTGTGCCTGCCTGTTCTTATGAATACATTAATCGCTCTCTGGCTGTCCTGACTGTCATAAATGTTTCAAAAGGGCGTTATTGCACCTGTGCCTCCATTGCATGAATTGCTTCATGCTACGCCTCCATTGATTACACTCTGCGGATTCTCACATCTCACCTGCGCCTCCATTGATTATTCTGTCTGGATCTTGCAGGTTTGAGTCTTGGCCACTGCTTGAGCTCTTTTTGTATCTTCGTTACCCGTATGCCTTGGTCTTCTTCGTTGATCGAACTCGGCATTTTTTTCTCTCTCTGGATTTAGTCGTAGCAATAAATCTGTGCAACTTGTGCGAATTGGAGCTCGATTTTCTGAGTTCTGTCCCTCTACGAACACTGCAATGTGAATTATGTGTGTCGACGGTGCGTCAGACTGTTGTTGATGGTCTCAGAAGTGGAATGGTTAATGGTGTCTCCATCTGCGGAATGCATACACAGTGAAGTTATATTAAATGCCTTCGTATTAACATTATTGTTCATCGATGAAACTCTGTTCAGACGTATTAACATATGTCTGTGGGTCTGTAAATTCTTTTAACAGTCTTCAACGGTTGAATCTGGGAATAGTGTTTTTATAAATGATTCATACCACATAAGGATTTTGGTTGATTATACAATCACATCATGCGAACCTGATGCGTTTTGTACCTGTGCCATCAGCACGAGAGTCGTTGCAGAATATATTTGAAACTCTGGATTGAATTTTTTAAAAGAAATGTGATGAATGAACCAGCGCCTATAGAATATTTGAGAATATTTGCTCGTTTGTCTATGAACCAGCGCTCTGCGGTTTTATTTTTGTGAACGAGGTCTCGGTTCCCCAGAGAAGAGTCCACAACAGCCGCACAGTCACAAGGAGTCCAACAAAGTGTTGAAGAAGATCAATGCGCAGTTTTTTAAAATCATTTAAATCATTTGAATGGTAATGTTACCCTGCTGCGTTGTATAGTTAAAGCGTTGAAGTGATATGTAATATATAAATATATTACATTTTAAAACATTTGATACATAATATTTCAATGTAATGCTGGATGCTTTTATCAAACATTGGAGGGATTTGAAGAAAATATAGTGCATAAAGTTGTAGCGTAAGGAAGAGATTTGAAATCTTTTGAGAATGCCTTTTTGAGTGCAATTTCACTGTATATCAGCAGAAGTTTTTTTATCAGCAGAAGTATTCTTTATAGAATGCATTCAATCATCTCTATGGTAGGAATAGTTCTCACTGGCAAGGAGAACTATCCTGAATGGTCCCAGATGATAAAACACACCCTCATCTTCAATGAGTTGTGGAAAGGAGTGTGTGTCGGAGAAGCAGACAATGACCCAGTGCAGCCTACATCAGACAAAGAGCTTGTCATTTGGGAAAACAAGAACAGCAAAGCCTATGCATTAATCGCAGCATCTGTAAATGAAGAGGTGAGTCGCCATATTTCATCATATTCAACTGCCTTTGAAGCTTTACAAAAGTTGAAAGAACTCTATGACTCACATTCTGCACTTGAAGTTGTTTAGCTCATGATTAAACTCTTCACTCTTGAACTGAAAAATAATGATCCTCTTGCTCTTGCATCTGAAGTAAAGTCTATAATGCATGATATCAAATCCACTAAGGTTGAGCTGGATATCCCTCTTATTGCTTTTCTTAAGGCACTCTATCCTACCTACTCCAATTATTTTGAGTCTTTACAAGCAAATGGAAATCTTAAAGATATAACCTTTGACTCTCTTGTGAAAAAGTTTGCTGAAAGAGAGAAAGCCTTTGGAAAGAAGACAGCCCCTAAATCTTCTGAAGAGACTGTGTTGCCTTGCTCATAAAGAAAAGCATCCTGCTTAAGATTCTACAAGAGGAAGAGGTGGACAAAGAGGAAGAGGAAGATACTTCAGAGGCAGGGGGGCAGACATTCTCAAGGAGAAAAGGTAGACTTACACTGCATTCGCTGCAAAAGAAATGGATCACATGAGGCTTCTACATGCAAGCTACCATGGGACAAAATTGAGCAGAAAAGAAACCAACAGAAAGGTAAAACTGATGATACAGACAAAGGTAAAGTACCTGAATCCGCTCACTATTTTGAGGCACAATGTAACATTGGAGTAAATGAAGATTTGTTTAATGCTTCACTTTCTTCTTCGAAAAATGATTGGTTACTTGATTCAAGAGCAACCTGTCATATGACTCATAGAAAAGATTTTTTTGAAGATTTCAGTGATAATGTTGATGGAGTAGTATACTTTGCATATCAGTCAAAAATCAAGCCATCAGGGCTTGGCACAATCAGGCTTAAACTGCTTGGTCTTCCAGACTTTCTTCTGGATCATGTTCTATATCTCCCACAGCTCAAGAGAAACTTGCTGTCCTTGGTCCACATCCGCCAGCAAGGTAACTCCATTCATATGTTTGATGGCAAGCTTGAGGTAAGAAAAGCTTCTGACCACTCACTTGTCATGAGGGGAATAGAAGAAGAAAGGCTTCTCAAACTGCAAGGAGCCTCTGCTCATGCACAACATTTATCATATATTTCTCATAATGAAGAAGGTACACTTCCATAAAGTTTATTATGTCATGCTAGATTTGGAAATTTAAACTATGACAGTCTCCGCTTATTGAAGAAAAATGGTGTTGCTGGTTTGCCTACAATTCCTAGGAAACATAAGCAATGTGATGCTTGCATTCTAGGAAAGCATAACAAACAGTCTTTTCATGATTCACATTCAAGAGCACATAGGAATCTTGAACTCATTCATTCAGATTTATACGGTCCAATGCCTATTCCTTCTACAAATGGAAATAAATATATCATGACATTTATTGATGATTACACCAAAATGTGTTGGGTTTATTTATTGAAGAACAAATCTGATGCTTTTCAAACATTCAAGAATTTTCATAAATGGATTGAAAATGATGCAAAATCTCATATTGGCTCTCTTCGCACTGATAATGGAGAAGAATATACATCAAATGAATTTAAAAACTATCTTCGCCAACATGGGATCAAACATCAAACAACTATGCCTTATAATCCCCAACAGAATGGTGTAGCTGAAAGAATGAATAGAACAATCTTGAATATGGTACGATCCATGCTTTTCTTCAAAAATGTAAAGATAATGTTTTGGGTTGATGCTGTTCTATGTGCTGCACATATAAAGAATAGATGTCCATCTAATGCTATAAGAAACAAGACTCCTTATGAATTGCGGTATGGACATGTTACTTCGGTAAAACATCTCAGGATCTTTGGTTCCACCTGTTATGCTTTGATACCAAAGGTACATAGAAACAAACTTGGTGCTAGAAGTTGTAAGTGTATCTTCCTGGGGTATTCAAACACCTCCAAAGCATACCGCCTCTATGATGAAGTAAATAAAAAGTTTGTTGTATCTAGAGATGTAATTTTTCTTGAATCATCCAAATCTGACAATGTTGTTGAGCGGAAACTTGATCGCTTGGATAGATTCACAAAAATGAAATCATTTCAAGAATTTGATAATCATATTCCACATCTTGAAGGGGGGATTCCTATACTAGATCAACATGTGGAATCTTCTTCTGAAGAACACTCTCCCCCGAATGAAACTCCAACAATGGATGATGCTTTAAGTGATGTAATTGATAGAATTGGGAGACTCAATCTTGATTCAGTCCCAACTCAATCAACAGAGCAGCCTGGACCATCTCAGAAAGGTCCCCCAAAGTGGCTGACAAAGACACTTGAAAGTGTTCATCCTGATGAAATTATAAAAATAGGAACCAGAAATTCAAACCGACAAAATGGAGGTGATGTAGATGACTCTAATTCACCTGTTGATATGGATGTTTCTTATGATTGTGAATTGAACTTGTCTACAAATTTTGAACCAACTTCCTTCAAAGAAGCTGCTTCTCATGATGAATGGAAAGAAGTGATGCAAAAGGAGTATGATTCCCTCATAAAGAATGGCACTTGGAAGCTGGTTGATCCTCCATTTGGAACCAAACCAATTGGCTGCAAGTGGGTCTACAAGAACAAGTACAAAGCTGATGGCTCACTTGACAAGCACAAAGCTAGGCTTGTGGCAAAAGGTTTTGCATAGAAGGAAGGGGTCAATTATGAGGAAACTTTTTCCCCCAGAGCAAAATGGGCCACCATCCGGACACTCTTTGCACTAGCAGCTCAGAACGGTTGGAAAGTCCATCAAATGGATGTAAAAACTGCCTTCTTGAATGGAGATCTAAAAGAGAATGTTTTTATGTCCCAGACTGAAGGATTTGCTGTGAAAGGACATGAACAAAAAGTATGCAAACTTGTGAAGTCCTTGTATGGCCTCAAACAAGCACCGCGAGCCTGGTATGAAAAACTAATTGAGCATCTTCTGAAACTCAACTTCAATCATTTTGATCTTGATGATGCAAATTTATTTGTCAAGAAAGTTGGAAAAATAGTTGTATATCTTGTGGTATATGTAGATGATCTTTTAGTGACAGGGAAAAATGAAAGCTACATTGCATCCATAAAGAAGGAATTGGGGAAAAGTTTTGAAATGACTGATTTGGGCTATGTTCATTACTATCTTGGCATTGAAGTAACCCAACATCCAAAATCCATATTTCTTTCTCAAAAGAAATACAATGGAGATTTGTTAAACAGATTTGGCATGACAGAGTTCAATCCTCTTTTTACTCCAATG
The DNA here is from genome assembly GCA_031772625.1 of Pinus tabuliformis. Lineage (NCBI taxonomy): Eukaryota > Viridiplantae > Streptophyta > Pinopsida > Pinales > Pinaceae > Pinus > Pinus tabuliformis. The sequence goes on along the minus strand of CM062817.1, from coordinate 1,203,738,633 downwards.
GAACAAAACTTAAAGCTCACATCTATTGAAGGAAAGGAATTTGAGGATGCAACAAAGTATAGACAGCTTGTAGGAAGTCTCATCTACCTCACTACTACCAGACCAGACATTTCATTTGCTGTTGGAATCCTCTCCAGGTTTATGCAAAAGCCTTGTGAGGGACATTGGTCTGCTGCAAAAAGAGTTCTAAGGTACTTGAAGGGAACTCAAGACCTTGGAATCAAGTATAAACAGGTGGAAGACTTCAGCTTGATTGGATACTCTGATTCAGACTTCGATGGAGACAAAGAAATTGGGGTATCTACTTCAGGATATGCTATGAGTCTTGGATCAGGAGTTGTCTCTTGGAGATCACACAAACAATAAGTTCCAACAGATTCCACAACATAAGCAGAATACGTGGCAGTAGCTGAAGCAACGAAAGAAATTGTGTGGCTCAGAAAAATTCTTGAAGATTTGCAGGTAAAACAAGTACAATCAACTCCACTCATGATTGACAGCACCTCTGCAATAAAGTTGGCCAAGAACCCAAAGTTCCATGATCGTACAAAGCACATCAATACTAAATATCATCTGATCCGACATCATGTTGAGGCCAAAACAATCCATCTCCGTCATTGTTCCACAAATGAGCAAATTGCAGACATCTTCACCAAAGCGCTTGGAAGAGAAAAGCTTGAAAGATTCAGAACGATGCTTAGACTCACCAACATCCCTTCAGATTAAGGGGGCGAATGTTGACACCTAATCCTCTGAGATTGGGTGAATTTGGAATGTGAACAATCATCAGAAGATGAACTGAGCAGTCACATTCTTTGTATATAACAATAGCTACCTAATGAAATAAAGCGTATCAATTTTCTGTCAAACTGGAGTTACTCCTGGCCTGACAAGTTATAATTATTTAATTCAGTTTAACTGAGTTAAATTCAGTTAAAATAGTTATAACTGATGAAGGAACTAGTGAGAGGTCAAGTGAATTAATTTAGATTTAATTCACATGCAGTGATCAATCAAAAGACTGATAATTCACTCATAAATAACTTATGCATGTTAGTTCTAAGAAAGGCCTAGTTGATATTGGAGTTCAGAGACAATGTACTATCAATTATCAAATCATATAAATTAAACAAATGGTTCATGCAGTCATAAGAAGGCCTAAAATAAATCATTCCTTAATTAGAAAAATCACTAATTTTAACCATTCAAATTTCCTTTAAAAGGAGGAATGAAGGCACAAGTTTAATCATTGTTTTTGTGAGCACGAGTTGGTAAGACCAAGAAATAGGAAGCACAAGTTTGTGTGTGGAACTTGTGAGCGCAAGGAAATAAGAGCTTGGAAGGTAACAAATTTGGCTAAGTATTGGCTTGAGATAGTTTTTGAAGCAGTGAGATAGATTATACTTGTGCAAAGATTGTTTAGGTTGAACAAGAATTGTATTTTCTTCTCAGATCTTTTGATTAATGCAATATACAGATAGAAGGGGTTTTTAGTTGTGGCTTTCACCAGAAAATTATTGTGTTATGTGTGATTAAATTATCTCTTTTATGATTCATGATTTCATCGATTGTTTATTGTTTCCGCTGATGAGTAGAGTAGATTCAAGCAAATTGTTTTAGCATATTATAATGTTCAGTTTGAATCTACAAGGAATTTCTACATTGTATCAGAGCTAGAATTGTAGAAATTTATACATGGCATCAGAGCTGAAATCACAATAGAAGAGAAGAATTCAAAGTTGTCCTTGCAAATTGATGGAGTTGTAGTTCATGGAAGATCCAAAAGACCCTATGTGCAGAATTCTTAATGGAGTTAGAAGGTTTCTAGTGGCTATATCAATGAGCTAATGTTTAGTGACATTGAATGATTTGTGATAATTGATATTGAAAGATTAAGGAGCAGAGAAATTTCTTGTAGGGAAATCAAGACTTAGAGGGAGTCTAGTTTCAAAGGGATCAACACTACGAAAGCTAGTACTTCAGTATATGGGGAGGCCAGACTCATTATTGTAGTAGTTGCAGCAACAGTGCGGAAGAAACAACAAAGCAGTATCAACAACAGTATGAGTATATCAGATTTAGCTCATTCATGAAAAGCCTTGAGGAGAAAGGTGAAGGTTAGATACTTGGTGGTTGAGAGGGAGCATGAATTACCTCTCAACATGCAACCTCAAAATAAACCTCAACAAGTTATGAAGCAACCACAATTGGAGAAGAAGAGAGGAGACGAGTGGAGACATCCATTCAAGCATATACCTCCAGTAGGGGTTAAATTTGAGCCAAGTGGGCAGAGGGAGTGCATGCAACCATACCTCCAAGTGAGAGGTGGGGAGATGTGAAGCAATAGTCCCAAGAGTGTAAAAAATGGGGTAGGATCCATTGAGGTATTTTTGTCTCATGGATCATGACCTTGCTACAGGGGCTCGCAATTTTCAGTAGTAGGAGGATTAGTTTCAGTCAGATACTGAGGAGTGTAGAGAAGTGTTGAAAGAAGAGCAAGAGGCTCAATAGCAAAGTCAACAACAACAATTTTCCTAGTAGATAGTTGCAGACACATTTGATTCATTTTATTTTGTTCATTTTGTTTGGATGCTTTTTGGTTGCAAATTTTGCATTAGCAACAACAAAAGTGACAAAGTGTTTCATACAGAACATTTCAAAGGTACCCAATCAAGATAGAGTTGAATTCCTTTCTTGTTGAGAGGGAGTGTTGAAAATTACAACAATAAATGTTAAAAATAACATCAAGAAAAATCCTAATTTAATTTGTCCTTGAATTAAATTAGGAATTAAATTGTAATTCTAATTCTCATAGCAACTTGTAACAGTTAACTCAGTTAAGTTGACTTAGTTGACTCACTAAATTCGAGTCGAGTTGGGAGTATATCTAGAGTCATGTAGAGTGATCCCTAAATTTTAGGGGCCCATGCTGAGTTATTATTGAGATGTAATTATTTAATTTAATTTAACGAAGTTATATTTAGTTAAACTAGTTCTAATTGATGGAGGAACTAGTGAGAGGTTAAGCGAATTAATTTGGATTTAATTCACATTAATTCACATGCAGTGATCAATCAAATAAATAATAATTCACTGATAAATAACTCATGCGTGTTAGTATTGAGAAATACACAGTTGAGAATGGATTTCACGAACAATGTACTATGAATTGTAAAATCATCTAAATTAAACAGATGGTGCATGCAACTAGAAGAAGGCCTAAAGTAAATCATTCCTTAATTAGAAAACTCACTAATTTTAACCATTTGAATTGCCTTTAAAAGGAGGAATGAAGGAACAAGCTTAATCATTGTTTTGGTGAGAACGAGTTGGTGAGACCAAGCAATAGGAAGCACACATTTGTGCATGGAGCTTGTGAGCGCAAGGAAATAGGATCTTGGAAGGAAACAAATTTGGCTAAGTATTGTTGAAGAATCTAGGGAACTTATAGTTAATGTGATTATTCTTAGCTTGATAAATATTTGCGAGGAGTTTTAACTTTTCTTATTAGCATAGTCTTCACTTGTTATTATTAGAGTGTGTCTTCTTAGTTAATATAGCTACCAAAACAAGAGAGACAAGAACACGCGATGTTGGATTTATGCTAGGGCCAAAACCTCTCCCTCTTGGAGAGGAAAACTCGCACAAAATTATTCTTATAGTGATTCCAATTGACGAATAGCAAGACCTTGACCCTTGAACTACTAGGCCACTCCAAGACCAAGACACCAATCCTCATATTCTGCTGAGATCATCATCATCACCACTGCTTTATTGAGATCATCATTTCTACACCATGTCTGCTCCTTCACCGAGATCTTCATCATTGTTGCACCCATGCTACACATTCATCGAGAACTAGATCATTGTTGTACTATTATTGAGATCACTACCATGTCAATGTGGTTTCTTCATTAGGATTATGACTGAGACCATATGTGTCATTATGCTGAGGTCCTGTGACTTCCTTTTCTTCCTACACAGAGGCCTTCATGATACTGTCTCGTATATTGAGACAAAGTGTTCCATTCTTGTATTGAGACCCTCATAATTATGCCGAGACTGTAACCAGTTCAGTGACACCCATCTGATATTACAATGATGTTGTCCATCCTTACTGTCATGTGAAGATACTTGTCCGAGATTATGTGTCTCCTACACCCATCCGAAATTACAGAGTGTCCGAGATTTTATGTCTCCCGCACTTACTGTGTCATCCAAAGTTTAAGAGAGATGTCAAAAAATCCTGACTGCAACTATGAACTTTAACTCTTATTTATAATGGTCCTGCCTTCATAAATAAGCCAACATAATAGAGTGAAGTGTTGTGTCTCCTTTTGTGAGATGAATGGTCATTTATATTCATTTGTAGGCCAACATAATTGTGTTTCACATCGTTTTGCTGGCATAGTTGTTCTTCTACATGCCTTGGAGGATTGTGCTTGTCTTGGAGGGTTGTTTAGAATTTTCTATTACACATGACATTGAATCTTTGACATCCTAAGGCTATTAGTGGGAGCCACTAAATAAATAGACCTCTTGCTCATGAAACCCATGCAACAAGGAATAATAACAAATTCATTTTCTTGTTTACAAAAATAATAAACACAATGTCAGGAATACCGAACCTAGTTATACTTTCTTCAACACTCCTCTTAAGTAGGGAGGTATTCAAGATGGTCCTTGGTTATTATCAATATGAATAATTTCTCATAAGAAGAATTGGATGGGTAACCCATTTGTTTAGCATCATAGTAACCAACAATGTTTCCACAACAAGGCCTTGAATGACAGCTGTATATCTCATCATATTAGTGCACAATGTTTGTGAAACCAATGATTATAGACACCTTCATCATTGTCTCTCAAGGTACATACCCACCCGAGTGTTTAATGAGTATGAACTTCTAGGACTATTCTTATCTTGGGTTCCCAACACTCAAAGAATATGGGTCCTCTTGCCTACTCTTGTCCTACTCTTGTCTTGGATGCCCTACACATCCTCAAAGAGAATCAGATGCCAGATGATTATCCAATCCTCCATTCTTTCTTCTAGAGTGAAGGAAAGAGTGTTGCGTCTATCTCTTCCTCTCAACTGGGGAAGATACGCCCAAGTTTCCTCTGATCAAAAACTTTCCCAAGCTCCCTTTTAATCAGGAACTTGTCAGATCTCCCTCTTAGCTTAGGACTCTTCTATACATCAACAACTTCGTGGGTCCTTCAGCTACTTGATCCTTCTCTTCTCGATGTCATGAAATTCATTTGAGCTTCTTCCTTGTACGAACACAACCATCGATCAATTTCCTCTTTCGTTCGTCATGTCATTCCTTTCTTCATGGAAAGTGGGCTTCTTCATATCTGGAACCTTCATCATATGGCTACTTCTTCATCATGCTTCTTCTATCCACCACATGAATGCTAGTTGTACTTGTATTTACAACTCTTGTTTGAGTAGCCCTGCATGAAATTATCCAGATATTTTCAAGAAGTCAAAACATATTAAATCAAGTCATATCTTATGAGATGGCTTTTTCATCATGACATCCATCTTCTTGTAGTTATGAACATCGTTCATTCATGTTGACACATCTCCCAAAGATATCCATTGTCAAGGGTATTCATCTTTTCCCTCAGAGTCTTCATATATTTGTAAGATATTTCCTAGTTAAGTCTCTTTAGTCTTTTGAATCTTTATTACCTTCACTAGGGTTGGATATCTCATGGTCTCTTCCTTCTCCACACATTCCATTCCCAACTGATTTTAATTAGTGTTTCTTAATTGTGATCAACCACTTCATACTTCATATGGGGACATATTGCGTTGATTTCATCTAGTGTGTCTTATGCCTTCTTACATCCTTTTAGAGGAGGATATCCCTTTCCCTTGATCATGATTCCAAAGATAGAAGTAATTATCCATGTCACCTGCAACCATATGACATGACATTATAATTTTAAATGAAAACATACATACATTACTTTACCTTTAGGTCATCTAGGGTTCTTTCCGCAACTTCCTTGATTGAAGTGTCTTCAACCCCTTGATCTGCTTATTTTATTACATCAACATAAAATCATCCATGAATTCCACAAGTTGGAGTTCTTGATGAAACACTTTCTTCCTCTCTAAATTGGTGAACCCTTCGATGAGGATTCCAATAGAGAATCTTGAGGATCTTGTATATCCCTATCTGGTAGATGTTTCCCTTCTGATGTGTGATGAACCTTGTCTTGGATGACTTCTTCCTTTCATTCAATGTTTACTGAAGTTCCCAAGATCCATATCCTTCATGTTTGTTTGCCATGGATTTTTGTCCTTTGTGATTGGTGATGTTACAAGCTCTTGTTTCTAATGATTCCATGATGCCATTATGCATCTTATTATCTTGGTCATATCTATAACACAAGATTTAGTAGCTTATGACTGGACCCTTTTGTGAGGGATACCATCTAGATCATAGTAGAGATCTATTACTCCCTCTTTCCTTGGCCATTTTTCTTCAGCCTCCTTCATCTTTTTGGTAATATGATCTTCTTTCCATAATATTTCCATAGCATTGAATCTTAGCTATGATTAGTTTGTCTTGTTTCAGGACCAAACTTTCCTTTCCTTTTTGCACATGTTTGAGTCCTTTATCTGTTACTACAATTGCCATCAACTTATATTTCTTTAGCATAATTTGTTGACTTAGGTAACCTTCTTGTTCATGGACATTTGTTACCTTGCCTATGTGTTAGAACAATGATGATTATTTTATTATCATCTCTCCCAGATCTCCCATTTGAGATCTTATAAGGATATCTCTTCATTCTTTGATACCTTTAATAAGGTCTAATTGATATGACCTTCTTCACTGCAATTCAGAGAGTATATTGTATAGCATTTCAAATTTCTATTTTATGTCACCTCTCCTGCTACATAGGGATGAGAGGTTAGATTTAAGGCTTCTGTGGGAGTTTTTTGATTCATGATCCGGATTGACCACAGTCTTCAGTTCATTCTGCCAACGTTTCAAACCCCAAAGGGGGTCCATCATCAGGACAAGATAGAAAGAATAAGAATGAGAGATTATTGAGAGAGAAGAGAATTGCGACCTGAAAATAAATACAAGAACCCTAAATTCATTGATTTCTTTGTTCCTACAATGCTTTAGAAATTGCAGGTCAGCAATTCTCCTCTCAATTTTTGTCCTCAGGATTTCGAGAAGACAGATCTCCTTCCATGTTTCCCCTCCGTACAGGGAAGTAATGTTAGATTTAAGGCTTCTGTGGGAGTTTTTTGATTCATGATCCGGATTGACCACAATCTTCAGTTCATTCTGCCAACGTTTCAAACCCCAAAGGGGGTCCATCATCAGGACAAGATAGAAAGAATAAGAATGAGAGATTATTGAGAGAGAAGAGAATTGCGACCTGAAAATAAATACAAGAACCCTAAATTCATTGATTTCTTTGTTCCTACAATGCTTTAGAAATTGCAGGTCAGCAATTCTCCTCTCAATTTTTGTCCTCAGGATTTCGAGAAGACAGATCTCCTTCCATGTTTCCCCTCCGTACAGGGAAGTAATGTTAGATTTAAGGCTTCTGTGGGAGTTTTTTGATTCATGATCCGGATTGACCACAGTCTTCAGTTCATTCTGCCAACGTTTCAAACCCCAAAGGGGGTCCATCATCAGGACAAGATAGAAAGAATAAGAATGAGAGATTATTGAGAGAGAAGAGAATTGCGACCTGAAAATAAATACAAGAACCCTAAATTCATTGATTTCTTTGTTCCTACAATGCTTTAGAAATTGCAGGTCAGCAATTCTCCTCTCAATTTTTGTCCTCAGGATTTCGAGAAGACAGATCTCCTTCCATGTTTCCCCTCCATACAGGGAAGTAATGTTAGATTTAAGGCTTCTGTGGGAGTTTTTTGATTCATGATCCGGATTGACCACAGTCTTCAGTTCATTCTGCCAACGTTTCAAACCCCAAAGGGGGTCCATCATCAGGACAAGATAGAAAGAATAAGAATGAGAGATTATTGAGAGAGAAGAGAATTGCGACCTGAAAATAAATACAAGAACCCTAAATTCATTGATTTCTTTGTTCCTACAATGCTTTAGAAATTGCAGGTCAGCAATTCTCCTCTCAATTTTTGTCCTCAGGATTTCGAGAAGACAGATCTCCTTCCATGTTTCCCCTCCGTACAGGGAAGTAATGTTAGATTTAAGGCTTCTGTGGGAGTTTTTTGATTCATGATCCGGATTGACCACAGTCTTCAGTTCATTCTGCCAACGTTTCAAACCCCAAAGGGGGTCCATCATCAGGACAAGATAGAAAGAATAAGAGGACCTATGATTGATTTCATATGACTTCTCTTTGGGGGACTATATCTATCCTCCTTTCTCATGCAAGGTATTTCTATGACCCAACCCATATATTGATATTCTTGCAACCACGAAGTCATTAAATCAAAATTGTATTTATGGAAAATACTTACTTGGCACATGAAGATGAAATCTTTACCTTGATGCTTTCTTCATGATCTCCTTCAATGCAATTATTTCTTGAGCTACTGAGTACAACTGAGTTCCAAGACTTCTCTCGAGACTTTTTTGCATTGTTCAACACCAAGCACTGCTGCTTTTATATTGTGTCGATATTACTTGATCTCTTGAATGTGATGGTATGATATCAATACAAAGGACTTTGAGAGTACTGTCAAAATTCCCATTCAAGATGTGGCATTGTGTTCTCTTCTTGAAGTGATATCGTTGTAGTGTATGATGTGATTATTCTTGATACTGTGCAACACTGTGTTGACACATCCTTGTGACATTCCATGGTATGTCATTTGTTCATAGAGTTATGCCTTCGAGATGTGAGTAGTACTAAGATACTAAAACCTTCCACTGATTGTTCTTTAGCATCAAATTGAGGTTCCTGTGTATTACTGTGCATCATATTTTTAGCACCGAGATGCACCATCAAACATTATTGGAATACTGAGCAAGGAATATTATTATAGCACAGAGAATTGTTAAGTCACTGTGATCATGATTGAGTTTGTAGTATGAGCTAGAACAGTGCAGACACCGAGACTGTGATATCCAAGACTAAGATATGTAGAGAAATGCCAAGAATGTCCTTGCTTTTCTTCCCTTCTTAAAACTGATCCTTGTCCTCGAATGTCCCTTTTTTCTGCCCTTCCTTTTAGCACCTTAGCTATGATTCCATGTTGAAGAATCTAGGGCACTTATAGTTAATGTGATTCTTATTAGCTTGATAACTATTTGTGAGGAGTTTTAACTTTTATTCTTATAATAGTCTTCACTTTTTATTATTAGAGTGTCTAGACTTCTTAGTTCATCAAATAGCTACCAAAACAAAAGAGACAATAACATGCGATGTTGGATTTTTTCCAGGGCCAAAACCTCTCCCTCTTGGAGAGGAAAACCTGCACAAAATTCTTCTTATAGAGATTCCAATTGAGGAATACCAAGACCTTGACCCTTGACCTACTAGGCCACTCCAAGACCAAGACACCAATCCTCATATTCTGCTGAGATCATCATCATCACTACTGCTTTATTCAGATCATCATTGCTACACCATATATGCTCCTTCATCGAGATATTCATCATAGTTGGACCCATGCTACACCTTCACCGAGAACTAGATCACTGTTGTACTATTACTGAGATCACTACCATGTCAACGAGGTTTCTTCATTAGGATTATGACTGAGGCCATAGGTGTTATTATGATGAGGTATTGTGACTGCCTTTTCTTCTTGCACAGAGGCCTTCATGACACTGTTTAGTATATTGAGACAGAGTGTTCCCTTCTTGTATTGATACCCTCATCATTATGCCAAGGCTGTAACCATTTCAGTGACACCCATATGATATTATAGTGATTCTTTCCATCCTTACTGTCATGCAAAGATACTTGTCTGAGATTCTGTGTCTCCTGCACCCATTCGAGATTATAGAGTGTCCAAGATTCTGTTTCTCCTGCACCCACTCTATCATCCGAAGTTTCAGAGAGATGTTCGAAAATCCTGATTGTAATTCTAAACCTTAATGCCTATTTATAGTGGTTCTGCCTTCATAAATAATCTGACATGAGAGAGTGATGTGTTGTGTCTCCTTTTTTGACTTGACTTGTCATTTATATTCGTTTTTGGGCTGACATGACTATGTTTCACATCGTTTTGTTGGCAGAGTTCTTCTTCTGCATGTCTTGGAGGATTGTTCTTGTCTTGGAGGGCTGTTTAGAATTTTCTATTACACATGACATTGACTCTTTGACATCCTAAGGCTCTCAATGGAAGCCACTAAATAAATAGACCTCTTGCTCATGAAACCCATGCAACAAGGAATAATTATAAATTTGACAACATTTTTCTAGAAATAACGCCTGAAGTTGATGTCTTAATTCTTCCTAGCACGAGTTGTTCGAACTATTAATTATTACTTGGAGCCTTCTAGAATTGACCTGGGTGTAATGTGATAATGTAAAACTATTTTATCAATGTTGGAGATAAAAACCATTTTCTGAAATTTTCCATAGAGTCACATAGATACACCAACCTCGGAGGCTAGCTATTGGACCTGCATAGGAGTTATAGGAACTGGCTGGACAAAACCATCATTAGTAAAATCAAGATCCTTTCTAGATTGTTAAAATTAAAGGAAAATGATACTAATTAATTACTTCAACATTCTTAGGTTTATTATGACACATTCATGGGAAACTCGAGCAAGAAAGGCAATGGATGGGTGACAACATATGGGAAAATTGCTAAGAAAAGATGTTTTGAATGGAAAAATGAATGAAAAATTGACAACCCAACACATGTATAGGGGGATGTTTTAACTTTAATGGGGGTAAATAAAACACTTTATCATCTAACAAAACATATGTATAGAAATAGACCACGAACATATAAACGTGATACACTTAATAACATAATAATTATTAAATATCTATTCCATGCATATAATAGTATTGATCTCTTTAATATCTTTAATAGAGTCCGTGGGTGGTTGTAGGATATAAATATTTCCTATTAAAGAGGAAGAGGTTGAGAAATTATGAGAATCAACATTCAATGACTTATTGATGATGCTTATCAAAATTACTAATGACTAGTTGCTTATAGGTCATGACTTTACTATATAAGTAAGGCTTCTAATCTAATAGACATTAATGTTTACACCACTGAAAAATAAAACTCATTGAAAGGAAACACAATGATCAAACAAATTAAAAATATAACAAAAATTTCTTCAATTTTTTTTTGGGAATTTAATGATGCTTGGATTAATAAGATTCCTTTAGGATGCTCACTATTATGTTGAAAAATATAGCCTCCTAGTTGTGATCCAAATTCCTAACATCATTGTACATCATAAGCACTTGAAATGTCTTGTGACCATTGTAAGGAATGATACTAAACTAGAAGTTGTCAGATATCTCTTAAACTATTGGACAACAATCCCACATGCATGTCTCATAAAACTAATGAAGTATAGTTTCTATGATTCACCATTATGGATTATTGAACAAATACATATCTTCCACTGCATCCCTCCTTGTCTTTAAGGTGTGGGCCTCTTCGAATGAAAAATGTTATTATCATCATAACTAACTTTTATTAATAAGAATTACACATGGCCTTATTAAATTCAATCCACTGACTTACATATGAAGCATTCAAAATCTTCATAGATTATGGTATCATTGACTGAAAGAGTACACAAGGCACAACACCACCCCCTTGGAAAGCATATTTTCAATTTTCTAACACATATGAGATCAAAATCGAAAGTTCACAAAAGAATTAATATCACAATTTCCCTTGATTTACCATTATTGGATTCCCATATGTTGGTCAAGTAATAAAAAGCACCGATTTTTGAGATAGTGGTCATTATATACATAAGATTCTTTAGTTCAACATAATACATATAACACTCAATAGACGCGTTGAGATCCGTCATTGTGAATTGAAGTCACACTGAGTTGTTCTAGTTTGGATATGGATATGGATCTAGTCTAGTTTCCATTTAAGAGTTGAGCTTTGAGGTCGCTATAGATTTGAGGCCGTTTAGTCTGAATTGATATGAGTAGTGAATTGTTTTGCAATCAATCATTATTTTGAGTGCGATTATCTTGATTAATATGGTTAAAGAAAATGCCTAGCATCTAATGCTACATATTTCAAAGAGGTGGTGACTTGAAAACACTAAAACAACACTATTATGTTGTACATATTAGGACCACCGATCGACTATGAAGGGCTATATTCTACAGATGTAAATACCAAAATTTAAAACCTATATGTTTTTTGATATATAATCTCCTTTCTTTGAAAAAGAAAATGCTTGCACTTGAGTTTTAGATTGATTCAAATGGATGGATCCGACTTCTGACACAAGACAAGATTGCAAACACCATGATGGTTACTACAATTTATTACATATCAATCTCTGTCTCTCTTTATGCTAGTAAGAAATAAAAATAGATACCCATTTTCAAATTTCTGCACATAAATCATGATCTAAATTTTGGTAGCATAGAATGTTGGGAAAAGATATAGAGAGAACAATGTTGTGTGATTTGAAAATTGAGACCACTTATGGTTGTGACTAGTTCTAATAATTTTCCTTGGGTCTCCTCTTGTGGTCATTGGGTCACACTTCACATCACTATTCATGATTATTTGGTATCATATTTATTGCACAATATTAACACACTCCATAACACTTTCTATACACAAACTAATAGAAAAAATACATTAAAATGCATAAACATTCAATTATATCCTACAAAAATCTAATCTAATTTACTTTTATTTATGATAAGGAGTATTGTGTCTCATTATCTCATTTTCTTGGGCACTTCGATATTGGAGTCACACCTAGTATTGCTCTAATACCATGTAAATAAAATAGACCATGAAAACGAACATGATACACACAAATAATAACACAATAATTATAAATGTTTAGCCTACACATACGATATTATTGATCTTTTTATTAGAGTTCATAGGTTTTTGCACGATCTAATTGTTTCCTATTAAAGATGAAGAGGTTGAGAAATTCTCTCAACCATCATTCAATAACCTATTATGAAACTCATCAACATTACTAATGACTTGTCAATTATATAACTTGATTTATTACATAAGTACGTTTTATAATCTAACAACACCCATTGACAAACATGTAATTTTATAATGCATTCCAAAACATTATTATTTTTGTTGGAAATTTAGTAGCCATGGTCAACATTTTCATTAATAATAGAAAATGAAAAATTAAATTTACATTTATAACCCCTCAAGTGTCCAAGTTTCCCCCTCCAAGATCATGTCAGCCTACCCAAGGGACACATCTATTCACATGGGCAAACAACTATATATTGAGATTATTTTCTTTCCTTCAAGGTAGATTCACATCATCTCATCATCTCTATTTTGGTGTGTAAATATCTTTGTGGAACATTTTGGATCTGTGGAATTATCGCTTGTGGTATGTGAGCATATTTGTGGAACTATATTCTATGGTATGCGAGCTTCTCTCTAGCATTATCTTATGTGCTGTGTGAGCTTCTCTATGGCATGATATTTTGTGGTATGTAAGATTCTCTATGGCACTACCTTCTGTGGTATGCGAGCTTCTTTGTGGAACTATATTCTGTGGTATGCGAGCATCTCTTTGGAACTTTATTTTGTGGAATGTGAGATTCTATGTGGCATTATATTCTATGTTAGGAGATCTTCTTTGTGGCACTATATTATGTGGTATGCGAGCTTCTCTGTAGCATTATCTTCTATGGTATTCAACCTTCTTTGTGACACTATTCTCTATGGCAAGTGAGCTTCTCTGTAGCTCCTTATCTCTATGGTAAAGAGAAGTTCGGTGGCTCCTTATCTCTATGGTAAAGGGAAGTTCTATGGCTCCTTATCTCTGTGGCTAGGGAAGAGGAAAAAGTTCTATCCATATGATCTTATCAAAGATATATTATTTTGATAGATGTACAATTGATGAATTGAACTCTCTCTCATAAGGAAATATTATTGGGTTTTCCCCTTGTGTGTTTTTCCCTGGTTGCTGGCCTAAATTCTTGGTGTCTCTTGTCATATTGTCTATTGTGATCTCTACTACTGCTCTATTGTTAATGGTTAATTTTTTTCATGTATAACTTCCTGGTGATTGGAATTCTCTAGAGAAGTCAAATTGTATCATTAGAAGTAGTTATCAATTTTAATAATTGTACTAGTCTTTCTTGCACTAGAAAATCAACATTTTTCACCATTGCTTTGATTGTAAAACTATTTGATTCTTCAGAAGTCTGTGAACATATATGGAAGAAAAAAGACATCATGCCTATTCAGATTTGTTTGGCAGTGATATTTTGTTAACACTTTTTAAAGTTGGATATAATGTGATGGTTGGATACTATGAAGTGATTTTGCTTCACTATGGTTAAGATGTAGGTGTGTAATAATTATAGTTAGAAAATAACTTTTTTTTAGAGGATCACTTCTCAATTTTCAAATATGATGATGTTTCTAAATTTGAAGTGTGCTATACTATAGTAATTTGTGTACCATTTTCAAAAAGCGCATAAAAGGATGACACATTATGTTGTTGAACATTTGAAACTTTGGTCAATTTGAAATTTCCACCTCACTTCTATGAGGTCATGAATATATTTCATAGAGATTTTAGTTTTAGTTTTGATACTTATTTATTTAATAGATGCAAAGAAACTCAACTTTGTGTAGCACTATTTGTGGGAAAATTTAAAATGTAGACACCGCAAATAATACATGCATATATTGTTTCAACAATGCATAGGGTAAGATCTATCTCAATACAGAAAGCTATAAGTTACTTAAATTATAATGAAAATTCAAGTAACAACAAATCAATTGAAAAATTCATTAAGGATGCTAAAACAACATAACATAACCCATTGTCTTAATAAATCAACATACTAAAGTAGTTGTGATGCTTGTTCAATACATGAAAAATTTTTAGATCCATGATCACAAAATTAACATAGGAATGCTATATTTTATATATCACATTTATGAAATATAAAGCACAATACCTCAACTCATGCTGAGATGATACAAAAATCCTTATAAATCATCCCAATCAAGGACTCTTCAATGCATTCCAAACCTTAGCTAGGGTATCCACAAGTAATGCAAAATGTAACCACTGATACAAGGGATAATAAAGGCATCCCACCAATCTCTTCAAACGAATCCTTAGAGATTCCAACCAAACCAACATCATACCAACCATTAAACCCTAAGATCTACTAGTTGCATCATACAAGCAATTTAAGGAGATTGAAACACTTGCCTCATACACACTACATGCTCAACAATTTCTTTTACAAGCCAAGAAACCTAGCACTAACATCCCATGAGCTGTAATCCTTGCTATTGTAGTAATACATGATTTTATAACATTCTCCAAATAACTAGCATCACACCAATTATCAATATCTAAGACACATAGTAGTTATTTCAAATCGATATTCTCCTCCCTTTATATGGATTATGTTGAGGGAGGCCATGAATAAAACATGGAATAAGTTCTTAATCAAACCTAGCTTAAGTCCAAAAGAAAAGCCCTAAATGGAGTGCTCAAAGAAAGTTTTCCAATTGTCACACTAGGGTTTGCTCAACTACTAAGGTGGTCTTCTTGCTAATCTAGTTATCCACATGTCAAGTGCTTCTAGTCCAAGATGACACACCTTCCAAACAATTGATCTTGAACTTTAGCTTTCCTCCTCAAATAGTGTGTAAGGTTTTTACATGATATTAGGTCCATGGACTAAACCTTCAAGTTTCTAATCTCCTAAAATTGTTTACCCCACATGTGCCAATTTTCATCTTGTTCAACAACTGTGACCTTATAGAATATGCTAAATTCACCACATGTGCCAACTACCACATCAAGAAGTGTGCCTCTCGAGCATTGATATTAAGATAAGCATACACATGATATAAGCTCTCTCAATGTGAGAAAAATGTAAACAAAGGGGCTATAAAGCCAAAAAGCTTTTAAATGCAATGAAGTACTCTCATAGTTTGGTGAAAACACTTTTGAAGAAAGAAAAAGCAAACACTCACTCTTTGCAAGGAAAATGTTTTCTTCAACAACTATGGTCTCCCTCTATACTTCTGCTATACTTGCAACATGTAAATATAATCCTAGTTTAGTCTTGGAATCAATTATTGATCCCACCAAACGTTTTTCAATTGTCTCTCACACATCAATATCCTTTTTCATGACATCCATCCATACATATTTTGCAAGATTAAAAGGCTCCCCAATAGAAAAATTAAATGCAAATTTATTTACAAATATTTAAGGATGAATATTTGTTGTAAGTAGAGTTTTAGCTTCTCCTAAAAAATCCTATACACCTCGTAATGCTTAAGTAAATCATCTTGAATTTTGGGATGCTGAAGTAGTTCATAGGGAGGCATCCTTTCTTTGGCTTTTCTTTCCTGAATTAAGATTTGAGTTGTATTTTATTCTTGGATCAGATTTTTGAACAAAAACCTTTTCAGCTCAATACCTAAAGGAGAGATATGTGATATTTAGGACCACACATCCTTATTAAAATGCATGTCCTTTTTCACTACTATATTCCATTGCATTGAAATGCATATCTTGTAAGCCTTGGGAGACTGACTATATCCAATAAAAAAAGTTTGATGCTTGATAGTTTCAACTTGGTCTGTTTCTTTAAGGAAAATGAATATATACTAGACTCTAAAAGACATGAAAATGTAAGACATCAATTTTTCATTAGTAAGTTCTTCCTTTGGTGTCTTGTCCCTTAGGTTCCTGTAAGAACATTTATTCACAATATGCACAAATGTATGGAATGTATTTGCACCTATGATATCGTAAATCCATGTTATGGATCAAGGCCTTAGTGGTATCAACAACAAGCTTTTTCTTACTCTTTGCAATTCCATTTCTCTATAGGTTGTAATGAAGGGTCAAATATCTCTTGATATTTATTGTATGAAAAAGAATCAAATTTTGTGGAGATATACTTGTCTCCTTTATTTGAATGAAGCACTTTGATCCTCTTCCTCATATTATTTACAACTAAAGGCACTGCAATTTTTTAACTTATGGAACATTTCATCCATAGTATTCACAAAATAAATCTAGGTCTTATGTAAGGAAATATCAATGAAAGTAACATAATATAGATTACCTTTCAAAGAAGAGGAATACATAGGTCCACATACATCTACATGGATAAATTGAAGAATCCTTCTTGATATTTGTTCATTACCTTGAAAAAGGGCATTGACATGCCTTGCAAGTCCATGTCCCTTGCATATTATTCATTTATCAATCTTGAAGTTCAACGATATTTTCCCCTTGTTCTTCAATAGAGGAAATGATTAATAATGCAAGTGTCCAAAGAACCTATGCCATAGCTCATTTATCATGTAACTACCATGCACTAGAGTTTCAAGCTTCATTTCATTTGTTTTTAATCTATAATGGGCACCAAATTAACCCATATGGCCACAACATCGGTTCAATATTTAATGATGACCATGTGAGAATTGTTGAATTTTGTAGCTATGGTTGGTCTTCATAATTTGTATTTTTTCCTTTGTAATTTATAAATAATTTGTAAGATATGTTATTTATGTCATTTTCATTGTTTAACCCTTGAAATAATTTATATAAGACATGTTCTTCATGTCAAATATAAAAGAGAAAATTTTAAAATTTAAAATTTGAATTTTTGGCTCCAAACTAGTCAAGTCGGCCCTCCCTCATGTCAAGTTGGCCCCAGTGAAGAGAAACACTCATTTGAAAAATCATAACACTTTATAAAGGCATTCAACCTCCTCCATAAAGGCACCATTTGATCTCACACAAGAAAGATATCTTCTGGGAATTCAAGCGAAGGAAAAGAAGGATGCGAAGGAAAAAGAAGAAGGATGAAGATCATATCTTTAACTTGCACTATGTATTTCTATCTCTTCTAGATCCCACATGTGTTTCTAGGCAGTTTATGGGAAACAATTTCTAGGCATCATATTTTGGGCAGGCTGAAATTCTGGGAAGTTTGAGTTTCTAGCAATAATCTGGGAGGCCAAAATTTGGCCTAAGTAGATCAAAGAGGGACGAAGTTTGAAGGGACAAATTGTGACTTGAATTGACTTGATTAGAAGGTTTATTGACAAGGTTTTTCCATATTTGACTAACTACATTAGCTGTATCACTTATTGACTGAAGAATTTCTCTAAGGAAAATATTATTGGGTTTTTCCCCCAAGTAGGTTTTCCCAGGGTGAAAATTATGTTCTATTTGTGCATTGTGATATTTACTATCCTTATGGTTTTATGGTTGAATTTATGAAGTGTAATTTCTTAATGATAAACTAGAATTGTTAAAAGAATATCTATATCATTCAAAGTAATTATCAGTATTTTAGAAATTTGTGCTTATATCTATTGCACTTGAAAACTCAATATGGTATCAGAGCTTTGGTGAATCAAAGGACATTGAAATCACTCTTGATAAATCTTTGGTAAAGGGAAGCATTAAATAAGACCTCATCTAAGATTTGTTTGCTTTTTTGTGACTATGGGTTCCTATATGAAGAAAAAAAACAAATTAGAAGGAGCTACAAAATTTAGGGCTTGGAAAACAAGGATTGATATCCTTTTTTCAAAGAATGAACCCTTGGGTATTGTGAAGAGAAAGGCCATTGAACTAGAAAAAGATGAAGAAACATTAAAATTTTAGAAAGATGATATTACAACTAGAAGTATCATTGTAGATTCCATCGAAGATCATTTGATCCCACATGTCACAAATATTGACTCTTCAAAGAAGATGTATGATTCCTTAATTGGATTATACACTATCAACAATATTGGTCAAGCAATGAATTTAAATAATGAGTTTCGCGATGTTAAAATGACAAGAAATGAGACCATGGCCTCATTTATCATGAATATTTCTCAATTAAGAGGTCAACTTCAAGCAATTGATGAAGTTATTTTTTAAAGAGAACTAGTAACTACAACACTTAATGGTCTACTTGAATCATGGGATTCATTCGCATCAAGGATATGTGCTAGAAAAGAAGCTCCAAAGTTTGAATAATTGTGGACTACATGTACTCAAGAAGAATCTAGGCTCATGTCAAAAGGAAATATTTAAAGATCCAAAGAAGGAGACTCTCAAGCATATGCAACACATTTCAATATGGGTGGAGGAAAAAATAATTTTGTTTTCCAAAGAATAAATGAAGGAAGAAGACCTTAAGGAAGAAGATCTGCTCCTCAAGGGAAGAGAGACATGTCAAAAGTTCAATGCTATCATTGTTAGAAATTTGGTCACTATAGACACGACTATCCTGATAGATCAAATGATAGAAATAGAAAGGGAAAACAACATGCCACCATAGTAGACCTTGAATAACTTCCAAAGATACCCAAGAATAAAGATTCACGTGGCAAAGATTTATTTTACTTTTTTTCTCTTACATGTTCTATTGCAAATATCAATGATTTTTGGCTAGTCGATAGTGGTACCTCAAGGCACATGATAGGTGATCATGGCAACCTCACAAGTCTAATGAAAAGAAGATTATCTCAAAAAATAGATCTTGGAGACAACAACGATTATGTGGTCAAAGGTGTTGGAAATAATTCTATTGAGCTAGAATTAGGTGAAAACATTCATCTAAGCAACATACTATATGTATCAGGTTTGGAAAAGAATTTGGTTTCATGTTTGAAAGATAAGGGATATAGAGTATAATTTTTTGATGGAAAAGTTGTCGTATGGCCAAAGGGATCTAGTACAAATTCTGCTAAATTAATTGGAATTCATGAAGGAAGCTTGTATAGACTCTTGAAAGAACCTACTCAAGCATTAATACATAGTGAAATTAATCCATGAGAACTTTGGAATAGAAGACATGCACACCTTCACTATAGAGCTTTGCTTGCTTTAAAACAATTTTTTTTAGGTGTTTCATATTTGCAAGTAGAACATGAATAAGTTTGTAAAGGATCCATGCTTGGGAAGAATGTCAAGTAGTCCTTTCCAAGCAACAAAAGTAGGTCCAAGAAAATTTTGGATCTAGTTCATTTTGATATATGTGGTCCAATATTAGTGAAATCTATTGGAGGATCTTCATACTATGTGACATTTATTGATTATTTCTCTCGTAAGACATGGATTTACTTCATTAAGACAAAGATGAAGTTTTTGACAAGTTTCAAGAATTTAAGGCTAAAGTTGAAAACTTGAAGGGAAAGAAGATCAAGATCCTGAGATATGGTAATGGAGGAGAATATACTTCCAAGGAGCTCGTTTCCTTTTATAAAGAAGTTGAGATTAAGAGGGAGTTGATCCCTTATAATCCAAAACAAAATGTAGTTGTTGAAAGAAAGAATATAACCATTGAAGAATACGTTAAGGAAATCATGCATGATCAAGATTTTCCTATGTTTTTATGGAGTGAAGCATCTATATAAACTATCTACATTCAGAAAAGAAGTCCTCTTCAAATTATGGAAAATAAGACTCCTGAAGAAGCATTCACTAGATAGAAACCACATGTTGGACATTTAAGAATATTTATTGTCTAGTATATATCCATGTATCTAAAGATAAGAGAAGGAATCTAGATCTCTCAGAAAATAATAGTATTCGTTGGATATCGTGAGTCATCAAAGGCCTATATAATCAATGTTCCAAGGCAACGACAAGTTGAATTTAGTAGGGACGTGACCTTTGATGAGAATGTTGCCTATTCGAAATCTAAAGAAGTATCCATGGAGCCTGATAATGACAAAGAACATGAAACTCCCAAGGAAGAAGCTTATGGGCCATCCAATCTTGTAGAAAATACCATAGATCATCAAGAATATCCGGAAGGGCCTAGTAATCCAGTGGATCTAATTGTTGATCCTGAGACCAGGAAGTGGCCAACTTGGCTTAGATCTACCTTGCCGAAAGAAGAAGGACATGTAGCACCAAATGGAACCTTCACGGAAAGAAAGAGACCTAATAGGTCTTTTAGATATCCAACATTAATGATTAATATTATTGATTATGAACCTTCCACTTTTGAATAGGAAACTAGCTAACAAGTATGGAAGGATGCAATGTTAGAAGAATACCAATTGATTATGAATAATGATCTATGGGATATTGTGTTGAGACCTGAAGGAAATTATGTGGTCACCTCTAAATGGGTGTATGATGAGGAAAATATAGGTTTCACTGGCTACCCATAATCCAGGATACTCTAACCCACAAGCATGCTATAGAATCCAATTCTAGAAATTCAAAAATTATTTCTAAAATATGTAGTCAACAGAGAATGTGGATTTAATTTTCCAAGTGCCATGAGTGGGCTTTCACAAGATTTTAAGACATTTCCTTTACCTCATCTGACCCACATGGGATTCACTTGAACTCATGGCACAACCAACATGCCAAAGTAGGATTCAAAAACCTTAAATGTAACCCTGGAAATTTTCTTGTTGTAGGTGCAATGACATATTTTCGCAGCATAGTCAAAATTTTGTAGGCACTACAAAATATTTTCGTAGCGCTTCCAAACAAGTGTCTTTTCGACTTCTAGGGAGGTGAAACAATTCAAGTTGGTTCCTAATAACTTCTACATGGTATTAAATTGTCTCCCAACATTCCACATGACTTCACATGACTTTCTTTTCCCAGATTACACTCTCACACAAACTAACTAGACAGAAACAAATCTGAAATGGTCTTGACAACGTTCAAAACAAGGTTCTCTAGTTTTTTGTTGTAACAACACATTGATTACCAACATAAACATGTATCCACTATTATAGGGCACATACACCCATTCTTCTATGGAATTTACTACAAGAATCTCACAAAGGCAATGGGAAACCTCACCATACACTTCACCAATCAAACTAGTCAACGAGGTATTAACGTAGGTGCTCTGTTTTTCTCTAACAACACTCAACTTACACACAGTTTCATAACAAACACTCCATCATGGGATAGGAACCAACTACAAAAAAAATCCTAAGGTGTACAACTAAAGCACACAAAAATTAAGTTATCATATCTTAACATCAATCAGTTCATCGGATTGCAGGGTCTCAAAGACTATATACCAGCAACACAACATATTTACACCACCTATTTGACAATGCAATATACCAACAATGAAAAAAACACCCCACTATTTAGACTGACAACGTATCTTCGAAACACATTAGCCACAACTACGCAACAATACGAAGTTACAACTTCACATGCCCAGGGAAATATATTCAACCCCAACTACACTTAAACAAGGAAGCGATCTTGTCCCTAAGGCGTACAACTACCAAATTTCACAACATATTCATATTCTTAATAAGCTCAGATAAAAAACCTCATTAATAATATACAGACAGAGGAAAATATAAACACAGAGGCACATAAACACATTTTCTCATTAATCACATTCCATATATTAAACTGGCCATATCTACAATGTGGGCATGTGCATCCCACACCTCTCATCCTCTGCCTCTTTTCCCCTGTTTCACACACACTTCCTCTTAAACACTCATGTATTATAAAGAAAGCCAACATGGGTAACCAAGAGTCATAAGTAATGATTCGTTTCCCCTTCTGATCCAGGGGGATATTGGTGGCCACCTGCCAAGTCCACCTGGACCCCCACCATTGTTCTTCTCAGCATTTTCAGTTTCCTTAATTGTAGCACAACTTACTATTTTTAGCAGTTTTTTGGGTCCTGAACTTCCGGAGCCGTTTTGAGGCCCTAAACGACGTTTTTTGGGGAATCCAGGGGCAACATGGGTCCATTCCTATTGCCCATTCCAACAATGATAGTGCTCGGATAGATCTTTCTAACGAGCTATTGTATGCGTCAAATGGAGATCGTATGCAAAAGTTACGACCCCGGGAAGTTGATGTACCAACTTACCCCAAACGGGGTCCATAGTTTTGGCGTTTCATCTTCTAGGGTTAGGTTTTGGAATGTTAAGGGTTTTTCCACTGTTTCTCAACAATAAATAGGCCGTCGAGCCTCATTGTAAGACAGTTCAGAGGCATGTAGCCATCACATCTCTTCTCAGAGATAAGCTACCATCACCCTAGCTGGTTTCTTTCCATTTCTGTTTGTAAGCATATTTCAGTATTTTCCATTAATGAAATGAAGTATTATTTCCGCTGCATCTCTGTGTTTATGGTTATCTCTGTAATCTATTACGTTCATGTCTAAATCCGGATCAGTGGTATCAGAGCGGTCTGCTTTTTCTCTGGTTTTCTTTGCATGTCCCCAACAAGGTCGGGATATAAGGAGTTAGGGCTTGAACTGGTTGAACCTTTGCAAGACCAGCCTCGCAAATCCCGACGGCCTCCCATGGCGGATGAGAAGAAGGATGGGACGTGGAGACTCTGTATTGACTATCGGGCGCTGAACAAGATCACTGTCCGTAATAGGTACCCGATCCCGCGGATTGATGACCTCCTAGACCAACTAAAGGGGGCGAAATATTTCAGCAAGATCGATCTGAAGTCAGGATATCACCAGGTACCAATCGAACCCTCTGATGTGTGGAAGACTGC
Organism: Pinus tabuliformis; assembly: GCA_031772625.1. Classification (NCBI taxonomy): domain Eukaryota; kingdom Viridiplantae; phylum Streptophyta; class Pinopsida; order Pinales; family Pinaceae; genus Pinus; species Pinus tabuliformis. Next base: position 1,203,714,967 of record CM062817.1, on the reverse strand, counting down.
CTTCAAATCCAAGGAGGGCCTCCTCGAATGGTTGGTTATGCCTTTCGGATTGACGAATGCTCCTGCAACCTTCATGAGGCTAATGGATGACATCTTGCGGCCATTCACCAACTCCTTTGTAGTAGTATACTTGGATGACATTCTGATCTTCAGCCAGAGTTGGGAAGAGCACCTCCACCACATCCGACAGGTTCTCCAAACACTGCGGCAACACAAGCTATGTGCCAATTTGGAGAAATCCACTTTTGGCATGACCCAGGTTCAGTATCTGGGATACATCATTGATGAACAGGGGGTGCATGTCGATCCAGCCAAGATCCAAGTCATTCGGGATTGGCCCTCTCCAACCACTCTAACAGAGCTCCGCAGCTTTCTAGGTCTTGCCAACTTCTACCGCAGGTTTGTGTTGGGGTTTTCTCATATTTCTTGGCCCTTGAGTCAAGTCACCAAGGGAGGGGCGAAAGCAAAATTCTTTTGGTCTGAGTCTCAACAGAAGGCATTCATGGAGTTGAAGGATCGCCTCTGCACGGCACCAGTGCTCGCGTTACCAGATTTACAACAACCATTTGAGGTCGAGACAGATGCCTCTGACTATGCTATTGGGGCAGTCCTTACTCAACATGGACATCCAGTGGCATATCACAGTGAAACACTTTCAGACACAGTCCGGAAGTACCCCACTTATGATAAAGAGATGTATTCCATTGTACAGGCTTGCCGACAATGGAAGCATTACATTTTGGGGAAGGAAACGGTCATCCACACAGACCACCGACCCCTGCAGTTCATACAGACCCAAGGGAAACTGCAGAATGATCGCCATCAGAAGTGGTCTACATACCTGCAACAGTTCCACTTGAATATCAAGTATAAGAAGGGCAGCACCAATAATGTTGCAGATTGCCTCAGTCGACCACCGATCATGGCGTTAACCACCGTGCTCAACTCTTGTGGGCACGAGACTTCTGATTGGCCACTTCTCTACAAAAGCGACCCAGAATTCGGCCACACATACCAGACACTCTTGGAGGGTCGGCATGTTCCAGATTTTCACCTTCAGGATGCCTTATTATGCCACCTCGGTCACCTTTGTGTTCCTTCAAGCGAGCGTGCCAAGATGATTTGGGAAGCCCACTACAGTCAGGCTGCTGGGCATTTCGGGGTCGAGAAAACAGTGGCAGTTCTGCAAAATTATTTCTATTGGCCGAATCTTCGACAGGATGTTGGAAAGTACATCAGATCATGTACTGCCTGTGCCATTGCCAAACCGACCATTAAGAAGCACGGCCTCTATACCCCGTTGCCTACCCCAAGTCGACCTTGGGAATCCATCTCCATGGATTACGTGTTAGGCGTTCCTTCCACGAAGCATGGAAATGACTGTGTTTTTGTGGTCGTCGACAGGTTCTCGAAGATGGCCATTATGGTGGCCTGCAAGAAGAATATCACAGCAGAAGCCACTGCTAAACTCTTCTTTGAACGAGTGTGGGTGCACTTTGGAATCCCATAGTCTATCATCTCAGATCGGGACAGTCAGTTTCTCAGCACATTTTGGTCCAGTCTCTGGTCAATGCTGGACACCAAACTCACGAAGTCCACAGCCTTCCATCCTCAAACTGATGGCCAGACAGAGGTTGTCAATAGGATGATTGTGCACATTCTGCGCATGTATAACTCAAAGCATCCACGCACATGGGACGAGAGCCTCCCCTATGTTCAGCACAGCTACAACCGAGCTCTTCATAGCTCCACTGGCCATAGCCATTTTCAGGTGGGTTTGGGATTCCAGCCACTATGCCCCATTGATGTGGCCATGCCACTTGCAGCTACTCACATAAATTCAGCTCATGTCCAGTCCGAAATAGATAAGGCCACCAGCTTCATCGAGCGCATCCAACACATTCGCCAGCAGGTCCATGACATTCTTGAGAAATCAAATGCCAAGTACAAGCAGTGACATGATCAACATCGGGTGCCACACAAGTTTCAGGTGGGCGACAAAGTCTGATTGCATTTGCAAAAGGAACGCCTTACTGGAGCCTATCGGAAATTGAGACCACTCCGATATGGTCCTTACACCATTACTAAGGCTATGGGAGACAATGCATTTGAGCTCAGCATTCCCCCATTCCTTGGCCTGCACCCAGTGTTCAATGTGGACCGCCTTCGGCCATACTTTCCACCATTGCTAGACACATCCGACATTGCAGAACAGCTCAAACCCACATAATTAAATCCAGATTGCATGGAACAAGCTGCAACTGATCGGATCATGGACACACAGATCAAGAACACTCACCAACAGAATATCCAACTGTATCGAGTTGTCAAAGCAGGCCAACTCCTTCAGCAGGGCAAGTGGCTCACCAGGGAACAAGTTCAGCAAAAGTTTCCTCATCTCATGGAGGAGCTCAACGCAATGGGGACCATTGCTTCCTAAGGGGGGAGGAATGATCCAGGGGGATATTGGTGGCCACCTGCCAAGTCCACTTGGACCCCCACCATTGTTCTTCTCAGCATTTTCAGTTTCCTTAATTGTAGCACAACTTACTATTTTTAGCAGTTTTTCGGGTCCTGAACTTCCGGAGCCGTTTTGAGGCCCTAAACGACGTTTTTTGGGGAATCCGGGGGCAACATGGGTCCATGGAATGGACCAACGATGTTGCTCATTCCAACAATGATAGTGCTCGGATAAATCTTTCTAACGAGCTATTGTATGCGTCAAACGGAGATCGTATGCCAAAGTTACGACCCCGGGAAGTTGATGTACCAACTTACCCCAAACGGGGCCCATAGTTTTGGCGTTTCATCTTCTAGGGTTAGGTTTTGGAATGTTAAGGGTTTTTCCACTGTTTCTCAACAATAAATAGGCCGTCGAGCCTCATTGTAAGACAGTTCAGAGGCATGTAGCCATCACATCTCTTCTCAGAGATAAGCTACCATCGCCCTAGCTGGTTTCTTTCCATTTCTGTTTGTAAGCATATTCCAGTATTTTCCATTAATGAAATGAAGTATTATTTCCGCTGCATCTCTGTGTTTATGGTTATCTCTGTAATCTATTGCGTTTCTGTCTAAATCCGGATCACCTTCTCACAAAATATGGGAAACTAAAATTACATTTACATTAGGAAATATTTCCTCCAAAATATTCTAAAAACAAAACCCCCATCCTAATTAAAATATCTATAAAACATTTAAAATATCTCCTAGCATCATCATGTGACGATCCCATCACATTGGCAAGCCTCATTCCAGTATTCATCAAGCTGTGTGTTCCATCTATGCACCTGCATTAGTATACATGATCAAGCATGTAGTAGATGGCAGTATTAAAAAATAGAAGGCAAGATTTGTAGCTAGAGGTTTCTCCTAGAAAGAAGGAGAGGAATATGATGAGACCTTTGCTCTAGTTGCCTGGTACATGGTGGGCTCCAGTATTTCAGCAATAATGCTACAACTCCTAGAACTCCCTTCTTTAATTTTATCAACATGGTAGTTTGTAACAAACTTGGAAGCGACAGTGATGTATGCACAAGTACTAGCTCTTGCCGCAGCTGTCACTTGGTCAGCTGGCACAAGTCCGCTAAGGGCTTAAGCCAACTTCTATGAGCTCTTAGAAGAATCTTTTTAACTTATGGATGAAAGCTAACTCAAAGGAAGCTAATCTACTTGCGAAAAGAAACTGAAAGCCAAAAAGAAACGCAAACCCTAGCAAACCCTAATTCTACCAGCTAGTCCTACTAACGCAAAGGAGAGCATGCAAACTACTGATAGAGATGCCATTACTTCTATGAAGGTAAAATTCATGTGTCTAAGTTATCACTATCTGAAGAAAACATCTTTTTGTATTTTTGAATAAGTTGTCACAATTATCATGCATACAATTTAACTGTTTTTGACTGTGCAGAGGTGGATTGGTGAGAGGAAATGCTTGGAAGAGGTCGAGAAGGTTCAGAGAGGGCCTAAGGGGTCCCTAAAACCCTTCCAGAGAGTTTCACAGAGTTTGGCTATCAAGAAACCTCATTCGTGAGCTTCTACAGGAAGTCTGCAGGGGTTCTACAGGATGTTCAGGAATTTATACAGGATGTTCTGTAATTTTTCTACAGGATGTTCAGAAATGGGATTTTGGAGCATGGATGGAGGGAAAAAGATGGAGGAATGGGCATGGAGGTGAAATAGGGGTGTGAAGAGGTCCAGGACTTGGGGAATGGAGCTGAGGAGTGGCAAGGATGGAGGACTTGTTCAAGGAAGACTGAAGCAATGTTGCACAAAAATTAGGGTTTTGGGAGCAAATGGAAAACATGAGGCAAGGATTCTAAGTAGAGGGTGGATTGGATGGTGCTAATGGAGAATAAGCAGATGAAGAAGTGGTACAGGTGCTCTGCAAGTTGTTTTTCCAAACTGAACCAACAAAGACTTGTAAATTCAAAGACCTAGTTACGTTGACCTAATATGCTAGCTGTCAGTAAAGAGAATGAACAGAAGTGTGACCTGAAATGAAACCATGTATTTTAACTCATGCAACTAAGAAAACGAAAGTCTGAACTTGTAACCAACTTCTACACATGAAAATCAAACACTAGTGATTGCATGGCAAAGCAAAATCAGTGTTTTTGTGGGCAACAAAGTCATCCTAGTCACAGCTCCTGATCCCACTGAGGGAGAGGTGAAACCACAGATGTTTGATGGCCCTTTTCTTGAAGCTTTTTTTGTTAACAACCTATCAACTAAATCTGAGCATGAAAAGCTATTTTACTCATCAAAAACAACCTAAATAACAAAACAAGATTTAAATCTAAATAGCAGATTTTATTCTAAGAATGCAGCAAAGACACATGAAAGTAAACAAAGGAGGTTCTGGGCGCTTGAGATGGGCCCAAACCCAAGAGCTACAACCTCCTAAGAGAGATTTAGAGCTGGTGCAAAGCTGGATTCATCTTTATTGATCAAAAGAAATGTTACATTCCAAAAATTGTCCACAAGGAGAACTTGAAAATGTGCCAAAAGCAAAGCTAATCTACTGCCTAAAAATCGAACTACAAAATGACTACAAGATGAATACAAAATGACTAACTACTGGTTAACCCAAAATGAGGCCCTAAGCCTTCTTATTTATACAAATTGAGGACCCCAATAGTCCTCCTAGACTTTAGGGACTCGGTTGCCCAAAACTTGTAGTTAACAGCAGTCCTACTTGACTTGCTTGGCTGCCCTTGTGATAATTGATTTGGTGGCCCTTGAACTCTGAGCTGATGGTGGAGAATTTGAGGTAAGGGCCCATAAATGAAGGGAACACCTTCCTAAAAATCCTCTCCACGAATTTGGCTACCAAGTGCTCATTTCAACCCTTGATTTTGTCTCCAAATTGACCAAAAAGACTACACAAAGCACACATTAGACTTGTTGGCATAATGACTAGCCCAATTCACTCTATTAGCATAAATATAATAAAAAACATGCAATAAAATAATGAGAATGGTGGATTAAGTCAAATTAGGAGGTTGAATGAGCCCATATAATTATCCATTTTTGGGGCTCATCATCACCCCCTACTGAAAGTGTTGCTCATCCTCTGAGCAACCAATCTATCTCCTCATCTTTGATGGCCTTGGTGGTCTCCCTGTCATGCTAAGCTTCTGAAGTGATGTCTTCTTCTTGGTCATGAAACCATGCTTTTCTCTCTGCTCCTTCCCACTACCTATGCTTCTTTTCCTAAAGAATTCTCAACTTCCTGTAGAACTATCTCAGCATCCTGTAGAACTGTCTTTGAGTCCATTATCTGAATTCTCTCTCTCCAAGTGAAGGTTTTTGGCTTCCTCATTCATAGGTGATGGACATCCTTGAAGGAGGCTCCTCCTTTTGTTTAGCTTTTGTGTCCTTAATGACAATTTTCTCCTTTGTCTGTGGTTTGGGTCTGCCCACTTTGATATGTGTGCTCCTTCTCACCTTAAAATACATGGAAGGCTCCCACTTTCACTTCTCCTTCTGCTTGGGGGATGTGCTTAGGGTGGTGAGCACAACTGCTGCCTCCCTAGCTAAAATCTCGGCCAATTTCTCCTTCTGCTGCCCTTTCCCCAGACTTCCTGTAGAAAGTCCTATAGAAGCAGTTTTCTGTCTTCCTGTAGAAACAGTTTTCCCTGATTTGACTTGCATGGCTGGGGGTGTCTTCTTCTTCAATTTTACTGTGGTTTCCTCTTCCCACTGCTTATACTCTTCTTCTTCTGTGCCTCCTAACAATCCCAAAAGAAAAGGGGAACTTAACTTGAGGCCTATCCGACTGGCCTGGAGATTCTGAATAGACTTTTTGTAGGGAGGCACTCGTGCCAAGGCCTCCCTCATTCTAGTTGGAGTGTGGTATTCCCTGATTTTGAGGCTATGGGACAATGTCTTCCACCTACAGGTGCAAGCATGAACACAATTGTCCCCCAATAGTCACTCCATATCCTCGAAGTGTGCTATGGCCTGAGCCTGCCGATCCATGTACTCTAACAGGGCTTGAGATTTGGTTGTTAGGTGCTGGTGCTCTTCTTCCATTGGCTGATGCTGGTTCCAAGACCTTGAGACCCGACTCTCTAGTGGTGAATGCTGCATGCACTGGCTTCGTTTGATGTGAGCTGCTGGTGTCTCCATGGTATGTGCTCCAGTTGGATCAGCTGCTACAGGATTCCTGTAGGACATCCTGTAGTCATTTCTTCTCCTGGGGTGCATGCTGAAACAAACAAAGTTGCATTCACGGATGACAGGTAAGGTGTGCGGGCCTCTACATGCTTTATTTTTCACATAAAAAACAAATTTCTATCTGAGAAAATAGGGTTCTGGTATGACGGTGCAGGTATATTCAACCAGATGGTGGCAATGGTGGTGAGAGGAGATGAAACAAGTGGAGGATGGAAGAAAAGAGTGGTTGCATGCTTCCTCAACAGACTTCAAGCTTCAAATCCCTCTCCGTAATCAATTCTGGCCTGCCCAAAGGCTCTACAGGATGTTTCTGGTAGAAATACAGAACTCCCTGTAGAAAGTCCTATAGCTTCCTGTAGAAGGTTGAACCATGACCAGATTGTGTCTGAACCCTGAAAAAATGAGTGTTCATGGAGGGAGTGGATGTGAGGATGCTTGGTAACTTGGTAGGGGCCCTTGTCCTTGTGTTGGGAGGCCTCCTTTCTGCATTGTGTTCCTGCAACCGAGAAATTCCATGCAACACAGGAAAACCGCTGTTTTTGACTCATGGCAGACTTGTCTCGAATTCCCCTACTCCAAACAATTTAATTTACCACCTTTTGAAATTTCATGCACGGGTATGGAATTTTTCGAGCCTACCTCTCTTCGAAACTCCCATTTGTCGAAGAAAAATCCAGGATTTTATGCTCTGGAAGGTTGTTTCTGTGCTTCCTGTAGAAACACCTGTAGAGCGCAACAAGCGGGAATTTTTTAAGAAATGGCAGAAATCTCGAGAAACTAGGTAGGAATCTTGTAGAGGACCACCAGTTAACTGATCTGGACGTGGTAAATGCGTGTTCCAGTTGACCATAGTTGAACAGAGGGTGGTGAGAATTTCAGCCGAGCATCATTTAATTTCAGCGTGATTTGTGGTGAGGTAGTGAAGTGGCCAGGTGTACGTGGCCACATGCAACTGGAAGTGTTGTTCCTGAACTGTGTGTTTTTCCCCTGTAATCACTGCCGTCAATTGAACTGAGGTCTAAATGGCCAACAGTGATGGAGGCGGATTTCTTAGAAACCGTGCATCAGAATGGGCTGAAACTTCTTGGGCATGTTGCCATCATCCCTATACAATTCCCTGTAAAACGGTTTATCAAATGGATGCATGGTTTTCAAGTTAGGGAAAAAACAAATTCTGTTCTATGTATTTTTTCTTCAAAGCATTCTGCAAGTTTTTGCATGGTAAGAAAAACTGAGCTTGGGTTGTGATGCAGGCATGGAGATGATGGAGGAGGAGTTTTAAGATTGCAGGAGATCTTCTGAACCCTTGAGGAAGCTATCATGTTCGCCGAACTACCTTTTTGCAATCCATTTTTAGCTTCTTGTAATTTCTACAGGAACTTCCTGTAGAAAACATAGTTTTCATAAAAGAAGCACAATGAGGCGAAAAAAATGGTGGAGAAGGGTGAGGGATGGAAACATGGATGTGTGCAGGCCTCATGGACATATTCTTGGCCTTCAGGTCCTCTTCAGAGATCAATTTTGGCTCGTTTGTAGGCTTCCTGTAGAAGACACAGAACTTCTTGTAGAAGACACAGAACTTCCTGTAGAAGGCATAGAACTTCCTTTGTCTTTGTTTTGAGCGATCCTCCTGACCTGCAATGTCCTTCTTGCAACCTGAAATTATTCAATGGAAATTAGCTTTATTTTTCTTTTCTTTTTCTCTTTTTTTTTTTTGAAAACAACTAGGGTGCCTCATGGAGGTTTTCACCCTAATTGCCTGCCCTGGGCGCCTCCAAGGGAGTTTTTCACCCAGAGATCTTATTCTCTTTTCTCTTTTTTCCCAACCCATTGACCGCCTTATGGAGGTTTTCAATCAATGAGCCAATCTAAGGCGCCTCCGAGGAGGTTTTCACCTTAGATTTTTATTTTTCTTCTTATTTTCATTTTTTTCTTTTTTTCCTTTTTTCTACCCTACCCTACTTGAAAAACAAAATCATTTTCAAGTATAAGAATACTTCCAATGGAGCCATGTGCACATCGATATTAGAGACAAGATGATGTGAAGGCTCGAAATGCATGCTTTGACAGGTATCCGAATTCCAGAGACCAAATGATCTGAATTTTAGGGGATCAAACATAGCTGAGGTAGAGAGTACCGCTGCAACTTAGTGACCGTCTGAAACCACATCTCAATATAGCTCTGATATCCTTGGTCCTTTTGCTGATCTAGATCATTCTTCATGTCACCTTCTATCATGACCTTCTCATATTCCTCTTTTTGTTGATCTTTCTCTTGAGTACATGGAGGATTTGATGGTAACCATGAGGGAACTCTCTTGATCTCTGATTCTGATCTCTTCTCTTCATCAAGTGTAGCCCATGGTTCTTTGATCTCCTCTTCTGAATCTTCTTTTGCCGGATGTGGTCCTTCAATGCTTTCAATATAGTCTCTTTTTTGCAATACTCTTCCTGAGCTATGGTGAAGATCATTGAGCTCAAGAGGAGTCATTTGGACATGTTGTGTCCCATCATTGCAATTATGTTGAGCTACTCCAATGGACAGGTTTGGAAATGGTGATATGGGTAGTTGAGTGGGGGCGTAGATTTGAGATGGATGTGGATGGAGTTGGGTTGGGTAGGTGGTGGAGGAAAATGAGCAGGAGGAGAGTTGTATTGGGGCCTCCACCCCTGATGAGGTGCATTCCACTGAGGCTGTGGCTGAGCATAAGAGTGAAACGAATGAGAAACTGGTTGGGCATAATATGGATCTGTGAAGGAACAAGGATGAGGTGTGAACCAGAAAGGATGAGCAGGGGGACCCCAAGAAGGCATGAAGGTGGCTTGATACGGGTCATAATAGGTCTCGGGTGTCCCTTGCAGTTCCTGCTGGTAAGATCTAGGTCCATGCGGCCTCCTTTGGTTCATATAATAGAGTGATTCAGTGGCTCCTTTGGCTCTCTGATATGCAGCTTTGATTCTGGGTAAGGAAGGGCACTGATCTGTAGGATGGTATTCTTCATAGACAAAACACACTTCTATGGAGTATAATGGACATTCGTTCCTAGGATGCTTTCTAGTGCACCTAGGACAAAAAATGGCCAAAGCCCTCTTGGCTTCTTCTTGCTTCTTTTGGATCCGCAAGGTATCCAGTTGCATGGCAAGAAACTGCCTTACCTCGCTCTTGAAATCTTCCATCTGATTTGCAAATTCATTTTTGGATAAGGTATCGCTCCCAACATTTCTGCTTGTAGCCATTTGTTCCAGAGGAATGTTTTCTTCTTCTTCTTCCCTTGAGGTTCTTCAAATATGTCTTGCTGTCCACCTAAGGGTTCTTTACTCACAACCATCGAAGAAGAGAGAAGGTTGGCTGTGTGAAGCAGTGGGGGTGTTGGCAATCATTTTTCTGACTTATCTCTACTCCTACAAGGCATGAAATGAAATTTTTTTGGTTGATTTTTGTTTTTTTTCTACTTCTACCTGCAAAACTGAAATAGACTGAACTGCAACTAACTATCTTGCTGAAATGAAAATGCGGAATTGAAATGAAAGCAAGAAAGGACTAATCTATTTTGCTCAAATGAAATTGCAGGAATGAAATGCTAGTCTACACTTGCAGAATTGAAATTCTTATCTACGCTTGCAGAATTGAAATTGCGGAATTGAAATGCTAATCTATGAAAGCGGGAAATGCTAATCTACTTTTGCAGAAATGAAATTGCATAATGGAAATGAAATAAACTACTTAGCAGAAGGTTGGAGTGGAAAATAGAAGAAAAGTAGCAATCACCAATACTTTGACGCTTCCCCGGCAATGGCGCCAAAAAGATGGCGGGCTCCAATATTGAAACAATAATGCTACAACACCTGGAACTCCCTTCTTTAATTTTATCAACCCGGTAGTTCGTAACAAACTTGGAAGCGACGGTGCTGTATGCACAAGTACTAGCTCTTGCCACAGCTGTCACTTGGTCAGCTGGCACAAGTCCGCTAGGGGCTTAAGCCAACTTCTATGAGCTCTTAGAAGAAGCTTTTTAACTGATGGATGAAAGCTAACTCAAAGGAAGCTAATCTACTTCTGAAAAGAAACTGAAAGCCAAAAAAAAATGCAAACCCTAACAAACCCTAATTCTACCTGCTAGTCCTACTGACGCAAAGGAGAGCATGCAAACTACTGATAGAGATGCCATTACTTCTATGAAGGTAAAATGCATGTGTCTAAGTTATCACTATCTGAAGAAAACATCTTTTTGTATTTTTGAATAAGTTGTCACAATTATCATGCATACAATTTAACTGTTTTTGACTGTGCAGAGGTGGATTGGTGAGAGGAAATGCTTGGAAGAGGTCGGAAAGGTTCAGAGAGGGCCTAAGGGGTCCCTAACACCCTTCCAGAGAGTTTCACAAAGTTTGGCTATCAAGAAACCTCATTCGTGAGCTTCTACAGGAAGTCTGCAGGGGTTCTGCAGGATGTTCAGGAATTTCTACAGGATGTTCTGTAATTTTTCTACAGGATGTTCAGAAATGGGATTTTGGAGCATGGATGGAGGGAAAAAGATGGAGGAATGGGTATGGAGGTGAAATATGGGTGGGAAGAGGTCTAGGACTTGGGGAATGGAGTTGAGGAGTGGCAAGGATGGAGGGACTTGTTCAAGGAAGACTGAAGCAATGTTGCACAAAAATTAGGGTTTTGGGAGCAAATGGAAAACGTGAGGCAAGGATTCTAAGTAGAGGGTGGAATGGATGGTGCTGATGGAGAATAAGTGATGAATAAGTGGTACAGGTGCTCTGCAAGTCATTTTTCCAATTTGAACCAACAAAGACTTGTAAATTCAAAGACCTAGTTACGTTGACCTAATATGCTAGTTGCCAGTAAAGAGAATGAACAGAAGTGTGACCTGAAATGAAACCATGTATTTTAACTCATGCAACTAAGAAACTGAAAGTCTGAACTTGCAACCAACTTCTACACATGAAAATCAAACACTAGTGATTGCATGGCAAAGCAAAATCAGTGTTTTTGTGGGTAGCAAAGTCATCCTAGTCATAGCTCCTGATCCCACTGAGGGAGAGGTGAAACCACAGATGTTTGATGGCCCTTTTCTTGAAGATTTTTTTTTTAACAACCTATCAACTAAATCTGAGCATGAAAATCTATTTTACTCATCAAAAACAACCTAAATAACAAAACAAGATTTAAATCTAAATAGCAGATTTTATTCTAAGAATGCAGCAAAGACACATGAAAGTAAACAAAGGAGGTACTGGGCACTTGAGATGGGCCCAAACCCAAGAGCTACAACCTCCTAAGAGAGATTTAGAGCTGGTGCAAAGCTGGATTCATCTTTATTGATCAAAATAAATGTTACATTCCAAAAACTGTCCACAAGGAGAACTTGAAAATGTGCTGAAAGCAAAGCTAATCTACTGCCTAAAAATCGAACTACAAAATGACTACAAGATGAATACAAAATGACTAACTACTGGCTAACCCAAAATGAGGCCCTAAGCCTTCTTATTTATACAAATTGAGGACCCCAACAGTCCTCCTAGACTTTAGGGACTCGGCTGCCCAAAACTTGTAGTTAATAGCAGTCCTACTTGACTTGCTTGGCTGCCCTTGAACTCCGAGCTGATGGTGGAGAATTCGAGGTAAGGGCCCATAAATGAAGGGAACACCTTCCTAAAAATCCTCTCCACGAATTTGGCTGTCAAGTGCTCATTTCAACCCTTGATTTTGTCTCCAAATTGACCAAAAAGACTACACAAAGCACACATTAGACCTGTTGGCATAATGACTAACCCAATTCACTCTATTAGCATAAATATAATAAAAAACATGCAATAAAATAATGAGAATGGTGGATTAAGTCAAATTAGGAGGTTGAATGAGCCCATATAATTATCCATTTTTGGGGCTCATCAGTACACTACCATTAGACCTATTATTTATATTTATTCCTTTATGGGTTGGAATTTACATAAGATGCATGTAAATACTATGTTTCTTAATGGTGTGATTAAGGAAAAGTGTACATAGAACAACCTCAAGGTTTTGAGGATCCTAGAAGAGAGTCTCACGTCTGCATATTGAAGAAAGAACTTTATGGAACTAAGCAAGCATTAAGAGCGTGATATTCATGAAATGACAACTATATGACTAAACTTGGTTTATCCAAAAGTGATGCTGATCCAAACCTGTATTTCAAGGTCAAGAAGAATGAACCTATGATTATATTATTATATGTTGATGACCTATTTATCATAGTTGTGGAACATCTCATTGCTCGAGTAAGAGGGAGTTGGATTCTGAGTTTGATATGAAGGATATTGGATTGATGCACTACTATTTGAGGCTAGAAGTATGATAGAAGCCTGGCGAAATTTTCCTTGGTTAAGGAATGTTTGTTATAAAGATCCTGTAAAAGTTTGGAATGATGGGCTGTAAATTGATGGTGACTCCTGTTATCACCCCAAGAAACTCTCCTAGGTTGTATATCAGAGATGCTCTGGAACATTACAAACTTAACAAAAAGTTGGATAAATTGGTGGACGAATGAAACAAATGCTGTATATTGAAGCTAGATAATCACTCCTACTATGCTTAACCCCAGACATGGGTGAACATCCTCAAAATACAAGGCTTTTAACCACCAATTACTCACAGTTTTAGAGACAATGTGATGATGGAGAACACTGATCACACTAGCAGATGCACAGGACCCTGTGATGGCCAGCTGCAACCAGTTTAAAGGTCTGTAAATCTGTTTTCTAATACACAGACAAGATGACAGCTCTCTGGCATTAAAACAACAGAAACCTGCAAACAAATTCAATGATGCATGCTAAATCCTAACATAGAAGTGGGATGACAACCCCTCTAATGCTAAAATTAACAACACATGAAATAATGCAAAACAGGCACAACCTGGAATAAAGAAAAAGAAGCGGAAAGTGAGAAATCAACAGCAAAAGATGCTTGTATTAGCTGGAAATGAAGACCAGAAGATGCAAGTCTCATAATAGTTACAGTCTCTAGAAGTTGAAGTTTACACCAGAATTACATTCATCAACCTCATTACATTTGTCTTCTAGATATATATATATAGAGGTTGGTTCACAAAATATCTCTGCTACTAAGCGTGGAGGTGTCAATAAATGATCACCAACCACATTTACATTTAGAAATGGGCTTTGATATAGTCTGCTGATTTTAATGGACAAAATCGACCTTTTTATGATATTTTGAAGTCCTTCTCTGGCAGATGGAATGAATTATGGATCAAAATCCATACCTGATAAATGCTCTTCACTGCTCGAGGTCGTCCTGTTTTTCCTTCGGCCATGCTGCTCTTTAATTGTAGTTGTTGGAGTCTTAACACGTAGAGAGCAGGTAGATCATCCTCTTCATCCTTTGGGTGAATAACACAGGTTACGAGCGAGAATAGAGTGGCGGAAGCATGAGAAGAAGGCAAAAACAAATACTGGCCGTCAGATCATAAAACTCAACGGCCGAGATCACGCAGGAGAGGCTATCAAGAGTAGAGAGGAACAGATGAGCGCTGACTGTCGGATCACAGATATCGACGACGGAGATTGAATTATGGAAGCCATCGGGAAGAAATGCGAATGGAGGTGTTAGCGCTTGAGATTTCACCCTAGGCTGAGGAAGGTAAACCTTCAAGGCAACATCAAACCATTTCACCTCGTAGCTAGCCCTACGGGGTATGAGAAGGCTCTCTCCGATCAAACTCGGTAGATCTTTCAATAGGATGAGCTGACCCAATTAGGAACACTGATATTAGGCTAGTAAACTGATAAGGAAGTTTGATTTGGGGTTTTTAATTAAATGACGGGGCTTTTCTGGGCTGCATGGGCAAAATCACAGCTTGAACAGAGAAATATAATGACTACACAGATTATCAACTGAGGCAAGGTAGGCAAGCAATTTAACACCAAATCTAGATTTTAAATGAGATGGCAAGACTGGTGAGGAGCTGACAAGGGCATAGGAGATGAATCCTTGTCAAACAGAAGAAAACATCGAACGTGAACAAACTTATAGGAGGAGCATATAATACTATGAATTCCTACCTAAACACTTCATTTGTTCAGCTAGAAATGATCATGAAATGAAATGAAACATAACGGTTTACATATGTAACAGAGAAAAAACTAATGTTAAATTGTCATACCACATGAATCTCAGCAAACAGAGCTGTGAAATTCCATTAAATTCTCTGCCAAAAACTGTACAATGAAAGCTCTGTTCCAACACTCAGCACTCAGAAAATCTCCCCCCTATCTCCTTTTTACAAATGACATTTTTAATACAATAAATAATAAATGCTGCCCAAAACAGGGGCGTTGTTTTAACTACAATTACAAAAATTAGAAAAGGTTGTTTCATCTATGCTAAAATAAAACATCGTATTCCTAAAAATCCTCTGATGGCTGACATATGGAGCGCTGATCCTTTTGAATGAAGTCTGGAAATAGGCATCGAATCCTATTCTGCTGTTCTGGCACCGTTCGAATAGTGGTCACAAAGCGTTCATTGCCTATTGATTCCTTCTCTAATGATTTTCTTTTAATACATTAAATAAGTCTCAGTGGTAAAAGAAAACAAATCAACCCAAAAACTCCTGCGCTGTCTCACCTGAATTACATAAATAGAACATGTAATACTTTCCCCTCGAAAATCTCTAACCAAAAAGCCTAACATTTGGAGCGCAGACTCTTATGCATCTGGTAACAGGTGTCTTCAGGTGACTTTGAAGTGAAAAGCAGGTGTCAAAGACGTGCGCCATATTTTCCTTAGTTGAAACGAACACCTTAAATATTGCAACAACTGCCACGTGATGCCTGAGTTTCGTGTAAGCACCTTAATCACCGAAGAGATGGGATTTTCATTAACGTGGTGTATGTTCGACTTCTGGTCCCCAATACTGCTCTGTGGTTGCATTAGTTTTTCTGAGTTGCTACCAATTGACATGAGTTTAAAACCTGTTCTGTTATTGGTAACAAGCGAACTCAAACTAAAGAATTATTTGACTTTTGTAACTGAGAGATAACTTATGCTCCAACTATATTTGCAAACATGTAGCAGACTCCTTATGGTTCTCCGTAAGGCCCACATATAGCATTTTATCCAATCTCCTCTTTACCACTTGCAATACATACTTCCCAAGAGACGAGTACTTCACCACACACTGGCGGATTTCTTGAGCTTCTTCTATATAGGAGTTATTAGTCAATCCCGCTACCTGAAATGTGGCTCCTTTGTGTACAGTTTCATGAGCCAAAGGATGATGAATAAACTCACGCAATGGCATTAGCATAACTTCCATGTCATAGGAATTTTCAGTTTCTTTCTCTATTGCCATCCTTTCTGTCTGCCTTGCATCGTGCTTTTTTCAATTACATTTGTTCCTGGAGCAAGCAGCTGATGGAAATTTGTTTCTGTATAATTTCAAAACACTGCCCTTACTACCAAAACTTTTGGGAGACCATAAAGGTGCCAAGGCGAAGGAATAATTTCCGAGGAACCTTCCTTGCAGAATTTTGTCGATGTTGCATGTGCGCCAATGTCAAGATAAGATGACTCAAGTAGTCCCAATACAGTTGAAGAAATTTGATGCCAACATAAAGACATAATGGATGGATAATTGTGTATTGCTGCTCTAAGGGCCTGCAAAGCTTCGAAACGAATAACTGGATGTGCCACTGGTTCCGTAAATGAAAACAACATAGAAAGTAGTGTCTGATTGTCATCTGTCCCTGATGATAACTCCGCTGCAAGCATAGCTGCTACTTGTGGAGACGGTAGAGTTGTGTTCAACGTTGCTCCCAGGCAGCTAACTGAAGCAGCCACTAAGTTGCTCTGGTCCAGCAAAGATGTAGAAAGTTCCTTTGCTTTCTTTCCTACTGAAGATATAACATTAGGAAGAAGTTCCTGAGGCAACCGATTGAACGGAGTAGCAGATATCAAAAGTGAGAGAGCCTTTCAACCCATAAGTAAAATACATCCCTAACGCTGCCACAAAATCTGGCACATGCTCTGCAACAGGGCCAATAAGTTCTATGTTATAAGATAATTCATTTATGACAATTTCCAAAACAGGTGCCGGGGACCTTATGGGAAAATTCTAACACATCTTCTCGTAGCCCATCTGTGATAGCTTGTCTCTGTCGTGCAAAATGCTGTGAAGTATGCTTGAAGAAATCCGAGCAAATTTGAAAGAAAATTGAAGTTTGGGTGAGTTTTTGTGAAAGTAGAACGAGTGGTTGCGCCCCTCCTTGGAGTGGTCACACACCCTTGGAGTGGTCGCGCGCATGTATTTTTGCAAAGGAAATGAGCGCTGGAGTGGTTGCGCCCCACCCAGGTGGTCGCGCACCCCTGTGGAGTGGTCGCGCACCCTCCAAGGGACTGGAACTTCTGCAATTTGCCCAGATTCGCCCTCTAATCGCTCTAGCTCGTAAATTTTTGCTCCAAATGCACAATGAGGGTCTTCAAAGAGGGAATTTGCCTTTATATGACCTTTTTTTGAAAAAATTTAATTTAAAAAACCCACTTTATAATGTTTTGACTTTTGCATTTCTCTTTAACACTGTTTTAGAGTCTTTTTGTCCTGAAATGAGCCTTTTGATGCGTTTGACTCCGTTCTTTTTGCAGGTTGACCATCTGATGGATTGTGGCGAAGGAACCAGGGCTGTTGCCGACACTTTTGCAAACTTTTGAAAATTTCTTTATTTTTACAAATTTGACATGACCTTGGACTTAAAAACAGGGTTTTTAAATCCAAAGTATAAAATGAACTGTAGCTGATGAAAATAACAATGAAACATATGTACATACCTCCTTCTGGCTTGCTGGGCACTCACTGACCTTGAACTCATGACCTTGCAGTGATTTTGACTCAGAATCCTAGACCTAAGACCTGGGACCTCAAGACAAACATAAAAACAAACATGACTCAATTTCATTGTGGTATGACCTGATCCAGCAAAGCCAAGAAGGGAACAAAGACCAGCCCTCCATTCAGTTTTATGGCATGCCTAGCGGGATGCAAAACTGACACTAGTGAGACACCTACCTATGCATATGCAAAGAGCTATTGATCACCGATGGAGGGCTCAAGACCGACACTAACATTGGCTCCAATGGGGATGGCAGCTCCTTGGAGGTGCCAAGAACCTCAGACCTCTTGGGAGAGCAGACCAGTGCCTTATCCATTGGGCAATGGAGTCAACTAGTACAAATATAACCATACTCGAACAGACTTTATTTGACTTGGATTATAAACTAAAAACTTTCAAAGGACTATGACTCAAACCGACTTGAAACAGAACTTTACAAAGCTTTTGGAAAAACGGCAGCAATCCATCAAGATGTGAAATCATGATGACAACCACCTGTGTCTCTTACAAGACAATATACATCAAACTATATCAAAATGCCAATGCAACCAATCAAGCAGATGCCTTCTTGATTGATTCTCCTGATCAGATCTTCTGGTCAACAATACAAACCTCTCACTGGGCATCCAAAAACATAGTTGACCATATTCTCCTTCATCATTGAATACTGCAATAAACACTATCACTGCTGGCTGCAACAAACTTACTAGAGGATCGTGAAAAACATGAAGAGTTGCCATTGCCACCTCCTGCTGAAAGAATAAGGTGTCTTTTGTTTCAAATTCTGATCTGCCTTCCTCATGTGCTACGGTGAAAGTATGCTCATGGGCTTCAAAAAACTCCGAACAAATGGATGAGCAGATCTCTTCTTGAAAAAACATTTCAGCACATGAAACATATGAAGAATCCGAATGGAAATCCTGAATGCTATAATCTTCTATGGTGTGAATGTACTGTAGGTCATCTTCATATGATATCACAACCAAATTATCAAGTTCCTTATTACATTCTTCAATCATAAGGAAAGAAACTTCAGCTGATTCTTGACGTGCAAAAATGACATTTCTATCATCTACCATAAATTCATCCAAAGGAACTGTTTCACTTACTTGAATGAAGATGTCATCTTGCTTTTCATGAACTGACTGAATTACCTCCTCATGCAGGCTTTGCATGCTGTCTTCTTCTGTGGGCAGATCTGAAATGAGCTCTTCTCTTTCACCATCTTCAGTCATATAACACATTTCAACCTGCTGATCTATAAAGCTGCTTACAAGACCGTCATCCTTTTCAGAAGAGGAAGAAGGTCCACCATCATCTTCTTGACCATGTGTGCACTGCAAATCTGCATTAACTTGAGCTGGAGCAAGACCTCTCAAGAGCTGATCTATCTCCTCTTCGGACAAAGGAGATAATGCCTTTTGTTTTCTTCTGCTCAAACAGTGATTGTCTTCATTGATTTCAAGTGAAGGAGTATACAGATTTTCCTCATACTGCTGATCCATTTCATGCAATTTCTGTTGATTGTCAAGAGGCGAAATTTTTTCATTTTCCACCATACTAAGATCTTGGTCCTGCTGCAAATTTTCATGATCGTCTCTATGGGAATCCTCTAGGTTCTCTTCATGTTGCTGAAATGGATTCTCATACAAAGCCTCCATGATCTCAACATCCATAAAATTATCACCTTCATAATACTTCTCAAGGCTTTCAATAAAATTATGTACATGGCTACAACAGTTCTGAACTAAAATCAAAGATGGATATGATTCTTTATACTTTTCAAAGAACACGGTATGAAAATCCCTTAAACAATAAATTGAAGTAGATGGCAAACTTTCATACCAGAATCGGGCTTCATCTTCCAGAGTAGCCATAAACATTTTCATCAAACAGTCCTCAGGAAAATTGATCTTTAACTTGCGAACATGCATATGAAATCTAATCAAATGTAAAGCAGCATCCTTCTTACCATCAGCGTTAAATGTGGGCAGATTCCTTGACCAATCTACCTTGGGCATCTTATTCGGAAAACCTAGAATGTGATCTCGGCTCAAGGGAGCATATCTTCTTGCAATCTGATCCATCTTGAGAAATCTCAAAGCTACTGATCTCTCTGCAGTGAAGTCACCATGAAGCACAGGTTGCTGGATTCTTCAGTGAAAGGAGTCGCCAGTGAATGATTTCAGCCTTTCAAGTGTCTGATCATTGTCTACTATCAACAATCAGATCTGAACTTGATACATGTACTGGGGTGAAATGCAAATGAAGTGGTTGTATTCACAAGCTCATGGAGATTGATTGAAGCAGCATTTATCTACTAACGCTGATGTAAAACAAGAGCGTTTTCGAAGGCTTCTGGCGTAACTTCAGGCTCCGTCTAAGATTTATGAAACAAACACATCAATCAACAAACAATTTTGTTCTCCCCAGTATGGTCGCCACTATGTTAGCGCTTGAGATTTCACCCTAGGCTGAGGAAGGTAAACCTTCAAGGCAACATCAAACCATTTCACCTCGTAGCTAGCCCTACAGGGTATGAGAAGGCTCTCTCCGGTCAAACTTGGTAGATCTTTCAATAGGATGAGCTGACCCAATTAGGAACACTGATATTAGGCTAGTAAACTGATAAGGAAGTTTGATTTGGGGTTTTTAATTAAATGACGGGGCTTTTCTGGGCTGCATGGGCAAAATCACAGCTTGAACAGAGAAATATAATGACTACACAGATTATCAACTGAGGCAAGGTAGGCAAGCAATTTAACACCAAATCTAGATTTTAAATGAGATGGCAAGACTGGTGAGGAGCTGACAAGGGCATAGGAGATGAATCCTTGTCAAACAGAAGAAAACATCGAACGTGAACAAACTTATAGGAGGAGCATATAATACTATGAATTCCTACCTAAACACTTCATTTGTTCAGCTAGAAATGATCATGAAATGAAATGAAACATAACGGTTTACATATGTAACAGAGAAAAAACTAATGTTAAATTGTCATACCACATGAATCTCAGCAAACAGAGCTGTGAAATTCCATTAAATTCTCTGCCAAAAACTGTACAATGAAAGCTCTGTTCCAGCACTCAGCACTCAGAAAATCTCCCCCCTATCTCCTTTTTACAAATGACATTTTTAATACAATAAATAATAAATGCTGCCCAAAACAGGGGCGCTGTTTTAACTACAATTACAAAAATTAGAAAAGGTTGTTTCATCTATGCTAAAATAAAACATCGTATTCCTAAAAATCCTCTGATGGCTGACATATGGAGCGCTGATCCTTTTGAATGAAGTCTGGAAATAGGCATCGAATCCTATTCTGCTGTTCTGGCACCGTTCGAATAGTGGTCACAAAACGTTCATTGCCTATTGATTCCTTCTCTAATGATTTTCTTTTAATACATTAAATAAGTCTCAGTGGTAAAAGAAAACAAATCAACCCAAAAACTCCTGCGCTGTCTCACCTGAATTACATAAATAGAACATGTAATACTTTCCCCTCGAAAATCTCTAACCAAAAAGCCTAACATTTGGAGCGCAGACTCTTATGCATCTGGTAATAGGTGTCTTCAGGTGACTTTGAAGTGAAAAGCAGGTGTCAAAGACGTGCGCCATATTTTCCTTAGTTGAAACGAACACCTTAAATATTGCAACAACTGCCACGTGATGCCTGAGTTTCGTGTAAGCACCTTAATCACCGAAGAGATGGGATTTTCATTAACGTGGTGTATGTTCGACTTCTGGTCCCCAATACTACTCTGTGGTTGCATTAGTTTTTCTGAGTTGCTACCAATTGACATGAGTTTAAAACCTGTTCTGTTATTGGTAACAAGCGAACTCAAACTAAAGAATTATTTGACTTTTGTAACTAAGAGATAACTTATGCTCCAACTATATTTGCAAACATGTAGCAGACTCCTTATGGTTCTCCGTAAGGCCCACATATAGCATTTTATCCAATCTCCTCTTTACCACTTGCAATACATACTTCCCAAGAGACGAGTACTTCACCACACACTGGCAGATTTCTTGAGCTTCTTCTATATAGGAGTTATTAGTCAATCCCGCTACCTGAAATGTGGCTCCTTTGTGTACAGTTTCATGAGCCAAAGGATGATGAATAAACTCACGCAATGGCATTAGCATAACTTCCATGTCATAGGAATTTTTAGTTTCTTTCTCTATTGCCATCCTTTCTGTCTGCCTTGCATCGTGCTTTTTTCAATTACATTTGTTCCTGGAGCAAGCAGCTGATGGAAATTTGTTTCTGTATAATTTCAAAACACTGCCCTTACTACCAAAACTTTTGGGAGACCATAAAGGTGCCAAGGCGAAGGAATAATTTCAGAGGAACCTTCCTTGTAGAATTTTGTCGATGTTGCATGTGCGCCAATGTCAAGATAAGATGACTCAAGTAGTCCCAATACAGTTGAAGAAATTTGATGCCAACATAAAGACATAATGGATGGATAATTGTGTATTGCTGCTCTAAGGGCCTGCAAAGCTTCGAAACGAATAACTGGATGTGCCACTGGTTCCGTAAATGAAAACAACATAGAAAGTAGTGTCTGATTGTCATCTGTCCCTGATGATAACTCCGCTGCAAGCATAGCTGCTACTTGTGGAGACGGTAGAGTTATGTTCAACGTTGCTCCCAGGCAGCGAACTGAAGCAGCCACTAAGTTGCTCTGGTCCAGCAAAGATGTAGAAAGTTCCTTTGCTTTCTTTCCTACTGAAGATATAACATTAGAAAGAAGTTCCTGAGGCAACCGATTGAACGGAGTAGCAGATATCAAAAGTGAGAGAGCCTTTCAACCCATAAGTAAAATACATCCCTAACGCTGCCACAAAATCTGGCACATGCTCTGCAACAGGGCCAATAAGTTCTATGTTATAAGATAATTCATTTATGACAATTTCCAAAACAGGTGCCGGGGACCTTATGGGAAAATTCTAACACATCTTCTCGTAGCCCATCTGTGATAGCTTGTCTCTGTCGTGCAAAATGCTGTGAAGTATGCTTGAAGAAATCCGAGCAAATTTGAAAGAAAATTGAAGTTTGGGTGAGTTTTTGTGAAAGCAGAACGAGTGGTCGCGCCCCTCCTTGGAGTGGTCGCGCACCCTTGGAGTGGTCGCGCGCGTGTATTTTTGCAAAGGAAATGAGCGCTGGAGCGGTCGCGCCCCACCCAGGTGGTCGCGCACCCCTGTGGAGTGGTCGCGCACCCTCCAAGGGACTGGAACTTCTGCAATTTGCCCAGATTCGCCCTCTAATCGCTCTAGCTCGTAAATTTTTGCTCCAAATGCACAATGAGGGTCTTCAAAGAGGGAATTTGCCTTTATATGACCTTTTTTTGAAAAAATTTAATTTAAAAAACCCACTTTATAATGTTTTGACTTTTGCATTTCTCTTTAACACTGTTTTAGAGTCTTTTTGTCCTGAAATGAGCCTTTTGATGCGTTTGACTCCGTTCTTTTTGCAGGTTGACCATCTGATGGACTGTGGCGAAGGAACCAGGGCTATTGCCGGCACTTTTGCAAACTTTTGAAAATTTCTTTATTTTTACAAATTTGACATGACCTTGGACTTAAAAACAGGGTTTTTAAATCCAAAGTATAAAATGAACTGTAGCTGATGAAAATAACAATGAAACATATGTACATACCTCCTTCTGGCTTGCTGGGCACTCACTGACCTTGAACTCATGACCTTGCAGTGATTTTGACTGAGAATCCTAGACCTAAGACCTGGGACCTCAAGACAAACATAAAAACAAACATGACTCAATTTCATTGTGGTATGACCTGATCCAGCAAAGCCAAGAAGGGAACAAAGACCAGCCCTCCATTCAGTTTTATGGCATGCCTAGCGGGATGCAAAACTGACACTAGTGAGACACCTACCTATGCATATGCAAAGAGCTATTGATCACCGATGGAGGGCTCAAGACCGACACTAACAGGAGGATCGGGGTGAATGAGGGCCGTCGGATCAATAAAATCAAAGGCGGAGATTGATTTACGCGGGCTATCGGAGGTCAATGGGATCGGGATAGTGAGGGCTGTCAGATCTAGATGCGTTAGATCTGACGGTGATCGCTATCAGAAGGGCACATAGGTTAACGGTTGGGGGAAACGTATAGGACAACGGTTTTATTGGCGGGCCGTTTTCCCCGCACTGCCTATCTGCGTCGGCGGTTTCTATATATGGAGAAGCGATGCAATTAGACTGCGCCGCATGGCAGCCCAAAACCACTGCCCCCGCACACTAACGGGTGTGCAAGTCACGGGAAGAGGGCTTGCGACTACCATCGATTTGGTGATGGAAGGTCAGATGGAGGGGAAGATGCACAGGGTTTAATGATCGGGCGGGTGACATGGAAATCGTTAGATTGGATGCGATCAATGGTGGAGACTTAAAACATGACAGAGGGCTATATTAGCACGAGTTCATGTGTTAAGTGCCCAGGGGTTACAGCAAATGGGTTATGCAGAGTTTACGCAGGTTTATAGGGAAACTCGACAGAAAATAGAGGTAGCAGGAACTAAACAAAAATGAGTTTAACCAGATATTGTGGAGTAGAACAGGGATAACGAGGGTTATGAGAATCAAAGAAGAATGAAGGGGGATGAGGAAATGAATTGCAGCAAGATCCCTTGTCACAAACCAACCACAATTCGACCCTTTAAGCAGCGAAATCAATAGCAGAGCTAACATTGGCTCCTCCTGGGGATGAGATCCTCCCTGTGAGGTCTCAAGAACTACAGACCAATTCATACAAAATTAGCTTTAAATATATTGCCTAGCATCCATTGGGCATGGAGTCAAACCAAGTCTATACTAAAAACTGAACAGGAAATTGTTTACAATCATTAAAGCCTGAAAACTTAAAACTTCAAAAACTGCCCATCTGCTGGGCCATCAAAATTGCTGCTTGTCATCTAGTTCATCATATATCAGCAAGACAGGATTTATATGATTCTCCACCTCAAACAGTTTAGTACATTTGAGCTTGACAGGCAGATATGGATCAATTTTCATTTCCCTTATGTATATTTTCCTCCTTGAATGTTCTTTAGAGGAGCCTTTGTACACCTGCTGCATAACTATGAATGTTGTGTATTTATTTGCGTCATCTGTGGTCTACACAACTAATATGAAAGATGCACCATTGTATTCCTGTGCAGGGGACACAAAGACATTTTCTGCTCCTGAATCTTTATGTGAACAATCCTCATCCAAGGACGAGTCCCAAAACTGTGCATCCTCTTCCTCTGTCATCTGAAAAGCTGCCCTTTTATTCTGTGTGTAGGCCACCTGAGCAGGCATCAAAATATCAAGACTGAGATGATCAGATTCAACCTTGAGCATTAGATTTTGTTCTGCTTCAGTGTTCATGGAGCAACTTAGAGGGCTTGTTTTTTGAGTAGACAAAGGGACAAAAGATGATGGGGAGTTATCTTCTCCCTTCTTTATCACTGTACTGGGGATG
This sequence comes from Pinus tabuliformis, assembly GCA_031772625.1. Lineage (NCBI taxonomy): Eukaryota > Viridiplantae > Streptophyta > Pinopsida > Pinales > Pinaceae > Pinus > Pinus tabuliformis. The sequence continues at coordinate 1,203,689,894 of CM062817.1, read as the reverse complement.
AAAATAGGTTGTTCGACTTGTAGATCTTCATAGCCATGTGAAGATGAGTAGGATTCAAGCTCAGCTCTTGGAGGACAAAGGGATTTTCTGCTATTTGATTTTGTTGTTGCTGAAAAGCTTGTTGTTCTGCAGCTACACCAAACTGACTAGCAATGCCTCTTGATAATGCTTTTTCATATGCAGCTCTTGTTAGGAAAGGAAACCCTTCCAAAACATGGACCTCCTCCTCATGCTGCACCTCTTCCATGACTATATTTTGACAAAGGGTCTTCACCCTTTGATCTTCGTTTACATCTCTGTTTCTCTGCAAAATCTGCACATGCTCATGTGTTCCTCTATGTGGATTCGGAGCTGGAAACGAAATGGAACAATGAGCTCTTGCCTCCTCAAAATGCTACTCAGCTTTTAGTTTGGAAACTTCAGAGGTTAAAAAATCAATCATCTTAGCCGGTTCATCTATTTTAGAATCATAGGATGAAGAGGATTCACCTCCCTGACTTCTACTCTCGGCATCACCTTCAAGACTCTCTGCAGCAATGATATTTTATTCTACTTCAAAGGCTGCAACTTGCATATCAGCCAAAGAAGTGCATCTTATTTCTCTTAACAGCAGGTAGAACTGAGAATCGAAGGCATTAGCGTAAGTAAGCATGGCAGAAGTAGTGGTAGGTCTTATTTCAGCTGGCATTCTGCTGTACATAAGGTTGAATCTGATATTGAAATCAGAAAACAGCTCAACATCTTCTCTCTGCAGGTTCCCAAATTCATCATGATAGAAGAGCAGATCTTTGTTATTTCCCCAGTGCTTTAAAAATACATCATCTAGAGCATCAATGTCTGCAATAGACCTAGGGGGTAAATTTTTGAACCAATTTCTAGCTTCCCCATCTAGGCTTTGGACAAAAACCCTCATCCAGACATCTTCTTCATTGATATCCAGGTTATCAACATAGCTGTAAAAGGACTCTAAATGCTCTTCTGCTGATACTCCTTCTGCACCAGTAAACTTTGGCATGAATTATTGATAATCTCCTGCAGGCATGGCATTCAAGGGGGTAGGCAAGACTAAAGGTCCATACCTAGCAGCAACTATTCATTCTATCTTTGTAAGGGCTTGCTGGCCTACCATGATTGAGGTATTCAAAAGGGATACTGGTGGACTGAGTGGAATGAATCAATGAAAAGGATAATGGAGATAGAGGAATATGATGGATAGCATGGTGCTTCTTTCTGTGAACTGAGGTCCAAAAGGGAACTGAATAACCAGGAGTTGCATGAATCTATGAAGGTGACAATCACTAACAGAGATACATGGAATTTTTAAGGCTTACCTGATCCTGATGCTCCTTACTGTGATACTTTCTCTTGTTGAATGATCTTCTCAGGATCAAGCATTGGTTCAGCTGATGGTTTCTAAAAATTTCTTCTAGCATGCTTCACCAACTGCTCCAGAACTACAATGTGGAGTCACCAAAAGATGGTCTTCCTCTAATGGAGTCGCCAGATAGATGATTACAACCAAAATATGTGTTCAAACCTTGTCTATCATCAAAGTTTGAAGCTGTTTCGTTCTCCCAGGGAAGCTGAGCTTTGATTCTCCTCTTCCCGACAACGACGCCAATTAATGTTATCACCCCAAGAAACTCTCCTAGGTTGTATATTAGAGATGCTCGGGAACATTACAAACTTAACAAAAAGTTGGATAAATTGGTGGATGAATGAAACAAATGCTGCATATTCAAGCCAAATAACCACTCCTACTATGCTTAACCCTAGACATGGGTGAACACCCCTAGACTACAAGGCTTTTAATCACCAATTACTCATAGTTTTAGAGACAATGTGATGATGGAGAACACTGATCACACCAGCAGATGCACAGGACCCTGTGATGGCCAGCTGCAACCAGTTTAAAGGTCTATAAATCTGTTTTCTAATACATAGACATGATGACAGCTCTCTGGCATTAAAAGAATAGAAACTTGCAAACAAATTCCATGATGCATGCTAAATCCTAACATAGAGGTGGGATGACAGCCCCTCTAATGCTAAAATTAACAGCACATGAAATAATGCAAAACAAGCACAGCCTGGAACAAATAAGAAGTGGAAAGTGAGCAATCAACAAAAAATGAAGCTTGTATTAGTTGGACATGAAGACCAGAAGCTGCAGGTCTCATAATAGTTACAGTCTCCAGAAGTTGAAGTCTACACCAGAATTACATTCATCAACCTCATTACATTTGTCTTCTGGATATATATAGAGGTTGGTTTACAAAATATCTTTTCTACTAAGCGTGGAGTTGTCAATAAATGATCACCAACCACATTTACATTTAGAAATGGGCTCTGATACAGTCTGCTGATTTTAATGGACAAAATCGGCCTTTTTCTGATATTCTAAAGTCCTTCTCTGGCAACTAGAATGAATTATGGATCAAACTCCATACCTGATAAATGCTCTTCATTGCTCGAGGTCGTCCTGTTTTTCCTTCGACCATGCTTCTCTTTAATTGCAATTGTTGGAGTCTTAACGCGCAGAGAGCAGGTAGATCATCCTCTTCATCCTTCGGGTGAATAACACAGGTTACAGGCGAGAACAGAGTGGCGGAAGCATGAGAAGAAGGCGAAAACAAATACTGGCTGTCGGATCATAAAACTCAACAGCCGAGATTGCGCGGGAGAGGCTATCGGGAGCAGAGAGGAACAAATGAGAGCTGATCGTCGGATCATAGAGATCGACGACGGAGATTGAATTATGGAAGCCATCGGGAAGAAATGCGAATGGAGGATCGCGGTGAATGAGGGCCGTCAGATCAATAAAATCAACGATGGAGATCGATTTACTCGGGTTATTGGAGGTCAACGGGATCGGGACAGCGAGGGCCGTCGGATCTGGATGCGCCAGATCTGATGGTGATCACTATTATAAGGCGCGCACAGGTTAACAACTGGGGGAATCGTATAGGACGACGGTTTTCCCCGCAGCGCCTATCTGTGTCGGCAGTTTCCGTATATGGAGAAGCGATGCAATCAGACTACACCGTGTGGCAGCCCAAAACCACCGCCCTCGCTCACTAACGGGCGTGCAAGTCACGGGAAGAGGGCTTGTGACTACCATCGATCTGGCGATGGACGGTCAGATGGAGGGGAAGATGCGTAGGGTTTAATGATCGGGCGGGTGACATGGAAACCGTTAGATCAGATGCGATCAACGGCGGAGACTTAAAACACGACAGAGGGCTATCTTAGCATGGGTTCATGTGTTAAGTGCCCAGGGGTTACAACAAATGGGTTATGCAGAGTTTACACGGGTTTATAGGGAAACTCAGCAGAAAATAGGGGTAGCAGGAACTAAACAAAAATGAGTTTAACAAGAGATTGTGGAGTAGAATAGGGATAACGAGGGCTATGAGAATCAAAGAAGAATGAAGGAGGAGGAGGAAACGAATTGCAGCAAGCTCCCTTGGCACAAACCAACCACAATTCGACCCTTTAAGTAGTGAAATCAATAGCAGAGCTAACAACTCCCATGGTGAAAAATCTGAGAAAGACGAGAGAATCTGAGTCAGATTTGGTGGATCCATCCATGTACTAGATGTTGATTGGCTTGCTGATATATTTGGTTAATACCTGGACGAACATTTTCTTTGTAGTGAATACTCTAAGCCAGTTCCAGGTGGAACCTAGACATGATCATTGGATTGCAACAAATCATGTATTAATATATTTTCATGGTAAAATGTACTATAGTTTGAGATATGTATCAATCGATGATATATAGCTATAGGGATATACAAATTCATATTGGGCAGGGAGCACTGAAGATAAAAATAATACATTCAAAGGTTGCTTCAGTTTTGGTTCTGCTATGATTTCGTGGATGAGTAGGAAGAAGACATTTGCCACACTCATCATTGTTGAGGAATAATATATTGATACCATTTAAGTGAGTTATGAAGTAATGTGGCTTCAAAATTTGCTTGTAAGACTATTTGATCATGTGCTTGAGCCAACTGTGATATATTGTGATAACTAAAAATGTGTGAAGTTGACAGAGAATCCAATTTTCCATGACATGTCGAAGCACATTGATATTAGGTACCACCTCATCCGTGACATGGTGCAGAAGGGAGCAATGAAGCTCCAAAATTCTCTATTGATAAGAATATTGTTGATATTTTTACAAAGCCTTTTTCCAAACTGAAGTTTATATACTTCAGGGATAAGCTTCGACTTGTTGAAAATGCCTCTCTCATTGAGAGGGAGTGTTGATGAGATGGCATCATGGATTTACATTCTCCTTGTGTCAAGTGTATTGACTCAAATTATGGAGAATGGTTCAACAAAGGAAATTTACTCTTCTTGTCAAGTATGTTGACTAGAATGAGGAAGAATAGTCCTAGAGCATCAAGTTCATTTAGCATAAGGCCTTGGATTATGTAGTGAGAGTTTGGATTTTGGAGATTAACCATGTGTCATTGACTCAAATGATGGTGGACCAAGACTAGTCTGGATACCATGTGTCTATTACGGACCCAAATTATGGTGACTAGTTGAATGATAAATTATGCACCATGTGTCTGAAGTACTGACCCGAATTATGGTGGGGAGATACCATAGGTTTGAAGTACTAACACAAATTATGGTGATTAGTTGATGCAAGTAAATTTCCATGTGGCTAAATTACTGACCTAAATTATGGTGAGGATATACCATAGGTATAAAGTAATGGCCCAGATTATGGTAATTGGTTGATGTGATTGGTTTACCATGTTGTTATGTGCACAAATCCCTCTTGCAGATAAGAGCGATCTCCCTAGACTTCAAATAACCCTAGTAACAAAAAAACAGTAAATGCTACCTTTCTCTAAGTTCTAATCTACTGAAAGAAAATAGAATGAAAGAGGCCTCTTACTAGTTTAGCGAACTGATTGATGAAGTCCCTCAAATATTTCTATCACTCAATCTTTGATGCTCCTCTAGTTTCTCTTAACAGATTCTCCACAATGTCCTGAAAGATATCTACAAAGGTAGATACAAACAAGAGATCAAAGCATACAACATATAATCAAAGAGATAAATGAACTAATTAACCAATTGAACATGTGAACTGATTAATTATGCAACCAAAACTCATGTAGGTGATCAAGAAATCCTACAAATTAAATCAATGGAGATGAATCTAAGAAAGAACAATTTATTATATTCATAAAACTAGAGAAAATCATTACAACCATGTAGCCTTGATTTTGCAAGCCTCTTCTGTAATCTCCAACCCTCTCCCTTGCAAGAAAACCCTTCCAACCTAATCTCAACAACATAAACCTACTTCCAACAATCCCTTTCTCAATCCTCAGACCTGTAGTAGCTTTATAGGCCAAGAATGAAAATTTATGGATCAATTATCCAAGGGATGAGACCCACTATTAGTGGGATAGAGGTTCCATAAAGGAAGGAGAATTACTCCATATTGGGAGGGATCAGTACTGAATAAGCACTCATTTGAAGCTTGTTGGTTGGGATAGATGCTACCAACATGCTTTTAGACTTTACTTTTTATTTTTATGTACTTCAAGTCATGTTCGCAAGTCATAGTGGAAGAAAATGCATACTTATACACATATAATAATGGTCTTCCCTACGTCTGCGCAGGAATTAGCTGGAAAACCACGAATATAGCCAAAATCAAGGTTTTGTACCATAGGATCTAGAAATTCCACTTTCTCTAGAATGATTTTGATTCTAAATTTGCAGGGGAATGTTCTTGGGACATATTTGTGGATAACGAAAGATCTAAATCGATGCTCATTTGCCTAATGCGACAAAATGATGTGTAAAAAATTTCCCCTTAAAGTGAAAAGTCAAGAAATATTTTGATGACGGAAGTGATTTATCATGCGCAGGTTTGGGTTAGAGACTGCAGTCGGAGACCTGAAACAATCAAACATATGTTACAATGAAATATATAAAATCATTGCTGAGGTAGGAATTCCCATACTTGAAACATAAATGTCTCAATAACATAGTATGGAAATACATCTAAAGATCCATGTCAATAGACGCCACAATATGGACGCATTGATTAATGGATCTATGTTTACAATCATGAATATTTAATAGCTCCACGCAACCTGGATGGATGAAACTAGATCCAGGGTCTTGATCTCCATCTCTCAATCTGTAGTATGAATCTATCCATGCAAGTGAATATTGTGAAGTCGAACATGGTAGAAAGCATTTGATTACCAGTCAATGATGTGAATTGTTAACAAGTGTGAGAGAAACCACCAATAATGACAACGACTATCAAGGTACTTCGAGTACAATATATGAAGTGTGAATAGATGATTTGATGTTGAAAACTCATAGAATCATTCGATCGAAGGCAAATGATGAAAATCTATCATCGAAGGTGAGAAACCTACCATTAAGGCATGAAAACCTCAAGGTACTGAAGGTCTCTAGATCAACTTCCTAGATAATGAGCTGAAGTCATTAGGAAGCGACCCGTCGCAGGAGGGCCTATGACGCGAAACTCATGTCAAGTTTTGAAGAATAGTAATTTGGAGTAATCCAAGACTTACTCAGGGATGGTCTATGCAACTAAAGGCTAAGACTTTGAAACATAGTTTTGACTAAGGTTGAACTTCTCTTGAACATATTAGAGACACGACATAATGAATTGGTGGAATTTGACTCAAAAATAAAACCCAAACCAACTGAAGTCTTTCAAATGATGTATGGTTAACTACATAACAAATGGATTTCCCAACTCGAACATGAAAGTGGTAGAGTGTCATGTTCAAGAGTGACATACTTCCTTTTACAAATGTAAAACAAAGACTCTTTCTCACTTCCCCCCTGCCATTACTGGAAAGTACCTCTTTATGTTTTACAAGATTGAGGAGGATAAAATGTGCTTTTCCTATAATCTCATCCTTCAGACGATTCCTCCAAAGTATTTTTAAGGAACCCTAAGAAGGAGTGGTTCGGTCTTGTCATGCTTAATGAGTCCTATATTATTTAGATTTTTACGAGTCTATTAAAGGAGTAACTCAATGTCATTTTCATGTTTAAAGAGTTTGAAAAGACACAAAAGTAAAATTTGTTCAACTCTTTCAACGTAATTTTTAATGAGCCCAGAGAAAGTGAAGTTTGGTGTTTTTCAGTTTTAGGGGGCCAGAAGAAAAATATAAGTAAACTCCACAATGTTCTTTTTCATAAATTTAGTCCCTCAAGCCCGAAAATGTTAAAATAAATCAGGAGAGAACTCTATTGACCATGATTAGTCAACGTATACTTTTCTGTAAATATTCTGGTTCAGTTGTTAAAAGGGGTAAACTTATATTGAATGGACAGTTGTTCGTTTACTTTTACAATTTCGAACAATCATGTACTCAACAATCTTTTCATTTTTAAGGAGTTCGAAAAGGGTGTAAAGAGAACTCCATGGTTTTGGTTTTTTGCAAGTTTTAATGAGTTTGAAAAAGTGATAAAATGTACTCAGTACCAAAATGATCTGTTTTTGTAATTATCCTGTAACCTGCACACTTAAACTCGAAATAATTACCTCTGCTCGAAAAATAAAATGAAAACATTTATAAATTTGGATTTTAAAAGTCAATAGGTGAAAAATATTATTTAATTAGCCCTAAAAACTTATAAAAAATCCCAAATAATAATGTTTTTTCACCATTTGCATTTTTACCCTTTTGAGAGAGATAGAAGTCATTTTTACTAGAAACTTCCAAAGCTGATTCTAGGAAAACCGTTGGATGAAATCACAAGCTGCTTTCTCTAGGTAATGGTCTATTCGAGCTCTTCATTTTCATGTAATTTATTTAGTTTTTTACTGTGGATTTCGGTTTTTTTGGGTGGGCTTTCAAAGTGTTTTTCGCCCTCAATGTGCACAGGTGTTGCTTATCGGGCCTGTGCACACCAACATTTATTTTGTTTCTATGTGCACAATTTCAAGGAAATAAAATGTGCACATGCACATTTTCTATCAAAGTCTCTTGTGCACAGTGCTAAGGGAAGGAAAAAATAAATGAAAACTCCTCAAATATTTTGCTAAATATCTCCATAATTGATTCTAATGATCTTTAATGTTTAATTGCAAGATTTTGAACCATAAACATGGAATGGAGTAAGCGTTAGCACGAGGAACAAGATATACTTTATTTCAATGACCCAACATCCATACAAATCTTGACAAATTGTGGGTTATACAAGGTTTTCACCATTTTGGGTATGAGGGCCCAACTAGAATTGCTTGAATGGATGGTGGGCAAGTGGAACGTTTAGGAAGAATGTTTCATAGTCGAAGATCACAAACTCATCATTGATGCTAATGACATTTACTTCTTGAGTGGACTTCCACACCATGGCAAGGAAATCAAATTGTATGGCCATAAGCGCGATGGCGAGACCAATGCTACCTATTTGATACAATATTGTATTGATGGGGCTGCTCTCAAAGATGGTTGAATTGACATCAAGATCATTGATCAGATTCCTTTGAAATCCATTGGCTTTATTGTTGCACGATTGTGTGGTAGTGCAACTTTATATTTAATCACGAAGGCTCAGATGTAGATTTATGTGGATTTCTTTCATGGTACCATATTTTACTGGAGTGAGGCTATAATTGCCAATTTAAAGGGGCAAATGACCAAGGTCGGAAATCAAAAACTCAAAAATTTTTGGTATGGTGCCTTTGTTATTTAATTTTCTTTGGAGTGGATTCCTCTTCTGGCTCCACAGGTATCTATAGAGAGAGGAGGGCCTCATGACCTTCACATGCTAAAATTGGGTACACTTATGGCACACCATGGAGGTGGAAAAGGACAAACAATCAAATTTACTCTTGACTTCTTCGAGTGGATGGAAATCCAGATCATCATGATTGAGGACTTTCCATATGCAAGAATATTGGACTGCACAAGAGATTCGGACATGCCACTGCCTCCTATGATGTAGTGGGTTGCTATAGGTAAAAATTCACATTTTAGTTAATTTTTGATATTTTCATTTTTTGTTATTTCTGGAATCCAACTAATTATCCAAAATGATCATGCAGATGTAGCCCTATTGAGACCAACTGGATTATGTAGATATGACCAATGTGGTGAGAACCCAGTTGCTCCCATAGTGCAAAACCTGGATGCGGCAGAGTCATTGACAGAGATAGAGCACAACCTTGAGAGGTTGACTCTGGACATTCCAGATGCCGCTATAGATGATTTGACTCTTCACTACCAGAGGCATACTATAGGAGTTCCTGGTCCTATTAGCCATTTACTACGATGAGTAGTGTGTGCTATTGTAGGCTACCATGATCATCATCATGCGTAGTGACTAGTTTGAGGGAAACATTTTTTTTTTTGATGATGTATCAACATGTTCAGATAATAAAGGCCATGGGGCCTCATGCCGTTGGATGACATTTTTGTAAAAGGCACACTTATTTACATACTTTTATCTAATGCAATGGCATATGTAAATAAGTGTGGCTTTTACCTAATGATCATTCGACAAATCACAAATGCAATGGAATCAGATAATATCTCAATCATTGCGGTGTATTTTGCAATATTATTCGTTGTTTGACTGAGGCATATCCCATGAATAAAAACTAACTTGTCTGTGGGTGAATAGATGACCCAGGTTGCGGAAGACAAATTCCTAGTACTGCAACTAGCACCATTGGCGAAGCCAATATAATTCTGAGGAAATGTTGACATTTTCAAATCAAGTGTAAAACAAGATGAGCAGGAGAAGTAGCAAAAAATCATAAAACTGCTAAAAAATGTCACATGTAAACTATGGTATAGTAATATATAAATGTTTCACCGAACAATCTAAGAATAATATCTCTTTAGGTAAAGACAATTTATGGGCTTTCCTAAATGAATTCCATCATAACCCACTAGTTCACAGGCTCCTTTTTCCAGTGCACATTTTACAATATAAGGTCCATGCCACATAGACTTGAATTTACCAATGCCTAACTTATTGTGCTCTTGATTATAGACCAAGACTAAATCACCTTCTATGTACGAGCGAGGTTTGACATTCTGAGAATACTGTGCTTTAACTCATTTTTTTTGGGCCTCGCTAGCTAATGCAACATCACAACAAGTCTCATCGAGATGTGCTAAGCAAAAAAAAACATTCCTCTTCAGCATAAGTAGCTGGTAATAATTCAATTGCCAGTTTCCAAGATGGCATCTCGCATTCAATTGGTATAATTGCTTCCATGCTGTAGACAAGATGGAAAGGAGTAAAACCAGTTGAAGTTTTTACTGTGTTATAGTATGCCCATAAGGTTGGATAAAGCATTAGGTGCCACTCTCGTTTATGAGTCCTGATAATATGTTTAATCATGGTGGTTAAAAATTTGTTAACGACTTCCACTTGGCAATTTTCCTGCAGATAATAAGGCATAGAACTATCATGGCATAGGCCTAGCTTTGTGGTAAAATTGACCATCATATAGTTTTGAAAATCACTACCATGGTCTGTGACGATGTCTTGTGGTACTTTGAACCGAGCAATTATATGATTGAACATGAAAATTGATGTTGTTTCACTATCATCTTTGTATGTAGGCATCACCTCGACCCATTTTGTGAAACAATATAATGCAAGGATAATGTACCCATGCCCCTCGATCGAGTGAGGGTTACATGTAAGAAAGTCAATGCCCCATTTAGCGAAAGGATCGACAACAATGATTGGGTGAAGAGGAGTTGGATGTGCATGCATTTTCTGATCATAGATTTGATAAGTATGGAATTTCTGGACCATAGTTATACAATATTTAAAGATACAAGGCTAGAAATAACCTGCATGTAGGATCTTTTGAGCAGTGGAAAAACTTGACATATGACCGCCACAAGCTCTAGAATGGTATTAATTTAATGCCTTTTTAGCTTCTACATGAGTTAAACATCACCAAAAAATAGAATCGGCACCACGACGATAAAGTGTATCGCCAATAATATTGTATTGCTGGGTTTGATATCGGATTCAACGACGATTAGTTCGACCCAGTCCTGGCCAAAATTCTTGGGTTTGGAGATAAATGATGATATCTTCATACGAGGGATCTAAAGTACTGATTAGTAAGAGAGATTCATCTGGAAGAGAATATTTTGCCACATCTTCAGTTTCAGTACAGGGAAAGTCACATAATAATTTAGCAAATGCTAATGATTTCTTAGATTTGGATTTAGTGAATACCAAATCAAATTCCTATAGGATGACTATCTATTTGGAATACTTTCCTCCCAATATCTTTTGGTAAGAATGTAAACCATGGGGTTGCAATCATAAATTACAATATTTTTGCGCAATTGGATATAGTGATGGAAACATTCGACAACTTGAACAACTGCCAAGGTCAATTTCTCCACATGTGCATATTTTGCTTCAATTTTGGTCAAATTACCACTTAAGTAATATATCACATGCTCTTTGTTCGACTCATGTCTTTGAACTATGACCATACCAATGGTGGCATCAAATGTTGCTAAGTATAAAAAGAAATCTTAGTGATAATTAGGAGGAGGCAACAATAGTGTATGGGTCAACACATATTTAAGTGCATCAAAGGATTTTTGAGCCACTTCATCCCAGATAAATGAGATGCCATTGTTCAAAAGTCAAGTAAAACCTTTAGTCAACTCAGGATAGTTCTATGTAAATCGATGTAGAAAGTTTTCTTTCCATTGCAAACTTTGGAATTGGCGAAGATGGGAAGGAGGAGATAGATTCAAGATAGCCTCAACCTTCAATGGATCGACATGAATGCCTTCCTTTGCATAGAGAAACCCTAGAAAACGACCAAATTGCACACAAAAAACACACTTATGTGGATTCAAGCGAATATTATAATGACAACATCTGATGAAAATTGCTCTCAAATGCATTGGATGATCTTCCCGTCTTAGTGAATGAGCTGGAAGGTCATCCAAATAAGGTTTCACAATATGCTTTATATTGTGAAATGAATAAGACATGGCTTGTTGAAAATTTGCACCTACACTGTTCAAACCAAATGGGTGTTTTCGATAGGAAAAAGTCCCCCATGGGAAAATGAATGCAATTTTATGTTGATCAGCTGGGAGTATGTTGATTTGATTGTAGCAGAAAATCCATCCATAAATGAGAATATTTCATTTCTGGCACATTCATCAATGATTTGATTGATATAGGGAGTATGATAATTGTCATTTGGACAAGCCTTATTAATGTCCCTACAGTCGTTGCATACTCTAATGGTTCCCTATTTCTTGTTAACAGACATGATATTGGAAACCCAATAAGTTAAGGGAACCAGGTAGGTGAAACATACTTGGAGAAGTTTCTCAACCTCAACTTTAATCACAGTAGCTTTTTGCAGATGCACCAGATGTAATCATTGTGTTATCACCAGAAACTATAGTCCATGTATATGACAATTGTCCATAAATTTTGAAGAGTCTTGTGGTCTTGTAAATAGCTTTGTTAACTTGTGTTAATTTCAAATTTTGAAAATGCAAGAGTTATGAATGAAATTCGTGTAAAGACAAGGGCATTGGTCATCTTTCATCATAGTTAGTTATGTCATGTCTTGTCAAAAGTACTTGCGCAGTTTCGCAGCGCGGGTGTCATGTCTTAGGTACTTGCGCAGTTTCGCAGCGCGGGTATGATTGGTCAAGTCTGTTGCTCAAATCTGTTTGCGCGGTTTCGTAGCGGCTTGTTTGTTAGCGATTTCGTAGCGCATTCCCTTAAATTTGAACTGCCCGCGCTACGAAATCGGGGTTTCGGGTTTTTATGCAGCGTTTTTCCCTAACTGTCTAATCCGAGAGGGATGAGTTACGTGTCCGGTCATGATTGTTTCCTCACACCATTTGTCTGTCATGATTCGCCATTACTTTGCCATCAGATTTGATCTCATTGAGTTAGGTGTCGGTTTGGGGAACATTATGGAAAGTGGTCGTGTCATAATATGTTTTTCATAACAAATGAATGTCTTCTGCTTGATGAAAGCTTGAGCTTCATCCTAAATAGACTTCTGCAAGCGAGCCTGATTTCTACAGCGTAAAATCTGCTATTGTGCTGCAAACCATTGTCATTCCCTCGTGAAGAATTGTGTTAAGAAGTATGGAGAAAAAAGAGCATCGTTCAGGGAGGTGTGTGAGAACAGAACCGGAGGGATTAGATGTAACCCTCAGGGATGAGGAAATAGCAAAGGCATTCAGAGCTACTGGTTGTTGGCGGTTTTGTGAAAAGCTAAAAGGTGGACATGCAGAAGTTACCAAGGCATTTGCAGTGAATTTTACGGGATTAAATTCAAAAGTGGCCATGCTGGAGTTCCCGGTTTCACCTGAAGTTATTTCTAAAGTCACAGAAATCCCAAGAGGTGGTCAAGAGTGGTTCAAGAATTTCAAGTTTGATATGGGTCCGTGTAAGGAGTTCTTAAAGGCACCGTATGTGAATGAAGATCTCTCCAGAGCTGTCCCAAGGAGTTATCTTAAGGAGAATTATGCTGCATTATTGTCATGCATTCAGAAGTATTTGACGTGTGAAGGCCGATACAACAAAGTTTACTCATATCATTTCAAGCTGTTGCTACACTTTACTGGTAAGAGCTCCATAGACATACCCTTTTACTTATTCAGGAGTATTTCTAAGATGTGTGATAAAATTCAGTTGAAGAAGGAAGCCTATGAAACTTCTCTTTTCCATCATGGTCTGGTTAAATTACTGGTGTTGGATAGCCTACATAAAATTGGTAAGGACTGGGACTCGTTTGTATTCATGGCCGGTTTCCCAAGTAAAACGAGCCTAACTCCTTTACCTGTAAGAGAAAAAGAAGATAGGAGTGACGGTACTACTTTGGCTGAGTTAAGAAAAGAAATAACAGACCATAGCAAGTCCAAAGCTAAAACAAAGAAGACTCCTAAGTCAGCAGTTGAAAAAGCTCCTGAAGCATCGACAATCAAAACTTCAAAGTCATCCAAAGTATCTGAAAAGGAAGCTTCTAAGTCATCTCTTAAAGAAACACCAGAATCATCTAAACAGAAGACTCACAAAGGAAAAGATGAATTTGAGTCCAATAAAGTGGAAAGGGTTTCAAGAGTAAGAACTAGAGGACAGCTAAATAAAGAAAAGGGAAAATTGGCTCCTGTGGAAGAAAGTCCTGTGTCTAGGGGTAGTTTAAATGATTTGTTGGAAGCTATTGAATTAGAACAAGAGCACCCAATTCAAGTTGAACCCCTTGAAATTGAACAAGATCAATTGGTATCGCCAATGCATATTGATTTAACACTGTCTTCTCCTGAAAGTTCAAAGAAGTCAAAGGCTTCTAAAAAATTAAAGTTTGAAGAACCAGGGGTAGAGTATGCTTTTAAACCCCGCAGACCAATGACTAGGAGGCAAGTGAAGAAAGCAGAAAAGGTTCAAAAAGGGAAAGTCTCTTCAGACTTGCCTAGGACAGAGGCACTGGAAATTTTCTCTGAAATGGTCCAAGCAGCTAAAAATAAGAGTAAGGACAAAAAGGTGGTTATGAGTCCAAGTGGCAATATGGTGGCCATCAAAAAACAAGCTGGAGTAAGTAAGGAGATACCTCAGGTCTCAAATGTTTTTAAAGAGAAGGCAGTCAGGTATACCAATTATAGGAAAGCTGTGTTGAAAGGTAAAGCAAGAATGATCAGTCAAGCTAGTTCGGTGTCTGATGCCTATGTATGGACAGTACCAGCTTTAAAACAAGCAAAAACTATGAAACAAGTGAACATAAGTCTGAAAGCAGAGAATAAGAAGTTGAAGAAGGAGGTCATCAGTCTGAGAGAAAAGCTAGACAGGCTAGCTAAATGATTCAAGAAGGATTGTGTATTCTCAAAATTTTGATATATTTTGGGTCATTATCTTGTCAAAAGTTTTTGAGACTTTTTGTGTTTTTTTTGCTGGTATGGAATGATTGAAGAATTATAAATTTGAAGTGATACTGTTTTGAGGCTCATAAAATTGATTTTAATGACCTACAGCAGTTTCGTAGCGCGCTACGAAACTGCTGTAGATGACTGATTATGATTAAAGCTTGGAATGGAATGCTGAGGTCAGCATATATTTTAACAAATGGTCAAATATTAAGCCTGGGGAATTTAGAAGATCAATCAGATACTTTGTTAAAGAGGCCAAGGGTAAATATTAAAAAAAAGGGGCGAAGTTTTGTTTTTTGCTAAAAAGTCACTTTATCTCCGAGAATTTAGGGTTTGGATAGAGCTGCTGAGGTGTAAGATAATCCACTTGTCTAGCTCTGGGATGGCTGGTTCATGAATTCTTTTTAATCAGACGAGGTTATCCGAGGTGTAAGAGGTTCAAATATGGATCATTAATATGTGGACACCGAGGGGGACAATAACCAAGAATATAGGCTTCGTTTTCTTTTCGGTTATGTGAATCATCTCTGCATCAGGAACCCGAAGCTGTATATACATTGAACATGCTTCTAGTTTGGATATGGTTGTTATGGCAATGATACAGGTGGTGAGCTTTGAAGAACATAGCAGGGTATACAAGGAAGGAGACTTAAAGGGCCAGTATGATGGAATCCCCTGTTTTCGTATCATCATAACTTTTGTAATTAATCAGTTGGTTTGTGTCATGGTTAAGGTCATTTATGTAAAAACACGAGCTCCCTTCATGCTGGTTGAGGAGCCTCGTACAGTAGTTTTTGATAGGCTATATATAGGAAGACTTGATATGTAAAAAAGGTTGGATACTTAATAGAAAAAGTGTGTTGTTTTGGGCCACTGTAAGATCTTTTTTGACAGTAATAGTAAAACAGAGTTATACTCTTCTCAAGATTCTCGAAGGATTACCATGGTCAAATGAAGTGATGATGTGTTATACCTTATGTTATTTTATGGTTTTGTTGTATGCAATCACTCAGAATTCATACTTGTATGCTCTGACTTCCTGTGTATACAGCAAGCTATGTGTGGTGGAATATGTTTGACTTGTAATGCTAAGAGCCTTGATTTCTATGAGTTCACTGTGTTTTCTTGTTTGCTTGATATTATAGACTCCATAGCCCAATGAGATATCTTTTGGTGTGTTTCCAACCAGTTATGCTTACATTAAATCTATTGTACAAGAGTTAGCCCTCTTACCAACATTCAAAATCAATAACCTTTTCTTGAGAGAGCCCTCTCAGGCTAGGGAGGCCAATCCTTAGTCAAAAGCTTGGTCTGAAATAGTTACACAGAGTCTGCCTGATCAGCAGCCCTTCAGTTGTGATTTTGTGATAACACATTGTCTAACAGGCTTGTCATCTGGGTAAGTCTTAATTTCATGTATTACAATACTTGGATCAATTCTTGGCATTTCTTCATAGGACCAGGCAAAAATGTCGCACAATTCTTGAAATAAGGCCTTATATGTTCAAATTTCTTTGATTGAGCATGATAAACCTATGTGAATATTTTCAACAATCCCTGTTTTAACTTATATGTAAATGGCGATTGTCGTAGATACACTCCCCAAATTCCTTTCGGATTTAGATTGAAATAATGAAATGGGTGATTCTGTACTTTTTACTATCTTAGGTGAGAAAATATTTGAAAAATCGTTCTCAATTTTGTCAGGGCTAGGTAGAAAATATGAACGATGATGATGATCATTCCATGGAATTTCATTTGAAGTCATAACTTCCATGATACTTCGGTCAGTTGGAAACATATAACCAAAAGGATTAGTGAATGAAAATGGTTCTAACCAAGGAAAAGGAGAATAATCTTCATTGATCATATCTACTCGATCAATATCAGAAGATGCAGGGTCGGAAAATGATTGTACTACCTGATAAGCCAATTCAAAAGGGCTCAAAGGCATCTCATTTCCATAGGAGGATAACTCAGACTCTAAAGGTACTATCCACAGATTAGGAGATTCCATAGTGCTTGATGTAATCATGTTTACCTCGGAAAAATTAGAAGGAAAATTTGGTGGAGGCATCACAAAGGTTCCCATCAATGATGAGTCTTTGAGTAAACCAACACCAATATCTTCATAAGGAGAATTTGTTTTTCTGACAATAGGTATGCTACTTGCAGAGCTAGGGTCTTAAGTGTAGTAAGACAACTAGTCTACTTTAACAATTTTTCCTTTGTGAGGAAATTATATCATTCGAAACCATGATGAGACCACTATTGACATAGAATAGGACCAACTTCGACCAAGCAAAAGGTTGTAATCATGCTAAGAATCCACAACTTTAACTTCGATTGCGACTATTTTTCTATCTAGTTCTATGGGAAAATCATTCAGGATCCCATATGGACGAAAACCTCTTCCATCAAAGGCTTTTAGAGTGGTAGGCGATTGATTGATAGTTGGAGAGCCTAAATCTTTCCAACAAGAAATCAACATAATGCACGTAGATGCTCCTTCGTCAATGACTGTGCGAAACACTCGCATAGTTTCAACAAAAACTGGAATTTGGATTACCAGTTGATGAGGGAGTCTCGGGATATGAATCTCAAGATCAAAGATAATTAAGTTAGAAGCCCACAGATCAATAAATCTTATAGCTGAGAATAAAGGATTTCGCTATTCCTGGCATGTTTACAACACTTCCAGAATTGACACTGCAGAAGGAGACATAGCCAGGTCTTCAACAATGTTGTAATTGTGTATAGCTCTACCATGTGGGTTGAAATTTGATTTCCAAAGCACACCTTTGGGAGGCAGTCAGATCATCATGTCAGGATTTGGCTTCTTGATCTGTAATGGTTCAAGAGGAGAAGGAGGAATTGAATTAGAAATTTGACCAGACGAACTAGTCCCATTTCCATTTTTGACAGGATGCTTAGACTCGTAATCTCTGGATCTTGTAGCTACCAAAACTTCTTGCGAATACATCATCAGGATATCTTGTGATATGGAAGAGGAAGATGTATTATGAGAAAACATTTGTCTATCTTGAGAAGGAAATGGATCCTTCAAAACAATGGGATTTGGAGAACCTTTAATGGATTTAGAAACCTTTGACCGATGTGGGCATTCCTTAGTGTAATGATCCTCATTGCAAATAAGGCAAGGATAACGAGGTTTTCATTTTTCATCAGTAGGCTAATATTTAGTAGGTTTCTCCTTTGAAGAATAATTTTGTTTCGATTTACCTTTCCCCTTATTTTCACCCCCGGTTGATTTTGTCTTTCCAATAGATGATTCTATGACATTAATCTCAGAAATAATTTATGGAGGAATGCTTTCAAATCGTGTATCTTTTATGGTCAAAGTCTGAGTAGTTTTAGAATTTTTATTTTTCCCCTTAAACCATTGGCTAACAGAACATATAATACCATCAGCGACATTAAATCCTAATCCTATAGGAGATGCAATGATGGGTTCACCTGTAGGACGAGGTAAATTCATTATTTTTCCATACAAAGCGCCAGATTGAGTGTAGACTAGGTCTAGATATTGGGCACAGGCAATTACCTGCTCTTCCGTAACAACACTGGGCCTTGGAAACACCTTTCATGATAACAGGAAGAAGTGAATTTGCAAACCACTTAGCTAAAATTTGATCTCAAATGAAAACTTTGACTAAGAGACGTCTACATCTCCATTCATGGATATGATCATAGGTATGAGTTGACTTTGATTGTTTCAAAGAAGTTAATAGTTTGGTACCAATATCATAATGGATTGGTAACTGAAAGTGATTAATGTTGTTGCCAGGGAGTTAAAGTTACGGAAAGAGGAATGATGTATCTCAATGTACCATTTAGCTGCTGAACCAGTTAAAGTTCATTGGAATAGGTGAACACAGATGGAATCATCAGTTAAAGAATTCAATGGACACCAAAGATGATATGTCATCACATGATTGGATGGATCTTCTCTTGATTTAGCTTCAAATTTGGGTATCTCACTCGGTAACTTGGTAGGAATTGTTGAACAAAAAGGATAATAATAAATAGGATCATTGGTTAAACGGGATAAATCTGGTAAATCTAGCGTTGCGATAAATGGTAATTGTTGGCTAGGGTCACGCGATAAAGTTTGGTAACCTTGCAGGTTAAGACCAACCCTTGAGGTAGATATCTAGGATATCTTGGAATAGCTTGAGCAGTTGGAATTGGAATACCACAAGGGTAGCCAGGGTGAACCATACCGGGTTGAGGTTGAATAGGGACTTGATAAGTATGACTGGGGTACAGTTGACTTTGAAATGTTTGAGCTTGACACATTGACATACGTAATATTTCCCCTGTACAAGTTTCACTTGCAAAGGTTGAAATTGAACAAATTGACTTTGAACAAGTTGATTTTGAATGAATTGACCTTGTAAAGGTGGGTTTTGGAAAGTTTGGCCTTGGAAAGGTGGAATTTGAAAAGCTTGCCCTTGAAAAGGTCGAACTTGGTAAGCTTGACCTTGAAACGTTGTTTTCACTGTTCCAACAATTGGTTTCTCGATAGGAATATGTGGTATATATTGAATCATAGGAGCAGTTTGATAAGCATAATTTTGATGGATTTCCTGAGGAACAAATATTTGAGGGAGTACTGGAATGATTGTTTGTGATACTCCTGGAATAGGTGGCTGAGAAGAAACGAAAGCCGAACGCGAAACAAATTTTTGAACAAGGGTCTATGGTGAACTATGAATAGGTCGTTGAATCGGTTGTTGAACATGTGTTTTAGGAATCCCTTGGACAGGTTGTTGGACAACTATTTGATGAATTCCTTGAACAGGCTATTGAACAGGTGCCGCAATACCTGGAACGTGTATTTGAGGAATAATTTTCCCAGCAGGCTGAATAGGTTGATAAAGTGGCACTTGTGGAGCACCTGGACCATACTATTGATTAAAAGCAGGATTCTAAATAGTGTTAGTCCCAAGGTAAGGAGTACCATATAAAGGTTGATTTACAGTAGGTTGACCTAAACTAGGTTGAGGTATCTGACCCTAGGTTTTGGTAAAATATTGCCCCCCAATAAAAGGTTGTCCTCCAGGTGGAGGATAAGGTGGTTGTGTTGGCATTATGAATTAAGTGTTGTCCTTGATGGCAACATACACAAAGTGTTTTGGCAAAGACATAGCAGTTCAAAGGCAGAGGTATGATAAATTTGAAAGTTCAAGAAGTATATGCGGGTTCTATTAAGCAAATCTGCATACACACGTGAGTTTGAAGAAGAAAAAGCGCGTACATTTTTCTCACCATGGTATTATAAATACCAAGGGTCCTTACCATGATATTTCCTTATGGTATTGATTCTAGTAATAGATGTTTTGATCTCATTTAAGAAAACCATTGGCTGGAGTATGGTTTTAACTCGTGGTATTGTAAAAGGATAAGCTATATAAGATGATAAATATAAAAGTGGTGATATAGTGCAGTGTGTGCAAGTGATGGAAATGTTATGAATACTTAGATCTGAAGAAAATATGCATGTTATGGGATTTGATGCTTTGCTTGATATAAACTAAGTATGCACCTGGGAGTTTGATGATGGATCAGATCCAATAAGATCTGAGATGACAATCATGATTATGAGATGACCTGTTTTTTGTTAAATTCGTGATTTTTCTGTGTATGACAAGATATGGGTATGTCTGAATTTCTATGTTGCAGTGAAGATTTGATTATGAATTTGTAGATCTATAGATGGGTTTTATAGCCTACAAGGTGTGTACACATGCAAATGTGTTTTTGGTAAGCCAAATACATGTGAGTTTGGTTCTTGAAAAGCGCGTACACATGCGAGTATGTTTTGAGGAAAGTGCGTACATAAAGTAGGGATTTTGATGAAAGGATGTTTGATCAGTTTTATCAGTTCTGATGTGTTTCTAATGCCTGTCAATGAAGTCTTCTTGATGATCTGGTTTTAAACAATGATGTTTTTATTGTGGATTGATTGTTTGAATAATGTTGAGATAACTTGCTAATTATGTTTAAATATTAGAGGTTGTTCTGTGATTGGTTTAGAATGTTTCAATAGATCTGAGTATGATTTAGTGTTTGTTTCAAAATGATAGTGGTCCATTTTCCTGCTTCTAGAAGTTTAATATCTATACGCAGGTATACTTCATAAAAGACACGTACAGATGGGGTTTGCTGCGAAAAAGTAGCATATACATTCTTATAGATGGTCGATCAGGATCTGAAGTAATAGAATCAGGTTTCTGTGATATGTAGTATGATGTTTGAAGTTTTGGTTACAATGATTTGACTATTTTAGTTGATTGGTTAAGTTTCAATTGACTGGTTTTTTCAGTGATTGGTTGATTCAGTTACAGTGATGAGTTACAGTTTGATGATTGATATTGAGCTTAAGCGTTGGTAGTGGGTCTGTCATGCGGAAAGAGTCAATTTTGCGGACAAAACCGACCTCCCTAGAAGCTAAGGCTTTCTAGTGACAAACAAGACAATTAAGCACTATCTTTCCCTAAATATGCATTTAGAATACAAGCAACCAGGTGTTTAAAGCATACCTTTAGTCCAACGCTGTTTGTAGCAGTCCAGCCTCTCCGATCCAGATGAGCTCCTCCTTCTCTTTGAAACCTGCATTCACTAACAAGCAAACGATTACATAGCACCTGAATAACTCATATAATAAAACATATTCATCATAAAGACCAAGGAGTATACGAAACAAATTATATATAACAACTTGTTGAGAAAAATGAACTTAATTGTATTAATTGGAAACAAAAGAAACCATTACAACCAGTGCCTTGGTGTTGTGCAGGTCCCTCCCAGGGTCTAGTAAGAGTTCTCCTTTACTTTGATCAGCTCACCCACTTCTAAATGAAGCTAAGAAAGGATGGGAATCTCTCCTCTCAAGCTCTATAAGGGAGTCCTAATTTCAGCAGCATCTACCCTTAGGAATGTTCAGCTTTCAACCTCCCCTCCCTCTAGCCCAATGCCTGTATTTATAATGCTTTGGAGGAAGTTAATTAGGTCCACCATCAATGGGATAAGCCCCTCTTTCAATGGGATAGCTCCCCTCTTGATGGGATAAGTTCCTCTTTCTTTGGGATGCATGAACCATCTGGAGGCGCTCAATCCACGTCAAACCATATTCTAGAATGCTCTAGAATCGACCACAAGTAACTTTTTTGAAGTAAAACTCGCTCCTTTTGACCTTTACAGGAGTACGCACACACCCATTTACAGACAGAGTGTACAAGTACGCAGGTATTGTGAACTTGAGGTGCGTACACGCAGGTAAGGTTAAGAGAAACTGTGTAACCAGAGTTAATTGACTTTTTAAGGACTTTCTCTCTTTCTTGGAGTTTGACATGAGGAGCAGAGGTATAAGACTTGCCAAGGAGGATAGTATGACAGTTGATGGAGCCATACTAACTGCAAATAGTCATGGTGACAAATTTTAGTGTAACAGGGTCTAGTATGAAAATGTTATGAAACGTTGCATATAGGTTCTGATGTGTTGTGGCAAGTGGATCCAATATGAAAATTTATGAAACATGGTCCCCAGAGTTGAGGGAGTTGGAGCTTCCTTCTAGTAGTAGATGGTAAATTAGATCAGGCGGTTGGAGCTCCCTTCCAGTAGTAGCTAGAGAATGAGTGAATTTTGTGTAGAATTTTCTCTAGAAATCAGCTAGCTCACTGATATCATGTAGAAATTTCACTTGCAGATCAAACTGATATATGCAATGTATTAAATCATAATACTAGATCTACATCTACCATAAACTTTACGGAAGCTTAATTGAACATGAGAAACATCAAGCATGAATAGATATAACTGAGAATGAGAAGTAATCAACCATAACACATAAGATATAACCTGGGGAAAGCATGAACCTAAAACCCCATCTCTGTATTATCAATCAAGTGGAAATCCTCAATGACATACAAGAAGAATAAGCTCAAAAGCTATCCTACCCTCTCTGTACTCTGATGATGTAGCTCATGGACTACCTAGGCCTGAATATATAGGCTACACAAGTCCTCCAAGCTCCTATTTCCTTGCGCAATTTTGATTGGGGTCCAATGTCATAACATGTGTGAATTGACCACATCATACCTGCTGTAACCTTAGGTCCAACTACACAATCCATAAGGAATAATATTCCTTCTGCATGCAAGAAATATTCACAAGGAATATCCTAGCAACTGATAGTACACTGTCCCTCCATCTGATCTCAACTAGGTCTCTGTCTGAACTCACATGCATGAGTTATCCATGAGTGAATCTTCAGTTATCTGAAAACACCAGTCATTACATGCATGCAAGCATTAACAAGCTGAATCTCATTAATTTAACAAACTATTAAATTAATCTAACTGGAATTGACTCAGTTAACTGAGCCAACTAATTACAACTCATAATTACAACTCATCCTCATCCTTTAACTGATGGTTAAATCCATCAATCAAAAGAGAAACTGTTGCATGTCCTCACATAGACTTCAAGTTCATAATTTCTTAACTGATTAACTCAAACTGAATTAATTAATTAATTTACAAACTGCTATTAATATCAAATTCGAATTTTACTTCCTATTTCTAGTCCGGGTACTGACTAAAATAGGAATCCACATGGAACTGCTAAAAATAGAACTTCTATTTTTAGCACTTCCATTTTTCATTCCCTGTTGCCCAATCTAGCATTGGTACCCAAACTGCTATTTTTAGCAATTTCTTGTTGCCACTTTAAACAATCCCTCTCAACAAGAAAATCTTCCTCTCGAACCCGATCTTGTACCTTCGGAATGTTCTGCATGCAACACTTCTACCAAGTGTGGTTGCTCCAACAACTCTCAGAACAAGAAAACTCCCAACTGACCTCTCTGTTGGGCTAGAAACATACTTTGATGTTGAAGCTCTACTTGTTGTTGACAAGTTCTCCCTCTCTGACCTTTGCACTACTGCAACATCTCCATGCATCTCACACCGTTGCACACCTCTCTGTGCTACCCTGCACTGGTGCAAAACACTTGTGCCTCTCGCATTGCTGCAGCCTGCTAGCTCTGTGCTGTCCTGGGATTCCCTGCACTGTATCTCTCTCTGCCACTCCATCCACATCTGTCTCTACCCAATCAGTTAGTTTTTCTACTCCTCATCGGGGCTCCTGTAGCAAATTCGAATAAAAAAGGTTGGGTTCCTCAAGGATCCCGCCCCTCCTCCTTGGGACGATCACTCCACATCACCCCACCTCCTACCTAGAGGTATGGCTGCATGTGATCCCTCTGCCCACCTGGCTTGAAGTTTCCCCATATTGGAGGTCTCTACATGAGTAGATGTCTCTACTCGATCTCCTCTCAGCTTCCCTTGTTGTGGCTGCTCCACAACCTCTTGAAACTGCTGCACCAATCGTGGCTCCTCCACAATTGTTTGAGACTTCTTCTGGCACTGCATGTTGAGAGGTAATATACTCTCCCTCTCAACCACCAAGTCTCCATCAGTTGCCTTGCTGCTCAAGGCTTTGCATGCATATTAAACCTCAAGAGCATATAGGTTCTTGACTCGTGAACCAATCTGCTTCACCTGTCTAGTGATGATGTGTCTAACGGAAACCTTTCCCTTACTGAAGACTACATCATAGCCTCTTTCTTCCATCATCGCAATCGACACCAAGTTTCTCTTCAGTCCTGGTACATACTTGACATTGGTCAAGGTAAGGTGAGCTCCATGCTTCCTTTGAAAAATAACCGTGCCTACACCTGAGACACTATACTTTTCATCATTACCCATCGCTATGAGTATCTGGAGATCTTTCTCCTCCAAAGTACTAAACAAACTCTTGTCGCCGATCATGTGGAAAGAAGCTCCACTATCAAGAAACCAACCACTTCCCACCATGGATGAAACCATGCATGCAAAAAGTGTGAAATCCAACTCGAACTGTGAAGCAAGTGCCTCACGTTTAGATCCTTCCCCGGATCCCTTCTTTGATATCCTCAGTGGACAATTTGTAACAAAATGGCCCACCTCATGACAATGAAAGCATCACACTTTCGATTTCTCAACCTTCTTCCAACCATGGGAAGAACTGGACTTGGAAAGAGAGACCTTCTCCTTCCCCTTCTTCACCTTACTCGCTAAGGCACAGTTTTCTTCATTGTCCATGGATGAAGAACCATCTCTGGTGCTTCTTCTTATCTCCTCCTACATCAAATCCGACCAAAGTGTTCCCAATTTGGTAGTTTCTCTCTTCCATTAACCGAGTCTTGGTAGCTATGCTAGCTCTTAGGAAGAATGAGGAGTGCAAGACTCACCATGTCATCATCAGCTGTCACGATCCCTAGACTTCCAAGCTCATCCCTACATGATGTGAGCTTGTTTAGATACGTAGAGATCGTGTCATCCTTTCACACTTGATATTTTGAAGTTTTTCCTTCAGTGCCAGCTTCCTTTGATCACTGCTATTTTGATAAAGATCTTTTAATGTTTTCCACATCGAGAATGGAGTCTCCTTCCCATGAAGGCTCAAGACAATGTGATCTCAAACTCCCTCCAGAAAGATTCTCCTTGCTCTAGCCACACACTTCTTCCATTCCACCAGTTGAGTAGCATCAGTTGGCTTCAGGACTTATTGATCAATGAAGTCCTTAAGGCCATTATCTTCTAATACTGCCTCCATGCGATTCTTCCAGGCCATATAATTCGAACTACCATCAAGGGCATATTCGAGTCTCAAACCATAGAACACCATCAATGAAATAGGTGTGATAAGAACTCAATTCAATATTCAGAAACCACAAACTTCAACTTCTCCCTTCTTGTATATTGTTCTTCCTTGATCACCCGTGCTCTGATACCATGTAGAATTTTCTCTATAAATAAGCTAGCTCACTGATATCATGTAGAAATTTAACCTGTAGATCAAAATGATATATGCAATGTAATAAGGCATAATACTAGACCTACATTTACCATAAACTTTGCAGAAGCTTAATTGAACATGAGCAATATCAAGCATGAACATATATAACTGAGAATGAGAAGTAATCAACCATACATAGAAAATATAACCTGGGGAAAGCACCAACTTAAAACCCCATCTCTATATTATCAATCAAGTGGAAATCCTCAACAACATACAAAAAGAATCAGCTCAAAAGCTATCCTGCTGTCTCTGTACTTTGATGATGCAGCTCATGGACTACCTAGGCTTGAATATGTAGTCTACACAAGTCCTCCAAGCTCTTATTTCCTTGCGCAGTTTTGATTGGGGTCCAATGTCATAACATGTGTGAATTGACCACATCATACCTGCTGTAACCTCAGGTCCAACTACACAATCCATAAGGAATAATATTCTTTTTGCATGCAAGGAATATTCGTAAGGAATATTCAACTATCCCTCCATCTGATCTCAACTAGGTCTCTGTCTAAACTGACATGCATGAGTTATCCATGAGTGAATCTTCAGTTATCTGAAAATACCAGTTGTTACATGCATGCAAGTATTAACAAAATGAATCTCATTAATTTAACAAACTGTTAAATTAATCTAACTAGACTTGACTCAGTTAACTGAACCAACTAATTACAACTCATCCTCATCCTTTAACTGATGGTTAAATCCCTCAGTCAAAGGATAAACTGTTGTATGTCCTCACATAGACTTCAAGTTCATAATTCCTTAACTAATTAACTCAAACTGAATTAATTGATTAATTTACAAACTGCTGTTAATATCAAATTCGAATTTTACTTCCTATTTCTAGTCTAGGGATTGACTAAAATAGGAATCCACACTGAATTGTTAAAAATATAACTTCTATTTTTAGCACTTCCATTTTTCATTCCCTGTTGCCCAATCCAGCACTGGTACCCAAACTGCTATTTTTAGCACTTCTATTTTTAGCAATTTCTTGTTGCCATTTTCAATAGTTTGTATTCTTCAGCAGGTTGGTGCCTGTGTACAAGTACAAGTTTATGCCAGTACAAGATCAGGGAGGTTGGATCTCCCTTCCAGTAGGAGCTGGAGAATGAGCGAAGGTTGTAGCCCTTTGCAGGTGGGTGCCTACGTACTGGTATGAGTCTGCACCAATACGATATTGTAAAAATATTCTCTTTATATTAAAAGAAGATAGAGATGACAACAACAGGTGGTTTTTTCCTGCATTGGGTTTCCACCTTAAATCCTAGTGTTCACATGTGTGATGGTTTATTTTTTTTCTTACTGCACATGGTTATTGTCTATCTAATGTTTAATAAAGTACTTATGAACTGGCTAAATATAAACAAATGATGAATTAACTAGAACATAATTTTATTGGATGTACATTAGTTGTCTTAAGAATAGTCGCGTACACATGCAGGTACCTTTCAGTAAAGTCACGTACAAAAATCAGAATATGAAATGAAAAGATTGTGATTTTGAAAATAATTCTTCACCTCCCCTCTTAGTATTTTTTCCAATAATTGGTCTCAGAGTAGGTCCTTTGCAAGAAAAATTTTAAGGATGGAAGTTTATCTTAAAGTTTATAAACCTTGGCAAATCTTACTAGTCTCTAATATGCACATTGTAAAATATTTGACAATATTTTTTGTAAAAATATTTATATTCCAAATGATTTTATATTAAGTCTATATAAAATTTTGGTGATTTTTAGGGTAAAATAATTTTGTACTATAAAATATGGGCGAATCATTTTTAGAAAAAATGGAAATTGGTGAATCGTTTTTTGGAAAAACCATGGAAAATTAGCCCATCTGCGAATATTAGCCCTTAAACTTTTCCCTGGTCCTTTGGCATAAGCTTAATCGCTTAAAGGAGATCCGTCAATATGGGTAGTCATGAAGGAGTATTTTCTATAAGACCTCCTATATTTAAAGGAACTAACTTTGTCTTTTGGAAAGTTAGGATGAGATCATACTTGCAAGCACTAGGAGCTGATGTATGGGAAATAGTTGAAAGTGGATATCAATTTCTAGCCTCCATTCCTTTAGACACTACAGGAAAGAGATAGTATGAAACCAATGCAAAGGCTACAAATGTCGTATTGGGAAGTCTGGCCGAGATTGAGTTTGTGAAGGTAATACAGATGAACACAACAAAGGGAATGTGGTATAAGCTTTTATGAAGGTGACACTAAGGTAAAAAGTGTTAAACTTCAAAGATTCATAATTCATATGAGACATTGAAAATGCATGATGATGAAAGGATTGCAACATTTTTTCTTAGAGTATATGAAGTTGTGAATTCCATGAGAAATCTTGGTGAAGAAATAAAAGATGCCTCTATTATTGAAAAGGTTTTGAGATCTCTAACTCCAAAGTTCAAATCCAGAGTATTTGCTATTGAAGAAATGAAGGACTTGAAAAGTCTTACAATTGATCGGCTCCATGGAATATTGACAGCATTTGAGATGAAGAAAGGTGGTCGTTCAGATATGAGAGAAGCAACCTTCAAAGCTACTGCAAAAGCAAAAGAGAAGGAAGAAATAGGTTATGTATTAGAAGAAGAAGCAAACTTCGTAAAAAAGCTCCAAGTAGGTATAGGAAGATTTATAGGTAATCTTCCTTTCAAATGTTTTCCTGTGGTATATTTGGTCATTATGCTGCTAAGTGTCCTTATAAATAAAATCAGGAGAAAGGAAAAGAAGCTCCCAAAATAAACAGGAAGAGGTTTGAAAGCAAGAGAAGTTTTTATACACATGAAGACTAGGATGGTCTTTCAAATGGTGAAGAAGGTGAGTCTGATCAAGATTGTGATTTACTTATGGAATTTGAAGATGAGTCTGATGATAATTTCATTGATGCCCTAGAAGAAAATGATAAATTTATTGAAAACTTTGACATGAACATATCAGATGCAGTAATAATTACAGATGTCAGCGAATATTCAAATCTGAGAGCAAACTACTTTCTATTGATCAATAATGAAGAAGAAAAAGCATCATCAGGTATGGATTCTTGTTCAATATGTGATCCATTTTCTTGTCTATGCAACAATGATAGTGATGATGATAGTGAAACTACTGAGTTTTCACTTATGGGTAAAAGTGAAAGTAAGTCTCTTGAAGCAGTAGATCAAGGAAAATTAGAATCAGTAGACAATGCAGATCTTCCTATGCTAAGCAAAGATAATTATCAACAATGGAAAGGAAGGATGAAACGCAATCTAATGAATCTCAATATCTCGCATCTAGTGTGCAATGGTTACACCAAGTTTCCTCCATCAGACAAGGAAGTGAAAAATAACAATAAATCTTTGAGTAACATATTTTGTAGCATATCTTATTCAATATTAAATAAGGTTATGCATTATACTATTGCAAAGAAAGAGTCGGACAAGTTACAAGAAATACATGAAGAAGTCCCAAAGGAATATCCCACAGGTAATCTTGTATCTAAAATTGTGTCCAAAATGAAAAGTAGAGTTGTTGATTCAAAATAAGTTAGATTAGAAGAAATTGTTGATCTTAGAGCAAAACTTGATCTTAGTTTTAAAAAGAATGATAAGTTGCAGGCTTATGATAACAAGGATCATGTTAGTATGGCATCTAACCAATATCATGAAGGTCTTCAAGATGAGGTCATCTCTCTAATATCAGATATTGAAAAATCAAATAAGCAGAATGAAGGCTTACTTCAAGTTTTTGAAGAACAAGAGAATGGGTTGAAAGAAGAGATTCTCAAACTGAAACAACATGTGGAGGAAGGAAGAAAGATTGAGGAAATCTTGAAGAAGTAGGAAAAGAAATATCAGGTTGAGGTAAATATCCTAAAATGTAAATAAGAAGAAAATGATAAACATTTGTGATTTCAAGATAGTACTAAGATTTTGGATAATATTCTTAGTAGTCAAAGGTCTCCCGCCATCAAATCTAGTCTTGGTTTTCATGAAACTGTTAAAGGTGAATCTAGATCACAAGTTGAAGCAAGGAGTTCTAATGCAAAATCTGAAATTCTCAACAAAGATATAAGAAGTCAACTTCATCAACAACTAAGGAAAGAAAGTGTTCAAAGGAAATACTTTACTCCTAGATGTAGAAGTTGTTAGGGTAAGGAGTTACTCCTAGATTGCAAAAGGAGTAAGCCTTACACATCATGATTTCATTTCAAAATTTAAAAGGGTTTTTTGAGCGGTGGGATGGCTTATGAAGGATGTTTTGAAATGATTGTGTTCCTATTTAACTTTCATGCATTTGGCAAGATGTGGCAAGCATAAATTGCGTGGTTAAGTGAGTAATATAGGGGAGTAGAGGAAAAGGAACATGTAGCTGATAATTATCCTAAGAAACTAAGTATCATAAGACAATCACTTCAACTACATAAAGCCTTGTAACAAACTATGTTTTTTTGGCAAGGAGAATAACAGTTAGAAAGTAGGAAAATGTATAAAGTATTTCACAAATCCTTTGTGAAACCTTCACTAGCAATTTCTACTTGAACTGATATTATGATTTACAGAAAACTGAATAGTAGATAAGTCATCATTAGATCCTCTTAATGATTTCTCACTCATACTATACTAGCTGCTATAATTTATCATTTAAAAGATTAAAATAGGCTTGACAAGGGAGACAACAATTAGAAAGTAAAAACATGTATAAAGTATCTCACAAATCCTTTGTGAAACCTTCACTAACAATTTTTACTTGAACATATATTATAATTTATAGAAAACTAGATAGTTTATAAGTCATCATCAGATCCTCTTAATGATTCTCACTCATACTATACTAGCTACAACAAATTTATAATTCATAAAATTGAAAACAAGAGATAGACAAATCACACATTAGATATGACTTGAATCACAAAATCCTCTAGCATGAAGTGCAGAAAAAGCTATTTTATTAAGCTGAGCCTTCATGTGAATCAAAATACAAACCTGAAATGATATTTACAAAAGATATATATAGGGAGAGATCATCAACTCCAACTCTCCTAAATTTGTGGTTCCACTATTTCCTGATTACATGGGTGTCTTTCAGACATTAAAAACATCTCCCATCGAATTGCAACAGAAAGTACAGGTGTAGATGAGAAGAAGAGGAAGAATGACACTTTGTTGCTGGAAAACTGACTGGCTGTCCCTTTTGCTGCTGAATTTTCTCTTTATGGTCTTGATTATTGAATGACCATACGGCTTCATTAAATACAACCTTCAACAACCACATAAATATCTCATGTCCATCATATTTCTTATCCATGTTGTTATGGGTTGCTATCTTTCCAAAAATGGCCCAGAGGTTTTCCGTTGACAGCTGTACATTTCTCTTGAGACAGGTGCTACTAGAAATTTCAATAATACCTGTAATAGTGAAAAAACTGGAAACGCTTCCAACATTTTTGGTAGGATATCGTTTCCACTTCAAAACTTTAACAAAAATGTTTCGAAAATATCTTTCATTTCATGTGAGCTGCAACCTCTGCAAGCTTATCCAAATTTGTTTTAATTCTAGCAGATTTAGACCTTGTGATTTTGGTTGTTTCTCCTTTGATGATGGCCTCTTTATTTTCTACTTCTTATTGGATCTTTCTTCTTTTGGAAGGCTTTGATGGCTGGTCCATGGGAGCTTTACCTCTTTTCTTCTTCAAGGATCTTCTGATTTTTGCAATTGAAGGATCCTCAGTCTGCAACTTTGTTGGTTGTTCTTCTATAACTATTACTTTAGTCAGTAAACTAGGATTATTTAGGGCCTTTGATTTTAGTCTGTATTTGTTCTTTTCCCTAGTATGTCTCCTCCTAGTTCCAGCAACTAGTTTTAGCTCTTATTTCTTGTTTTTACTAGTTCTTGTATACCCTGCTTCCTTCAGTATTTCCTCATCAGAATCAAGAGGCTGGTTTTCTTGTTGCTGTTCATGTGCTTCCGAAATTTCAGGAAACACCTGCGCTTTAGATTTCTCTTCAGTTGCAAGTTTTCTTCTCCGAGTTCTTGTGTAAACCTTAGGAAAAGGTCTAACAGGGGGAACCATTTTTGAGCTTTTTGTTTTTTGGGCAGAAGAGCTTTCACCTTGCTCCTTTCTCTTTTCAGATTCAACAACTAAGGGTTTCTCTTTGCTACTTTTGGCACCTCTGCTCACACTTTCCCTCTTTGTCTTTCTTTTGGAGCTTCCTTCAGTTGATACAATTGATGTCCTCTTTGTTTGAACCTGTGTTGAAGAAGATTTAGCTGCCCTGTAAAACAAGAAATGGTCCCAAGTTTGGTTTCTATTTTTCAGTTCTTCTTCAACCAGAACCTTGATAATTGCCTGATGATACAGGCTGTATTCTAATGCTTCCTGATGTGTTTGAATTGTGGCTGCCATTTTGGTTAGGATCTTCAATATGAAATAAGGCAGATTAAGAGTCCTCATTCCTGCAAATGAAAAAGAAACCTCATATGGTAAAGAAAAACTAATGTATATCTTCTCTCACAAGTGAGAAAAATATTAATCAGTTTGACTGTTTCTTCCCATTCTTTCTTAAGATAATTGCTGGGAATTCCTTTGGCCCAGTTAAGATCTCTGTATTCATCTATGATAAAAGTGTTGAGATCTCCTCCTGTAATAAGCTGTCCTTAAACCACTTTTCTCCTTCCTAGGGAAGGTTAGAAGCCTCTGCAATTGATTGTTCTGAAACTTGCAACCTAAGACTGAAGATAATAGCTTCCTTTCCATCGAAAGTTTGACCAAACTCTCGGGCTACACCTTGATGTGAGTCTCCTAACCTTGTGAAAAGTGGATACCAACCTGCCTGAAGAAACAACCTTTTAACCTTCTGATTAGCATCAACTAGATCATCTCCTTGAGGTTTGATTCTCTTAAGATTTCCACCTTTCCTAGACTTTGGTGCCATAGAATATTTGCTTGCTGGTTATGAAGAATAGGTGTGAAAGTGTGGAAGATTATCCAACAGATGTTGCAACTATCTTGAATTAGGCTATCTAAAAATTTGGATGTGTTCTTAACCTCCTCAATCAGTGTCTCCTTAGCTACACTTTATAAATTCGAAATGGTGAGATTTCCTTCACTTTCGAATATTTGAGATGAAGTTATAGTTCAATCTACCATGCATATAATCCTTCATTATCACATAATATTTCATGTCATAAGAGACAACATGTAGTATTAATGATGAAGTCCACTTGTCTTGGAGAGTCCAGCTAATCTGCTGCAGGTGGTTGTATGAGATTTTTTGCAAATCTGGCAATTTTCCTACATTAATTCAGACTGGCTGGAAATTCCGGTAGTGCATCATGCAGAACAGAAAGAACGGATGTTGGAATTCAAATAGTTGGCTGAGACTGACACTGCATACACGCTTAAAATTTTGGGAAACACGAGTTATTTAAGATGGGTGGGGTAGGCAATGACTGTGACTGACACCTAGCAAACACGATCAACCCAAATGATTAACCACTACCACTTGACTTGACTTGAAGTTTGAGACCTATCCAATCACAAAACCTCATGATTTGGATTAGATATTCCACCATTATGACACGTGGACAATTGAAAACAGTTACATTTTCAGCTTTATTTTAAAAACGGAAAATTCTACAGGAAATTCATGTAGCATCGAAAAATTAAAAAAAAACAAGAAATAACACAAGAACGAAAAGATTGTTCGAAAACTAGGGGAGTTACTGGAAATTCCAGTAGCATTTTGAAATTTTTTGAAATTTACAAAATTAATCCTAAAAAATAAAAATTTCAAAACCTAATCATGACTTAGCCTATAATTGTGCTAACATTGGCTCCAGAGGGGATAGAGCTTTCCTTGCGAGGCTCTAAGATTTTTTTGCAGTTTGAGTGCCTTGTCATTGGGCTATGGAGTCTTATTATGAAATCACACCAGTATTTATAGTGAAATGAGGCTACCAACAGCCTCAGTAAAATAATATTTTGTGAAAACGCCCATTAAATGGGCCTCCATACAGTTTTGTCCCATCACGATGCTGCAACTCAAAAGTATTGTTCTGCAAGACATTTGAGATTTTGAAAGGGCCAAGCCATAAAACATCAAATTTTGAATTATTACTTAGATCTTGGTGCTGTGCATCCCACTTCAACACCAGATCTCCAATTTGAAAATATTCCTTTTTAGTCCCTTTATCAAAGACTTCCTTCACAACTTGCTGATATTTTCTTACCAAATCATATCGATGTTCTCTCTTTTACTGCACTTCTATGATTTGATACATTCTTCTAGTCATGTCATTTGGTTCAACTTTATGATCTTACAGTAGTTTGGCTACAGGAATAACTAATTGAACTAGAAAAACAACATCAATCCCATAAACCATCTGAAAAGGTGATGTATTAATAGACTTTTTGATTGTCACCCTATCAACCCATAAAGCAAATTTGAGTTTTGCGTCCCAAGCTTTCTTTTTTTTCTCCAGCAACTTGTTGATGATTCTTACGAAACTTTTATTAGATGATTCAACTAAACCATTCCCTTGTGGATAGTAAGCTGTAGAATGGGTAAGCTGAATACCATAATCTTCAAAGAAATTTACCAATGGTGTCCCTTTAAAAGTAGCTGCATTATCTGCTACTAGTCTTGATGGGCATCCAAATCTGGTTATGATTCCGTCTAGAAAGTTAATGATAAATTTATGAGTGGCATTCCTGGTAGGTATTGCTTCGATCCATTTGGTGAAGTAATCAGTAGCAACAAGAATCCAACGATGATGCCCACTTGAAGGTGGATGAATTTCACCAATGAAATCTAATCCCCACTACTAGAAAGGTGCAGAAACAATTATGGGCTTGAGAGGTAAAGACTTCAGATGCTTTTTACCAATGAACCTTTGACATTTTTCACATGCTCTCACCTCAGCACATACATCAAAAAATAATCTAGGCCAAAAATAGCCAGCTCTCAATATTTTGTACGTAGTAGTTCTCCAATAATGATGACCTCCACAAACACTACTATGCATTTCAAATATATTCCTATGGATCAATGCACCTCAATAAAACTCTTGTAGGATCCTTCCAATACAAATAGTTATCCTTGATGCAATACTTAATGGTTTTCAACTTCAAAGATCTCACTCTGCTTTTATCATGCTCTGGAGGGGGTTTAAAATATTTCAGAAAATAAACAACATCTTTGTACCAGCTACACTCAGTAAGCTTTAAATCTACTGTCGCCGTATCAATAGGTTCTGAAATTTTCTCTTCTATATTATCATCCATGAAATTCAAACCCAACACTTTACAATTTTCTTCAGCAAGTAGTTTAGCTAATCCTTGACCTTTGAATAGTTTAGTAGGCTTTATATTTCTTGGAGATTTTGTTAAGATTTTTGAAATCCACACACAATCTGATTTCACCACTTTTATTTCTTACTAGCACTAGATTGGAAACCCAATTTGAGTATCTCAATGGAATAATGATTTTAGCATGCAAAAATTTCTTCACTTCGTTTTCCATCATTGGTAGAAATAGTGGATTGATTTGCCTTAAATTTTGCTGGAAAGGTTTAGTACCATCTTTCAATGGTATTCTATGCTCAATGATAGATGCATCATATATCCTAAGATATTCATATTTCTAGGCAAAAACATTAACAAATTCACAGAGAAGCTTGTGATATTCCATCTTTCTTTCATTTAGTAAATCTTTTGACAACTTCACATACCTTGGTTCTTGTGTTGTACCCAAGTTGTAATCTTCTAATTCAACATATGCTTCAACTAATTGTGGCTTGACTGCAATATGATTATGATAAAAAAGTTTCACAAGTGGAATTAACCCCTTGGGAATATGATTGGTAGGTAGCTGTATGATAGGCTGATCATCAATTTGTTTTTTTAGATTTCCGGAATCTTGATGATCAACATCAACTTGTGGTAGGTCTTCTTCTTTATCAATATTTAGAACCAAAAACTCTTCAATAACTTAAATGAATTTTCTGATCTCCTGGTCATCTTCAAAAACTTTCCAATTCTTGACATTATCAAGAATTCTAGGTCTAAACCTAACTTCAACTTCATATTCTAACTTTATCGGCATTGGAATTTTGAATGAGCTAGCTGAAATAGAGAGTGAATAAGCTATAATATTACTTTCTCTTGGAACAAAAGAAATGTTAAAGGCTAGGAAGGAGTCTTCTACAATGTGCCATACTGCATTCCAGTAAGCCAATTAACAGAGCTTCATATTCAACCACATTATTAGTTGTCTCAAATTCAAGTTTGAAAGAAAAAGTGAAACTTTCCTTCAAAGGAGAAATAAGAAAAATCCTTGCACCAACACCTTCTTTGGAACATCAGCCATAAAAAAAAATCTACCATACCTTCGATCCTTCATGACTAATTTGATTTTCAGCAGGCTTTAAAATCTGAAAACTTTTTGTAGGCAAGGCAAAGTCATCCATATGTAGAATGCTTGAACCTACTCCAATTGTTCTAGCATATGTCAGATGATTAGTAGGGTCTTTTCTGTCACTAATGATGTATGCTAGCTGAGATTCTCTATAAATTATTCTTTGTTCTCCTCCAAAAACACGAACA
Organism: Pinus tabuliformis; assembly: GCA_031772625.1. Lineage (NCBI taxonomy): Eukaryota > Viridiplantae > Streptophyta > Pinopsida > Pinales > Pinaceae > Pinus > Pinus tabuliformis. Next base: position 1,203,653,451 of record CM062817.1, on the reverse strand, counting down.
ATAGCATAATTTAAATCCATTTGCAAGGTTCCTCCCAACCTTTTAATCCATGACCTAGAAAGTAACATACCAAATATGGGAGGGATATCAACTACAACAATATCCATTACCATCCCTCTCATAGGTAACTGAAAAAGACTTATTGCAAGGTCTTTGATGACACCAAGGCATTGGACTTTCCGAGAATCAAAAGAATAGAGATCTTGGTACTCTCTAGTTATCTCAAGACCTAGTTCATCCATAACTACCCTGGGCATTAAATTATGTGAAGATCCAGAGTCCATAAGACAATTATGCAAGGTATTTTCATGAATATTTAGAGATAGATAGAAGGGGGGGTTAGATTCATCTCTGTCTTCTACCAATGGACCTAAAATAACAGCGGGCTTATCATCTTTAAGGTTAACAAAATCAAAGACTACTTCAGTAGGTGAAGGCTGCAAAGCTTTCATAAAAGTATTTCTGAAATCTTGATTTTTCATGAGTTCTACAAGGGGAACATGAATCTTGATCTTCTAAATTTCATTTTCAAAATTGAAGGAAGAGTGTGGTTTATGAGCAATTTTTACCTCAAGTGAAGGAAAATCAAACGATACCAGAATTTCCAGTTTGTGAGGTTCGGTCACTTGTTTCTCTGCTGGAATATTGGATGCTACTGGGATTTCCAGTTTGCCAGATTTTTCAATTGAAATTTTAACTGCATATTTATTCTTATTTGGTTGTGCAACAGACTTAGAAGTGTCACCAATTTTATTTGATCTGATATTGTATCTTCTTTGATGATCAGTTGCAATCATGGAATGATTAGGACTCACTTCATTATTCTGAGTATATGACATGAAGTCTTCATACTGTGCTTGTGTAAGATGAATCATCCCTTCTTTGTCTCTAAGACAATTTATATCAGCACCTCTTTCCAACCCTTCAACTTCTTCTTCATCTTCAAATATAACATTCTACAAAGGAGGCTACACCTTTTGATCATCAACATCTCTTCTTTCTCTCTGCAAAATTTGAGGAGCATTAGGTCTTCTAAACTGCTGTCTATTTGGCAAATCAAATGAAACATTTCTAGTAGTAGATGGTCTTGCTTCCATCTTCAACTTAGAAATATCAGTAGTCAATGATTTGAACATCTTGGTAATCTCATCTAGCTTAGGATCTATGGTAGAAGTTCCTAAATTAGAAGCTTCATCTTTTCTCTTTCTTTTTTCTATGTCAATCCCTCCTCTAAGTCTATTTTCTGATAATATATTTGATTCTACCTCCAGTGCATTGTCTTGCATTTTTGATAGCGTAGCAGATCTTCTTTATCTAAAAAATAAAAAAAAGTCAGGATCAAAAGCACCAACATAAGTGATTTTAGCTGAAGCTTCAATAGGCTTGATTTCAGTAGGTATCTTTCTATACATTTTATTGAATCTCTTAGAAATATCAGAAACTAATTCTCCTCCTTTTATTTTGATTGCACCAAATTCTTTGATATAATAAAAAAAATCTTTCTTTTCACCCCATTTTCTTAAAAATGTATCATCTAGGACTTCAATTCTAGTGATGCTACCAGCTGTCAGAGATCTGAACCATTTCCTTACATCACCCTCTAAGCTCTGAACAAAAAATCTCATCCAAACATCTTCATGCTCAATGTTCAGATTATTAGCATAAGCATAAAAATCAACAAGATGTTCTTCAGTTGTTACCTCCCCTTCACCATTAAATTTAGGCATATACTTGAGATAATCTCCTACAGGTAATGCATTCATAGGCTGAGGTAAAACTAAAGGAGCATACCTAGTAGCAACAATTGCATCCATTCGGTTAGGGGGTGGATTAGGACCTGCCATGGTGTGAGTTACTGGGATTTGTGGAATAACAATTGGAGTTACTGGGATTTGTGGAATAACAATTTGAGGATTTTGAATAGTAGATGAGGAAGCACCAACACTCGATGTAGAGGCTGTTTGTTGACTGGAAAATGAGAGAGGTATAGAATTTTTTGTAAAATCAAGAGACAAAATTTGCGGTATTTTTTTAGGAATAGCTTTTGAAAAACCAGAAATAGAAGAAACAATATTTTGCTTACTCTTTTTCTTGATTAGCTTCTCAGGGTTAGGGAAACAATATTTCGCTTACTCTTTTTCTTGATTAGCTTCTCAGGGTTAGGGACTTGGTTTTTCAAAGGAGAATATGGGTTTGCCCTGGTTCTAACCTTTCTTGGAGCTAGAACTTCAACAATGGAGTCGCCAGGTGTAAAGCAGTCTAAAGAGACAACTGGAACTGTACACGTCAGAACTAGACTTATAACTTTGTCATTTACCCAGGGATAAAATTCAATTCACCTCCCCAGCAATGACGCCAAAGATGTTAGCGCAAGGAGTTACTCCTAGACTACAACAAGAGTAAGCCTTACACATCATGATTTCATTTCAGAATTTAAAAGTGTTTTTTGAGTGGTGGGATGGCTTCTGAAGGATGTTTTGAAATGATTGCGTTCCTCTTTAACTTTCATGCATTTGGAAAGTTGTGGCAAGCATAAATTGCGTGGTTAAGTGAGTAATATAGGGGAGTAGAGGAAAAGGAACAAGTAGCTGATAATTATCCTAAGAAACTAAGTATCTTAAGACAATCACTTCAACTACATAAAGCCTTGTAACAAACTCTGTTTTTTTGGCAAGGAGAATAACAGTTAGAAAGCAGGAAAATGTATAAAGTATTTCACAAATCCTTTGTGAAACCTTCAATAGAAATTTCTACTTGAAATGATATTATGATTTATAGAAAACTAAATAGTAGATAAGTCATCATTAGATCCTCTTAATGATTTCTCACTCATACTATACTAGCTGCTGTAATTTATCATTTAAAAGATTAAAACATGCTTGACAAGGGAGACAACAATTAGAAAGAAAAAAAATGTATAAAGTATCTCACGAATCATTTGTGAAACCTTCACTAACAATTTTTACTTGAACATATATTATAATTTACAGAAAACTGGATAGTAGAGAAGTCATCATCAGATCCTCTTAATGATTCTCACTCATACTATACTAGCTACTACAAATTTATAATTCAGAAAATTGAAAATAGGAGATAGACAAACCACAGATTAGATATGACTTGAATCACAAAATCCTCCAGCATGAAGTGCATAATAGCTATTTTATCAAGCTGAGTCTTCAGGTGAACCAAAATCCAACCTTGAAATGATATTTACAAAAGATATATATAGGGAGAGAGGCACCAACTCCAACTCTCCTAAATTGGTGGTTCCACTATTTCCTGATTACATGGGTGTCTTTTAGATATTAAAAACATCTCCCATCGAATTGCAACAGAAAGTACAGGTGTAGATGAGAAGAAGATGAAGAATGACACTTTGCTGCTAGAAAAACTGACTGGTTGCCCCTTTTGCTGCTGAATTTTCTCTTTATGGTCTTGACTATTGAATGACCATATGGCTTCATTAAATACAACCTTCAACAACCACATAACTATCTCATATCCATCATATTTCTTATCCATATTGTTATGGGTTGCTATCTTTCCAAAACTAGCCCGAAGGTTTTCTGCTGACAACTATATATTTCTATTGAGATAGGTACTATCAGAAATTCTGGTAATACTTGTAATAGTGAAAAAAATTTGGAAACACTTCTGACATTTTTGGTAGGATAACGTTTCCACTTCAAAAATTTAACATAAATTCTTCGAAAATACCTTTCATTTCATGTGAGCTATAGCCTTTGCAAGCTTATCCAAATTTGTTTTAATTCTAGTAGATTTAGACCTTGTGATTTTGGTTGTTTCCCCTTTGATGCTGGCCTCTTTCTTTTCTGCTTCTTTTTGGATCTTTCTTCTTTTGGAAGGCTCTAGTGGCTGGTCCATGGGAGATTTACCTCTTTGCTTCTTCAAGGATCTTCTAATTTTTTCAATTGAAGGATCCTCAGTCTGCAACTCTGTTGGTTGTTCTTCTATAACTATTACTTTAGTTAGTAAACTAGGATTATATAGGGCTTTTGATTTCAGTCTGTATTTGTTCTTTTCCCTAGTATGTCTGCGCCTAGTTCCAACAACTAGTTTTAGCATTTCTTTCTTGCTTTTACTGGTTCTTATATACCCTGCTTCCTTCAGTATTTACTCATCAAAATCAAGAGGTTTGTTTTCTTGTTGTTGTTCATGTGCTTCTGGAATTTCAGGAAACACCTGCGCTTTATATTTATCTTCAGTTGAATTTTTTCTTCTCTGAGTTCTTATATAAACCGTAGCAAAAGGTCTAACAGGGGGAACCATTTTTGAGCATTTTGTTTTCTGGGAAGAGGATCTTTCACCTTGCTCCTTTCTCTTTTTAGATTCAACAACTAAGGGTTTCTCTTTGTTGCTTTTGGCACCTCTGCTCACACTTTCCCTCTTTGTCTTTCTTTTGGAGCTTCCTTCAACTGATACAGTTGATGTCCTCTTTGTCTGAACCTGTGTTGAAGAAGATTTAGAAATTTCTTGGGGTTTTGGTGCAGGTTGGCCTGCCCTGTAAAACAAGAAATGGTCCCAGGTTTGGTTTTTGTTTTTTAGTTCTTCTTCAACTAGAACCTTGATAATTTCTTGATGATACAGGTTGTATTTTGATGCTTCCTGATGTGTTTGAATCCTGGCTGCCATTTTGGTCAGGCTCTTCAATATGAAATAAGGCAGATTAAGAGTCCTCATACCTGCAAAATGAAAAAGAAACCTCATATGGTAAAGAAAAACTATTGTATATCTTCTCTCACAAGTGAGAAAAATCTTAACCAGTTTGACTGTTTCTTCCCATTCTTTCTTAAGATAATTGCTGGGAATTCCTTTGGCCCAGTTAGGATCTCTGTATTCATCTCTGATAAAAGCGTTGAGATCTCCTCCTGTAATGAGTTGTCCTTTAAACCACTTTTCTCCTTCCCGGGGAAGGTTAAAAGCCTCTGCAATTGACTGTTTTGAAACCTGCAACCTGAGACCAAAGATAGTAGCTTCCTGTCCATTGAAAGTTTGAGAAAACTCTCGGGCTACACCTTGATGTGAGTCTCCTAACCTTGTGTAGAGTGGATACCAGCTTGCCTGAATAAACAACCTTCTGACCTTTGGATTAGCATCAACTAGCTCAACTCCTTGAGGTTCGATTCTCTTAAGCTTTCCACCTTTCCTAGACTTTGGTGCCATAGAATATCTGCTTGCTAGTTATGAAGAATAGGTGTCAAAGTGTGGAAGCTTATCCAATAGCTATTGCAACTATCTTGAATTAGGCTGCCTGAAAATCTGGGATGTGTTCTTAACCTCCTCAATCAGTGTCTCCTTAGCTGCACTTCAGAAATTTGAAATGGTGACATTTCCTTCACTTTCGAATATTTGAGATGAAGTTATGGTTCAATCTCCCATGCATATAATCCTTCATGATCACATAAGATTTCATGTCATAATAGACAACATGTAGTAGTAATGATGAAGTTGAGTTGCCTTGGAGAGTCCAGTTGATCTGCTACAGGTGGCTGTACGAGATTTTTTGCAAATCTGGCAATTTTCCTGCATTAATTCAAACTGGCCAGAAATTCTGGTAGCGCATCACGCGGAACAAAAAGAATGGCCGTTGGAATTCAAACAACTAGTTGAGACTGACGCTGCAGACACACTTAAAATTTTTGGAAACACGAGTTATTTAAGATGGGTGGGGTAGGCAACGGTTGTGACTGACACCTAGCAAACATGATCAACCACTACCACTTGACTTGACTTGAAGTTTGAGACCTATCCAATCATGAAACCTCATGATTTGGATTAGATACTCCGCCATTATAACACGTGGACAATTGAAAACGGTTGCATTTTCGGCTTTATTTTAAAAATGGGAAACACTACTGGAAATTCTGGTAGCATCGAAAAATAAAGAAATAACACAAGAAATAACACAAGAATGGAAAGATTGTCTGAAAAACAGGGGAGACTGTCTGAACGAGAAAATTGGGTGCTACCGAAAATTCCGGTAGCGTTTTGAAATTTTTTGAAATTTATAAATTAATCCTAAAAAATAAAAATTTCAAAACCTAATCATGACTTAGCCTAGAATTGTGCTAATAGAAGTGTTAATCGATTTTCTCCTCTGATAAATAATTTTGAATGTTCTATATGTCATAAATTTGGACATGTTGTAGCTAGTTGCAGAAGTATAATGTTTCAAGCTAATAACCATCTCATAGAAAGATCATCAACTTCTGGGTACTTTAAGGGATATTGTTTTGCTTGCAATATGTTTGGTCACAAAACCATTGATTACAATAAAAGGAATATGAAACATAAAAGATGCTATGCTTGTAACAAGTTTGGGCATGTAGCAAAAGAATGCAGGAACAAGTTTATGGATCGCCACATAAAATATGGCAAGCAACCAAATAAGAACATTGATATTGGAAAATCTAAAAAAGATAGATCCACCAATAAGCAAGAAAATGAATAATAGATAAGGTGTGGTCTTGCTCTTTGCTCATTCGAAGACAAATATGAATGGTACATAGATAGTAGACGTTCTCATCATATGACTGGAGATAAGAGTAAAATAGAGTCTCTTAGGAAAAAACATCATGGTAATGTTATTCTTGGAAATGATGTTTCAAAAAAATTTCTAGTACAAGGTAAACCCAGAATTAATAAAAATGGAGCAGAAATTGATGCTTTGTTAGTTCAATGGCTAAAGAAGAATATCCTAAGTGTAGGAAAAATGGTATATAAGGGAAATATAATTGTGTTTACATCAACGAAGTGTAAGGTTATGAATGAAGTAACTGGAAAAGTCATAATAAAAGGATACAAAAATCAAGACAAATTGTATTTGTTTGAAGATCAGAATTCTCATGGATATGAGAAAGCATCAAACTAAGAGTAAAAGAAGATTTTTCCTATTGCAGTCTCTTATTCTTAAATGAATATTTCTAACATTGACTGTAGAAGTGGTGAGAGGTTCTTGACCTCATGAAAAACAGAATATGGTTATCAGGTCCTCAGGATCAGTGATGTGTAATCTCAGGGGGAGTAATACATATTAATTCCCATGGTTGTTTTTGATGTTCCTTATACTACTGACAATGTATCTGGTGAAGTAACAGTAAACAGGTACAAACATAACAGACTTAGGGGGAGATAAAAATGTAAAATTTCAGTATTTCACTTTCCGCATGCGGATCTTATGAAGAAAAGGCATGTGTATACGTGAGTTTTAAGATGCATAGTCTTGTATATTTTGGTTTGATGAAGAAATAGTGGGACAAACTCAGGAAAAGGGTTTGATATGCTTCAAGTCAATTATCGATTTCCATTTCTGTTATGATGGGTGAAGGTTACAGTTTGTTGATGCTATTTGAAAGTGCTTTTAACTTGTATAAGTTTTTTATGACTTGATGTATGACTGGTTGATGATGATTCCTTGATTATTCTTATTGATATATGAAATGATATGATCAAATTTGACAGTGAACAATTGACATAGGTTCAGGGGGAGCATTTTATATACTTCTAATAATGCATTGTTAGCATTATGTTTGCTTCATACCTAATGTTTCTTTGGTGTTGTTGCTTATGCTAATGAATTTCTTGAATGAGGAATTTGCTATGATGAATAGTTGATGATGTTGCATATTGATGAAGTGGTTTTGGTGTGATAAATCTTCTTATGAAGAATTTGGGCCAAGAAAATGATGTTGTGAAGACATGGTCATATGCTACTGCTACATCTGTTGAATAATACTTGGAAACATGACATATTGAAGAATAATTCTACATTGTCCTATCTTATGATGATTCTCACTTATGATGTTGTGACTACATACCAGGTCACAGGATGATGATATTGAGGCTACATTGTTCTATCTTATAATTGATGATGAGTTGTTGCTGACAGTCTATGGTGCAGAGCATATATGGAGTATGATAGTTGCTGATGACTATCATGGTCTTTTTAGGGTCTTTGTTCTTGATTATGAATTTCTTATCTATCATTTAATGTAAAGTTCATGTAAATACCTATGATGTACTCATTGTAAAATTCAATCATGTATGGAATATTATGGTCAAGTCCTTTTGGACATGTGATGTAGTTTATGAAGTGTATGTAATAATAATGTAAAATATGTAAACCCATTGTGATTGGGTGATTGATGTAAGGACAAGTCCTATGATTCATAGAATCATGTACTTCAATGTACATCGGTCAAAGATTTTGATATGTGCTCAGGGGGAGCATGATCAATGTTCATACTCATCAGTTTATATATGGAAGTCTTCGTTTAGCATTGGTCAACCCTTTTCCCTTAATGTCAAAGGGGGAGAGTAGCTTGGTGTTTGGAGAGTAGAGTAGCTTGGTTTGATGCTTGGCTACAGGTTGTGATGACCAAACATCAATGTGGTTGCCATAAAGTCCACAGGGGGAGATTGTTGGCATTATGAATTAAGTGTTGTCCTTGATGGAAACCTACCTGATGAGTTGTCCTTGATGACAGATGAATGAAAACCTACTTAATGAGTTGTCTCTTGATGGAAACCTACTTGTTGAATAAGTAAAAAGGATGTGTCAGAGTGTTTTACAGTTGTGACAGAGTGTTTGGCAAAGGCATAGCAGTTCAGAAGCAAAAGTATGATAAAGTGGAAAGTTCACGAAGTATATGCAGGTTCTGTTAAGAAAAGCTGCATACACACGCAAGTTTGAAGAAACAAAGGTGCATACGTTTTCCGCACCATGGTATTCTAAATACCAAGGGTCCTTACCATGGTATTTCCCTATGGTATTGAGCCCAGTAACGAATGTTTTGATCCCGTCTAAGAAAACCATTGGCCATAGTATGGTTTTGACTTATGGTATTGAAAAATGATAAGTTATATAAGATGATGCAAATGAAAGTGGTGATATAGTGTAGTGTGTGTAAGTGATGGAAATATTATGAATAGTTAGATCTAAAGAAAAAATGCATGTTATGGGCTATTGATGCTTTGCTTGATCTAAACTAAGTATGTACCCGGGAGTTTGACGATGGATTAGATCCAATAAGATTTGAGATGAAAATCATGATTATGCGATGATCTATTTTGTGTTAAACATACGATTTTTCTATGTAAGCCGAGATCTGGGTATGTCTGAAGTTCTGTATTGCATCAAAGATTTGACTCTGAATTTGTAGATATGTATGCAGGTTTTATAGCCTGGAAGGCGCGTATACACGCGGGTGTGTTTCTGGTAAGTTGCGTACACACGAGTTTGGTTCCTTAAAAGTGCATACGCACGTGACTATGCTTTGAGGAAAGAGTGTACATAAAGTAGGGCTTTTGATGAAAGGATGTCTAATTAGTTTTATCAGTTATAATGTGTTTCTGTTGTCTATAAATGAAGTCTTCTTAATGTTATGGGTTTAAACATTGACGTTTTGATTGTGGATTGATTGATTGAAGAATGTTGAGATAACTTGCTGATTGTGTTTAAAGATCAAAGATTGTTCTGTGATTGGTTTAGAATGTTGCAGTAGATCTGAGCATGATTTAGTGTTTGTTTTAGAATGACAGTGGTCCAGTTTCTAGCTTGCATAATTTTAAGATCTATACGTGAGTATACTTCATGAAAGGCACATACACACACATGTTTTCTATGACAAAGTAGCATATATATTCTGACAGATGGTTGATCAAGATTTGCAATAACACAATCTAGTTTATGTGATATGTAGTATGATGTTTGATGTTCTAGTTACAGTGATTTGACTATTTCAGTTGATTGGTTGAGTTTCAGTTGATTGGTTTTTTCAGTGATTGGTTCATTTAGTTACTGTGATGAGTTATAGTTTGATGATTGATATTGAGCTTAAGTGTTGGTAGTGGGTCCAGTTTGAAAATTTTATGAAACATGGCCTATAAGTTATGATGTGTTGTAGCTGGTGGATCCAGTATGAAAATTTATTAAACATGGTCCTCGGAGTTGAGGGAGTTGGAGATTCTTTTAGTAGTAGCTAGTAAATTAGATCAAGGGGTTGGAGCTGCCTTCCAATAACAGTTGGAGAATGAGTGAAGGTTGTAGCCTTCAGCAGGTTGGTGCCTGCACACTGGTACAAGTTTATGCTAATACACGAACATGGGGGTTGGAGCTCCCTTCCAGTAGGAGCTGGAGAACGAGCGAAGGTTGTAGCCTTCTACAAGTGGGTGTATTCATACTGGTTTGAGTCTGCATCAATACAAGATTATAAAAAGTTGTTCTTTATATTAAAAGAAGACAGAGACGAAAACTACAAGTGGTTTTTTCATGCATTTGGTTTCCACCTTAAATCTTGGTGTTCATATGTGTTTTTTATGTGTGATTGTTTATTTTGTTCTTATTGCACATGGTTACTCTCTATCTAATGTTTAATAAAGTACTGATGCACTGGTTAAAGATAAACAAATGATGAATTAACTGAAACATAAGTTTATAGGATGTATGCTAGTTGCCTTAAGAAGAATTGCATACACACATAGGTACGTTTCAGTAAAGTCACGTACATAAATCAGAATATGAAATGAAAAGATTGTGATTTTGAATCAGAATATGTAGCCTTGATGTCACAAGCCCCTTGTGCAATCTCCGACCCTCTCCCTTACAAGAATCTCCATTGCAAGAAAACCATTACAACCTAATCTCAACAACATAAACCTACTTCCAACAATCCCTCTTTCAATCCTCAGACTTTGGTAGCTTTATAAGCCAAGAATAAGAAGTTATGGATCCATTCTCCAAGGGATGAGATCCACTATTAGTGGGATAGAGGTTCCATAAAGGAAGGGGAATTACTCCATGATGGTAGGGATCAACACTGAATAGGCACTCATTCGAAGCTTTTTGGTTGGGATAGATTCTATGAATAATGCTTCTAGACTTTACTTTTTATTTTTACATCAAGTCATGTTCGCAGGTCATAGTGGAAGACAATGCATACTTATGTGAAAATAATAATGGTCTTTCCTGCGTATGCACATGAATTAGCTAGGAAACCACGGGTATAGCCAAAATCAAGGGTTTGTACCATGGGATCCAGAAATTCCACTTTCTCTAGAATGATTTTGATTCTAACTTTGCAGGGGAATGTTCTTGGGACATATTTATGGATAGTGAAAGATACAAACCAATGGTCATTTGCCTCATGCAACAAATTATGTATAACACGTGTCATAATTGTGATCCAATTATGGTGATGATTTTTTATAACCTTTTTCCTAGAGAAATTTATCAACATGAAGGACATCTGTCTAGTTATTATGAATATCTCCCTAGTTAAGAGGGAGTGTTGAATTTTGTAGCTGTGGTTAGTATTTAGAATTTATATATTTTCCCTTGTAATGATAAAGAATATGTAATACATTTTCTTCATGTCACTTTCATTATTTAACCCTTGAAAGAATTTATATATGATATATTCTTCATGTTGGATTTAAAAGAGAAAATTTCAAAATTTCAAATTTGAATTGTTAGCTCCAAACTAGTCAAGTAGGTCCTCCCTCAAGTAAAGCCATCCACATTGAAGAGAGACACACATTTGCAAAGGTATAACACTATATAAAGGCATTTGACCTCCTACACAAAGGCACCATTTGACGTTACATAAGAAAGACATCTCTAGGCATTTAAGCGAAGGATAAGAAGGATACGAAGGATGAAGAAGGACAAAATAATATATTTAATGCACACTTGTGGATTTATCTCTAGTCTAGCTTGAACGTATGTTTTTGGGAAGTTTTTGGACAACAATTTACGGGTAGGCCAAAATTCTGGGCAGGCTGAAATTCTAGGAAGGCCGAGTTTCTAGGCATGCTCTGGGAGGTTGAAATTAGGACTAGGAAGATTAGAGAGGGCAAGAATTTGAAGGGAAAATTTGTGACTTGATTTGACTTGACTAGAGGGATCCTTGACCAAGTTGGACCATAGTTTACTATATGCATTAGATGTATCTCTTGTTGACTAAAGATTTTTTCTAAGGAAAAGGTTGCTGGGTTTTTCTCCCAAGTGGGTTTCCCATGGTAAATTTTGTGTTCTTTTTGTGCAATGGGATCTCTACTGTCGTTGTGGTTTTATGGTTGAATTTATGAAGTGTAATTACTTAATGATATTTTTTTTTTTTTAAATAATATCTACATCATTTGAAGTAATTACCAATATTTCAAAAAATTGTGCTTATATCTATTGCACTTGAAAAATAAATAAGCATCAAATTTGACCACACAATGTAGCTATGTTATGCAAAAAATTGAAAGAAGCTTCTTCATCAAACCAAGAACCAACTAAAAATATTTAAAATTAAGAAGATCACTTCAAGACAATTAGAAAGAGATGGATATAAATCCCTCTATAGGATAAGTGGCATCATCACCCAACTTTACGTCTATTTTACCATCTTATTTTCCTAAGTCATGTGTTTCAAATTTCAATGCTCCATTGTCCACATACCATCCAACATTGGACATAGTGTTGGTTGAAAGACAAGATACCATGAATAAGGTGGTTTCAATCTTGGACTCTAACTTATTGAATAAAACTAGAATATGTTCATTCTCATAATCGATTTCTCTTGGTGGTTTAGCTTGCCTTACTTTTTCTTTGAACATTGGCTGGCATAGTGCCCTTTATATTGATATGTGAAACATTTTAAATCATTTATATCCTTTTTTAGTTTGGTTGGAAGAACTTGATTCATCATTTTTTACCATTATGAGGGACTCATTTTTTACCTCCCTTCCTCTCCTCTTTGTTGATTTTTTGTGTAGCATCAAGAAGTATTATCACATGCCAAGAGGCCTCATATGTTTGCCAAAGAAAATTATACATATGAAAATTTAAATTATGAATTTTGGGCTTCATGTAGGCTCCAAGTGTCAATTCGGCCCCACAGGTGAAGGGGTGTGACTTTTGGTTAAAATTCACCCCATATAACTAATACAAATACAAGTCGACTTCCTCCACTTTTATCAATTCAGAGATCACAAAAACATAATATATTTTGGTTCACATGGGTGAAGGATATATAAAGAATATTGAATTTTGAAGCCTGCATTTGACAATCACTAACCTGCTTAAGTTAACCGAATCTATTCTTACTTCTTTGAATGAGAACATGTTGTTGTTTTATTGATATTTTGACAAAGTTTGACCACGGAAAGGAGGTTATTTTAATTGCAAAAAAATTGGATTTTGACCACAGGAAGAAGGATCTTTGACCATAGGGTTTACCACAAGTTTGGCCACAGGAGGTCAACCACAGGTTAGAGTTGACCACAAGGGTCAACCACCAACCCAAAGTTGACTGTAGGACACTATTTGACTAAGTTGAAAATTGACCAAAAGTTATGATTTTGAGGGTTTGACCAACATTGATTGGCTGATACTTTGACTGGTATATTTAACTTGGATTTTGGCACAAATTCCTATATTAATTTTGGAATTGTAATTATAGTCGAAGAATAATTTCTCCTAATAAGAAAATTTTGTTTGGTTTTTCCCAAGATTGGGTTTTCCCAGGTTAAATTTGTGTTTCTCTTATGCTTGGACGTTTCTTTATGATTCTACTACTATCATTACATTATTGATGAAATTTTCGATGTATAATTGCTTAATGATATATGTGACATAAGATAGGTCAATTGGAAATAATTGGAAAGTAATTTTCAAATTATAAGGTTCGTTTCTATTTTATGAAATATCAACATGGTATCAAAACTTGGTGAAAGAGTAACCATTTGAAGTCAGCATAAGACACAATATGAAGGACTACATGTGGAATAAGAGATCCCCAAAAGAGGTTAAATTTGTATGATTAAAAGGAGTTGATAAAGAGGTATGAACTCTAGAGAGGGCTTGAATATGCCTATCTAGGCTACAGGTAAAATGAATCTAGCAACAAACCTCATAAAGGGCATCAAAGAGGTTGAACAGGGTTGAAAGAATGACATTTGAGTGAGTGGTGTAAAGTTTGTTTAGGTAGCTTGAGGGCTAATAGTAGCCTAAAGGATTTTGGCCACAAGAAAAAGATTTTACAAATCCCAATTTCATTGACAAAACTCTGTAAGACATGGATGAATTTGGTTAAATGGCCTCCTTCTTGAGTTGCATATGAAATTAGCATATACGCTACAAGAATTTTTTGGATGATGAGAATAAAAAGTGATATTAACAAAAGTTCATTAGGTTAGCATATTTTCTTACCATGATTTGAAAATATTTTCAAAGTGACATCAACAATTGTATATTTGACTTAATCGTTTTGATGGAATCCTAAAATCCCCAAACCCAAAGTGTGAACAGAGAGGACTGAGGCTGAGTATAGTTTGGACTATGGAGTAAAAAGGCTGAACATAACTCAAGAAAGCTGATCGAGGGCATGTCTAGCCAAGATCTAGATTTAGAGGTGTTGTAGCAAACTACTACATTTGGGCAGAAATTCCGACAACGGAATCCAACGAAACATATAAAATTCAAAAAAGCATCGGAAGTTAAGAGTTTTTTCTTTTCCAAATCTTGACTCCCATTGAATATTTAATGGAGGTTATTTAAAGGTAAAATATTGGATGAAATGTCCTATCCCATCGATTGTTCTACGTTATATTGAATATGAAAATGTGTTGTCCAATTTCCAACAAATCGAAAACCACTATTGCATAACATTCAATTCCACCATTAATGGATTTTTGTGTCGACAATGTCTAATATGGGAGTGATTTAGTTGATCAATTTAACTAATTAAAATAAATATAGCATTAGTATTACAATTAAATATAATATTATTAATATATAATAAATATATATTAATATAAATATAATATTATATGATTATAATAGAAATTATATATATATAGGTCAAGTCATGTTGTGTGAGGGTGCCTATGTAAACTTGATCAGGTCGTGTTGTGTGAGGGCGACCATGTAAACTCGTTCGGGCGGGTCGGATCATGCTGTGTGAGGGTGCGCCTGGGCACATGGGTATGTGTGAAAAATTCTAAGTTGTGACTAGGGGTGGGCCTTGTGCACATTCGTGTGACCTGTTTTCCCAGCGCTCCCTTGTGCCTTATGATATTATATGATTATAATATAATTTATATATAAAGTTATTATATATATATATATATATATATATATGGGTAAGGTCGTGTCGTGTGAGGGTGACCATGTAAACTCATCCGGGTGGGTCAGGTCATGTCATGTGAGGGTGCACCCAGGCACACGGGCCCATGTGAAAAATGATAAATTGTGACTGGGGGTGGGCCTTGTGCACATTCGTGCAACCCGTTTTCCCAATGCTCCCTTGTGCCTTCGTTTGGATCATGTGTGGGCGCCCAAAACTTAGCATTTTTGACACGGGCCCATGTGCTCAGGCGCACCCCCACACGACACCACCAGACCTCCTTGAACGAGTTTACATGGGCACCCTCAAACGACACAACCCGACCCCACTCGAATGAGTTTACATGGGTGCCCACACATGATCGAACTGAAGGCACAAGGGAGCACAAGGCAAACGGGCCACACGAACGTGCACAAGGCCCACCCCCGGTCACAACTTAGCATTTTTGACAGGGGCCCGAGACCCGAGCGTGTGTGCATAGTGCCCTTTCTATTGATATGTAAAACATTTCACATCATTTAAATCCTTTTTTAGTTTGGTTGGAAGAGCTTGACTCATCACTTTTTACCATTATGAGGGACTTGTTTCTTATCTCCCTTCCTCTCTTCTTTGTTGATTTTTTGTGTAGCATTGAGAGGTATTCTTGCATGCTGAGAGGCCTCATATGTCTGCCAAATAAAATTATACAATATGAAAATTTAAATTATGAATTTTGGGCTTCATGTAGGCCCCAAGTGTCAAGTCGGCCCCACAAGTGAAGGGGTGTGACTTTTGGTCAAAAGTCACCCCATCTAACTAATATAAATACAATTCGACTTCCTCCACTTTTACCAATTCAGACATCACCAAAAAATCATCTATTTTGGTCCACATGGGTCAAGGAGATAGAAAGAAGGCTGAAGTTTGAAGCTTTCATTTTAGAATCACTTACTTGCTTAAGTTAACCGAATCTATTCTCCCTTCTTTGAACGAGAACATGTTTCTATTTGATCAAGATTTTGACCAAGTTTGACTATTGAAAAGAGGTTGTTTTGACTGCAAAAAAATTGGATTTCGACCACAAGAAGAAGGAGCTTTGTCTACAAGGTTTACCACAGGTTTGGCAACAAGAAGTCAAGCACAGGTTGGAGTTGACCACAAGGGTCAACCACAGACCCAAAGTTGAATGTAGGACACTATTTGACTAGGTTGAAAATTGACCAAAAGTTATGATTTTGAGGGTTTGACCAACATTGACTGGCTGATACTTTGACTAGGTTGGACTGGTATTTTTGACTTGGATTTTGACACAAATTCCTATATTAATTTTGGAATTGTAATTATAGTTGAATAATAATTTCTCCTAATAAGAAAAGTTTGTTTGGGAAAATAATTCCTTCTGCCCTTACTATTATCATATTAACACCCCTTTTTTCTTCTTGTTGCCCCATAGTCATCCTATTGGTGGATGATTCCATCATGCAATAATTGATTCTTATACCTTCCAAATTGTAGGTGAGTTTTGAGAAAAAAGTACAATTGTGTGTTACTGTTGAAGTAAGTTTTATGTTAGCCGAAGGGCACTGCTTTACGTTGATCAGTTTAACTAATTAAAACAAATATAACATTAACATTATAATTAAAAATAATACTATTAGTATATAATAAATATATATTAATATTAATATAATATTATATGATTATAATATAAATTAGATATAAAGTTATATATCTATATATATATGTGTGTGTGTGTGTGTGTGTGCATTTGTAGAGGCCCTAACATCATATAACTTTGACATAGTTGCTATACATAAATATTAGTTGCAATTTTTTTGAAAGGTTGTAAGCTTATTTTGAGGTTAATTTTTGAATAAAATCATCATTGAAAGTTTGGTGAAAAAAAAATATCACATAACATTCCTCAGGGAGACCAAGGATACGTGGGATCGATGTCGAGGGCTTTTGAGGGTGGAAAATATTATTTCCCTTGTAGAATTTGAAAGGGCTTGAGGCCAAGTAAAATTATAATAAAATCAGTTAAAAAACATTGTAGAGACTATTGACACATTGAAGGTAGACATGAATATTATCCATTTGTAAGTTATTTATTATATGTCTTTGCATTTTAGATTGTTTTTTGTAAATGTTTATATGTATATTATATTTTAGATTGTGTCATTGTATTGTAAATTGTATCATCTTTCTATTGTAAATGTATTTTATAATATTCTTTTGGGAGGTGTTTGAACTATGTTGCCATCTTTATGTGGACTAGAAATATTATTTGATTATTTTTGTTAGGGTTGATTAAGGGGTTAGGCCGAGTTAGCGGTTAATTACTTTATGGGCTTAAGGATAAGGGGTTATTATTTAAGGGATTAGGGGTTAGGGGTTAAGGGATTAGGAGTTAGGGGTTTAAGGGCTTAGGGGAATGTGGTTAAAGTGTTAGGAGGTTAATGACAATGTTTAGGGGGTTAATTTGGACCCAGAGGATTTATAGGGTAATCATGGGGTTTCATGGAGCAATATTTTTTTTAAAGTATATTATGCAAAATATGACATTACAACGATGAATGAAAAATAAGATCAATATGTTTTTTATTAGGGTGGTGACTATATATCTCAGAAAGTGTATCACTTCCTACATGTCAAGAAAAGTAATATATTTCTTAATTTTTCAACATATTCTTAAACATCTTGATAAATTGCACAAACATCATCATCGATTTGTTGTGTTTGTTTCTTGGTCTCACCTAAGTTGTCTTTGACTTTGTCTTTGTTTTCCTTATATATTATATTTGTAAATTTTTGTTATATCTACGTTTCAATATTTTCTATATATGCTAATTTAATTTATTGATTGTAATTATATAGGCCCCCCAAGGCATTACTTGACGAGGATCAAAAGGTGATTGTAGTACAAGCACATGTTCAAGAACATGGAGTGATTAATATTGAGGATCAAGCTAATGATCCTATGAAAGAAGATAATGATGTTGTTAACATAGTTTAAGAAGATGGGACAAATAAATTGATCCAGGAGACATTTAATAATGTGTGAATGGATGATGATGACAACCAGTATGATTATCATGCTTTTTATTTACCTGTGCTTGAGAGGGAAACCAAAACTCTTTATGAAGGCTAAAAAACATCTCTTCTCTATGTTGTATTGTTCTTGGTCAGGTTAAAGGTGGTGATGCTTTGTCAAACACATGTGTGAAACAATTGAACCATTAGATTAGAATTATTAAATAATATTATTAGTTAATTAAATAAATAAATAATATATATATATATATATATATATATATAGATATAGATATATATACGCAAACCTATCTGGAGGGAAACATGAGAAATCTGCCTCTTATCTTCTTTTGGGGTGTATGGTTAGCAAGAAACAAAAGCTTGTTTCAAGACAAGGACACTCCTACATCCTCCATTGCTATCAATTGTGCTGCCATATACTCTGCCATCCCGATTCCTGAAGCCAAAAATCCTCAAAAGAATCAAAAGCCTGTTACTATCTTGGAGGGCATTCCTTGGGCTTTTTTTGATGGGGCATCCCAGAACAACAAGGCTAGAGCAGGCCTGTGCATTCACTTGAATCCAGATCACTCTTTAAAAGCATCTGTAGGGCTAGGACCTGGTACAAACAATTATGCTGAGCTGTCTGCATTGCGCTTTCTCCTATGCTGGTTACTTCAAAGAAATATCTTCACAATTCAAATCTTCGGAGACTCTATGAATGTTATTAAATGGGTTAATGGGAATGCATCATGTCAAAACCAAATTCTGAAGACTCTTGTAGAAGAAATTATGTTTTTAAAGTCATCTTTTAACAGTTTTACCATTTGCCACATCTACAGGGACAAAAACGAGGAAGCAGACCAGCTTTCTAAGGCTGGTTTACAGCAAGATATGGGCAGCTGGTCAATAGTAGAAATCAGACAGGGGCAGACATCCATTTCCCATCAGCCCCCTTTTGCTCCTCCACAGTGATCGAGGCTCGTTTTTTCTCTTTGTCAGCAGTCCCACGGGCACTATGTTTTTTCTTTGTTTATAGTTTTTCTCTATCTTTTCCGTTTATTTTGATCATGAGCACTACGAACAGAGAACCAAAATATTTTTATTTACAGTTTTTAGATGTTTCTCAGTCTTATATACAGTCTTGTATGGGGTTGTTTTCTTTCTCTGAAGGAGACCCCGGTTATGCATAGTATAATTTGTAACTTAAGCCTCCGGAAGGGAGGATGTCTACTCGTTTTTAAAATTTTAATATATATATATATATATATATATATATATATATATATATATATATATATATATATATATATATATATATATATATATATATATATATATATATATAAAATATTAAAATAACAATTAAAAATAAAATATTAATTCACATTTTAACCAATAAACAAAGAGTCTTAAATTAAATAATTAAAATATTTTGCATTACTAATATTAACATTAATAATATTAGTTATAATTTTAATTTAAATCATTCTATTTTATTATTAGTATTTAATTAAATTAAACCCTAATATTATAAAACAAGTTTGATAAGGTCAGCTTCCATTCCCTGTGCATCTCTTAACCCTATTTATCCAAGTCCAATGAGATCTTTCCTTCATAATTACTGATCTATCCTGATGATGAGCCACGGTGGATGGCTCAAAACATTGATTCAAACAATCATGGATGCGAGAACTTTGGAAGAAATCTACACACAAAAAACTGTCGCAGAAGCCTCGAAACAATAATTCCTAGGGTATGTAATATATTTTGTGACATTTAGTACTATATATATACATGATAAAGCAATTTTTTTTCCCATTGTTTTTAATGTTAGTACGTTGATTTGCATCATTTAATTAATTTGTAACATTTGAATGTAATATGTATGATTAATAATGTTTAAGATATTAACCACTACTATTTTTTTACGTTGTAGATTATTTGGTGAAATTCTGTTACGGCTGTCAAATGTTTTACCTCATATGTATTGATATTTACATGCCATTATGAAAAATATTTGAATGGAGTATGAATCTATTCATGCATGCCCTAATGATGATATTCTCTATTATAAAGAACACGTGTTGAAATTCAAATTCCCAAAATGTGATGAGAGTAGATATCAAACCGATAAAGTAACAAAAAATGTGTGTTGCAAGGTTCTTTGTTATATTTGTATAATTCCACATCTACGACAATTGTTCAGGTGCAAAAGCATAGTAGAACTTATGGATTACCATGTAACGAATATAAGTGAAGATGGTGTTCTTCGGATGCCTTCATATGGATCTGCATTTAGGAATATAAAGGAAAAGTGACCAAAGTTTAAAAGATAACCTCATAATCTTAGGCTTTCATTAGTAGCTGACGGTGTCAATCCGTTTGGAGAGCCTAGATCTACTTACTCAGTGTGGCCCATTTTGTTATCAACAATAACATTCCTCCGTGGAAGTCAATAAATAGGGAGCACATAATGTTGACAATGATTGTTCCAGGAATTTATAAATTGTTTAGAATATTTTTTTTTAGCATAATAACATCTCATTTGTCTTGTTTGTTCATAATTATGTCCTATATTTTTTTGTTGATTTACTCATATATGTTAATTATGCCTAATTATAATTTTATCTTATAAATTTTTTTATTTACTCATACATGTAGTAATTATGTATTGTATGTTCAATCAATTAGGTAAGTACCAAGTCAAATATATGAATGTATATGTTGAGTCCCTTATCACTAAGTTAGTGGAGTACTATGTTATAATGCTATACCTGTACTTTAATAGTGTTTAATTTTATGAAGTTCATTTCAAGTATGTTTTTAAAATAGTTTGATCTTCATTGTACATACTTAAAATAATTGATATAAAAATTATTCCATTTCTTGTAGGTCTTCAAACAAAGGGTAAATTTGATTGTCTAGATTGTGGTCCTAAGATGACATCTCATCATTCACAAAGATTAGGAAAGAAGGTGTTTGATGAGTATAGGCACTTCCTTTCTAAGAACCATAGGTACCGAAGTACTGAAAAACATATTTTCAATAGGAAATAAGAGACTATATTAAGACCACAGAGAATGACACCTCGTTCATGGAAGTTGCAATATAATAGAGTCTCTCAAGGTATGGATCGAATTGTCTATGTATCAATATACATGATATGTTTGGATTATTTTACATTTTTATGACATTTTATTCATTGTAATAATTGACAAGTTATATTGTTATAATATATTTTACTATGATTCATGTTGTAGGTCGTTAAGGAATTAATAACATGGCACTTCCACTAGGAATGAAAAGTTATCCTGAGAAATTCAATAGACTCCCCTAATCTTGGCACCTATAAATTGTTCATTTGTTTGATATAATGCACGTCAGGAAGAATGTAACAAATACCTTATGGTTAATCTTAGACATTGTCAAGATTTGTAATGACATTAAGGAGGACAACCATGCATTGCAAAGTGTGATTCATTAAAATAGCAATAGAGATGACCAAAATACAAGCACCCTTCCATGTTTATTGAAAAAGTAGCAAAGCAAGCATGTTAAAGAGATTATTGAAAAAATAATTTCCAACTAGATTTTCTTCAAACATAAAGAATATCCTAACAAAGAAAGTTGAATTAGGTGGGGTAAAAAATCATGATTGGCATATGTTCATTAAGGTAATTATTTTGGTGTATATATATTTTATGCATTGGTGAAACATCTTGTTAATTAGTGTTTTTTTCTACTAATTTGGGAAAAAATATTGATTGATCATTATTTTTGTTAGAATATGTTCTATCTTTATCTCTCCCCAAAAAAAATTGACAACAATGTCAAACAAGTTATATATGATCTTGGAAAATACATGAGGTAAGTGGAGATTTATGTGAAAAGTGTACTTTGTTCAATAAGTTATTGTGTTGCATATTTTAACTGCATGTGTTTTTCTTGTCATCATGTACTATATTATATTTTGTGATTTTCTTGCTTCATATGTAGATGGTTGTCATTTAAAGAAATCGATAAAGAAGATATAAAGTATTGGAGAAAACAATTCCTCCTCTAATGTGTGAAATGAAAAATTATATATCTCCGGTATTTTTCAATGCACAAGAACACTACCTCATACAACAAGTCAAGGATATTGAAAAGTGTGGGCTTGTACACACAATATCAATTCGGATGGTTGAGAGGCACTTCAAATCACTGAAGGAATTGGTTAGAAAAAGAGCACATCCTGAGGGTTCTATGGTAGAGGGATATATGGTATATAAAACCATGGTTTATATTTGTCTATATAATCATGAAATAGGAAAAAGTATTAATTTATTAGATTACATTTGGGATGTCAAATTTGTGGATGATTCTGAAGGGGAACAACTATTGGGGAAATGTACAATAAGCAAAGTAAGATGTAAGTAGATAGTGGATATTTAAACACATTCGACTTTTTTGTTTTTATGTATATTGTACTTATTTAATTTTTAGTCTTCCTACATAATCAATTATTATGAGAGTATCACATGGTAACTAAGTATATATATGTGAATTGTTTTATTTTAATACAACCAGTCGAGAGTGAGATGTAATACATTTATATGTTGCGAACAATAAAGATTGGATGAAGGTATGGATTGAATGATGCAAAAAAGCTAATAATGGTAGTTTATCATGGTATCACATGTCTACATTGGCCAAAGAATCTCAACGTAGTGGAGATACGAATTTTACACAGAGGAAATTTGATTTAGCATATGGTTTAAAATATTATCAGGCAAGCATATTCACCCATATTGATGCATATGGCATGTTTTTTTCTTAATTTTCAAATTTTGCAAGTATAAATATGCATGCTTATCATTTGAAAGTGCATTTTTTTGTGTTTAACATATTGCAGTTGAAACACCATAATAAAATGTGGTGCAATGGCCACAAATTTCACATCAAAAGGGTGGATGAAAAGATGAAAAGTTTGGATAGTGGGATAACTATAGTATTTCAAGTTACCAATGTTTCCTCTAGATATGACAAACATCCATAACTCACTGACAATAGATAGTATGGGTATTTGCATGGAATACTTGAGTGTGACTTTGAATCCTTAAAAAATAGTTATGTTCGATGTCAAATGTTTTACGCTATAAATCCATCAACGTGACCTTGATAGAACTGTTATTGATCATGTTAACAGATTTACCATGGCTGGTACAAGAAATCTTGCGCCAGGTTCAGAGCGATATGTTATTCCAAGCCAATGTGAAAACATACAAGAAAACATACAAGAAAACCATTTTCAAATAGTGAAACAATGTCTAAAGAAATATTAGACCTCATACATTCTGATGTGTGTGGGCCCATGTTTGACAAATCACTTGGAGGTCATCTTTACTATGTAACATTTATTGATGATCACTCTAGAAAGACATGGCTCTACCTTCTCAAGAAAAAGGATGAAGTATTTGAGAAATTCAAGGAGTTTAGATGTGAAGTAGAAAACCTAATCGAAAGACAAATAAAGACTTTGAGATCCGATAATGGTGGGGAATATACTTCTAAAGAATTGATTTCATATTGTAAAGAAGCAGGAATTAAGAGGGATCTTATTGTTCCCTACTATCCCGAACAAAATGGAGTGGCCAAAAGAAAGAATAGGACAATTGAAGAAGGTATACGAACAATGCTCCTTGATCAAGGCTTACCAAAATTTCTATGGGGAGAAGCAACAATGACAACCATATATATTCAAAATAGAAGTCCTCATAGAATTCTTGAAAATATGACACTTGAGGAAGCCTTCATAGGAAAGAAGGCAAGTGTGGACCATCTATGAATGTTTGGGATTATTGCCTATATCCACATTCCAAAGGACAAACGAAAGAAGTTATATTCTACAAGCATCAAAGGGATATTAGTTGGCTATAATCTCTCGTCAAAGGCATATAGAATCTACATCAAGGAAGGGAGACAAATTGAAGTAAGTAGGGACGTTATATTTGATGAAAATCAAACCTACAAAATATCCAAGGACATTCCTATTGATTTCGATGATGATGATCTACCTATATTTGAAGAAGAAGAAGAAGGACCAAGTGAGCCTATTCAACCTGTGATCATACCAAACCCAAAGAAGAGTCCAAATTGTGTAAAAGACATTCTTGAAGATGTTGAAATACATGGAGTTGTGAAAGGAACCTTTAGAGAAAGCAAAAACCCGAAGAGATATTCTAGATATGCTGCATATTGACAAGACTAATTGAAGCCGAACCATCTACATTTGAAGAATCTTCTCATCAATAAGTATGGAACAAATATATGCAGGTAGAATATCAATCCATCATGAAGAATGGGGTTTGGGAAATCATTCCTAGACCTAGTAACAAATCGGTTGTCACCTCAAAATGGATCTACAAGATCAAACACGATGTTGATGGAAGTATAGACAAATACAAATCCATATTTGTTGCAAGAGGTTTCTCTCAAAAGGAAGTCATATATTATGGATGAACCTTTACACCCACTACAAGGTATACTACCATTAGATCTTTGGTTTCATTGGCTGCTACAATGGGATGTAATATCTATCAAATGGACGTGAAGACAACATTTCTGAATGAGACCATTGATGAGGAAGTATACATTGAGCAACTTGAAGGCTTTGAAAGTAAATGGAAAATATACTCATGTCTGTAGACTCAATAAGGCCCTATATGCTTTGAAGCAAGCTCCTAGGGCATGGTATGCAAGAATGGATTCATACCTTCTAAGAATTGGGTTCGTGAAGAGTCTGTTGATCCAAATATCTACATCAATGTTGTGAATAATGAGTCGGTCATTATTCTAGTATATGTGGATGATCTATTCATTACATGTGTGGAGAGAAGAATCCAAGAATGCAAGAAGATGCTGGCAGCTGAATTTGAGATGAAGGATCTAGGATTGATGCACTATTACCCAGGTCTAGAAGTATGGAAAAATCTTGGGGATATATATTTGGGGCAAGGAAAATATATCATCAATTTGTTGCTGAAATTTGGGATGATGGATTCCAAGCCCATGACTACTCCTATGATAACCAATCTCAAGAAGTTGAGGAGATTTGACTCAAGTCTCGTAGACCCTACCTCCTATCGTCAGTTGGTGGTTTCTTTGATGTACCTGGTAAATACTAGGCTGGATGTATGCTTTGCTTTGAACATTCTTAGTTAGTTTCAGTTGGAGCCTAATCATGATCACTGGATAACTGCCAAGCACATATTGAGATATCTTTGTGGCACAATACATCACTGCCTAAAGTACAATAGTAAGGAATTCAAGATGATTGGCTTCACATATTCTGATTGGGGTGGCAGTGAGACCAATCAAAGGAGCACTATAGGTGGATGCTTTATTTTAGGATCTACCATGATCTCATGGATGAGTAGAAAGAAATATCTTGTTTCTTTGAGTAGTGATGAAGCAGAGTACGTGGCTGCATGTGAAGTAGGAAATGAGGTTGTATGGTTGAGGAAGCTTCTGAAAGATTTGTTCAAGAAGACTCTAGATCCTAATGTGATAAAATGTGATAATCAAAGTTGCATCAAGATGTCTAGAGATCCCGTGTTTCATGATAGGATGAATCATATCAACAATAAGTTCTACTACATTAGGAACTTGGTGCAGGATGGGATTGTGCCATAGTATGTCCCAACAAACGATCAGGTAGTTGATATACTAATAAAGTATCTTCCTAATAAGAAGTTTGAATATATTATAAGCGTGCTTGGTTTAGTTGATATTGTTGATGATGATAAAAGTTTGGAAGATATTTCTTAAGACTTTGTGTGTGAGACACATTTCCTGGGAGGACATCTGGTTGAAACTATGTGTTGATGTATAGTTCCTAAAGTAGGGATGATGGCATTGGTCATGGAGCTTTGACCTCAGATACACACCTAGATCCTTAGGTTGATGGTTAGCAAGTAAGATTGATGGTACATAGAGAGGCTGAAAGATTTAGTCCATATTAGTCCCACTCGAATAGATTGCCTTGGTTAGGAATCTAGTATGTGGCATTGCAGTGCCTAAATTGTTGAGAGACCTTGGATATATTTCCCTAGTTAGGAATATATTCCATGGAATTGTGGTGCCTAAACTCTTCATAGTTAATATAGTTTTATATATTCCTTGTACTTGTTATGAATACCTCCCTAGTTAAGAGGGAGTGTTGAAGAATGTAACTAGGTTTGGTCTTCATAAATGTATTTATCAAAAGAATGAAAATAGTTTTTTATTATTGTTGCAATGACTTATTAAATCATGGGTTTCATGATTGGGTCATAATTTTATTAGTCAATTTATTTGTGGAATCATAGGATTAATATTAATTCTTTGTATATTTTATGAGACCATTCTTGGGCTTTTGAATGATGTAAAAAGAATTATTTTTGAGTCAAAGATGAATTATGTAACCTCCACACCAAGTCGACCTCAAGGAGATCAAGTTGGCCTCAACTTGGCAATTAAACCTCACCAAAAGCCTATATATTGGAGCAGATCAAATTAATTTGGACACACTCTCTCTCATAAGTTCAATATCAAAGAAAGAGGTGGGAAAAGTGCGAAGTTGAATAGGGAGACTAAAAGGAGTGGGAAATTGGTAAAGAATGAAGGGAAGGAAAAAATAAAAGTTTTTGGATGTCTCTCTCTCTCTCTTGTGTGGGTTACTTTAGGAGATCAAAGTCTCTTTTTCAAATTCGAAGTTGCTGCTATTGCCAGTTGCTACCTGTTGTTTCCAAGTCAAAGTTTTTGGGGTCAAAGTGTTGATGTTGCTAGGTTGAAGGTTGGATCGAAGAAGGAAAGACTTACTTGGTGTGTAGGAGGTCTGTGTATAGGTTGAAGAGTCTCAGGAAAAACTATTGAAGGAAGATATTTTGACTAGGTTTTCCCCTAGATAGAGGGTTTTCCCTGGCAGAGTGCCTGCATCTTGTGTCTTGTGTTTTTGTGATCTTCATACACACATAATTTGGTATTTGCTTGATGAAAGATAATATAACAAATAATTAAAATAAGTCAACATAATTCACAAGTAATTATCAAGAAAGAAGAATATAACCCTAATTATACTAGGATTGATTTCTCAACGAGGGGAGGGGCCATATGAGCTTCCATATTCATGTGGTTGGCCTTGCTAAGTAGAGAATATATTATTCTTGAAACGAAGAGAAGCTCATTTATGTTTATACCATCATTTCCAATTTTGACCTTGGTTCATTAATAGATGTACTGGGTGAGTTGGGACATGGTTGAACCAAGCGACACAACAGTCGGGAAGATGTGCGAAGTAAGGTCGTCCCATGATTGCCCATGAACTAAGTTCCCACCAGGGTGATCATAATGCTTTTTTGAAAATTGACTAAATTAATGTTTAGGTGTTAAAATCCGGTTTATATTTGATTGATTGGATGTACTAACAAACGATAATATTTTGTTTTCATTGATGAGCTAATGATTTGTGTTCACTGATTTTCACATCAAGGCGAACACCCACACCCTGGGCGTGCGGGTGCCTATGCGGGCGTCACATGTTGGGCACACCAGGGCAGCCATGCGACAAGGTGATGGGTCGAACCGACTTGGCAAGGGATGCTCTTACAAAATAATTAATGTTGGCCCATGACTACCCATGAATAAATTTCCCACGATGGGGTCTCATGATGATTTTTAAAAAATTAACTAAATTAATGTTTGGGTGCTAAAATTCAGTTTATAATTGATTTATCATGCAACATGGAAATAACAAAAGATAATATTTTGTTGTCATTAATGAGTTAATGATTTTTGTTCACTAATTTGCACAGTAGGGTGAACACCAACGTCCTGGGCACGCCCGCACAAAGGCAGGGCACCCAGGCACCCATGGGGCCATCAAGTACTGGGCATGCCAAGGTGCCTGCTTGGAAGGTGCACCTGTGTGATGAGTTGGTGGGATGAAATGACTTGGAAAGGGGTGCCTGCAAAAAAGAAGTAATTTTAGCTTATGAATACCCATGATTTGAGTTCCCATAAGGGGGTCCCATAACGATTTTTATAAAATTAACTAAATTAATGTTTAGGTGTTAAAAGTTGGTTTCTAATTGATTGATGATGTAGTATGGTACTAACAAATGATAATGTTTTGTGGTGATCATTAATGAGCTAATGATTTGTGTTCACTGATTTTCATAGCAGGGTGAACGCCCGCTCCCTGGGTCCACCTGCACGAAGACGAGGCGTTTGGTCGTTTGCTAGGCCTGCTAAGGCACCCACCCGACAAGGTGCATGTGTGATGAGTTGGTGGGTCGACCCGACTTGGAAAAAGGCACTCACACAAAATAAGTAATGTTGGTGCATGACTTCCCTTGAACAAAGTTATCACAAGTGGGTCTTATAATGATTTTTATAAAATTGACTAAATTAATGTTTGGGTGTTAAAAGTCGGTTTATAATTGATTGATCATGCAACATGGAAATAACAAATGATAATATTTTGTTGTCATTAATGAGTTGATGGTTTTTGTTAATTTATTTTCACAACAAGGAAAACACCTGTGCCCTTGGTGCACCCGCATGAAGGCAGGGCACTCGAGTGCACATGGGGGTGATGCATGTTGGGTACGCAGCCAGGGTGCCCACCCGATAAGGGTGGCTGGGCGCCCACCCACAAATGGGTCTCATATTGAATTTTAGAAAATTAACTAAATTAATGTTTAGGTGTTAAAAGTCGGTTTTTAATTGATTGATTATGCAACATGTTACTAATAAATGATAATATTTTATTGAGATCATTGATGAGCTAATGATTTGTGTTCACTAATTTGCACTGTAGGGAAAATGCTCGCATGAAGGCAGGGCGTGCAGGCGCCCATGGGGGCGTCACGTGCTGGGCACCTGTGCGATGGGTTGGTGGGTTGGCCTGAATTGGCAAGGGGTTCCCGCACAAAAGATGTAATTTCGAACCATGACTTCCCATGAACAAATTTCCCATAAGGGGGTCTCATAATGATTTTTAGAAAATTGACTAAATTAAAGTTTGGGATTTAAAAGTTAGTTTACAATTGATTGATCACGCAATATGGAAATAAAAAATGATAATGTGTTGTTTTCATTGATGAGATAATTATTTTTTTTCACTGGTTTGCACAATAGGGTGAACGACCACACATTGGGTGTGCCCATACGAAGGCCAGGCTCCCGAGCACCCATGGGGGCATTGTGTGCTGGGCTCGTGGCCATGGTGCCCACCAGGTAGGGGTGCCCATGCGAAAAGTTGGTGGGTATAACCAAATTGGAAAGGGTCAAACACACAAAATAATTAATGTCGGCCCATGATTTCCCATGAATAAAGTTCCCACAATGTGGTTTCATAATGTTTTTTTAGAAAATTGACTAAATTAATGTTTGGGTTTTACAATCTGGTTTATAATTGATTAATTATGCAAAATGGTACTAAAAATGATAATATTTTGTTTTAATTTATGAGATAATGATTTGTGTTCACCGATTTTCATAGCAGGGAAAATGCCTACACTTGGACGTGCCCGCATGAAGGTGAGGCATGTGGACGCCCATGGGGGCATCACGTTCTGGGCACACTAGAGCGTCCACCTGATAGTGGTTCTCATGTGACGAGTTGGTGGGTCGAACTAAATTGGAAAGGGGTGCCCGCACAAAAAAAGTAATGTCAGCCCATACATGCATGATTGCTCATGACTTGAGAATGGGGCCAAAGTTGAAACTTTTTCCGTTTGTGCTTATATGCACTGAAATTTCACATGGTTATGGTAGATGCATGAATTGGTGATATGGGAGGGCTTTGAGACTCAAATATGACTCACAAAAATAAATTGAAAATCAAATGACAAAATTATAACATATATAAATGTCAAGGAGATGAAATTATTTATTACTATTTACTAGTTGTGGGCTTATAATGTACTTCATAGTCTAGAGGTTGAGAAAAATCCTTTGGTTTGAATTTGAAACTACTTGAAATTTTTTTTTCAAGGTATTCAATTCAAAATTAAACATGTTTAAAAGATTTCCATGTCTTGCAGAAAGAAAACACATGAAATTTTCAGCTGTTTATGACCCATTTAAGCATAGCAGAGTTATTTCCTTTTATTGTTAACACATTAAAATGAATTTGTTCTGCAAAATAAATCAACCACAAATGCAAAATAAGTTGATAAAGCAGTTCACCCCCTCCAGGGCTACGTCTGCTGGGTCCAAAGCTCCCAACTGGGCTTGTCCTTGTTTTTATTAAATGCTCAAATTGAAAATACAGCTGAATAGAAGCATCTACAGGAGAAATAGATGGTAAAAATGGATTCAGAACACTTGAATCCTTTAGAATTGACTATTGGATCACCTCCAATGGATACCTGCAACCCTATACAGTCTTCACAAAACTGGGCCCTGGTGGCTCCTAGAACTTTCACGGCTCCAAAACCTCTGCAAATGACCTCAGATTGCTGTAAGACCTACACCAATGGCTTCAGAAGGTCGAAAATACCCAAAATCAAAAAAAAAATCGTCCAAAACCGACTTTCCTAGCCAAATTTATGGCCATTTAAAGTTTCCCCAGTTTGCCCCTAGAAAAACTCCAGCTAACTTTAGTTAACTCCAATTAGCTCCGCCAATTATGGCGGGTCCGCCAAATTTGGCACTCCTACCAAAGTTCCGCCAACTTAACTGCAGTTACATTTAATGTTTGGTGGTTTCCTCGGATTTCGTGCCAGGCAGAATATTCATTTTTTAATTTTTTTTTTGAAAAATTAAAATTTCTAATGTTATGGACAAATTCTTCTTTTTGCCATAACTTCCTCATACAGCGACCGTTTTTCGAACCGTTTGCGGCGCCAGAATCGGGAAGATGAGAAATTTCCATTCATTCAACTTTGAACCAGTTCTAATAACTTTAAATTTTGAGCATTTTCCGACACTTAGGACATGAGCACTTGATCACGCCTCCCCATTGGGAAGCTTTTGGACCCCAAAAGCCTTCAACTACCTATTAAAGAGGTGAGGGTACAACTCCCTCACTCTGTCCACCTCCATCCACTTTTCCTTGTTCGGTTTGCTGCCTTTGAAACCAACCCGAACATAATCTACATTGCCCCTCCTTGAAGTGCGTGTCCTTCTGTCAAAGATTGTATCTTCTTTCAGCTCATCTAAGAATTCTGGTGAGAAATCTTCTATAGATGGCAGCTGAACAACATTTTCATGATCAGCAATCAAAGGAGGTTCATACAAACGTAAGTTCTCCACATTGACAACAGAATACATTTGCATGTAAGAAGGCAAATCTAATTGAAAAGCATTATTTCCAACATTCTTGAGGATTTTGAATGGACCATAACGAATAGGCTTCAGCTTTTTACCTTCTCCTTGCATCCTTTCCTTACTAATGTACAGCCATACCTCATCTCCTTCTTGAAACTTGTGATCGACTCTATGCTTGTCATGTCTTTCCTTGTACTTGCCTTGACTCTTCTCAAGCTGTTCTTGAATTTGCTGATGTATTTGCTGAATTCTTTCAATGAATGAACGAGCTTTGTCAATGTCACTATGTCCCTCAATGGCGACATCTTTCTCAAGAATGAAATCAAGAGGTGATTTTGGCAAGTAACCAAAACAAGCTTCAAACGGTGAGGTGTTTGTGGAAGAGTGCTTGGCACGATTGTAAGCATGCTGTATGTAGTACAAATGTTCATCCCAAAGCTTGGGATGCTTGCTGCAATAACCTCTCAAGAGGTGCACAATGGTTTTGTTCACAACTTCGATTTGTCCATCTGTTTGCGGATGGAAAGCAATACTTTTCTTCAACTTTGTGTCCATCATCTCCCATAGGTTGGACCAAAAATTCCCCACAAATCTGGAATCCCTGTCACTAATAATGGAAGTAGGCAAACCAAAGTGAATCCATACATGATGAAAAAATAATTCAGCAGTTTGTTTAGCAGTTATAGTTTTCTTACAAGGCATAAGTATACACATTTTGCTGAAACAATCAACTACTACATATAAATAATCATGCTGCTTTCGAGATTTTGGCAAACCTCCTACAAAATCCATAGAGATGCTCTCCCATGGTCTAGAAGGTACTAGCAAAGGAGTATACAAACCAAACTTCCTGTTGCTAGGCTTGCTTGTAGCACATAATGAACAACCTCTTATGAACCTTGAAACAGAATCTACCATGCGAAGCCAATAGCAATACCTCTGTAGATGTGAAACTATTTTGCTCACACCAAAATGGCCAGCAATAAGAGAAGAATGAGCTTCTCTTATCACATTTATCCTCTCCCCCTGTGGTATACACAACTTGCCCAAATGAAACAGCAAATTGTTATGCATGTGATAGTCATTTTCCTCTACACGATTTCCTTTACTCAAGTTAGCATACACATCTTTAAAGTCATCATCATATGCATATTGTTCTATGTAACGATCATGTACAATGGAATCATTCTTAAGTAAAGTAACAACACCAATAATAGGCCTTGAAAGCATATCAACAACCTTATTCAAAGTACCTTTCTTATACATTATTACCAAATGGAATTGTTGCAAGAAGCCCATCCATCTGAAGTGTCGTGACTGTTGTAACTTGCTTTGTGATTGCAAGTACTGTAAGGGTTGATGGTCGGTATGTATAACAGTTTCTTTGCCCATCAAATAGTGTTTCCACTTTTTGACGCTTTGTACCAACGCATACAACTCCTTATCATATGTAGGATAATTTACAACAACACCATTAAAAGTTTCAGAATGAAAAGCAATAGGCTTACCATGCTGTAGAAGAACTGCACCCATAGCATAATCACTAGCATCAGTTTGTATCTCAAATGGTTGTCTCAAATCCGGTAATGCAAGGACTGGAGCTGAACTAATCTTCTCTTTCAAAGATTCGAAAGATTTTTGCTGCTTGCCTCCCCATTGGAAAGCATGCTTCACACTTGTCACTGCATGCATAGGAGCTGCTATAGAAGAGAAGTTAGAGATAAACTTCCTCCAATATTGAGCTGCACCCAAAAAACTTCTTACCTCTGTTATGGATTTGGGAGTAGGCCACTTCACAATAGCCTCAATCTTAGCAAGATCAATTCTCAAAGCACCTCCTCCTACTATGTGTCCCAAATAAACCAAAGAAGTCTTTCCAAATTCACACTTTGACATTTTAAGAAATAACTGATTCTTCTTCAAAACATCAAGTACTTTTCTAACATGCATGACATGATCTTCTCTAGACTTGCTGAAAATTAAGATGTCATCTAAGTAGACAATAACGAAATCATCAAGAAAAGGACGCAAGACATCATCCATTACCCGCATGAAAGTTGCAGGTGCATTGCACAAACCAAACGGCATCACAAGCCACTCAAAGAGTCCTTGTTTGGTTTTAAAGGCTGTCTTCCAAATGTCACTTTCTTCAATTCTTACTTGATGATATCCACTGCGCAAGTCTAGCTTAGTGAAATATCGAGCATCTTTCAGCTGATCTAGCAAATCATCTATCCTTGGGAGTGGGTAACGATTCTTTACCGTTATCTTGTTCAAGGCCTTGAAATCAACACACATACGCCAAGTGCCATCTTTCTTTGGAATCAGTACAATCGGTGACCCACATGGCGAAGTACTTGGCCTTATGTAACCCTTATCCAACAAGTCCTTGATTTGCTTCTTTATTTCAGCATTCTCCATAATAGACATGCGGTACATGCCTATGTTTGGAAGAGGACAATCTGGATGCAAATGGATTTCATGCTAAATCTCCCTCTTAGGAGGCAAACCTGTTGGCTCCTGAAACATCTCATGATATGCATCAACTACATCATACAGATCTGATTTAAGTTTTGGATCACAATTGTCAAATGACTCATGATTCACATCAACCTTGGGCTTAATCATAAGAAGAACAAAATTCTTACTTGAATTGACCAGCCTTTTTACTTGTCCTGCATTCACCATCGCTATATTTGTCTTCTTGCGATGAGCTCTAACAATGAACTCCTTGCCATCTTTGAACAAATGATATTTGTTTTCATGGCAATGAAAGATAGCTTTCATGTCAAACAAGTAAGGACTTCCCAAAACAATTCCTGCTATATCAAAAGGTACCACATCAAGTTCAACTGTGTCAATAAAATGTGCAGTAATTGCAAAGCGCAATGTGCACTTTCTTGAAACTTGTAAATTTGCATCTTTGCAAATCCATCCAAGTGGATATGGCTTCAGATGTGGAACGGTCTCAAGTTTAAGCTGCTTGACCAATTCCTCTGATATAAGGTTTGCTTGTGACCCACTATCAAAAAGTGTGTCAATTTTAGTATGTTTTGAAATCACCCTCACATGAAACAGTTCAATTCTTTCTTCCTCATTAGGAGCTTGTACATGGCAGTTTGAGGTACTAGTGCTGGCTTGAGTTTCAATTTCTTTTCCCTTCAAGTTTTTCAAACCCATGGCTGCAATTTTGGTTTCATCACCTGAATCTTCCCCTAAATCTTGTGGTGTAGATGTAGTAGCAGCAGTTTTCTGTTTCCCTTTGGATTTGTTAAATTGAGGTCTTTTTTCAGGATATAATTTCCAACAGTTTTTCTCCTCATGGCCTGGTTTAGAACAATGTTTACAGATCACTTTCTCACTCTCCTGTTTGACAGATGCATTCTTTTTGCTCTTTCCCTTGGAGGTTTTCTCTTTGTTTTTCCCCTTGGGGGGCTTGTTTCTACCCTCTTCAAATGTGTTTTTTCCCCTTGCCTCTAAATGGGTAGCTTGGACACAAACCTCGTCCAGGCTAGTAGGGTTAAACATCAAGATGGTGTGTCTAAGGTAGCTATGCAAGCCACCGATGTATTTCAGCAAGGTTTCTTGGGTCTATAAATCTACCCCTAACAAGAGAGCTCTTCT
The DNA here is from genome assembly GCA_031772625.1 of Pinus tabuliformis. Classification (NCBI taxonomy): domain Eukaryota; kingdom Viridiplantae; phylum Streptophyta; class Pinopsida; order Pinales; family Pinaceae; genus Pinus; species Pinus tabuliformis. The sequence continues at coordinate 1,203,618,379 of CM062817.1, read as the reverse complement.
CCTGAATTCTTGGGTGTAGTCTTGGACACTCTGACCCTTAAGTTGTCTGAAATTTTGCCAATTCATAATGGTCTTATGCATGTGAGCAAGAGGATAAAACTGTTTTTTAATGGCTAACAGAAATTCAGGCCATGTTAAGGTAACCTTACCAAATTTTTTGATCTCCTCTTTAGTCTTGGCCTCCCACCAGACCAGTGCTGCTCCATCCATTCTCAAAGAAGCCAACTGAATCTTTGTGGCATCATCATGCATATTTTGGATCCTCAAGTAAACTTCCAACTGCCTAATCCAGTTGTCAAGCTTTTTAACATTCACTTCACCATTAAACATAGGTAATTCAAATTTTACATCAAGCTTCAAAAAAGGACTTTTTCCAGAGGATCTATGCTTATGAACAGAAGAAGACGAAGATGAAGAGGAAGAAGGTGAAGATTGGGGTGGTGGATCACCATTTCCTCCATGTCCTTTCTTGGAATGATCATCATCCTTCTTACCTCCTGAAGAGCCCTCTCCTTCATGTGGATGTTTGGACCCTTCTCCAGCCAATTTCTCATTTCTTTCTTGGTACAATATCCTCACCATTTCAGTGAGGTCCAAGAAATCCTTTCTGAAGACTCTTTCTTCTTCTCTTGGATCTGTCTCTATAGGAATTTCTCCTTCATGTTCAGACATCCTTGAAGCTTCTGCTGAGACTCTTGAGGGTGAAATTGAAGGTGGAGGTGATGGCTCTCTGGCCTTCCTTGACTGAGGATTCTCTCGTTCTCTAGTCAACTGTCCTTCCCCTCTTTTGAGTTTCAACCTGGTAAGCATCAATACTTTGCAAGACAGTTAAAAGATCTTTGCACAAAACCATGAGCTCTGATACCAACTTGATCTAAATTTGAAACTACTTGAATTTTTTTTGCAAGGTATTCAATTCAGAATTAAACATGTTTAAAAGATTTCCATGTCTTGCAGAAAGAAAACACATGAAATTTTCAGCTGTTTATGACCCATTTAAGCATAGCAAAGTTATTTCCTTTTACTGTTAACACATTAAAATGAATTTTTTCTGCAAAATAAATCAACCACAAATGCAAAAGAAGTTGATAAAGCAGTTCACCCCCTCTAGGGCTACGTCTGCTGGGTCCAAAGCTCCCAACCGGGCTTGTCCTTGTTTTTATTAAATGCTCAAATTGAAAATACAGCTGAATAGAAGCATCTAAAGGAGAAATAGATGGTAAAAATGGATTCAAAACACTTTAATCCTTCAGGATTGACTATTGGATCACCTCCAATGGATACCTGCAACCCTATACAGTCTTCACAAAACTGGGCCCTTGTGGCTCCTAGAACTTTCACGGCTCAAAAACCTCTAAAAATTACCTCAAATGGCTGTAAGACCTGCACCAATGGCTTCAGAAGGTCGAAAATACCCAAAATAAAAAAAAAAATTCGTCCTAAACCAACTTTCCTAGCCAAAGTTATGGCCATTTAAAGTTTCTCCAGTTTGCCCCTGGAAAAACTCCAGCTAACTTTAGTTAACTCCAGTTAGCTCCGCCAATTATGGCGGGTCCGCCAAATTTGGCGCTCCTGCCAAAATTCCGCCAAATTAACTGCAGTTACATTTAATGTTTGGTGGTTGCCTCGGATTTCGTGCCAGGCAGAATATTCCTTTTTTAATTTTTTTTTGAAAAATTAAAATTTCTAATGTTATGGACAAATTCTTCTTTTTGCCATAACTTCCTCATATGGCGACCGTTTTTCGAACCGTTTGTGGCGCCAGAATCGGGAAGATGAGAACTTTCTATTCATTCAACTTTGAACCATTTCTAAGCACTTTAAATTTTGAGCATTTTCCGACACTTAGGACATGAGCACCTGATCATCCTTACCCTTCCATTTGAGAAAACTTCTTACCCTTCATCATCATCGACATCATCAAAATTTCCATCATCACCATAATCTTTGTATTGTGGGAGTTCGACGATGGGTGAACTAGGTGACATAGGTCAGGCATACGTGATTTAATAAAGAGTTAAAAACTAAGACTTGACGAACAATGTCCCATAATTTTTTTCATGGTATGAAACCTTGTATAAATATTTATTAGTATCATCTTATTATATCTAATTCTTGTGTTCACTCTATTGATCACATAGAATATTTATTCAAGGTTTCATTAAAATTCTTTAAAGGTGACTTCTTCTCATTATTACTTGTAGTAATCAAATTCCTTGAACAAACTTACCCTCTAAAAATTGTTTGGAGTTCTCCAAATATGCACATAGTTGATATGATTTACTTAGTTTCCATAGTACTTATGAGTTCAAGTGGAATTACCCCCAAATGTTGATCTTAAATTATAACCATCCTAAATAAACTCTTAAAATTAACATGTTATAAGATAAACCTAGCATATTCCAAGCGTAATATAACTAATTTAACAACTCCTATTCATTCATGAGCATAAATTATTAATATACCTTTATAATTCATAAACAAATGTAAGCATAAATATAATCAATTAAATAGCCATAAATAATGAACACATCGATTTCTGAGGAAAAATCACCATAGAAACACTATAACACTTAACTTATTAACCAAAAAATAGTTTTCAACCCATGGTGCTCCATCAACATTCTTGAATAAAATGAGTTTCCTCTCAATAAATAGCACACGACTTTGGCTTTGAATTGTTTAAATTATGTGGACAATATTTTGTTGAGTGACTCATAATATTTGGGCATATCTTGTAGAAATATATAACTTTTACTTAGGCTAACATTTGGGTCTCTATTAGTCAATTCTATATTTGCAAAAGTATTTATTAGAGTGACCTTCATTTGTACATATTGTACACCATAGGCCATTTCATTAAAGGGTCAAGTATGTAAGTCATTTTTGAATCATCTCAAGCTTTTATTCAACTTTTATATCAGATGATGATGGGATAGACCAATATTCGTATGATTCCATATGTTATTATTTTTTTAGGGCATCTTGGAAAGTTTTTATTTCATGTATTCAAAGAGCACCCCTTATATTTTATAGAAGGCATGCTATGAACCATTCTATAAACAAGTCCTTGTTGATTATATATGGGATATGGCTAAGAAGATATATAAATCTCTCATTGTCAACATAAGTTCACAAGCCATCTAATCTTTGCCTTTGATTTTTTGTGCTATTAGATGTTTGAAATATTGAGTTTTAAGGAATGATAAAAAATTTCCTTCACTTCCATTTTTGTTTTTCATTGTTGTTTAATTTTCCTTAAATATCATAAATCATGTTAACATTCTTTTCTTTAATGCTTCAACACACTTTGCAATTTGATTTTCTTTGTGTGTGATATATTCATCACAACCCAATTTTTCTCACATATGAGCCAATGATTTTTAATATCTTCATCACTATCATAGAGGGGTAAATGGTGGTGCAACATTTGTATAAGGAGGAGGGTTTTTTTACTATATTGTAGTAGGCGGAGCTAGTCATAGGATAGCCAATGGTTTCTTAGTGTTTAATTAATCAACTTTGATTGATTTTACTAGAAGGTTTATTTCATCGATCTAACAATTTTGATTTTTATAGTATGTAAAATGTCTTGTTTGTGGTTGCATCACTTCCTTGCAATGTTTGAAAAAAATTGAGTTGTCCTCAAATAGTAAATCATATAAAGGGCACAATTCTAATATCTTTTATGTGGAGTACTATGTTATTATCTCCTTCAATATTTAACCAATTTCACTTTTTCTAGGGTATTCTAAGGAACACCATATCTCTCACATTTACATGGTTTTCTAGTTGATACCACTATGACGATCATCAAGAACATACTTGTAACTGTTCCCAAAATAATTATTGAACACGAGGAATTATTGAACATCGACAACTTGTTAAATAAGGATTTGGATGATTATGTATCATATGTCCTAAGTATCAACCTCTATGCTTTCAACATTCTCTACCAATCAAAGCGTGACAATGCCTACCTTTACGAACTTTATATCTTCATTCAACTCAGGAACCATCAAGGATTCTTCCCATGAAACATCTATATAATCATCAAACTGATTTAGCACTCCAATGACTTGCCACTACTGAGGATTTTTTCTTTGGGATTGATGACGGTTTGCAACATCATGCATCATTGTGATTTTCTTTTGGATTTTTTCCCTTCCAAAATTTTGAATATTAATCGTTGTCTTGTATGATTACATTCTTTTGAGCATCCTTTTATTTTTTTCTTCATCTAGTGCATACTCTCACTCTCTTGTAGTTGACTTCCTCATTCTCCTCAGTATAATGACTCTTGAATGTGTATCACCTAAGGTTACTCCATTTTAGCATTCTCACAAATTGGCACCCCCTGCCACAAACCCAAAATTAATTTTACTAGTTGAGAAAGGTACCACCATTAGCCATTCAATTCTAAAGTATTGCTAAGCTTCTTGAGCAGTTTTTGAACTAGCATTCAAAAAATATTCCCACCTAGATTTTCATTTTTTCTATTAAGTACTAGTTAGTCTTGTTAGTGGAGATTTTGGTTCAACAATGTTCCAAATGAGTTGGCGAATCAAGAATTTGTGAATTAAAGTGGGTACTATGTAGAGGAACTAGTCATACATTTTTTCGTAAAATATTATTTTAACATCATTGAGGGATGCCTTTCTTCTATTGCTTTCTCCTCACAAAAGTCATCTACGATTTTTTTGACCCACTCATCTAAGTTTGTTTGACCACTATTAATAAATTTAGAGATAATTCATTAATATTAATTAAGATTAATCATGTGCACCACATTCTATAAATTTCTTAATTTATTTAAGAATGGATATGAGGAATTTTTCATTTTTTTGTGAAAATTTATGCTCTCACCTATGCAAGTGTGACATAGTTTCATCTAGGATAATTTTTGAAATAATTTTATAATTTTCTTTATCACCACTCTCATGACATTGGAATCTTCACTGCCTTCCTCCCTTAAACCTCTTTCAATTTGGTGGGAAACTAAGCAGACGAAGCAAGGATAACTCCTGAATAATGAATGATTATTGGATTGGCTACCCACTTCATTTGAGTCTCATATCTACATGGGTACATTCATACTTACTAAATAATCATGCATTAGCATGTCACTTTTACTATGTGGTCATGTTAACTTATCAGTCACCCAACTCCCCTAGCTTAGTACTCAATGTGAGAAAGCATGGAATCAATCTAAATTCCATCCACCAGTTAGGAGAAAATGGAAAAACCTACTTCTGGGCATTGCACTACTCATAGAAAATATATAATAATATGTATTAACATATAATAATATATATATATTATATAATAGAGTTATATAGGTTATATATAATATGACATATAATTGTATAATCAAAAGTGCAGAGGAAATAATAATTTATAGGTTCACATAAGAGAAAAGGGAACCAAGATATGGATGGTGGTCTCGCGGAGCTACCGCAAAGGGCTAGGTTAACTTAGCCGCAGGTCCGCAAAATTTCGGGAGGAGCGCAGAACGTACATCACAGTAGGGATCTAGGGATTCGGTTTTTCGGTTACTGACAGCGACCGGGACTGACCTACAGTTGGCCGGGATGGAGGACCGCGAGGAGACCGAGCTGGTCGACTATTCTGCCGACCCTCTTGAAGGCTTCGACATTTTCGGTTATCCTACTCATCCACCTGCTACTGATATCGTTAACTCCGCCGTCCATCTCGCTGAATCTAGGGTTTCGCTGCCATCCTCCTCCGCCCCGCCTTCGCTTGAGGCTCCGCCTCTATCTCCTGGATCCGCCCTACTCCTATCATCTTTCTCGCCAGAAGATTTCACTATCGACTTTCCATTCTCGCCCCGCAGGAATGGCCTCACTGGACCAGTACAATCAAATGTTGCAGTAACGCCTCCCTCTGAACCTCCTGGGATTACCCCCGCCCCAGAGCCCTCAAACCCCTCGGAGGTGAATAAGGAACAGGGGACTATCCCCTTGAATTCGGCAGAAATCAGGACTTCGGGTAGCTTTAGCACGCCAGCCCTAATTGCTCAGGTCATCAGTTGCTCACCCAGAGTTGGGGTTACAAATCTGCTCTCTGATCATCCTACTGCTCCGCGCTCCAAGAAGACGAAGTGCATCAGGGAAACGGTGAAAGATATCTCAGTCCAATTTGGCGACCCAACAAACTTTGAAGAGACCATGGCTCTGGCTCGCACGACCTTGGTAGGGCATGTGCGCGGGCGCTCATACACGACGGAAAGACTGAAGGAACGGGTAAAAGAGATCTGGGGCGGATTGTTCTCTGAGCTGCCAAATGTTATTGAACTCCCTAGGGGCTGGTTCTCAATCCATTTTGCACAAGAAGAGCACACAAATACCGTATTGGCGCAATACTGGCACATAGAAATGGCTCCTGTACTACTGAAAAGATGGAGCCCTCTTTTCGATCCGGAGCGGGAGCAGATCGGTGCTGGACCAATATGGGTCCGTCTGCCAGGGCTACCTATTCAATATTGGTCCGAGGAAGCATTCATCAAGATAGGGAACGCACTGGGAACTTACCTGGATCACGATCGATCCTATAAGGACACAAACAAGAAGATCATGGCCCGAATTCTGGTCTATCTGGATACCAGGGAGGGGTTAGAAGGAAAAATGACACTGAGATGGGGGAATTTTAGTAAATCTCAGTTACTGGATTATGAAGGGGTTCCTTTCAGGTGCAATAGATGCCGACAAATTGGTCATTTGTACAAGGACTGCCCACTAAACACCAGCCAAGATGGATCTCCCAATCATCATCGATCGGCACCCAGCGGGGTTTCTCCTACTGCACCAAAATCTCCGAGGACCGGCGGTTTCCCAAATCAGCGATCGCCATTACAGAATGCAGAGCCTCTCACTCCCCCATCAAATGAGCACGAGTATCAGAAAGCTCCGCCATCACCACCGATGACCAGGGCTCGTGCAGCAGCAACGGCCGCGAATGCATCCGGTACTCTCCCTAACCCTCTCATTATCACATCTGATATATCATTTGAGCACAATTCCACTGCATGCACTATGGTTCAGTGTGATATTCCCCTTCCCCCTCCCTCTTTTTCCTCGGCACCGCCATCGCTTCCGTTCCCCTCTCCGTCCCCTTCGCCCCCTTCATCCCGATCATCATCTTCCCATCCTTACTCCCTCCGCCCCCGTGCCCCTCGGCCGGCATCCTCAGAACCTTCTTCGGGCCTGGGTATCGTCCCTATTGATCCTGGGTACTCCTCTACTCGTGGACGAAAATCAAACCTCAACAAAGCCATCAGACTTGCGGGCGCAGAAGTCGCAGCCGGGCGTCAAGCCACCATCGTAGGGGTCCTTAGAGCAACTATCCCCCCCAAAACTGGTCCGCCATGAAGTTAATCTCTTTCAATTGTAGGGGTCTGGCTAGCCCCCCAAAAAAGCTAGCCCTCAAACGACTTTTTGAAGTCGAAAATCCGGATATCATCTTTCTTCAAGAAACCCTAGGATCAGAAGAAGCCTGTATTCGAGCACTTGCCTCTGTTGGGACAAAATGGAACTTCATTGCCTCGGATGCTATGGGAAGATCAGGAGGACTGGCGCTCAGTTACAATCCCATATCTATTAGACTGGTGTCATCTTGGGCTGGACAGGGATTCCTTGGAGCAGACATCTTCTCCAGTGAACTTGGCTGCCCCCTGCGAATCATCAATATCTATGGACCCTGTCATCAAAGGGAAATCTTCTGGAGAAACCTTCTCAGCCGCAACCTCCTATCAATCGACCATACCATTATAGGAGGAGACCTAAATTTTTCCTTGGGATTCACAGAATCTTGGGGAGAGGCGGCTCAGATAGACCCCATCACAGATTACATGAGAAGGTTACTGGAGCAACATGATTTCATTGACATTCCTGTGCAGAAGCCTCAACCCACTTGGAGAAATAGAAGAATGGGAGATGCAGCACTAGCCAGGAGGTTGGATAGATTTTTGATGAAAGGTCCATTGATTCATCAATTGCAATCTTTCAAGCAATGGGTTAGCAATGGAGGCATCTCAGATCACCTACCCATTGCCTTGGAAATTCTTGGGCCTCACCAGAAGCCCAAGGCCCCCTTCAAATTCAACCATCTGTGGCTTCTTGACCCGAGCTTCACAGGCTTGGTCACATCATTCTGGAAAGCTCACCCCATCGACCGAGAATCCTCGTTGGCTAAGGGCTTTGTAAAAAATCTCACAGAGCTAAAACACCTAGTGATCAATTGGGCTAAGGAGAAAAAGAAAAAAGAAGATGAGCACCTCTCAAAGGTTGAAAATGAATTAGTGGGTCTCCTGGATGAGCGAAATTTAGGGTTCATATCACAGGAAGATAAGATCAGACTCGTGGAGCTGGAAAACCAAAAGAACATCATCCTAAAAGGGAGGGAAGAATCTATCAGGCTTCGAAGTAGAGCCATCTGGTTGAAAGCGGGAGATGAAAATTCCAGATTCTTTCACAACTTCGCAAAAGGTAGGAAAGTGGCTAATACCATTTGGAATCTACCTATGCCTGAGGGTGGTCAGGCAGACACTTTCAATAAGTTATCAAACCTGGGCTCCTCACATTTCAGGAATCTTTACAAAAATCCGGCTGGCACAAATCTGGCAGAGATCATCAATGTGGCTGGTCATTTCCCCCGGTTTATCGAGGAGGATGATGCTGAAGACTTAGAAGCTCCTGTCACTATGGCTGAACTTGAGAGTACGATCAAATGGTTCAAGAAGGAAAAGAGCCCTGGACCGGATGGATGGACTATCGAGTTCTATTCAGCCTTTTTCGAACTCCTGGGAGAGGACATACTTAAGGTGGTAGAGGAGAGCCGATCCACAGGTAGCATATACCATGCCATCAACTCTACCTTCATTGCCCTCATACCTAAATCTGACAATCCATCCTCTTTTGATGATTTCCGGCCCATTTCCCTCTGCAATGTGCTTTACAAGATCATCTCAAAGATCATAGCTAATAGGATCAAGCCCATCCTTTCCAGACATATCTCTCCCCATCAATTTGCTTTTCTGGAGAACCGTCAGATTCATGAAGCCATTGGCTCGGCACAAGAGGCTATTCACTCCATCTGGACCAAGCACCTCAAATGTATCCTGCTAAAGATAGACCTCTCCAAAGCTTTTGATCGTGTAAGCTGGCTGTATATCAAGATGATCCTCATTCATACGGGCTTCCCTCTCTCCCTCATCAACTGGATCATGGCATGCATCACCTCTCCCACTTTCAGCATCCTGATAAATGGATCCGCCTCACATTTTTTCCACTCTGAAAGAGGGCTTCGTCAGGGCTGCCCACTCTCGCCATTACTCTTTCTCTTGGTTATCGAAGCCCTCAGCAGACTTCTCATTACAGCAAATCGGGAGGGCACTATCAGGGGTCTAAAAATCTCTGACATCTGCTACCTCACTCATCTGCTATTTGTAGATGATGTCCTTATATTACTGGATGGCAGCGCTCAGGACACTTCCACTTTCTCCCGCATCCTTAATCTCTTCTCCAAGGCGACGGGAATGGAAGTAAACAGAGCAAAATCATCTATCACCATGACTGGCACATCTGTAAACGAATCTCTCGTAGCCAGCATGGCTTTCCCATACAGCACTCAGCCACTGGAAAGGGGGCTCAAATACTTGGGATACTGGCTCAAGCCGACCAGTCAGAGGATCGCGGATTGGGTATGGCTTGTATCGAAAATTGAAAAAAGACTATCATGCTGGAGCCACAGATACCTCTCCAGGGCAGGGAGACTAATCCTCATAAAATCTGTACTAGAAGCCACCCCTGTATTTTGGATGGCTCTGGCCTGGATCCCTCGGAACATACTATCAAAATTGCAGCAGCTTTGTAATAGATACCTATGGGCTGGGAATCAGGACAAACGTACATTCGCCTGGATAGGCTGGAACAAGATCGCCCTTCCTAAGAAATGGGGAGGCTGGGGATTAAAGGAGCTCCCGATATTTGCAAAAGCATTAGCTGGTAAGATGGGATGGGCCCTTCTGACATCACAAAGTCTATGGACTAAGATCACTTACCACAAATATATCTGGCCTCTCACCATACTCGACTGGGCAAGACTTCCGGGATGGAACAAAACAGGCATCTCCTTGATTTGGAAGGCTCTCCTACACTCATTCCCCCTCATCAGAGACAACCTGGTATGGCGCATCAAAGCAGGCAACAAAGCTAGAATTGGACTTGATCCCTGGTCTGGCTGCGGTGGCAGACATGCACTCCCTCAAGATCTCATTGCATACCTCTCGGAACAAAACATAAAGGTCATATCTCAGATAGCTGACCCCGATCGATCAGATATATTCCATCAGGCATGGAAATCTGCGAATCAATTAAACATCCCGCAGAGATGGCATACCATCTGGGATGAATACAGAGAGGCATTAGTGGAATCTCACATCCGCATATCTGAGGGACCGGACGAGCTAGTATGGCATCGAGCGGATCACGGAGTTTATACCCCCAAGGACGGGTACATTCTGCTCATTGAGCACAAGAAACCTGAGGCTAGTGCAAGTTGGTGGCAGAGCCTATGGAAACTCACCGCCTCCCCTCGATCAAAACTATTCAGCTGGTGCTTATTGAGGAACAAAATCCCCACAGGAGATCAGCTCATGAAACGAGCCATTCACGGACCCACCTGGTGTGTTCTATGCAAGGAGGATTCATAATCTATTGATCATTTATTCCTGCAGTGTCGGGCTACAAAAAGCATATGGACCAACCTCAAGCCCCACGCAAATTATGCAGGAGAGTGGGCTGGATTGAACATCAACAGCGCTTGGATCGAATGGGAACAGAATAACAGAGGGACAAAATTGATCAATCTGCCCATCATCGTAAATTGGTCAATCTGGAAATCGCGCAACAATATCATTTTTGAGAACAAGCCGATTCTCTGGCCCTTGCTGGAGGCAAGCATTATCGCAGCCCTGAGAGAATTGCCTGACCCTCCTCCTCCGAGAGCCCGCCAACCTGCCCCGCCTCCGCCCATTGACCCCAGCATGCCATGGGCTTTCTTCGATGGTGCTGCTAACTCACAAAGCAGTGGAGGAGGATTCATCCTCCACTTAAATGAAAACCATCACTACAGTATTAAAGCTGGATTAGGTGCAGGCACAAACAACTTCGCTGAGCTCATCACCCTTTGCCACCTTCTTCACTTTGCTCTGAGGCATCATTGCATTAGCATCAACATATTTGGGGACTCACAGATCATCATTAATTGGATAAATGGCACTGCTGCTTGTCATATGCACTCTCTCAACACTATTTTACATGAAGCACTTGAACTCAAATCATCTTTTAACCACATTTCCATCTCTCATATCTACAGGGAACATAATAAGGGTGCCGATAAACTTTCTAAGGAGGCAGCGCTAATGGATCGGGGTTTATGGGAGATCACGGAGACCATCAATCAGCAGGAGCATATTTTTTATCATCGGCCATATATAGATCCAGGGTATCCAACCCTGGATCAGCAAGCAGCACACTAGCATCTATTTAATTTTGACTACAACTCCATAGACATATAATGCTATTTTTGTAAATTTTTGTAAAATTTTGAAAGGCAAGAACAGCATATTGATAGTACACTGATAGCATACCCTGCGTGGTAATGCAAAATAGAAACAACTGATATCCTGTAAATAACAGACTCTCATGTAAAAATGATCATCAATGAAATATTTTTTATTTTTCCAGAGGAAAAAGAGAAAAGGGAACCATAATCGGGTTCTCAGAGACCACAAAGGAATTCTATAGGGCAGCAGGTGGCATTCGAGGAGGCCATGAGGGAATTTGAGCTAAGGGAACAAAGGTATTCGAGCAGGACAACATAGTGGGCACAAGGGCATTCAAGCAGGAAACAACAGTGGGAATTAGGGGATTTGAGCAAGGCATAGTAGTGGGAATGAGGGCATTCGAGCAGGGAAGAACAGTGGGGCATGAGGGAATTCGAGCAGTGCAACATTGGACACCTATCTTCAATATGGTAGTAAGCTCGAAACTAAGTTCCTCTATTTTCTCTTTTTTTTTAAGAACTGACTCACAAATCTTAAACCCAGTGCTATTTTCGTTCTCGGTTCTTTACCTACCTCGAAGCACCCACCTATTTCCACCTAGGGAATTTATTCGTCTTATCTACAATGGGGTGAACCCTTACCCATGATTGTAAGCTCAAAACTGTTTTATTTGTCTTATCTGCAACGAGGTGAACCCTTACCCATGATTGTAAGTTGGCCATTCTCTGTCTCATGTGTTTTGTGCCTTCGTCATCATAGGGTTCAAGTTTTAGGACTTGGTACCACCCACATGATCTCTCTCTCTATCATTAATGTATGGAGCCTCATTATGACTTATTATTTTTGTAACATCCCTGTTGAAAATTCCATGTAAAAATATATAAATACCACGGAGATGGGATGCGTATTCCAAGTTGAATGGTGGGAAGGACATCCTAGTGCGTCAGTAGGCAGGTCTTGGTCAGCTCAGTGTTGGAGCTCTCTCATTATTCTCTCCCTCTCATACTTTTGGAGACTTAGAGTTTTCTTGGAGCACTCTTGGAGGGTGTGGCATATTTCGATTATTGGAGAAAGAAGGCAAAGGAAGAGAAGGAAAGCGTAAGAGGGCACTGTAATCGATAGCTACATCAGATTTTCTTGCAAATACTGAGTTGTGTGTATGCTTCCTTCACTAGTTCTAGAATGCATGGCATATGCATGTGGATTTTTGGTTGTGATTTGTCATTGGAATGGAGGATGGCCAAGATTGACAGTGGATTTCCTAGCCTTGCAATTTCCTGGATAGCCATGGTGATTGTGGGTTACTTTCATTGTTTGTTTTTGGTTGGTCCTCATGTTCTTTAGCTTGGGTTGAGTTACTAGTCCTGGAGGCTTGGTTGGACAAATGCTCTGGAGCCTATATCAGCTTGGGTTGAGTTACTAGTTGTGGAGCCTTGGTTGGAAAAATGCTCTAGCGCTGTAGATGGTTGGGATAGAGACCAATATAATGATGGTTTGGCGATGTGTGACCATGAGGTGGAATCACTGTTTGATGGGTTGAGGTGGATGGAATTTGGAAGCCTTAGATGAGTTTTGATTGACGTGTTTTATGAGATCTGACATTCATGCTTGGGATATGGCACGGGGGTGAATGACTAAAGAGATATTTGGCTCAACCATTCTACGGTCGGGTGGAATGTGGAAGTCCCATCTTAGGTTTGGATTTTGCATCATTAATGAAAGATTATTTATCCTCATATATCTATGAGTATTATGATGGAATATATGTGGCTTATATGGCTATTATTTCATTGGTATTTTTGTCCCTATTATGCTAGTTATTTACATGTTTTATGATAGAATCCATGAGTGGCTCTCATCAAGCTCTTAATTGTTATTGAATGATCAATGTATCTATGAACTAATGGATGAAATGGAAGCTAATATGATAAGGAGACAATGCTTCATAGCGAATCTCATATAATTATGAGACCCCTATGCTCAAATATGTTATTTACACCTGTAGGTTGCATATTTACTAACTGTTTGACAAAATGCTTGTCATGGCTAGTAGGGGTCCAATCAAGTTCTTGAGAAAGTATTTCCTTAAGTATTTTAATTTCCATGTTATTTTACTAATTTGAAGAGATGGTTCAATTATGGGCAGTGACCTGGGCTCTGGGCCTGAAAAAGTGGCTCAAATCCTGAAGTCGCTGGGATAGCATTGACAATTTGGGTCTCTGATCACTGGAAGGTAGGCCAGTGAGAGAAACTTTAGGTTGTTGGTCTCTCCCTCGCCCATAGCATGGGAGTGGCTATGGCCTAAGAGATCTAAAGAAATTGTGGGACCCAGGGATAGGCCATCTGAGTGGTTGACTTGTCTTCTGAGGGTTCTATTGATGATGTTAGATGTTTTTATGGTGTGTTTCCATCGATTCCACTTTCTTAATGTGACCTAGGAGGTCGAATCATATCATAGTGGCCTCTCGTCGCATGTTTACCCTGGCTGGCTAGTTGCTTCCGTAGATGTGGGAGGAGGGTGTTATAGAGTGGTATTAGAGCATGGTTTCACTCTCCTTGGGCTATGTGTTGATCATGTTTTTATGTTGGTTTCATATATGTTCCTTGTTATTGAATGATCAATTTATCTATGACCTAATGGATGAAATGACAACTAATGTGATAAGGAGACAATGCTTTATAGAGAATATCAAATAAGTATGAGATCCCTATGCTTAGATATGTTATTTACACCTGTAGGTTGCATATTTACTAAGTGTTTAACAAAATGCATGTCATGGCTAGTAGGGATCCAATCAAGGTCTTAAGAAACTATTTGCTTAAGTACTATCATTTCCATGTTATTTTACTGATTTGAAGAGATGGTTCAATTCTGGGCAGTGACCTTGGCTTTGGGCCTAAAAAAGTGGCTCAAATCACGTAGTCTCTAGCACAAAACTAGTTGAGAGAGACTGTAGTATCTCCCTTGTAGGCCTATGAGAGAAACTTTGGATTTCTGGTCGCTCCCTTGCCCATAGCATGAGAGCGACTATGGCCTAAGAGGTCTAGAACAACAGTAGGACCCAGGAATAGGTTGTCTGAGTGGTTGACTTATCTTCTGAGGGTTTTTTTGATGATGTTGGATGACTTTGTGTGATGTTCCGTTGATTCCATTTCCTTAAGGTTACCTAGGAGGTTGAATCATATCATAGTGGCCTCTCGTCGCATGTTTACCACGGATGTCGGTTTCTTGGGTAGATGTGGGAGGAGTGTGTTACATAGTGGTATTAGAGTGTGGTTGTGCTCTCCTTGGGCTATGTGTTGATCATGATTTTCTGTTGGTTGGATGTGTGTTCCTTATGCATGTAGTCCATGTGCTTGTTGCATTTGCATGGTGTTGATCATGGTTGTAGTGATATCGCCATGTGAAGGTTGAAGGTGCAGTCATGGAGTATGTCTTCATGTGTGTATGGTTGATTATGCATTTTTATGCACATCAGTGATCACATATTATCAAGTGCACGTGAGGTGGATGTTGTTTTCATGCATGAGGTCATGGTTTGTGTAGTTGATATGGTCATGCATTGATGACTGGACACTAGCTAGAATGGTGTGTATATGGTTTTGCACTCGTGTTATATGTCTATATGTAGTTGTTAAGTATGTATAGTCTTGGTTATAGTTATGCATGAATAGTAGGTCAAAAATTCCTTGTGAAGTCATTGTATGAAATTTTAGGTCATCATGGTGCTATTGGTTGTTATGTTGCTAATGTGTTGGTTGAGATAGAACACGAGATGCAGATCATTAAATTGAAGTTGCAACATTAGACTTTGGGTTAAGAGAAAATCGCCATATAGGTATGCTATGTTTGGCACGCATGTATGTAAGTTAAGGATTTTTATATGCATTAGGTTTATGTACATGTCTTTTGATGTTATGGTTACATTCATGATAGATGTTAGTTGATTAGTGTAGTTATATGCACACGTGTCACATACTCAAGGATGGTAGTAAGCTGTGGTTGTATGCATTTTTATCTTTCTTTTATGTTAGATAACTTGATTATCATGTTATATGTTGTTGATGAGTATGCTATAGGTTAACTTGTTGTTGTTATATGATATTTAGCTTGATGATTAGGCCATATGTTGTTGATGAGCATGTTATATGTTTACGGATTGTTGTAATATGCTATTTAACTTGATAATTAGGGTTGTTTCACTGAGATCTTGATGTTGTAATTTGGATTGGTCATATGGGTGATGGTTATGTTCACTGCATTGAAGATATTGATGTTATATGTATTGTGTCAACCTAGTTTGACATATGTAGATGCTTAAGGTTGTGATATTCAAGTATGAGCCAACATATTTGTGATATGATGTTGTACTAATCTATATTGATCATACATATGTGATTGTTATGCATGAATGACAAATACTTATGAGATTATGACGTGAACATGTTAGTTAGTTACTGTTATAGATATCATGATTTATGTTTGAGTTGATATGTTGTGAAGTTTTATCATGCTTATTGATGGGTCCAGTATGAAAATTGGATGAAACATGGCCTTTCAGATTATGGTGTTGTGCTTCAAGAGTATCCAGTCTGAAAATTTATGAAACATGGTACCTGGAGGAAGAAAGAGAAGGTTGTAGCCTTCTGTAGGTCGGCACCTACGTACTAGTACATTAGCTAGTACAAGAGCTAAGGGGGTGGTAGATCCCTTCCAGTAGTAGCTAGAAAACGAGTGAAGGTTGGAGAATTCAATAGACTGGCACCTACATACTAGTACATCGGCTAGTACAAGAGATAATGGGGTTGTAGCTCCCTTCCAGGAGAAACTGGAGAACAAGAGAAGCTTGTAGCCTTCTGCAAGTAGAAGCCTGTGTATTGGTATAAGACTGCACCAATACAGAAATATTGTAAAAAGAAGTTTCTTATTAAAAGAAGATAGAGATGACTTGCAGCAGGTGGTTTTCACCCACATTGGGTTTCCACCTTACATCATGGTGTTCATGTGTGCTTCTTGTGTGTGATGATCTGTTCTGTTTTACTGCTCCTATTTACTGTTCATATGGTTAATAATGTTCTGATGCACTCATTAAGGATCAACTAACTGAATCATAAGTTTACTGGATATACGCTTGTTGCATTAAACATAGTTGCGTATACACGCGGTTTGCCTTAACTGAAGTAGTGTATATAAATATGAATATGGAAATGAAAAGTGTTTGATTTAATAATATTGATTCACGCCCCACTCTCAGTATTATTTCCAACAATTGGTATCAGAGCAGGTCCTTTAGTAGAAGCTTGATCACTTGAAGGAGATCCGTAGATCAATGGGAAAGAAGCTTAAGAAGAAAGCACCTAAGAAGAAGAAGACATCACAAAAGAGCTATGACAGTGGGACAATTGATTGGGGAATATGTGGAAGAAGCACTTCAGATTCAGAATCACTTCAGAATGAAGATGAACAAGCAAAAGAACTATCAGGTATGAATTGGTTACCCTCTGGTGATACATTTATCTATCCATTTGAAGATGATGAAAGTGATAGCGAAACAGCTGAATTTTCTCTTATGGGTGAGAAAGAAAGATATCAAATAGAGGTAGAATTAAAAGACTTACAGACAAAATTAGAGATCAACAAGATCTATTGAAAAAAAGGGAATGTGCCTTCAAAGAAGAAGCTACCAAACTAAAAGCTCAACTAGAGGAAGAAAACAAGGTAAGGAAGCTATTCAAGGAAAAGGAAGATCAATGTCAAAAGTTGCAGGATGAAGTGACATCATTAAGAAACAAAGTGAATGAAAGGAGCACAACAATCAAGAAACTCAGAGATAGATCCAGTTACTATGAAAGTCTTGAAGCTAAGATCCTCTCGCTAAAAGAGGATCTTGAAGAATCAAATGAGTAGAATAAAGAACTACTCCAAGCTCTTGAAAAACAAGAAAACAAAGTTCTTCAATTAAGACATCAGGTGGAAGAAGGAAGAAAAGCTGAAGGAATCATGAAGAAGCAGTATCTTGAAAAGGAAGAGCAACATCAGGTTGAGATAAATATTCTAAATGATAAATTAGAAGAAAAGGATAAGCTCTTACGATTTCAAGATAGTACTAAGATCTTGGATGACATTCTTAGTAGTCAAAGGTCTCCTGCTATCAAAACTAGTCTTGGTTTTCATGAATCTGTTGAAAGTGAATCTAGTTCACAAAATAAGACAAGGAACTCTAATGCACAATCTGAAATACTCAACAAGGAGATGAGAGGTCAATCCCATCAACAACTAAGGAAAGAAATTCTTCAAAGAAAATCTTTTACTCCTTCGATGAATAATGTTGAATGTTATGTATGTCATAATCTTGGACATGTTGCAGCCAGATGCAGAAGTAGAATGGTTCAAGACCATCACATAGAGAGATCATCACATTCCAGGTACTTTAAAGGATATTATTTTTCTTGCAATATGTTTGGTCACAAAGCTGTTGATTGCTACAGAAGGAATATGAAACATATGAGATGTTATGCATGTAACAAGCTTGGACATATAGCTAAGGAATGCAGGAACAAAGTACTGGCATCATACCGAAAGGAGAAAACATCATCACACTTGAAGATATGGAAGAAGAAGGAAGTACAGTCAGGAAAATATGGCACAACACAATGTATAGACATAATAGACTCAGAGGGAACTGAAAGTGTGAAACTTCAATGTTCTAAATCTCATACACAAGTTTCATCAAGAAAAGTCATGTATATACATGAGTTAGACACTGCACCATCGTGTATATGTTAGTTTGAAGAAAAGAAGTGGGATAGACTCAGGAAAAAGGGTTTGATATGATTTAGTCCATTATTTGCTCTATTTGATAATGGTTACAATCTGCTGATGATGTGTGGAAATGTATTGATACCTGTAAAATGTTTAAAAGTGTGTTGATCCTAAATTAATGATGATGTTTCCTTGATACTTCTTGCTAATATATGCAAGATGGCACAGGTTTAGGGGGAGCATATGCCTTTAATAATGCATTGTTGGCATTATGGTTAGTAGTCCTTGGTGATGATGCTTATATGGCTAAATGATATATCTTGCTATGATATGGTTATGAGTTTTCCATGACAAAATCTTCTTGGGGTCACATAGTTGATGTTCAGATTAGATTTGTGGTTGATTCTCTGATGATGCATATATGGTGCTTACATGGTGATCTTCATAAGGATAATGAGAAGTACAAAGCTTGAATTCACATCTTCATTACTTGATGATGAGTCACTCATACGTTGCTGTCATCATATGCATAAAGATCATATAATATAGTTATGATGCAGGATTCCTATAATTCTTAGCGCTCATGTGGATGAGGATTGATTTTGTTGATGATATCAAGAAGTCTTGACAAATGATCTTGAGCTCAAGATACATAGTGCTGGATACATGAATGATTACTCAAAGTTGCATTGTTGGAGACATGATGATGATAAGTTCTTACCTATATGATGATAGGTTGATACTTACATATGTTGATTGATGCAGATGTTCCCAAGTGATGATACTTGGATCATGCAGATCTTGATGTTGATGAGATGGCTATGGTGTTTTTCACATATGATATAATGTGAATGATTCTGTATGTCATATGCAGAATTCTATTCAAAAGGATGAGTTGATGCAGACATAACATATACAGGTTGCTGGTCTAGATGCTGTTGTCAGATGATTATGGAGTAGATCATACATTGTGTATGATAGTTGCTGATGACTATCATGATCTTATTTAGATGTTTGGTCTCTATTATAAATGTCATGTAAAGGTCATATCAAGACTCATGATGTAATAGTTTGTCTCTATCTATTGTAGTCATTTGATGAATCCCTTTTGGTCATATGATGTAATTTGTACCCCCACTATGCATGGGAAGGATGATGTAATACTTCAGTCATGTACAAACATTTGGTATCTGGCGTATCCCCACTTGGTTGGGTGGATGAGTCAATATTGGTATATTTCCACTAGGTTGGGAGATGGGTGTATGTATGAGTCCTTGGTGATAGGAAGGTCATTATGATAGAGTCAAGTTCTTCTTGTAGAACATCTTTTTGCAGACCTTGCTTACAGTCAGGGGGAGCATGAATAGCACACTTCAGCAGAGCAGAGATTTCAGCATGTACTCAAAGGGAGCATGGACAGATTGGTACACCTTGGCATATACAAAGGGGGAGCTCATTCAGAGATTTCAGCAGGTACTCAGGGGGAGTATGGACAACATAATTTTTATCAAGGAAAAAGAATATCTTGGTCTGCCCTTGATGTCAAAGGAGGAGAGTGATTTGGTGTTGTTGCCATCAAGTCCAAAGGGGGAGATTGTTGGCAATATGATGCATGTGTTGTACTTGATGGAAACACACTCGTAGAAGAACAACTCACTTATATATAACTAGATGAATCTACAGAAGAGATATCAGATGTGATAGAATACATGGGATGCAAGACAACTCAAAGGAATCAGATGACAGTTCTCAGTATGACAGGTTAGCTTTGCCATCAAGTCCAAAGGGGGAGATTGTTGGCATTATGATACAAGTGTTGTCCTTGGTGGCAACTCACACAGATGACAGATCATAGTGCAGCAGGTCAGTAGCAAATAGTTGATGATCAGACTACAAAGAATGAAGAAATAAGAGTATATACGCAGGTTCACTATATACCAAGTCACGTACATATGCAGGTTATATGCAGGTTCGCTATGTGCCAAGTCACGTATATATGTAGGTTCTCTATATACCAAGTAGTGTATACACGCAGGTTATACACGCAGGTTCACTATATACAAAGGCACGTATACATGCGGGATTGCTGATCAAAAGTTGCGTATGCGTATGCACGCACTTTCATGCACGAAAAAGTGCGTACATGTGGGAAAGCTTATTTTTTGGTCCGTGGTATTTAGACCTATGTTTTTGGACCTTGGTATTGCATCCATAGTGTTGAACTCAAGTATTGGGTCCCTAGTATTGGTTCTAAATGGTTTTGGACCATGGTATTGAGTAAGGCCTAAGACTATAAAAGGAGAAGAAGATCATTAGGCAAAGTCATTCAAAAAGTCTTGAATATATGATGATGTATGAGATCTAGTATGCAGGTTATGGGTTCATGATGCTTTGCTTGATATGAGCTAAGGAGGAATCTCAGCAGTTGATGGAGAACAAGATCAAATGGTTTGGATGAATCATCTCTATATGGTTTGATCATGCTTGTTCTAGATCTATGTACTAACGCATGTAATGTTCTGATCTGGGTATAACTTAAGATTGAAATAGCTGCAAAACATGAATGATTATTTACAGATGTATACGTTGGTTGACTTTGATAAAAGCATGTACATGCACACGTTAGATACAACTAAGTAACGTATACAATATGAACTATGATGTTTGAAGTTACAGGTGGTTCTGGTTGTTGATGCAAAGTCTGAGTTCTGGTGACTGTTTACTGGTATCAGTATTCTACATATTCAGTTTGGTTGATTGTGTTTAGATTCAGCGTTGATGGATGAGATCTATAATGGATCAGGATCATAATGACTTATCTTTGAGTGATCTGATGGACTAGATCTGGTTGCTAACATATGTATTATCCTTGTATATGTAATGATCTGGGTATGTCTAAAGTTAGGAAGTGCAGCAAAGTTATCTGTAAGTAATTGTTGACATATACACTGGTTCACTTTAGTGAAGTTGCGTATACACACTGGTTCGGTTCTTCCAAGTAGTGTATGCATGATTTATGATGATACAGTTGGTTCTAAATATTGTTACAGAGTTCTGTGTTCTGCTCTGTGTTTTGGTGATTGCAGTTTGTTGACTGGGTTTCAGTGATTCAGTGTTGGGTGTCTCAGAGATTGATGATGCTAGTGTTGATTGATTGTGTGCTTCAATGATATGGATGGGTCCAGTATGAAAATTGGATGAAACATGGCCTTTCATATTATGGTGTTGTGCTTCAGGAGTATCCAGTCTGAAAATTTATGAAACGTGGTACCTGGAGGAAGAAAGAGAAGGTTGTAGCCTTCTGTAGGTTGGCACCTACGTACTAATACATTAGATAGTACAAGAGCTAAGGGGGTGGTAACTCCCTTCCAGTAGCAGCTGGAAAACGAGTGAAGGTTGGAGCATTTAGTAGACTGGCACCTACGTACTAGTACATCGGCTAGTACAAGAGCTAAGGGGGTTGTAGCTCCCTTCTAGGAGAAACTGGAGAATGAGAGAAGGTTGTAGCCTTTTGCAGGTAGAAGCCTGTGTACTGGTATAAGACTGAACCAGTACAGAAATATTGTAAAAATAAGTTTCTTATTAAAAGAAGATAGAGACGACTTGCAGCAGGTGGTTTTCACCCACATTGGGTTTCCACCTTACATCATGGTTTTCATGTGTGCTTCTTGTGTGTGATGATCTGTTCTGTTTTACTGCTCCTATTTACTGTTCATATGGTTAATAATGTTCTGATGCACTCATTTATCCTTGTTGCATTAAACACAGTTGCGTATACACGCGGTTTTCCTTAACTGAAGTATCGTATATAAATCTGAATAGGGAAATGAAAAGCGTTTGATTTAATAATAATGATTCCCCCCCCCTCTCAGTATTATTTCCAACACTAGGGACATAAATACCAACGAAATCACAACCATATAAACTACATATAATCCACCATAATAATAATAGAGATACAAGGAGAAATAACCTTTCATTACTGATACAAAATCCAAACCCGTGATGGGACTTCCACATTCCACCCGACTGTAGAATGGTTGAGCCAAATCTCTCTTCAGCCATTCAACCTTGTGCCACATTCCAAGCATGAATGTGGGACATAGAAAAAATCGATCAAGACTCATCCATGGCTTCTGGAGGCCATCCACCTCAACCCATCAAAGAGTGATTCCACTTCATAGTCGAACATCACAAAACCAACATCAGATCAGTCTCTATCCCAACCTTCCAGGGCTACAGAGTGTTTGTTCCAACCAGGCTCCCAGGACTAGTAACTCAACCCACATCTTTTACCGGGAACTAATAACTCAACTCAAGGTAAGGAAAAATGAGAACCAACCAAAACAAAACAAATAAAACAATCCCACAATCACCATAGCTATCCAATAAATGGAAAGGCTAGGCAATCTATTGTCAATCCAAGTAATCCTCCATGCCAATGATAGATCATGACAAAGAATCCACATGCATATGCCATGCATGTCCAAACTAGTGAATAAATCATACATGAAAATTGATACCTACAGGAAAATCTGATGTAGTTTTTGATGCTGATGCCTTCTTGTGATTTCTTGCTCTTCCTTTGCCTTCTTGCTCCAAAAATCCAAGTGTGCCATACCCTCCAAGAGTGCTCCAAGAAAACTCAAGTATCCAAGAGTATGAGAGAGAGAGAATAATTAGAGAGCTCCAAAGATGAACTGACCAAGTCTTCCCCATTGATTCTCAGAAGCCTTTTTATTAATGAGGCCTCTATTTTCTTCATTTTCCATTATTTTCCTTCAATTTCCTTCTCACATGCAACCTGTGACCTTTCACCTTCCTTTTCTCCTAATTTCCATTATTTTCATAAATAAATGTGCCAAAATACTTTTTTTCCTCTTTAATTTCTTAGCCATTTCCTTTGCCAATTTCCTTAGCCATAAACAATCAAATGAACACCCACTAGGACGTCCTACCCACCATTCAACTTGGAATATGTGTCCCATCATCCATGGCCTTATATATTTTTACATGGAATTTTACGAGGGCTATTACACAGTTCGTATGGTATGTCTTCTCTGAGAATTATGGTACCAAATACATATGACGTCAATATAAAGTTTGTTTTGGCTCTGTGATGGAAGTTTGCATACAATCTTGACCCCGATTATTTATACAATTTGTATGATATGTCTTCTCTAAGAATTATGGCTTCTATACCAAATACATATGATCTCAATATAAAGTTTATTTTGGTTCTATTGATGGAAGTTTTCATATAGTTTTGGCATCAATTATTTATACAATTCATATGATATGTATTCTCTGAGAATTATGGATTCTATACCAAATACATATGACCTCAATATAACGTTTGTTTGGCATGACATTGACTTATAGTATGGAAGTCTTTAATTTATGATTTGGTTGATGGCATTGAAACCTTGTATTTTATCAATATCACATTCTTTATAATATATATCTATATATATATATATATCTATATATATATATATATATATATATATATATATATATATATATATATATATATATATATATATATATATATATATATATATATATATATATATATAAGATATTTATTGAGATCCTTTTATCATCAACCTTAAAGTGAAACCCTAAGTAGGCTTGAAATCTTAATTCAGACATTCAAATGATAGAGGTGTCCTTTACAAGTCTCTTTTATGACTCATTTAAAATGATGGCAACTCTAAAGGACATATGAACAGTGACTCTAAGAAACCCTATATAAATATTCTTAGGGTTGTTGAAGAGAGATTCCATACAGGCTGGTAGAGTATTTTTAATTAATGGAAAAACCTGTGAGCAATTTTTGAAACCGACGTTTCGGACTAGCTAGGTGAGTCCATCATCAGGGTAATGAGATCTGTATTTTGAGAAGAGAGAGTCAAGAAAATGTGAACTTATTAATAGAAGGGCAGAGAGATAACTTAGGGTTGGAGAGGTCGGCTTGGTTTTCATATATTTATAAATTGATTAAGTTAATTTTAATTTAGTTTTAATTTTTGTTTTACTTAATAAATTTTAATTAATAAATTTAAAACTAAATTAAAAATAAAATCAATTTTAACCTATATTAAAAATAAATTAATTTAAACTAAATTAAAAATAAAATTAATTGAACCTAAATTTCAAATAAATTTAATTTAAACTAAATTTAAAATAAAATTAATTTAATTAATTAATTAATTAATTAAATTAACTTTAAATTTAGTTTAAATTTTTTATTTTAATTAATAAATTTACAACTAAATTAAATTAATTTAACCTAAGTTAAAAATACAATTAATTTAAACTAAATAAAGTTAATTTAATTTATTATTAATTAATTAATTAAATTAACTTTAAATTTAGTTTAAATTTATATTTTAATTAATTAATAAATTTAAAACTAAATTAAAAATAAAATTAATTAAACCTAAATTTAAATAAAATTGATTTAAACTAAATTTAAAATAAAATTAATTTAATTAATTAATTAATTAACTAATTAATTAAATTAACTTTAAATTTAGTTTAAATTTTTATTTTAATTAATTAATTAATTGATTTAATTTTATATATATATATATATATATATATATATATATATATATATATATATATATATATATATATTTTATTTTTATTTTATTTTTTTTTTAATTTTTAATTTTTGAGCTGTAAATGCTATCTCAAGGAGGAGTTTGAATAAATTAAAGTTACTTTATTTTATTCAGCAAGGGTTTCCAGGTATTACTTAGTTTAAGACCATCATCCCTATTCATATTATTAGAAGATTTTTCAATTTCAATTTCAATTGCTTCTTTAATTCTCCTTTTTAAATAGTGGTCTTCCTTGTGGATTAATTTTGCTTGTTGGCGATTGACAATATTCTTGACATATTATAGTGATCATCAAGAAAGTGAGAAAGTAGTCTATGCCATTGTCATCGAGATAGTGACATAGACAATCAATCCTGTGCATGTAGTATGTTTTTTAATGCAATATTTCATATGTACATTAGTGACTTGGCACGCCTATGTCTCTACATGATGATAATAACAATTCACTTATCCTTATGACATTGACCTCGTTGCAACAAGGATCTTGATGTATCAATTTGACACCAATTCCTATATAATGCATGAAAATCAAGATTAAACATTTATTTATTGATGGAAATATGTGTAATAAAAGATGATTATGAAACAATGTCTATTAATGCAAAGAAAATTTATAAATCATTAATTTTATTCCTTTGATATTTCTTCATATGTGGCACAATTTTCCCCTTCCTAGTGTTCAAAAAATCAATCAACCTTTGTTCACTCACAAGCCCTAGTTTCCCCCTACATGATGTGTGAGTGGACTCACTCACCATGGCACAATTCTCTATATTGAGACTAATCTTGGTGCTTCATGGGATGGTGTATCAACTCGTCTCATGCTTTATCCCAATAATCATTGAATGTCATAATATTTCTCTAAGGTTCTATTCAAAATTTGGCAATTTATAAGGCTTGTAGCCTTCCACTATTGGCATGGCTCTGTAGCTTCAAGTGCCGCAATAAGTCTAGGTTAATTATTATAGGTTTAATGAAGGTAATTTATTGTCCTCAATCCATATTCAAAATATCTCACAAACATTCCTTGATAAGTATGGGCTCCTGTAGGTTATTCATATTCTCTATTTTCTTAGTTTGATGGATATTATAAGTCTCATGCTCATAACACCCACACACATACATCTATGCTAATATTTATCCAATATCAATCATTAAGATCTATGCATCAAACATAGTTCTCATTCAAATATCATTTTTATCATTACATGTTTTATTCATGAGTTAGAATATCACATTTCACTTTTTAGTGATGTTTTCATTCATGACTCATTGATATGCATACTAATTTTTTTCACATTCTATGTTCAATTCCATATTAATAATGGATATGTAAACAATATTCATTCTATGTGATAGGTAAACAACATCAAAATAAACTACAATTAATTTCACATAATTAACATGAAACATTAATCATTATTATAAAAGTAGAGGCATGACATACATCCTTTTTTATTCCCCATTTTATAACCAATTCTCCTTAAACAATATCCATTATAAATTACAAGTCAACAGTATCATAATAAATAATGGTTGCTTTCACACATAATTTCTAAACAAAACCATTAATCAATAATTAATAATAACTTAGAGTGAAGTGATTATTATGCCTTTAAAACCCTTCATACCAATGAAGGCCCTGAATACTTTGGGAATTAACCAGCCATTTAATAAGAAATAATTTCCAATCACCGGTTGTTACCAATGCTTGTTCTTATTTTAAAAGAAATATTCTTGCTCAAGGCCACCTTGTTGGCCCTGAGAAATTACATGGGATTTTTTCGTAATATATATGTCAATCACTTCTTATGTGGGTGACATGTTATGGAATTAAGTTGTAAGCACATGAGTCAAAATGTACTAAACAAAGATGTGTGATGGACTATGCATCAATGAACTGATATATTAGCCTAATATCAGTATTATTATATTTTGTTTGTTATCATCAAATCAATGCCAATTAAAGAAGATCACAATAAAAACAAGGTCACCCAAGAAATATGCTATTCGTCGGGGCAAAACCCCTCCATAGGGGAAAACCCAAAAATTTCTCTTCTTATAGATTCTCAAGGAAGACTTCTAGACCTTTGAGTTAAACAACTCACCAAGTGATAGGCCAACCACAAAAATAATAGTGCTTCTCTCTTCAACTCGAACTTCTCATATTTTCTAGGTCTAAATCTGAACCAAAGCAACTTCCCTTCTCACACGTGTGAGCTTTCCAAAATAAGAAAAGGTGCCCAAAACAAAATAAGAAGCCTTCTCTCATTCCTTACTAATTTCCTCCTCTTCTGCACTCTGATTTCTATTAGAATTCTCAAGAGATGAAAACTTGATTAGTTCCTTCGGAGGTCAAATGAATCTTCTATATATAGATTCTTGGTGTGGTGCAACTTCCTTCTTGTGGGGTTGACTTGGTGGGCTAGGCGATCCATCACTTGGTGATTTCTTGTCCTTTTTACATTAAAAAATAATTTCTTGTACATTGATCCTAGAGTTCTCTAAGGGACATTACACCGTGAACTTGACCTAGACCTTGTTAAAACCCTAGGGCACATTATGGGTGCCAAAACTAATAAAATAATAAATGGGAAAGAAACCCATTTTTCAATAAATAACTTTTTTTTTTCAAAATATAATTTCCTTTTTCTTTTTCTTTGACAATTGCATCAAGTCATGGTACATAAAAATTATGAAGACCAAATCTAGTTACCATTTTCAATACCTTCAACATTAGCTTTAAATGATGAAAGAAAATTCATAATATATCTATATTTTTAATAGTTTTGTTACCAAAACAAATGCCTATGAACTTCTAAAACATTGCACCTAAATAATTAAACTAAAATTTAACTTGTTGTAGCAGATATAACTACCCTCCAAAATTTTTCCTTAGCTTTGTTTTGGAGGCTCCCTACCAACAATTCTTAGCAGCATGTCTTGCATTGACAGGTACTTATGCTTCAATTGAGTTTTTGTGGCTTATCAGCTTGTGTTTGCTAGCTTTTTTTCCTTCCACCCACAAGCTGACATCCCATGAATCGGTCATTATCTGGTTGTTGTGTTCACTTGAAGAATTGCACAGAAATGGAGGGAAACCATCCTTGCTCTCCAGAATTGTGCAGAGCATCAAGGCAACCTGATGCTCTCAAAAAACGAGCAGAGAAAGCAGGCAACCTTCCCTCTGAAAATTACGCAAAGCAGCCCATCACTGGGCTTGCTCTCAAAATTTGCGTAGATCTGGTTGACAACCTTGGCTTTAGTGCAGAAATTGCGCAGAGCTTGAGGGGTAGCTAGAGCCACTCAACCCAGAAACTGTGTAGAAGTCATCCAAAGGCTTGCAGACCATTGCATGTGCTCCCAACTTGACAGGTTCCCTCCAAGACTAACCAATCTTGCTTTGCATGGAAGGGATACTTTTCCCAAAAAATAAAAAACCAAAAACCAAAAGGAATCCCTAGATTTTAGGGATCCATTTTTAGCAGTTAGGGGTTACATCCAAAAGTTGTTTTTGAAACCTCCCGCCAAGTGTCACTTTTTCCTAGATCTATGGCATATGAATCATAAGCCTTAATCTTATCAAAACTATTTATTTGACACTTCAGAGCTCATTCTTCACTTTGATATTGGAGCTCTGGCATCCCCCATCACATCTAGGAGCATTCGACACACTCAGCTCAACTTTTTTCGGGTAAGTCCACTTTTCATGTATTTTGCTACCCTTTTGTATTTCAGTTTGTGTGAGTGTTGTTTGCTTGGTTTTTTTGAATGATTTTTGTCCTTTTAATGCATGTTAGCATGTAGAAGCATTGTTTAAAGTTCTTCATTACATCTCCTTGCTGTCGCGTGCATGACACAATTTCAGCACTAACGATTGTCATTACAGAAACTTGCTTCATACACTACTTGTTTTCCCATTTACTGAATCCTATACTCAATTATTGCATGCATGTTCATTCACTCATGTTTTCACTCATCTTCACACATGCATTCAACCTTTACCATTTTTCAGTCGCCTGTTGACGGGTCTGGGCTGCCTTGACTCAAACCTTGCCTTGCCCGGCTTGCACTGTGCATTTATGGGAGGGAAGGCTTTTCCTTCCTCCCAAGAATTGCCTAGATCTTACCTAACACTGGCCTTACAGGCTTTCTCTTCACAATTCTGAGAGGTAGTGCCCCATTGGCCCCCGGAAATTGCGCATATGCAGTTGGATCGGGTTGCAGTCAAGCTGACTGAAACTGCACATTGCACATTTTTAGTCATCAGCATGCCAAGCTAGACTGTTCTCTATGCAGTTCTAGTAGTCATTCAGCCCACTTCCAGTCCAGACCGTGTTCTGTGTAGTTCTGGCAATCAGTTTCCCAGCCTCTCGGTGAAAATTGCGCAAATTTTCTAGTCAGCCACCCAGATGTGTTGCATGTCAGTCCTCAAGTTGTTTTGGTTTTCAACCGACATTGTGCTTGCCATGAGTGTTGCTCTATCTCCAAGCATCATAGGTGTTCGTCAGTGTCTCAAAAGTATAGGTACAATGGCTTCCAAGAGAGTTGGGTCAAAGGACATCGTTGAGGGTGCAACTGGAGTTGCAGTCGAGCAAGTGTCTATGAGCTTGCCCATCTATGAAGACACTAAGTTGTTCATAGACAATGAGAGAAAGATGAAATGGGAGGACATCAATGACATATTTTCAATCACATTTGAGGAGAATCTGGAGGACCACAGTTTTTGTGTCAACATACACAAGTCTGGCTTGTATTGGATTGCATGCAGGTATCCCACATTTCCAAGCGTGAACATGATCCACTCGATTGTCTTGCATACTGATCTAGAGACAATGGTGTTGACCAATGTCAGTGAAATAGAACTTGATACCTTAAGGGAAAAGTACTTTCAAATGATGTATCACTTTCTATAGCCAGTAATCCTAATGGATACACCCTTCACCAAATCTAGTAGCAGTGCCAACTCAAGATACATCTTGAAGAGCTCGGTGAAAGAGACATCTAAGTTCCAGACAACACCCAACCAAGTGTACAAGACAAGGATACTATGAAATTCTTATCAACTCTTGGTCATCTTTGCATGTTGCTTATATGGCCAGGAGAGTACAGATACCTTCCCATAGATTTGGGTGATCGTGTTGGATCAACTGGCGAATGAATGAAGAACTTTCAACTGGTCCGAAATGTTGGCTCTCTAGTTGGAGGAATAGGTAATAGAAGCCTGACATCTACCCAAGCGTCAGCAGGAAAATCTTTTCATGTTCTCTTACATACTTGATGCTATCTATGCCTGTTAGCAATTCCTAGGCTTGGGTTGGGAATGGACACCTTTAGAAACCTCTGTGCACACTTATTGTAGGTTGTTATTCGATTGTAGCTTCCATGGAGTTATCATGCAGCTATTAGACCACTTCATAACCCTGGTATACAGGATGATGTTTGTGCAAGATTCGCCTTGCATGTTGCAGGAAACGATGGAGGCACTGATTGACATAGAATATTGGTATGCCTCACCCCTTGGCACCTTCATCTGGATGTATAACACGGAGAAGGCTCGAAGTGTTTTGTCGAAATTTTCCATGGATAAGCTGGTCATGCAATAAATTACTTATCACATCTCAATATTGTTTTCAGCGAGACTGCATAGTAATAAGAAGGCACCTTGGCCTGCTCTTCCTTTGTGGATTGGGTTGTATGAGATCCAGAATCTCAAGCATGTTGAGGCCGAGATGGAGGAATTCAAGAGATTCACCTTTGTTAAAATTGGAAACTAGGGCAAAAATCCATGTGGGTTAGCTTATTTATGGTAGTTGATATTTTTATTGGATCCCTCTCTTCGAGAGGTGTAAGATTGATCTAAATATCATCCGATTCCGATAAGTATTTATGGAGATAAGAATTTATTTTGATTATGGAATTATTATCAATCCAACCAACAACTTGAGTAGGCTTAGAAGCCCAATAGTCATGCCTATTCATCATCTACGTTTTAATATAAATTGGTAAGGACTTGAAGTCATTTGAACAACACATTCTTGGTGTGATCTCCTCCTCTCCACGTCTTGGGTTTTTGGTGCAGGAGGGAGACACCAAGAGTAATAGGTTGGACTTCAAGTGATGCCCTAAATTCTAATCATGGAGGAGACATCAAGACGCAGAATAAGGGGGAGGATCCCAGCCACGTGAAGCCCTAAACGCAAAGATCATGAAGACCTTATACGCTATTCATAAGACACCTTATACGTTGTTCATGTAACGCTATTCTGGAAGATAAAACACAGTCATTGGAGCTATCCAAGACCTCGAAGTTTTGGAAGACTCATTACACGCAGTTCTTGAAGACTCCTTACCCGTGAAGACACTTGCACGTAGTTCTTATATGCTCTTGGATGAAGGCACATAAGATACACATTATTGTGAGCTAGGGTATCTGCAAACAACAACTCGAATTCTTTCGTGTGGGTATAAGTAGATCCGCACTATAGGAAGGTGGGTACAAACCTCGGATAGGTGTAGGATCTAGATGCTATCGTATTGTTTGGATACATGTAGACCAGATCACATATGACATGATAAAGCCTTTGCAGTAAGATAGACTTGGCATAATGGTGAAACGCAGTATCTATGGTGACAGTGATAGTAAGTGATACTAAGAATACTGACCCCTTTCTGTTCTCCCTATCTCGGATTAATTGAGATCACAATGATACTTAAGGAGCAATGTCAGTCTCTACATATATATCCTACATAATCATGTTGAAATGGAATTTCAGAAATTATTGGAAGTCTCGGCACAATGAGAAGCAGTGCCAAAGGTTTCAAGCAATGTCAAGTGCTTCTTTATTAATGACAATGATAGTTATATTCTCAGCATAATGGAAGAAGCTGTGTCAAGAATGATCAATGACAAAGTCATTATCTAGTTCTTGTAAGATCATGATCTCGTTGAAGATGCAAAGATCACCTCTGTGGTAATTTCAAGGGATAGTCATGATGCAACAATGACATTATCAATGATGGTAGCAGTATTGAAGATATCAGTGATATAGTAGTATAGCAATGATGATGGATGCCTTAGGATGGGTACAACATAACAATCATTGAGTGTAGATCAGCAATATTGGGTGTAGATCCATGACAAAGAGCAGCTCAATGATTAGAGCATCTCAGTGATAGGATGGTACTGCATGGTGCAACACATAGACGAGATGCATCACTATGATAGGAGAATGAGTCACCTTAGAGAATCAGTTGAAGCAATATGTCTTCAAATGATCTCATGATGATATCAAAAGTCAAAGTGTTGAATTCTATTGTAAATGTACTATCTCTCTCATTTTCTTTGCTGAACTTTGAAGAACATAAAAGAAGAATTTATCAAGGGTTTCCCCACATTGTAGGGTTTGTCCCTGGCTAGCACCACATCTTGTGTCCTCTTGTCTTGGCTTCTCTTCTACGATTTATGTTCATGTTCTATCTGCAGTTTACTTTAATGCTGATGTGATTGCTAACTGTGAAAATTTAAATAAATTGCTCTAGCATAGAACATACCTAAAATTAACAACCATTGCCACTAGAAGTTTCAATCCATATGAGCCGCTTTTCTTGGTGAAGGACCACTGTGTGAGACTGTATCATCCTTGGATCCATGGGGCGTGTCATTGGCCCGAGGAAGACCCATGGAGATATTGCTACAACTTCTCTAGGCTCAATGAACTGGTTAGATTGGTTGTAGAGTCGTCAACAATGCAGAAGGCAGCAACATCTCAAAGAGAAGAATCATCAACAACAACAACAGAGGGAATCAGACCTGTGCTTGACAAAGGCAAGAGGAATGGTTGATGACAACACAGAGGCATAGCAAAGATGCAATTTCAAAGAAGATCCACTTATGTTGAAAACATCTTTGAAGATTGAGGCAAAGAGGCAACATAAGGATTGCACAAAGGAAAAGAGGAAGCAGAAAAGGAGTTGCAGGAGTTGAAGCAGAAACTCAAGGAAGAACAAGAGTTGCGTATAAGAGATAATGAAGTGCATTAGGAAGGATAACAATAGGAGGCACAACATGCACATATTGATGAAACTGCAGCCATACATGTTATTGATTCATTCAAATAACTAGCACAAAGCAGACTGGGCGAGAATTCGCAGGAGCAAGACTTTGCTCAGGAGATTGAACAGATGCTAGAGTAGATGAACATAGATATGGTTCTGCCTGAGTTAGATTAGGACATTTTCCTCATGCCTCAGAACCATGAGGTTACTCCACTTGCTTCACTAGATCCGGAAGTAGAGCAAGTCCCAAGCGATCAAGGAGACATTGAAATCCTTGAGGACAATCCGGAAGTGGATGTGCACAACATATCTTTCGACAAGTCACAACACAGAGTAGTGTAGTCATGCAGAGTGCCCACTCTGGATGTCCATGTATCTCCTGTGGAATTTTAAGAACAAGTGATTGTGTCCGATGTGTGCATACATGCAATGATATTGGCCGATGCTACAAGAAAAAACACTGAAGCCACTAGCTCAAGCATTAGATTCTTGATAACTGAGAATGAGTGTATGGCTAAGGAGCTACAAGTGGCCAAGTAGGGAGAAGAGCAAGTTACATCATCCTCCAGAGCATATTTGAGGAGAGCGATACTAGATGAAGTATCATCTCTCAAGGTAGTCATGCAGAAGTTGTACTTCATGTTCGTTACCATGCATAAGCCAGTTTTCCAACTTAGTGGTTGCCAGCAGTGTTGTGTTAGGAGAGCACACATCTTGTCATACCTACACACTACTTTCGAT
Source organism: Pinus tabuliformis (assembly GCA_031772625.1). Classification (NCBI taxonomy): domain Eukaryota; kingdom Viridiplantae; phylum Streptophyta; class Pinopsida; order Pinales; family Pinaceae; genus Pinus; species Pinus tabuliformis. The sequence continues at coordinate 1,203,584,601 of CM062817.1, read as the reverse complement.
CACATGAAAATATGGATAATGAGGTACAAGGAAGCCCCATTTCATTTTCCAAAGATGATGAAGCCAAAGGTAGTGGAGTTGAAGACACATATCTGGAGTTAGATCTAGATATATGAAGAAATATTGCATCTCATCAACAGCTTATAGACTTCACATGCACAAGTGTTCAGGAGCATGGATGTCATTGTCCACATGCATGTGATCCCATCCATTGTTACACTCACCAAGGTGAAGACAAAGAACCAAATTCAACTAGAGCTACACATGTACTTTTGATCATATGATGTGCATAACCACCAGTGCATACTTGTAGATGAGCGCAGACGCAATCCACTAGTATGTTGCTAGTACGGATGCACTCAAGACTATGATGCACATGTTATCCAATGAGTTGGACAAATGTGCCAAATCAGTGTACCCGGATGCAACAGAGGAAAGGGTTCGCTTTCAAAAGGATGTCACCATAGAGCACGTGGACACCATAAAATACTACCAAGCTTGGAATCAATTTGCCATCGTCAATCATTGAGATGATGTCGAAGAGTTAGTCTTCCCACAACTGTCCAAGTCTTAATGATGTCTTGCATGGCTTACTCAAGCCCATTTTTATCTCACATGGGTACATGTGTAGATTGTAATGTAAACATGTTGTAAAAGTAAAAGACCAAGTGTCAATAGTAGGATGTAACAGTCACGTGTAAGTTGAAGAGTCATGAGGGTAGGTAAAGACTCACAAAGGGGAATGTTAAGGGTCATCCCACCCTTTGCTATTTATAGAACCTCATAACTCATTGTACAGGATTTTGGGAGCCAAGCTTCCTAGAGGTATAACTTAGAAAAATCTTGGAGTGTATTGTAACGAGCCTTGGCTTCTCCATAGTGCAAAGCTAGCACATCTCTTTGGCGGAGCAAGCGCCAGTGACTATAATGTTCAGCTATTGGAGTTAGTGGTTGTCATGGTTGTATGTATGGTTGGATATTTCACTCTTTTAATATAACAGAGCCAACACGTTTCATGCATATATTGTTATTGTAGTTCGACTATCCTGGTTACTCTAATGATGTATGTAGCTATAATTTATGCATGCATGTATGGACTATTCCATATGCATTTGTATGAATCTTATCAAAACATGTTTTTGATATAATCAATCACTTTGGATCGTCGTCTATCCTGCTTTCCATCTTGTGATGTCTTTCTACTCGTATGTTCCCTTTTAAGATGCGTGTTATCACAGGTTTCTAAGGGGCGCACTCTTCTCCCTTTCCATGTGTTAGAGCCTTTCATGCACCTTCCTTGACTTGCTGCAATGTAACACCCTTGCTTCCAACACAGACATCTTAGTTACCTTTGCGTGCAACCATAGTCAAGGCTTTACCATACTACCCAATGTTGGGACTCCCACTCCAAATAGTCTAAGGTCTGATTGGGACTTCTTACCCGAGAGATCCCCTGACATGTTGGCAGGTCCAACACCGTCAACATTTTTGGTGCGAGAAGGAGGGCCAGGTGACAAGCTGAGTCCTCACATCCTATTTTGAATCTTCGCACATATATCATGGATATTGTTGTATTGAACCCTCTACCATGTTTTTCCAATGCACATTCCTTCGAAGTCACGAAGGATTTTTTTTATCACTTATCGGAACTCACATATGATGGTGAAGGTGAAGTGGCCTGGCATGAGAAATTACATGAATTCCATACATTCTTGGGGAATGAGGAAGATTTTGATGACGTAGAGGTCAGCATGCTTCTTGCATACACACTTTGTGAATCCCCGGAACGATGGTGCCGCAACCTGCCTCCCAATTTCATGTACTCATTTAAGCAGTTCAGTGATCTAATCAAATTTGTTTTCCATCATTTTCATAATGAATCTCTTGACCAAAAAATGTTAAAACAACAGAAGGCCTTGCATGAATCGCCCATGGATTTTCGGAAGCACTTCCATTTACTCATGTTTGAAGCTCCAAAAAATCAGATGAAATTCCAATATCTTAGGGACAAATTTGAATATTGTTGTCACAAATCAATCTACTCGAGGTGAAGAAAAAATTAAAACCTCACTCAACATACTTCAGTGATGGAGCTACACAATCTCAGGCAGACACCATTGCTATAACAAGTAACTTTTTTCCTTCCCCTCATTACATAGCTCCAACCCCATAGAATTACGTGGGAGAGTGTGGCCACATGATTATTCAACTGGGACATGCTTCCACCATCACTAAACTTAATTCCTTTGTAGATTTGGTTGGGAAGCCCATGGGTTGTCACATGCATTTGTTACCTCAACCCCCATCCCCACGTTCTGTTGATCCTCCAGATTGCACTGCCTTGAGTTCTTCCATTCCGGACTCTACACCTATTGTGAAGGAGGATCAAGCCATCGACGAAGTTGATATTACACAACCAACTTGCATTGTCATTTACAATGAGTATGAGTAGGAAGCTGAACTATAACCCACGGTGAAGGATGACTCTCTTTTGTCTATGCCTCCTTCGCTTTTCCATAACATCTTTTGCGGTCCTGCTATCTCTGATTTTCCTTATGTAAATTCATCTATGGATGCACCTACTTTCGATCCTTCATAGAACACACTCGATGTCATTCCATCATTTGGCAGCGGAGAGGACAAATTATTCACTAAAAATCCACTTGTTATTTCATCTACTATTTCCAGAAACATAGGGGGTGAACATTCTTGCCTCTCATCTACCCTCTGTTTGATTTATCAGATAATGAGGATGCCGATGAACTCGTTGATTTTTTTGATTGTAGTTGTCGTGGTTTATTTACTCCTGTATTTGATCATGATGTTGATTCAGTCGATGTTGATCTTTCAGAGCCACCTATTTATGATGATCTATTTATTGATGAACTCAAAACCCCGCAGGCTATCAAGGCACTTTAGCCCAATTTGATGGTTATGTTAGGCCTTCACTGTCCTATTTTCTTATTCTGTACATCTAGATCTTTCATAATAAGGTCTCCCAAATTACTGGGAAGCTTCGACAAAAATGATATTTTTTGAGCAGTGTCATTAGAAAGATTTGCCTTAAAGACTTTTGCCATGAAATCTTTGCCAAACTGATCAAGATATTTTAAATCTTTTAATTCCATACGGCTTAAGTCTGTTATCAGCTGTTTTTTCTCATCTACTGGCTCTGGGACAAATTGTGTTTTCAACAAAAGTTCTAAAGTGGCCAGTCCTGCTTCCATGACTGCTCTTCTTTCTTCATCTGATGGTCCCATCCACTAATCATATACAATGCCGGTCATTCTTTTCTCGGCTAGGACCATTATAGAAACATTATCTAATTTTGTGGTGACCTGCATCTGATATAGAGAACCAATCCATATCCAGATTAATTCTTCTGGATTGGATGAATTATCTAGATCTAAAGTATATTGGGTTCTTCTTTTCAGGTGTACAGAGAAAGTTAGGTATTTGTGCTGGCAAAAGAAATCACACGATATTACACCTAGTTCAGATGTCTACTTGAACAATGCTACCCTAGAAACACTTTAAAAAGAAGAAGAAAACAAAAAGGTATAGAAAATTTAGACCCAAGAGATTCTCCAATCCAAGGAAGCCTTTCAAAAAATTCAAATTTTTAAAAAAGAGAAAGAAACCAAGAAACAACAATTGTTGTTTCATTTGCAAAGAAGAAGGCCATTTTGCACGCAAATGTCCTAATAGTTCCTCTTCTAAACTAAAAGCTTGTTTTGAGATTGAGGAATTCAAAGATGACTGGTCTGTAGTCGATTCAGAAGACGAAGTTTCTGATGTATATATTTTAACAGAAGCTTCAGAAGATGAAGATAATGTAGAAGCTAGTGTACAAAAGATGAATGTTTGTAATGATGATGTTTCTAAAGAATTGCATTATAGTGATCAGTCAGATGAAAGTGAAACAGAAGAAACTGAAGACACCACAGATGTTTTAGATGATGAGTCAGCTTCAGAAAGCTTGCAACAAATAGGTAAGCAGCTGATCATAGTATTGCTAGAATTAAATTCTTTTTGTCCTTATCAAAAGAATACTGTTGCTTCTACAAGTTTAAAAATTCTAGAAAATAATAGAGTTGAAGAGCAAGCTCTATTAAAAAAGATTATTAAAACAAATAGTCTCATTTATATCCCAGTACAAGTGCAATTCAGAAATGAATGGATAAATGTTGATGCATTCATAGACACTGGAGGATCAAATAGTCTGGTTCGTCCAACTTTATTTAAATCTCTTTGGAAGCCACTCCAAAATATTCTTGTGTCTGAAATAATTGGGGGACCTATTCAATTGACGCATTATGTTGATAACATATCTTTGAAAGTTGGGGAGAATATAGTAAAAATCTCTGCTATTCAGCATTTTGATCCATCTACAAGCTTAATGCTTGGAATGCCATTTATTCTCTGTGCTCCCAGTCACTATTAGGGAAGATAAGCTGATAATTAATTTAAAGAAGGCTATTGTTGTGCCTAGATTATCCAAAGAAAATTCTGAGGCACGAAAAGAGAATAGTCAAAATAAAGTTGAAGCAAGAAAGCCTCTTAAGGACTCCAATAATTGGTAAGAAGTTTTGCAATTATACGAAGAAAGAATGGAGTTAAAGAACAAAAAAGAGGCATGCACTAACCTAAATTGGTCCGCTGAGCAAATTTCTATGCATGACAGATTGTTGAAAAGCTGTTCAAACAATCCCCAACAATTCTGGACAGTAGAAAGCCCAAAGCAGGAAACAGTGGCTCTACATGACAATGGAATCAAAGGAAAACTAATTCCATGCACCCCCTTAGATGAAAAAGAAATTAAGAGATAGATAAGTGAGTTGTTAGGTATGAATCTTATTGAACCAAGTATGTCTCATTACTCTTGTTCAGCATTTCTTGTTAGAAACCATTCAAAAACAGTTAGAGGTAAGCCTAGAATGGTAATTAACTACAAACCTATGAATGCTATCACTCAGGGTTTTCTTTACCCTTTGTCGAGACCAGAAACTATTATGCAAAAGATTCAAAATAATAAAGTATTCAACAAGTTTGACATGAAGTCTGGATACTATCAAATACAGATCCAAGAAGAAGATAGGCATAAAACTACCTTCACATGCCCTGCAAGTTTTTATTAATGGAAGGTGGTACCTTTCGGCCTCAAAAATTCCCGTGCATTCTTCCAAAGAAGAATGGATTTTATTTTTGGAAAGTATGATTTCATTGTAACATATATAGATGATATACTTGTACATAGTCCCGATCTTGAAACCCATTTAAAGCATCTAGAGATTTTTCTAAGTGAAGTTCAAAATCATGGCATAGTCCTTTCTGAAAAGAAAATGGTTTTGTTTCAAGATAGTATAGACTTTTTGGGGATCAATGTAGTTAATGGAAAAATCCAAATGTAGCCCCATGTTCTTACTAAACTGTCTCAGTTTCCAGATGAACTAAAAGACACTAAAACAATTCAAATATTTTTAGGTGTCTTAAATTATGTTCACAAATATATTCCCAGGTTGTCAGAGAAAACAACCCCAATCAGAAAACATCTCAGAGAAGGATGGTTAGCAAAAGCCACTGTAGCAGTTAAAGAGCTTAAATCAGAATGTCAGCAACTTCCAAAGTTACAACCACTAGGTGACAGACTTCTGATTTTACAAACTGATGCTTCTGATAGTTTTTGGGCAACAATTCTTTTTGAGAAAAGGGAGAATGAAGAAGAAAAACTTTGTGCATATGCCTCAGGTGAATTCTCTCCTAGTCAAAAGAATTATTTTATTGCTAAAAAGGAAACTTTAGCAATTTTTAATGGGATACAGAAATTTGAACTATATCTGGCACCAGTAAAGTTTCTTATAAAGACTGATTCGATGAACTTCAAGTATTTCTTGTCTGCCAAGATTTCAAGACAACTTGCTAGAGGAAGGTTTCTCTCATGGCAGATTTGGTTTCAACAATTTGATTTTGATGTTGAATGGATACCAGGCAATTCTAATTTTTTAGCAGACTCTTTAACTAGAGATATGAACAAGGTTTTTGTCACATCACTAGGAAATTTCTTTATAATACCAGGAAAAGGGCCCCAAGATGATAATTTCAGCACATTTGTAGACAGATTCAAAATTCTTGAAAGCCATGTGAATCATTTAACATAAGAAATCAAGAAAGTTGTGGGTCTGCATTTGAGGAGGAATCAGTGGATTAGAATATGCCAAGCATGGCAGTCTAAAATCGTTAGCATGTCATTAGGCCTAGACGTTGATTTGGTAAAGATATACCTTTTGCCCAACATGAAGGTAAATATTTATTTTAAAAGTTTATCAGATCTATGGTCTAGTCAATTCACTGAAAATATGATTTGGATCCTCAAAGCATTGAATTACTATCAGTTGATAGGTGGAATAGACTTTGCTCTAAGCATATACACAGGAGCTCAAATGTTGGATTTAGAAGCTATTCCAATTAAAGGAGAATTAGAAAAATATCTTTTGTCATTAAAAATTCCAGATATTTTTGAGGAACTTGAAGCATCTTTTCTACAAAGATTTGATGAAAACTATGCACCCAATGACACTTTTCCCCAATATGAAATTTTTGAAAATTTTGCCGATTGGGAAATTAAAGAAGGGTTTTGCAGGAAAAGGCCATCTATTAGAACGTATCAATGCATCCAGAGGACTTTGCAATATCTAAGGACTTTCTCATCCCCTTGGGATTACCAAAGTCTAAGATTAAGGGAAATTATTTCTCCAAATCCTTTTGCGCAAGTATTTTTTCATGAGATCTTAAGAGAAATTAAGACCAGTAATAATATAGAGATGATCAAACAGCTGGCTCTTTGGTTCAAAGAATTTGGAAATTTAAAATTAATCGAGAAGCGACAGGTTTTACAGCAATTGGATGAACTACAAGGAGAACCTAAAGTTTTAAGATTCATGATTAATCAAACAACATTAATCACAATCAACATTGTTGCAGGAAATTGGAATAACAATGTAGTTCATATTATCAGTTTATTGTTGTCAAACAAAATCTGTACTTCAATGATTTTTGAATTAGGATGGCAATCAAAAGCATACATTAATGAAAACTGTAGGCTATGGGTCCAACATGCAATCGAGACTTCCACTAACATGTTTCAGATCTTTAAGTGGGAGCTTCTAGATGGTATTGAGTTGGCAGTTCAACCTTCTCCCACATTCAGAAAAGTCTTTAAAGATTCCTTTCTAGATATTGATATCAGTCCAATACCTACTTGGGGAAAAGCAAGAAGTGATTTTTACCCCACAACAACAGAACCTCCACAAAGTAAACGTAAATATGGACAAAGGAAAAATGTCAAAAGCATCTCCAAACAACAAAGAAACAGTATCAGTAGATGCCAAAGGAAAAAGTAAAGTGGAAGTGGAAGAATCTACTTTTCAGGCTTTTCAAGACATATATGCGGATGCATAAGACCCACATGATATCAATTGGGACAAAGAGTACTCAAAGATGATGGAATATGACTACCTCAAGATGCTTGAATGAAAAGCCTTTGAAAGACAAGTGTCTTCTGATGATGATGATTATGATTCTGACCGAAGTCCGAAAGGATATTGGTAGAATTATTGTACTGGAAAGGTTGAGTAGACACCGTCGGATAAAGAAAATGCCGACAGGACCCTCAATTATTTCCACTTTGTGTCATATCTTAGATTAGATTAGATTCCTTTAGGATGTTATAAAAGAGAGATCAAACCATAGAAGCCCACAAGTTGGAACAGAGTGCTTCTTTGATCTCGTATTGTAATTTGCAAAGTATTGTAATTTTGATCTTTGAATTAATATTGAAGCCGCTAGGCCACCTGTCTGAGGACAGTTTCGTAAACTTCAAAAGAACCTGGAGAAGTAAAGCGAAGGCATTGAAGAAGACCCAAGGAGAGAGAGGTCGTTTCCACTCGTATTCTCGGTGTGAGGAGTTTCAATTGCTGCCATTAGATTTGCTACCCTCAGCTCTTCAAGATCTGGTTCAAAGTAAGTTATCACTTCGACTTTCACTTTGCCTTTATTTTACTAAGTGTTATCACCAAAAAATTGATCATCTAGCCTAATTTACTAGATGGATTGAAGTACATCATGTAAAGCCAATTTTACTATAGTAAAATTGCTTTCACTGTGAGAAGTTACCTAATAGACCACCTTTGTTAAGTAATTTATAGTTGAACCCATGAAGAATAATTAAATAAATCACTATTTATTTGATTTTCTTCTAGGAATAATTAATTAAACCATTGTTTTATTATTATTCCTTGTCAAATTTGACCCAATCATGAAAAATAAACAGATAAATAATTATTTATCTTATTTTTCTCTAAGAATAATTAATTATTATTCTTTGTTAAATTTGACTAAATCTCTTAGGAATAATTAAATAAATCCTTATTTTTTTATTATTCCTTAACTAATTCCTTGAGATGATAAATAAATCATTTATTTATTTATTATTTTTAAATAAAAGTTTAAATACTTTTTCCCTCCTAAACAAATACAATAAAATATTCCAAGTGGTTATTCCAAGAATGGGATCAATAATATTTTATTATTGCTCATTATTTGAGGATAAATAAATATTTTGTTATAAATAGAAGGGTTTTCCATTCATTATTCACTTTTGATTATTTTCATTGTTGCACTCACTGTTGTAACTCTGATTATTTTCATTGTCGCACACCATATGTTTGCTGGGTTTACACATTATAGAGGAGAGGGACTCTACACAAGCTGAAGACGTTTGAGGATAGCCAAGAACCCATCCCATAGAGGGGGACTGGTAACATTTCTCTGTTCTCTTCACAGGTGTTATAATAAAATTATTCTTTACATATCTGGTTTCCATTGGATGATTGGAGTTATTACTTTTTCTTTTTTCTGTTTAACTATGATTGTGGCATAGATCCGGATTTGCCAGGTTTTGTTTCTATCAGTTGCTGCAGATCTACAATGTTTAATAGCCATTTGTATTGTTGATATTATTTTTCATCCACAATCTTAAGTGGGTTCTTTTTGTATATCAGTGAGAAGAGAACACTACAACACTAAGTTTGGTTTCACTCCCAATCAGGAAATTGTTGAATGACCCAAGGCTCCTCATCACTCATCTATATGCATTGAAGATCAATCTAACACACATATTTCACTTCCTCCACCTGAATCACATGATCTTATCGCTCATGCATTAGAGGAATCATACACATAAAGCACACTTGCAAGATGTAAGTTGTCTCTTTTTCTCATGTTTGCTTGTTTGTCACAGTCAAGAGAGTGCATATGCTTATCATTTGCACGTAGTGAGTCACAACACCATGGTAAGTCCATAGAGTGCTTGTCATGTGCTTTTAATCTTTTCTTTTCTGTGGATGCATTTAAACTCAGAGCGTGTGTGTCTTCATTGTTATATCTTTCATGTTTGTTGATTCGATTGACGTTTCTTTTCATGAACCATGCCTTCACCAACATGGGTCAACCAATGCACCAATGGCTGCATTGGAAATATCACTTCACATGATCAGGCCCATGCACCATCAGATTAGGAGTAGGAGTAGTGTTTTCTTTATGTTTTGTTTGCTTGCATACGTGTTTTATTTCTTTTCTTTGTTTTTTTTTTTTCTTGCTTACCTGCTTTGCTTACTTGCTTTTCTTTCACATTTACTTTTTCTCTTTTCTTTATTGTTCATTTACTTGTTTACATCTGTAGGTTAGTTTTGCATGAAACTGTGTATGACTCTTAAAACAAGCAAGATAAAGTACAAGAGGACTTGTGAATCTATTAACGATTGGTTATCTATTGTCCTCTCCCTTTATGCACAAATTGTTGTCTTCAGTCAATGATACACCAATGGAAAATACATTTTGTTTTGAGTAAGTCTTGGTCAAAACACAATGCTTGTGCTCTAACTAGTACCACCTACTCTAGTCGGTTGTCTTTGGGTTAACCCTTTTCAGCTCAGTCAAGTAGAGTAAGGTGAGGTGGGAAAACCTTAATAGGTATGTTAGAGGTATACATAACATACTTCTCTAAAGGAACGATCTCTTATGCTCTCAATAAGTTGGGATCCCTCTTCCTCCTCTAAAATAAATAAGTGCCTATGCACATTTCTTGAAAAATGAAAAAAATATTAAAATTTAAAAAAAAAATGAATAAGGCGAAAGAAGAGAAAGGCTTCTTGTGTAGAGAGGTGATGCAAGTAATTTCTCAGGGGTACTGACCAAGCTCGCTGAAAGTGGAGCGATTCTTGTGTTCTTGGGTGACTCCGTCGGGGTACTGTCTAGGCCTGCTGGTAGTGGAGCAACACCAGAGATGAAACTTAAACTTTGACAGACATATTACTTGTGCACCAATATACCCCTCATCCCCAATTGAAACAATTGAGTTGACTTGTCTTGCAATGTGTGCCGATCGATCAAGAGCATGGTAGGTGCTACATATTTCACTCAAGCTAGTCTGGAAACCAATTTCTACTAGTGTGTTGCCAAGTGTTGTAGCGGCTACAACCACCGTCCAAAATTTTTCCTTAGCTTCATTTTGGAGCCTCCCTACCAACCATTCTTAGCAGCATGTCTTGCACAGATAGGTACTTATGCTTTAGTTGAGTTTTTGTGGCTTATCAACTTGTGTTTGCTAGCTTGTTTTCCTTCCATCCGCAAGCTGAGATCCCGTGACTTGGTAATTATCTCTCTGTTGTGCTCACTTGAATAATTGCATAGAACTGTAGGGAAACCAACTTTTCTCTCTAGAATTATGCAGAGTATTAAGGCATCCTACTACTCTCCAGAAATGCGCAAAGAAAGGAGGCAACCTTCCCTCTAAAAATTGCATAGAGCAGCCCATCATTAGGCTTGCTCTCAAAATTTGTGCATATCTGGCTGACAGCGTTGGCTTCAGTCTAGAAATTGCGCAGAGTCTGAGGGGTAGCTAGAGCCACTCAACTTAGAAACTGTGCATAAGTCATCTAGAGGCTTGTAGTCTATTGCATGTGCTCCCAAGTTGATTGGTTCCCTCGAGGACTAACCAATATTTCTTTGCATGCATGGGTTTCCTTTCCCAAAAAAGCATAAAGAAAAAGGAAAAAAACATCCCTATATTTTATGGATCCATTTTTAGCAGCTAGGGGTTACATGCAAAAGCCATTTTAGAAACCTCTCGCTAAGTGTCACTTTTCCCTAGATTTGTGGCATGCACGTCATAAACATTGGTCTTATCAAAACTATTTATTCAACACTTCAGAGCTCATTCCTCACTTTGATCTTGGAGCTTTGGCATCCCTTGTCGCATCTATCAACATTCATCACACTCAACTCAGCTTTTTTCAGGTAAGTCCGTTTTCATATCTTTTGCTACTTTTTTGTCTCTTTTTTGTATTTTGGTTTGTGTGAGTGTTGTTTTATTGGTTTTCATGAATGCTTGTTGTCATTTTAATGCATGTTAACTTGTAGAAGAACTGTTTCAAGTTTTTCATTGCATCTCCTTGTTGTCGCATGCATGACACTGTTTTTGCACTAACAGTCGTTGTTGTGGCAACTCGCTTAACACACTTACTTGTTTTCCCATTTATTGAATACTGCACTAACTGATTGCATGCACGTTCATTCACTCATGTATGCAATCAACTTAGCACATGCATTCAACCTTTACCATTTTTCATCTGCCCATTAGCGGGTTTGGGCTGCCTTCGTCTGGACCTTGCCTTGCCCGAATTGCACTTCACATTTCTGGGAGGGAAGGATTTTCCTTCCTCCTAGGAATTTCATAGAGGTTGCCTAAGACTAGCCTCCTAGGCTTCCTCAACACAATTCTAAGAGGCAGTGCCCCGTTGGTCCCCGAAATTGTGCAAATGCAGTTTGACCGGGTTGCAGTCAAGCTGATTGAAACTGCGCATTATGCAGTTTCAGTCATCAGAAGATCAAAGTGGACTGTTCTCTATGTACTCCTAGTAGTCAATCAGCCAACTGATAGTCTGCACTGGGCTATGTGTAGTTCTGATAGTTAGTCTCCTAGCCTCCTTATGAAAATTCCGCAAATCTTTCAGTCAATCACCCAGGTGTGTTGCATGTCAGTCCTCAAGTTGTTTTGGTTTTCAACTAACATTATGTTTTCCATGAGTGTTTCTCTGTCTCTAGGTATCAAAGGTGTTAATCAGTCTCTTAGCAATATAGGTACAATGGATTCCAAGAGAGCAGGTTCCAAGGACACTGTTGAGAGTGAAACTGGAGATGCAGTCGAGAAATTGTCTATGAGCTTGCCCATCTATAAAGACACTAAGTTGTTCATAGACAAGGAGATCAAGATGAAATGACAAGACATAAATGACATATTTTCAGGAATTTTTGAGGAGAATCTGGAGGACCATAGAGTCTATGTCAACATACAAAAGTCTAGCTTGTACCAGATTGCATGCAAGTATCCTGCGTTTCCATGCGCAGACATGATCCACTGGGTTATCTCGCATACTGATCTAGAGACAATGGTGTTGAGCCATGTCAGTGGAATAAAACTTCCTACCTCTAGGGAAAAGGATTTTCAGGCAATGTATCACTTGCCACAATCGGTGATCACAATAAATACACCCTTCACTAGACCTAGAAATAGTGCCAGCTCAAGAGACATCTTGAAGAGCTGGGTGAAAGAGTCATCTAAGTTCCGGAAAACACCCAACCAAGTGTATAAGAAAAGGATACTACAAAAGGTTTATCAGATCTTGGTCATCTTCGCATGCTGCTTATATGGCCAGGATAGTAAAGAGACCTTCCCCCAGAGTTGGGTGATTGTGTTGGATCAACTGGCGAACGAAGGAAGAACTTTCAACTGGTTTGACATGTTGGCTCTCCGGTTGAAGGAACATGTAATAGAATCCTTACATTCGCCCAAGGGTCAGTAGGAAAATATTTTCATGTTCACTTACATACTTGATGCAATCTGTGCCCGTCAGTATTTCCCAGGCTTAGGTTGGGCATGTACACCTTCAGAAACCTCTGTGCACACTTATTGCAGGTTGTTCTCTGAGTGCAGCTTTTGTGGAGTTATTATACAACTATTAGACCACTTCATCACCTTGGTATACAAGATGATCTTTGATCACGATTCGCCTTGCATGTCGGAGGAATCGATGGAGGCATTGATTGACATAGTAGATTGGTATTCGTCACCCCTTGGCACCTTCATCCAGATGTACAACGCAGAGAAGGATCCACATGCTTTTCCAAAGTTTGCCATGGATAAGTTGGTCATGCAAGAAGTTGCATATCTTATATCGACAAGGTTATCAGTGAGAGTGCATAGGAAGAAGAAGGCACCTTAGCCTACTCTTCCTTTGCGGATTAGGTTGTATGAGATCTAGAGTCTCAAGCATGCTGAGGCTGAGACGGAGGAATTCAAGAGATTCATCATTGGCACTAGAAGTTTCAATCCATATGAACTGCATTTCTTTGTGAAGGATCACTGTGAGATAGTGTATCATCCTTGGATCCACTGTGCATGTCATTGGCTTGAGGAAGACCCATGGAGATATTTCTACAACTTCTCTAAGCTTAATGAACCAGTCAGAATGGCTATAGAGTGGTTAGCAGTGTAGAAGGAAAAAAACATCTCAGAGAGCAGCATCATCAATAGCTACAGAGGATAGCAGACCTGCACTTAACAAAGGAAAGAGGAAGATTGTTGACAACATAAAGGTGAAACAAAGTTGTAATTTCAAAGCAGATCCACTTATGTTGAAAGCAAATTTGGAGATTGAGGTGAAGAGGCAACAAAAGGATCACGCAAAGGAAAAGAGAGAAGGAAAAGTTGGAGGAAGTAGAAAAGGAGGTGTAGGAGTTGAAGTAGCAACTCAGGGAAGAACAAGAGTTGTGCAAGAGAGAGAAGGAAGCACAATAGGAATGAGAACAACATGAGGCGCAACATGCACATATTGATGAAACTGCACCCATACAAGTTATTGATTCATCCAAATAGCTGGCACATAACAGACAGGGTGAGCAGTCGTAGGAGTAGGACTTTTCTCAGGAGATTGAACAGATGCTAGAGAAGATGGACATGAATATTGTTAAGCCCAAGTTAGATCAGGACATTTACCTCATGCCTCAGAACAATGAGGTTACTCTACCAGTTTAACCAGATCCGAAAGCAAATCAAGTCCCAAGCAATCAAGGAGACACTAAAATCCTTGAGGACAATCCGAAAGTGGATGTGCACAACATATCTTTCGATGAGTCACAACACAAAGCTGTACAATTGTGCAGGGTTCCAACTCGAGATGTCCTTGTATCTCCTACGTAGTTTGAAGAATGAGTGGTCATGTCTGATGTGCATAGACATCCAGTTGCATTTGATGATGCTACAAGAGCATATTCCGAAGCCACCAACTCAAGTGTTAGATTCTTGATAACTGAGAACAAGCACACGGCTAAGGAGCTACAAGCGGCCAAGAAGGAAGAAGAGAAAGTTACAACATCCACCAGATTAGAGTTGAGGAGAGTGATACTAGATGAAGCATCGTCTCTCGAGACAATCATGCGGAAGTTGTACTTCAGGTTGGTCACCGTGCATAAGTCAGTTTTTCATCTCAACAATTGGCAGCAACGCTGTGCTAGGAGAGCATGCATCTTGTCAGACCTATAAAATGCTATCAATCACATGAAAATATGGAAAATGAGGTACAATTGAGCCCCATTTCACTTGCCAAAGATGATGAAGCCAAAGGCAATGGAGTTGAAGGGACGCATCTGGAATCAGATCCGGAACTATGAGGAACTCCTGCAACTCATCATCAGCTTACAGGCTTCACATGCATGAGTGTTTAGGAGCATGGATGTCATTGTGCACACACATGTGATCCCATCCATTGGCACACTCACCAAGGCAAAGAGAAAGAACCAAGTTCAACTAGAGTTGGACATGTACTTTGATGAGTTGATGTACATAGCCACTAGCATAAACTTGCAGATGAGCGCAGACACTGTGCACAAGTATGTTGCGGTTCAGTTACACTCAAGAATATGATGCACAAGTTATCCAACGAGTTGGACAGAGGTGCCAAACCATTGTACAGGGGTGCAACAAAGGCAAGAGTTTGCTTTCATAAGGATGTCAACACAGAGCCTACAGACACCATAATAGGCTACTAAGCTTGGCATCAATTCGTCACCGTCGATCATCGAGAGGATGTCGAAGAGTTAGTCTTCCCACAGTTTTCCAAGTCTTAGTGATGTCTTGCGTGGCTTACTCAAGCCCATTTTTGTCTCACATGGGTACATGTGTAGATTGTAATGTAAACATGTTGTAAAAGTGAAAGACCAAGTGTCAATAGTAGAATGTAACAGTCATGTGTAAGTTGAAGAGTCATGAGGGTAGGTGAAGAGTCACAAAGGGGAATGTCAAGGGTGACCCCACCCTTTGCTATTTATAGAACCTCATAACTCATTGTACATGATTTTGGGAGCCAAGCATCCAATAGGTATAACTTAGAGAAATCTTGGAGTGTATTGTAATGAGCCTTGGATTCTCCATAGTGCAGAGCTAGTACATCTCTTTGGAGGAGCAGGCGGCAGTGACTGTAATGTTCCACTATCGAGGCTAGTGGTTGTCATGGTTGTATGTATGATTGGATCTTTCACTCTTTTAATATAACAGAGCCATCATGTTTCATGCATATATTGTTATTGTAGTTTGGCTATCTTGGTTACTCTAATGATGTATGTAGCTATAATTTACGCATGTATGTATGAACTATTTTGTATGTGGTTGTATGAATCTTATTGAAGCGCGTTGTTGATATAATCAATCACTTTTGATCACCGGCTATCCTGCTTTCCATATTGTGATGTGTTTCTACTCGTATGTTCCCTTTCAAGCTGCATGTTATCATAGGTTTCTAAGGGGTGCACTCCTCCCCCCTTCTGTGTGTTAGAGCCTTGCATCCACCTTCCTTGAATTGTTGCAAGGTCATGCCCTTTCTTCCAACAAGGACATCTTAATTACCTCTACATGCAACCACAGTCAAGGCGATACTGTACTACCCATTGCTGGGACTTCTACTCCAAACGGTCTGAGGTCTAGTTGCAACTTCCTGCTGGGGAGATCCCTTGACATGTTGGCGGGTCTAGCACCGTCAAAAGAACTTTAAGGGATACATAACATTAGACTAAGGTTTATTTTTCATAAATCAAAAGCCTTTGATCATGTCAAAGATAATGCTATAGATATAGTGTAATGATGTTTCCTAGATAAGAATATAAAAGCTAGAAGATAGAGAGATAAAATGAGAGAGAGGGAGTAGGACAATATTAAATAATATCGAAGTAAATAACGAAAAAATAATTCTCCCTCCCAAGTAAATCTACTTCAAGTAACCAACCCTTCACAAAACAATTTAAAAAAAGGAGGCGGATTAAAATAATTGTATGTGACGTAGAGAAAGAAACCCAATTTGGGTTTGTAGTTGTTACAAAATTCAAATCCAGAGAGCCAAAAAATTTCAATTATAAACTTGTATCAGCCATTTGTTGACTAACCAACTCGAGATGATAAAATAATGCCTACAATAAAATCGTATAGGGTAAGTGTTATAGACATATTTGGGCACTGCAGCCCAAATCACATATGTCAATAAACCAAGGGCTTCTAAGTCCCTAAAAGTGTTGTTTCAGACCCTAAAGGAGCAAGGTCAGCTGATTACATCATCTCCCAGAAGTTCTCCATGAAAAACCACTCAAAACTGGTCAAAGCAGGACCATACAGACTGCCCAGTGCTAAGGGTGTGATGCATCTCTCCTGCCACATGCAAAAAGTGTGATGCATAATGGAAATCCCTTCTATAGGGTGTGATGAGCGAGGAGCAGACAAATGGCACAAGCAATTTGCTAGGTGGAAACCTTGAGAATCTTCTAGAAGCTACTCATTTGACACTTGCCTCCTTGAATTCACCCAAGGATGAGTAAGAGATCATGAAATATCCAAGTGGAACCAAGAACTATCAGAGAGATGACACTAATCAAAATCCTAGGAGTTGACTCACCCCCCTGCAAATATCTATATATGGATCCCTCATCCCAGAGATCCACGGGTTGGAATTTGGTAATTAGCAAAGAATTGTTGTTGGTTTCTCTTTGAAGACATTGTTGGGTGATCTTGCTTTATATGAGATGAAGAGGGCTTTCAAGCTGGGAGGATGGCGCTGGGTCAGACCAAGTGGTTTTAATCCTCTCTTCTACTACTTTTATCAATAAAGATATTTGAGTTTTCCTCCATATTCTTGTGTATCTCCGAATATTGTGTTGATATATGCATTTGTATGGTCAATATATATCTTATCCTATATTGTTTACAGTGATAGATCTCTATGCTTTGATGGTATTATGCTGCTGTGATTCTACAGGTGTTCTTTGAAGTGGGACAAGTAAGGAAGCAGTGGTGAGATTCTGTCGAAGGGGAAAGGAAACAAGCAAGGAGCCAAGCGAAAGACTGAGGTTGGTACTCTCTGCTTCTTTCTCATCTATCTCTCGTAAAGGAAAGCACAAGTGACTTTAGTTTGTTTATTTCTAAGATAGCTACCCATCTTAGTGGGATTAGCAGTTCTGAATAGACACTAGTTTTCCCGGTAACAAAATAGCGACTCCACTGGGGAAAAAATTAGTTTGATTGCTTGTATCTATTTGTTTTATTCATAAACCACAGACAGATCCTGAAGTTAAGCCAGCTAGCCTTCAAACTACATTTGTTATGCAAGTGAAAAGTAGATTAATGCTGCTTCAGTCAATCTCCGGGTTTGTTTATGAATTGAAAAATTGACTTGCAAACATCCTAAGTGCCCTAGAGGTAGCTCAAGTAACCTCATTAGATCAGCCCCTATACTTTGTATTTACTGACTATCATTAGCTCGGCCTAAATCCCTAAACTAAGCTGCAAACTGTGACCAAAAACCAAGTTAAAGTCTCGTCCCTGAACCATCGCACCTTCTCTTCTTGACAATTTGGATGCATCGCACCTCCCGTGTGCAGTAGGTGAGATGCATCCCCGTTTCCCTGTGTTACAGGTGCGATGATCAGATAAGACTGTTTCTGCCTCCAGATTTTGGTTTTTTCTTCAATGTCTTCAGCTTTATTTAGGAGTTTTGTTGTCTGTGATTAGTAGACCACTGTTGAAATCCCCTTCCTTTGCATCATCTAGCCTCCATTGTACAAAGATTTGTGAATGTTTTTTTATGTATTTTTCGCCATTCACAGTTCTCATTTACAAAATGGTAGCTTAATCGAACTGTCGTCTTTTGATTTGAAAGTGTCGCAAGTGTCATTTTTAGTCAAGGAAAAGAATCCTTCTCTTTTTGATAGTCGATTCCACTATTACTCTTGTATTTGATCTGAATTGATAGTATTTCAAGTGTTGAAAAAATATTTCAATTCAAAATCGCAAAGTGTCGTCTTGTCTCCTTTTCGTTTTTTGAAAAGAAAATTGTTAGTACGGTCGCTTTGAAAGAATATATAATTCATATTTGTACTTCTCATTCTTTTTTTCATTCACGCATTAAGAAAGCAGAAAACAAATACATGCATGTGCATTTGCATTTAGACTGCTTGTTGATTTTGATTTAGGACAGTGCATCTAGTGTGTGCTCTCTACTCTATGTTGAAAGGATTTCGTTTCTCTTTCCTTAGTAGCTAGGATTTTCATTGCAAAAAGAAGAGTAAACGACTGTTTATCATCTTAGATTTCATATTTAGGAGTTGTATATCTACATCACGCGGTGAACCTTAAAGGAAAACTTCTTAAGAAAGATCAACTATAAAATAAATTCAATGAACATAAAAACGCTTTGGAACCTAATGCATAACATCTAGAAGTCTAGGCTAAATACGTATTCTAGCGTCGTAAAGCTTGGTAACTGTCGCTTTCATCGTAGGTTGGGTGATTCCTCCTCTTTGAGACGACAAGTGCCAGTACAGACTTGTGCTCCCACGTACCATTGAGTATATATTGGGAGACCACAATAGGTTATATCCTTTATCCTTAGGAATCCATGTCTGCCGCCCTATTGATCACAACGCACTGAACACAACATTCGGGAAGATTGACTACCATACCGTAAAAAGTATTCTGCAAATTTTCAATTGGTTTGGTAATCCCTCTGTCTAGATTTCCAGAGTAGTCTCTTTCATTCCTTTTCAGACTCCTTAAAGGAAAAGGTCCATTTGAGCACTTGTCACTTCAGGCTCATTAAAAATCAAAGGTGACTAGAGTCATCTTTAGCTTTTTCTCGACTCTTAAAAATTGAAAAAGCAAGTTGTGTCAAAGCATCTAAAATTTATTTTAATCGGAATAATGTCACTATTCCCTTGTTGATCTTAGGTTGAGAAAATGGAGTCCACCAACCAAGGATTTCCCCTTGGGGGGAATCCTAGTCCTTTCTCCTCTTGGGGAGATGTTGGTGCACCTCATATGGCCACATTGTCCCTTCCAGGATTGACAATTGGCCTGCCGGTATGGATTTTCTCGACCTCTCTCATTCAAAGCACTGTGATTCCTGAGCAATCAAATCAACAAATAGATGATATGAGAGTTACCACCCAACCTTCTACTTTGTTTGCTTCTCCCTCTCCTTCTTCCTCTTTGCTTGGTGAAGATAGTAAAACTAAAAACCAAGTAACTAAGAAGAAGAAGAAAGGGAATGAGAATAAGAAGAAGGAGCCAATGGCAAAAAGCGGCAATTGTGCATCGTCTACTGAAAATCCACACACTGCACCATCCAGACCTAAATCTCCATGTGTCATCTGCAAAGGGGACCACTATCATCGATATTGTCCTTGAATCCCACAGATCTTAAGGGACTGATCTCCCCGCTTGCACAATCCGGTGTCATCAACCTCTGATGATCATGTTGAGAGTACACCGTCAACTAGTGAAAATGAAGTCACCAGACAGAAAGGAAAATCTAAATTTCCTTGCAGACTGTGTGAAGGCGATCATGC
This sequence comes from Pinus tabuliformis, assembly GCA_031772625.1. Lineage (NCBI taxonomy): Eukaryota > Viridiplantae > Streptophyta > Pinopsida > Pinales > Pinaceae > Pinus > Pinus tabuliformis. The sequence continues at coordinate 1,203,564,600 of CM062817.1, read as the reverse complement.
CCTCCACCGTTGTCCCTTCTTGGACGAAGCTAAAAGAGTCTTGGATAACTGTCCTGCGTCACCGCAGTGACTCCCTCCTAGATACAAGAAATTCTTACCGAGTCCATTGTTAGTTGAAAATCTGACTGACGCAGCTTTGTTGTCGGTCGAAGCACCTATCATTAAAGATAAACCCTTTGAGTCCACATCGGACCAAAGTTAACAAGTCGATATGGCAGTCAACCCCATCTTGTCTTCAGAGGATTTACCTTCAGATGATATAGTCACCAAAGAGAATGAGAATGACACCCTTCAAATTCTTTTCGTAAACATAGACTTCGATGAACATGGGGGCAATCTACCCATTCCTTTACCGCAGGAAGAAAGTTCGTTTGAGTTGTATCCAGCCGTTTATTCGGTCCCACCTCCAAGCAACCTAGTTGTCTCCTTCGATTGGAATCTACTAGGCAGACCCTGTTTACCATCTAATGTACCATTCCAAATCATAGTGCAAACTTACAGAATGGTCATGGTTGGTACCATCATTGATGAAGGGGCTTTTGTGAGTTTCATTTCATCAACTGCTTGGAAAGTTCTTGGTCCACCATCTCTTTTGCTTGAGATGCAAAATTTGACAGGCTTCGACAAAGGAACCAGTCGACCGTTAGGGATCCTTCCAAATTTTCCTTTAACTTTGAGAAGGAAAACCATTTATCTGAACGTAATGGTAGTCCAAGGACCTTTAGATTGCATTCTACTCCTTGGGCATGACTACATTTATAGCATGGGAGCTATTGTTTCCTCACTCTTTCGAGTGATGTGTTTTCCGCATGAAGGAAGAGTAGTCCAGCTTGTAGACCAACTTTCATTCCCCGGTTCACACATAGCTAATAGTCAAATGCCATCCCTAACAGGTATTTTTGTGCAAGGAATGTATCATCAATCTCCAATTCGTCCACCTGATGAACGCGAGTGATTCGATGGTTGTGACTGAAACCCAGGGGGCATGCACCCTGGTCTGCTTCGGTAGAAAAACTTCAAGTATAGGGTAGGTTTCTGCAGAGGATATATGACTAGTTTGACACACCCATCCATTTAGGAAAATGGGATTAGACTGGAATAGGATACCTCCATCAGAAGGTATGCCTTTCCTGACAGAGCAAGTGTTTTGTCTGCAAATTGAAGGGTAACTTGGGTATGCCTTTCCCAAAAGATTAAGAGTTTTGTCTGCAAATTGAAGGGTAACCTGGGAAACTCTACTTCGCTATACCTGGGGACATGTAAACCTTTTTGCGTGAAAGTGAAAAGCGACCATTTATTTTCTTAGTTTGTAGGTTCTTAACCCTTTAAAATCGTAGGATTGTTCATTCCTAGCTTACATAATAAAAGGAGTCAGAGCATAATTTCTAATGGTGCAAGTTCCCTAAAAATGAACCTATCGATGAGACATCCTTATTATATGACTGGCACGAGCAGTTTTACGCAAAGTTCAAGCTCGTTAAAAATTAAACATAGCAATGAGCATATGTTCCACCAGAGTTTAAGCTCGTTAAAAAATGAACCCACGTCCGGTAAATAACCATTGCGAATGCATTACCATCAGCTTTTGAGCCTTGGTCGTGTTCTTACTATCACCTCCACTCTGTTTTAGCCAATCATACGCCTCCATTTGATTGTTTACCCCTTTTGAGGAACAATTGTGACGAGTTATTCTACTAGCCATCTTCTTAACACTACCATGATTGGAAAGTTCCAACCCTCACCTGGAACCAGCTGCTACCCGAAATATCACTCGTTCCTAAAAAACGAGTCTCCTTTAAGCTCTTTTCATCAGACTCGTAAAATATGAAAAGATTGCCAAGCAATTGGCCTCTCTAGCTCGTTAAAGTGATTGGAAGTGCCATCCCTCCTCTAGATTTTAATCTTTTTGGACCTGAGGGATTATTGCACAAAAAGATCGAGTGTTTGTCTTGTTCGGCTTGTTAAAACTATCGAAAAGTCATCCCTTTCGCATTGTTTTATACTTTTTCGGACTTAAGGGATTATACTATGAAAAAGGAATATTGGAGTTTCCTTTCTGTCTCTTTTCAGACTCCCTAAAATTGAAAAAGAACGAGTTATCCTTGTCATTAAACTCATTAAAAAAATAGATACAAACTTATCCATTCAGACAAGAGCAAGTTTCACTGTCGCTAGGCTTGTTAAAACATAGTGACAGGTTTTCCTGAAGGGCAAATTATAGAACAAGCATATGTTATCCTCCTCAAGCTTGAAAAAAATAAAGAGGTACTGGTCAGAAATGACTAGGGAAAATTGGGAAGAAAACTTGAAGAAACTTTATTGGTAGCAGGTTGCTCTTGAACATGACACTTTCACTCCATCACCATGGTTGAGTTGGGTTGGGTTATTCCATTCACCGGTCATATCACCATTGGTCCATCATACCATCCACTTTTGGGGTTAACGCTACCAATCCATTTCAGTGTTGCCGATATGTTCAAGAGAAGTTGCTCAGAGAATTCATCTACCCAGCTTGTGTCTCATCCGCCGCAATACCTTCACACTTCATTCTTTCATGACCACCACCCTGAACCTTGTATCATCATATCATTTTCACCTATACAAAATCATTTTCTCCGTTTTGTGTCGTAGATGTGGGATCCATCAATGCCATCCTACGATGAGTCACTTCTTGTCGACATCAGCTCATTATCCAAGAAGCCGACCTAGGAACAACCCTTTCAGTACTTTGAAGCTTGCATGCCTCAATGGCAAGTTTCTCACTTCTGGCGACAGGTCTACATTAATTGCCTTCAACCGAAAGATTTTGCGTGGTGTTCGACATCGACTCATGTATTCACACCACGTGAATTGTATTGCAGTACCTTGAGGGTCATCATCATCATCAGTGATTCCTCTCACGCCTGTTAACATCTTACATCATCGGCTGGTAATGAGGCGATGTCCTTCCATGTTTGACATCAGAACATCTTTTCACATGGATCGACTTGTACTTTCGGGCGACGATTGAACGAGTTTTGAAGACCTCGGATCTAGTTTCATCCATCCAGGCTGCGATATATTCAAGAAAATAAAGACATCAAATGTACATCATTGCTACATAGATAATCATCCAAACTAAGGGATGATGGCTCTACCAGAATCATCAGTCTGCACACAGATGGTTTTCTGTCCTATGTACATTAAAATGAATTTATCAAGTTGAGCATGGGAATGCCCGCCTCAGCTAGATCATGAAAATATTATCAAGATAATGTATTGTATTGTATCTTATTACAAGTCACCTTCCAGTTCGAAAAACCTCGGATCCTCATTATAAAGCATTTCACCCGACATCAAAAGATTTACAACCTCATGCTTTAGGGGGAAACTGTTATAGACATATTTGGGAACTGCAACCCCAATCACATATTTCCATAAACCAAGGGCTTCTAAGTCCCTTAAAGTGTTGTTTCATACCCTAAAGGAGCAAGGTCAACTGATTACATCATCTACTAGAAGTTCTCCATGAAAAACCACTCAGAACTGGTCAAAGCAGGACCATGCAGACTGCCCAGTGCTAAGGGTGTGATGCATCTCACCTGCCACATGCAAAAAGTGTGATGCATACTAGAAATCCCTTCTGTAAGGCACGATGAGCGAGAGTAGACAAATGGCACAAGCAGTTTTCTAGGTGGAAACCTTGAGAATCTTCTAGAAGCTGCTCATTTGACACTTGCCTCCCTAAATTCGCCCAAGGATGAGTAAGAGATCATGAAATCTCCAAGTGGAACCAAGAACAATTAGAGAGATGACACTAATCAAAATGCCAAAAGCTGACTCACCCCCCTGCAAATATCTATATATGGATCCCTCATCCCAGAGATCCACAAGTTGGAATTTGGTAATTTACAAAGAAGTGTTGTTGGTTTCTCTTTGAAGACATTGTTGGGTGATCTTGCTTTGTAGGAGGTGAAGAGGGCTTTCAAGCTGGGAGGATGGCATTGGGTCAGACCAATTGGTTGTAATCCTCTCTTCTACTACTTTTATCAATAAAGCTATTTGAGTTTTCCTCCATATTCTTGTGTATCTCCGAATATTGTGTTGATATATGCATTTGTATGGTCAATATATATCTAATCCTATATTGTTTACAGTGATAGATATCTATGCTTTGATGGTATTATGCTGCTGTGATTCTATAGGTGTTCTTTGAAGCGGGACAAGTAAGGAAGCAGTGGCGAGATTCTGTCGAAGGGGAAAGGAAACAAGCAAGGAGCCAAGCGAAAGACTAAGGTTGGTACTCTTTGCTTCTTTCTCATCTATCTCTCGTAAAGGAAAGCACAAGTGACTTTAGTTTGTTTGTTTCTAAGATAGCTACCTGTCTTAGTGGGACTAGTAGTTCTGAATAGACACTAGTTTTCCTGGTAATAGTAAACACCTCTGTAAAAATGAGTATGAGGATCTTGCCCACAAAAAGCTTAGGCTATTAGGAATTTTCTTTGTAATCAAAAGGAAAAGTAGGCATAATTAAGAGAACATATAATATATTTAATTTTAATATGACTATCAATTCTACTCACCTATTCTATCTCAGTATTAGGTACACATGCACAAGCGAAATGAGAATTTCTTTCTAGCATCACATAAACATTCAAATTTTGGTAATAAAAAACAATACATCTAATGAGAATTTGGATAGAATTTGATCATGTTTTATGTATTATTAATTTTAAAGATAAAGAATGGATGTGTGACTTATTGACCAAAGACCCAAGCATGAAACCCATGCTTTATAAATTTTTCTTTTACAATTTTGTTTCTTCTTTCGATCAATATATAATAATCACATCATGACATGAGACAAATGAAAATTATGAAGATCGAAACTAGTTACATTTCCCAATAGACAAGAGCATGTTGATTCAAGTAATCCATAGGATAAACACCAATTATGATGCCATTTTGAGTTTCTTGCTTAGTTTGGGACAAAGTTTCATTTGATAAATGATGATAACAAGAGAATTATGGTTCATGATATATGTTGCATGATGATATTGTATAGTGAAACAAGATATCCAATGGCAGCGAAACATGATCTCTTCAAGATGATAGCTCTTCTATCATTTCGTGCACACCAAGGAAAATTGCAACACCTCTTGCAATTTTGGACCTAAGGAAACCCTAGAACCCTTAAGCTATTCGCACATGTGAACATTAGAAGAAAAATTACAAACTTTTGAAATCTTGATGTATCTCTCAAAAGGTTTAATATCCATTTTTATATAGCCTTTCTAAGAGGCTCCATTAGCACTCTCTAGGCCGACTTTTCCTTGACTAATCAACTTGGCTTTGGGAGCCTTCTAAAAATTTCTAATTTCAAAATAATTTTTCTTTCCTTGATAAAAAAATCCTGAAAGGGTCTTTTACAATATGACAAGGACTCTTGACTCATGACAAACCCTAGGACCATTCAATGGATACTCGACCTAATGACAACGCGACTTGAGCATGAAACCCATGCTTTACAAAAAACATTTTCTTTCTTCTTTTGATAGATACATAAGATTTACATCATGAAATGAATCAAATGACAATTATGAAGACCAAAACTAGTTACATTATTCAACATATCAAAGTATATGGGTAATTTTTTTGTAATGGAAGATTAAATGCTATCAGATTATGTTGAGTTCTCAAATATCGAGTGAGTTCATTGGTTAGCATGAATAGGTTCTCAAGTTCTCAAGTTTTTAAATATTACTTAAATGTTTTAAATGAAAACAACTTCCTTGTAACTCACTTGTACTATTATAATGTTCTTATGCTTTCATCAAGACATTTCTCAACATCTCTTATGACACTTGCTAAAAGTTTCTCTCATTTGATGGAGTGTTATAGGATAGTCAACCAAAAAAATAGTTGTCGGATCTATCTTTGTCGAGTGACAAAAGTTTAGGTAGGATAGAATAAATTGACCAAACATCTACTATGTTGTCTACCAGGTGAAGATCAATTGGAGTTGAAAAGATTAGAAGAAAATTCCATAGACACATGGGATTTTTTCTCGCTAAAAGGGGGTCATGTTCATATGATAATGAGAGCATAGATGACATTGAGGTGCACACATCTAGTGAAACAATGCGCACCCAAGGATCCACCTGAAATAAACACTGATTTTTCTATCAATGAAAGGATATGTTGCATTGCCCCATTGTCATTACATGGTTTGGGGATATTTTCCATGGATGGCATAAAGGTACATTACAGAGGCTTAACTGAATTAATGGAGTATGTCAGAGCTTGTTACAACTACAATTATTTGGTACGACTAGTCCAAAATATTAAAAGTATGCGAAGATATGGAGTGGCTGCAAATTATATACAACTAAAAGACAATGATGAAAATAAAGGCACAACTATGTATATTGATGGAAGGAAAAAAGCAGTAGGAAATACTACAGGGTTTATAAATAATACATGACCCGTCACCATAAATAACCAACCCAATTTCATATTCAAGGGAAGTGAAAGAAATTGTGTATTCATATGTTCCATTAAATCAATAGTTGCAAGGGAAGAGTTTCTCATTGATTACAATTTGAATAGAATAAATACAAATATTGCTATTATGGGGGTAGTACGTATTCAATTTTACCCAAACTATAAGAAATGTCTATTGTATGTTATGATTTTCATTTACTACAATACATTGTTAGACATCTTGTAAGTTGAGGAAACATTTTAATACATCATGGTTAAAATATTGTGTTAGGTTGATCAAGGTCAAAGGGAAACAAACTCACAATAGGTAAACATCAATGTAGTTGTACACAAAATAATATAACCATGAGATATATATAAAAGTAGCATTTTATTCATTATAGAGTAAGTCAAATTTATATTTTTAGGCATCATATAACTAATAAATTAAGATTCATTATGCATATCACCAACTTGAGAAAATGCATTCCTTCATCCTTTCCAAAGTATTGTTTCTATAATATATGCGAAATATATATTGATCTTGTCATAATGCCTCTTGCAAGAGCCTTCCAAGATGAAGAAATTTTTATAAATTTAGAACCTTTTATATTGGCCATGATATAACGTGAAGTTTCTATATAAATTTAGACACATGTCAATAGCGGTTTTCTTATTGATATAATGATGATTAATTGTGGATGAATTACAAATTACACTTATTTGATAAACAGGGTGATAAGGGGAAGGAACCAGCCTTAGAGGAGTCCACATATGCCCATGAGGAATAGCTTACTGATGAAGCAATTTTTATGTCCGCCGATCCAATCCAAGTAATAAATAATATTAAAATCAAAGCAAACAAGAAACTTAATTCTTCAATTCTGATTGAGCCTTAGATAGATGAGATAAAAGGTGAAATAAGATCCTTGATGCAACAATTCCATTGGTATGGGGTGAGAAACTCATTTAATTATCCTATTTATTTGTTTACGATTTAGTTATCTCATTCTTTATAAAAAAACTCTTTATTTTACAAGAGTTTTTGGCAGAGAATGATCCTCATGCTATGACTATGGGGATGACGTTGGTAGCAACACTGATGCTCCACCTATTAGTGAGTCACCAGTCATTGAGACTGATACAATTGATCAACCACCCACAACAGGATTTGCACCCCTGAATAACACACATGATGATGTGGATGCAAAGCATGATCCAATTGCACAATTTTAAGTGATATTTCTTGGATCTTCCTGTGTTACTAGCACGCGATTACTACTAATCACATTTTTGGTAGATGATGACAATTCCCCCATGAAAATAGAGAAACTTATAATAATTTAAGAAGAGTTTTAAATATTAAGTACAACCTAAATGAAATTAATGTATACTTTGTGATTATTTTAAACTAATGATAATATAATTTTGCAGGAAATTATTTGTTTTATAGGCGTTTGTATGACATAAACTTGGAAATATTTTGACTGGCCATTCGTAGAAACTAGAAATCCCAAAGTTCCAACTTAAAAGATATACTTATTAACACGATGGTTCGCCTGTTTGGAGAGGGTACCTTCAACAAATCTGGAGTTACCTTGAAGGCAAGCCTACATTTAAAATATTTGTAGGACTAGTATATGATCTCAATTAGAAAGGGCTAGGTCGCATGAGTTCCCTCCATCAATTCCAGATATGGAGTGGAGAGTGCTCGTGGTAGATGCACACGAGAATGCACTTCGGAAAGCAGGGAAGACTCCACCTGGACTAGGAAGGTATGAGGCACTTTTAATAATGTAATTATGATGCTTTATCACCATTATGACATCTAATTAAGTTTTTAAATGTTTTAAACATAGGCTCCTAGATACTTCCAAAGCTACAATGGTTAGAAAAGTCAAACATGGGTAACATCATCTTGGCCCAGGTGGTTACTTGAAACTATCCACAAAAATTGTAAATATGTAAAAGAATAATTTGCATCCAAATTATAAATTGTTAACAATTTTAATTTAATATCACAAAAGAAGAAAAATTCATGTTCTAATGCAAAATTGTAGGGGTAACTATTCAAAGAGGCTCCCATAGAGGAATACCAAAAGATTTCTTTCAAGTACGACTATCAAGGCATGGTTGAATGGAGGACAAGCTTGGTATCTTCATAGTCTTCCACCACCCAACCTAACACTTTGGCAAATAAAAATCGTGAATAAAATTTATAAATAATTACTTGTACAATCTATTGGTTATTGTTTTTGGCCATAAATTAATGTGCTTGATTGTAAAAAGTAGGAAAACAATGTAGATACAACACATGAGCCTACTAACGATGGAGTGCCTGGTCTTGAGATTGATGTTCAACTCAGTACTAGAGGTATTTCATGTGTTATAATTTTTTTTTAGTATGGAATACAATTAAAAATATTTAAATGAAAATGGTTTATTGATTATAACATTTCTTGTTTCGACACCAGATTATAATTTTTTTTTAGTATGGAATACAATTAAAAATATTTAAATGAAAATGGTTTATTGATTATAACATTTCTTGTTTCGACACCAGAGCATGTATAGGATGTGGCCATATAAGAGGAGGAACATATGGCCACATCCAAAAGTATTCCGCTTCCCTCCACTATCGAAGCAGGTAAAGAACACTCTACTACTTTGTTTTATGAATGAAACATTTGTAATAATAATAACTATCAATATGATTTTTTCATTTTTTCTTATTGCAGTTGATTCTCGACCCCACTTGCGGTGGCATAACCATAGGACTAGGTCAACAACAAGACATATTACACTAGAGACCACAACAACTGAAGGGGGCAAAGATCAAGACATCCTTGCTAACTACATATTAAAAAAAAAAACTGATAAAAATTGGCTACACTTTTTTATTTAGAGCCTGTTTTTGAGTACCACATTTTTGACTGAGAGGTTGAATGCCTCATGGCATGTGCACATGTAATTTTAGAGTATCTTAATAAAACTTTGTGATTTTTTCTTTGCAAAAAACTAGAACAATTTCGTTTCATATTATGTAAACATAATTTTTGTCATAAAATTTATTGAGATAAAATATTTGTGGATGTACAAACAAATGAATGAATGATGACACCCTTAAAGGCATCATATATTTGTGATATTTCTTCATCCAACTCTAGTTTGAGGTTATGATTAAATTATAATGCAAGCAATTGTTTATAGAGGCTCAACCAAAACCCATGTAAACTGAATAAGGGGAAAAATCTAGAAGACACATTCTAATATTTTGTCTCATATAAACTTTGTGGATTTTAAACATCTTGGTATACAAGTCATTTTGAAATATGTACAACCCTTATGACTACTAGGCAAACCAAGGAAGCTTTCATAGGTTATAACACTAGTTTCCATAAGCTTTATAATTAGAACTACCATGCATTGAACTTTTTTCTAACGTACCAACATTTGTTAAATCAACCACCCATTTTAATATTGGGGATGAGATGCTTATAAACATTTTCCTAGTGAAGGATTTGATCATAAATCCAAATATGAGTTTGTGGACTAATGAATTATTATAGTGAAATATACATGACCTTTAGGATTTTCCATCCACAATATTATGTTGCAATACTTCTAACATTCTTGTTAATAAAAGAGTTGATGCCTTCCTTTCCTTGAATACTACCTTTCTTCTCTTCTCCCTAAACTACTCCCTTAGTTTTTATGCCTCAATCAACCTTCCAAATGAATAGTTAAGGGTTTAATACTGTAAGTATAAATGATTAAATTGTTCATCTTCATGTTCCCCTTTTAATTACATAATGGTTTCAACTCATGTGATAATTAACTCAACTATCCATTTGAAAAGATCATGATCAATGAAAGGCAAGCTTCTCATTGAAATATACCATTGAATCACTTAGTAATGCTAACTAGGCCTCCTAATATAGAACTAATCCAAGTCAATTCAATTAACAAAAACATTATAGTCAATTGTCCAGTCATCTTATGAAGGTTCCCAACCAAATGATGCTCAATCAAATTGAGCTAACTCATTAAATTCGATTTTTATATTGATCTAAAATGTTTCATAGAATTCAAATATTTGAATGTTTATTTCTGAGGATGGTGGAATAAAATTACAAATTTCACTTATTTGATAAATAGGGTGATAAGGGGAAGGCATCATCCTCAGAGCATCCCATGGATGTTGCTAAGGAAGTTCTTAGTGAAGTGCTTAATGATCCTAATTGGTTTGATGATCATGAGTTGTAGAGGTCTCCTGCCCCAATAATAAAATTCAATAAGCTTGTGGTTGGAATGAATGAAAAACTTTCTCATTTCATTCACATTAGAAATAAAAGTATTGCTATTAAATATAGGATCAATGTGTTCACAAAACATCTTCATAGATATAAGGCGATAACCATATTTTAAAGTGATTTTTTAATGCCATAAGTTCAATTATTAATTTTTGTTTTTTAACTTTTACATTGTTTAATTGGAAAACCATTTTCTTTCCTTAATAAGATTTTTTGGCAGAGATCACACCACAACATACAGACAACACATGGCATCCAGAAGAGGAGCATAGGGCATCCATTCCAATAGTTTCGACTAGTGCATAAGGTAAATAAAACTCTAATGCTCTTTTTATTAATGAATAATGACAAAAAAAATCAATTATTTATTTATTTCTTGTTACAACTGATAATCTACCCCTCTTGCAGAAACCTCGACAATGTCATGAGTACACGACCATGCCATAAAAATAAAGAAAAAAAAAATAAAAATAAATGATTTTACTAGTTATATCATTAAAAACATCATGTACCATATTATGAAAACATATTTTTGACGATAAATTTTTTGTGTCTATGATTAATGAATGAATTTTATATGTTAATGAATAATTGTTATATGTCTCTTTACATTCTGATAATTTCGATGTCTTGATGCATAGGTGTAGAGTATGGTTTTTGGAATTCTTTCAACAACACTTAAGCTCATAACAAGGTCATCAATAACATCAATTTTGGATCTCTTTTATGCACAGGTGTATCCTCTTTCAATAGTTGTTTCGGATCCCTTCGAAAAATGAATGAATGAATGTTATATGTTAAAGAATAATTGTTATATGTCTCTTTACGTGTTGATAATTTCGATGTCTTGATGCATAGGTGTAGAGTATGGTTTTTGGAATTCTTTCAACAAGACTTAAGCTCAGAACGAGGTCATCAATAACATCAATCTTGGATTTTTTTTATGCACAGGTGTATCCTCTTTCAATATTTCTTTCAGCTCCCTTTGAAAAGGTTACAATGGAAAACCTTTTAGGGCTTCCAAAAGAGACTCATGCACATTCCTTTAAACTTGAGACTATAATCACTCAAAATGTTTCCCGAATGAAGGCTTGATAGGTGAATTTTGAAGACTTCAGATCTTGTAAAATTACCCCATACCTTCATTTACTTTGTCAATATGCTAGGCATTTATTGAGCTCATCAAATAGCCTTTCGGTCAGTCAAGATCAGAGTCCTTAAGCTCTTGCTCTTCTTGAGTAAGTTTGAGGTTATGTCATAAAGAAAAGGGCTAGTAGAATGAGGCCATAACTTCACTTTCTTGTTTTATAGGTTAGGTCCAAGGAGTGAAGGTATTCTAGCTATTCAGTCATAAAGAAAAGTTCTTATATCCCTCTAAAACCCCTTACTCCTTTCTGTGTATACTATCGACCTTATCTCTATAGTTAGGGATAGTAATTATGCCTATATTTTTGTTCTTCTTTCCTTCAAAAATTAAGATTAAGGAATTTTCTCTTCTTAAGATGAGATGGTGCCAATTTAATATTCTTTTCTACCCTCACTTCAAAACCTGGATCTGCTACTGATGAGCCTGAGTATCGCAGCAAGAATGTTGCAACTCTTAGGGCTACAAAATTTACTTTATCAACCTGGGGTTGCATACAAACTTGGAGGTGGCAGTGTTATATACACAACAGATGCATCGTTATACTCGTGTCACTTCTCAACTGGGGCACTTTACCATTAGGGTTCCAAACCATTCCTCTATTGAACTAAAGGGAGTTAGATTACTGACAGTGAATGTAAAGCTAGTTCTAGTGAAGGGAAAGTAAATGATTTTCTATTTAGGAAATGAAAGTTGCCAAATGGTAAATTCTATGAAATTTCATAAATCATCTAGCTATGAAATGACACAAATTACTTGCAGAAAGGAACTATGCTAATCTTACAACTGATCATCTAGCTATCAGGACAGATTGAAAATAGAAAGTTACTCTATCATCTCAGAATTCAAACGTGCATGCATTAAATATCTCGTTCACATTTGCAAAAAAAGTCTTAATTGCTAACTTCAGAAATATAAATGATAATTCTATCTGATCTTGAAAGAGGGAAAGGAATGGTAAATCTTGTCTAGGTGGAATTTCTAGTCATGGAGTCCAAGATGAGGGGCTAATATACTCCTTACTAGGTTATCCTATCATTTTAGGTCAAAACAGGGTCAAAACAGGCTGCTGCAAGTTTGCTACAGGAAATTGCTACAAGATGTCCTGATCTACTACAAGATGTCTCGAACTACTACAAGAAGTTAGATGAGAGGTTTTGGAGGGTAAGAATAGTGAGATGAGGTGTTGGAGGGGTGCATGACAGTTGCAAAAGGTGTAGGGAAGGTGAAAAACTCCCAAGGCCAAGCCTAGCACCCCAAGGAGGTTGGAAAATAGAGGTTCAGACTATGGACTGGTATTCCTTGACAGAAGGTGGAGAAGCCCTAGGTGAAGCTAGTTGGAGGATTCCCTTCCTGAAGATCAACAATCCCTACAATAAAACTTGTTTCTATTTTCATTTATAAATCACTACATGTCCACATGGAAAAGATGAGTTGAATTTGAGAAAGTTTCTCTATCTACTGTTAAGGACTATATCTATGAAATGGATTTCCTTTTAAGCTACAAAAACCATAAGAAAACAAGATAGCAACTATAGATGCTTCCAAGAAATCACAAATAGTTATCTAGCTAAGAATGAAACTCAATCTATGCAATAAACAAAAGACAAACTTGGTTTTTGGGGTTGTGAGAGTGGGGTCCTCTAATCATAATCCCATGAGGGAAATGAGATAGGGGCCATTGTCACTAGACCAAAACACTAATATTCCTCTTTAACCTAATGGAAACAAGGTTAAGAAATCATTTAAGTAACTTTCTAAACTAATAAAAAGACATAAATAAAATTCAGCAACCAACTATCATTCTAAGCTAAGAATACAACTACAAAAGAGGAACTTCTAGTACTAGGGTTGGGCCCTAACCCAATAGCTTTAGCCCTCTGAGTCAACTTGGTGCTTGATCAAAACAAAATTTCTCATTATCATAAAAGTGTCAAGTACATCATAACAATAATAATCAAAATGTTTTAGCTCAAAATGGACTCTTGGCTACAACAAAAAATTGAATCCTAATGAGTCCCTTGGCTCTCTTATTTATACAAAACTAGAGCTACCAATGGCTCCCTAGAAAATAGGGATACTTAGCTCCATAACTCGAGAATAACTCTTCCTTGACTGTCACTGGATTGCATGGCAATGAACTCGATTTGCTTGGTTGTCAGTGACACTGAGCTAATGAGATAGAGTGGAGGAATATTCTAATGATTTGAGGAGTTAAGGAGGGAGACCAACTCCTAAAATCTCTTGATTGCCTACTCTGAATTCTTGCACTCAAGTCAACCCAAAACTGCTCCAATTTCTGCATTTAACACACATTAGGCCACATGACATAGTAACTCACCTTTACTCTTTTCACTAAGAAAAATATAACAAAATATGTAAAAAAATTCAATTTAATAAGCTGGAGAGTGCCATTGTGACCCATATAGTTTACCTATTGATGAGCCTCATCATCACCTCCTTACTAAAATTTTTTCTCATCCTCTAAGCAACCTAGTCATCTATATCCATATCTTTCAAAGCCTTGGTGGCTTCTCTGACATCCCAGGATTTTGTGGATGGTTTCTCTTCTCGAGGATAGAACCCTGTATTTTTCTCTATCTCTTCCCATTGCTTTCTTTCCTCTTCTTCCTTACTACCTTCCAGGAAACCCAACATCAAATTTGGACTGAGATTTAGTCCAATCCAATTGATATTCAGTCTTTGCATGTCCTTCTTATACATGGGTGTCCTTTCGAATGCATTTCTCAATCTCTCAGGATAGTGGTACTCCCTGATCTAGAGACTGTGTGGTAGGTTATTCCATCTCCTTTGGCATGCTTGTTGGCTCTCAGTCCCCAATAATCTTAAAGTGTTCTCAAAATGGGAGATGGCTTGTTCTTGGGTAGCTAGGTATCTTGGTGCAAGTTGAGCATCATTGGAAATGATGTTGTGGTTACTAATAACAACCATGGAATTTATTTGTTCTGCTATGATGTAGAGGGGCTCTCTTTCCTATTTTTCTACTATTCTCTTCACCTCCTCAACCCTGGCCTCCTCATGACTCATCCATGATGCAAGGGCCATCAACTACAAGTCCCCCAACTTTGCATTGGGGTCCCACACATTCAATTCTGTCAAGGCAAGGTTGTGCAGGTAGAATTAAGATAATTTGGCCTTGTCTTCAAGGGTTCTCTTGTCACATAGCTTGATGAATTTCCTATAATATTGGAATGGCATGGTCCCCTATTGTGCCAATGTCTTAATTTGAAATTGCATCCATTGATATTTGAGGTATAGTGCATATGATTTGGATGGAAGGCTGCATTGAAGTGCCTCTAGGGAGAGGCTTTCCATGGTGGCTAATTGGCTATCCTTTTCTTGTAACTTCCTCCTCAACCATGTGTTTTCTTCTTACAACTATGTTCTCATTGTGTTCTCTCTATCTCTAAATTCACTCAACTCCCTGCCATCTCTAGGATTTTTTCTTCCATATGGCCCACATCTTCTACTTTATTTGACTTAGAAATTTGCATCCATTGATGTGTCCTTCCTCTTTATTTTTCAAGTTCAAAGAAGAGAGGGATTGCAAATTTTTGTGGTATCACTCTACCTCCCTAAATGAACTTGTGGTAGGAGCTTAGATTTGGTTGTGGGCTAGGCTCATGCAAATATGGAAAATATCCCTAAAATGTCTTTGGAGAAGTTACCCCATCCTGTACCTGTGGTGTTGCTTCCTTTCCTCCTTTCTGCCCCTGCTGCTCTTCCCAATGTTGTCAATGTTTC
Organism: Pinus tabuliformis; assembly: GCA_031772625.1. NCBI lineage: Eukaryota > Viridiplantae > Streptophyta > Pinopsida > Pinales > Pinaceae > Pinus > Pinus tabuliformis. The sequence continues at coordinate 1,203,548,916 of CM062817.1, read as the reverse complement.
TTGTAGCCCTGTTTGGGGGTCGTGTAGTAGGCCTTTTCCTTTCTGTTGGAGGGTTACAGGTGCCCTGGTTTTCTTAGATGATGTTGACCTGGTGACAAGATTCCTGACATAGGTGATGGTAGCCTTTGGGGTTGCTTCTGGTGATGTGACTTTCTCAACCTTCATTCCCATGGACTTTATCTCCTCCTACTTTCTTGGTGATTCTTCAATTATGATGGGGTTTTTTGTTGGTGTTTGTGGCTTCCCTTGCTTAATCCTTGTGCTTCTTCTTGTTTTGAAATATAGGGGAGTCTTCCTATGCCATTTCCTCTTGGACTTGATGGGTGTGATCAAGCCAACCAAGGTAGCAGCTGCCTCCTTTTCAGTGGGTTCAAAAGGCAATCTTGGGGATATTTCCTCTTCTTCAAGTGTAGTATTTTTCTCAGGTATATTCTCTACCTTCTTCTCCTCCTCTCCTTCATTCTTTTCTTCTTCCTCCTTTTCTTTTTCTTCTTCCTTTGTTTTTTCTTCCTCTATTTCTTCTTCTCCTTCTTCCTCCTCTTCTCCTTCCTCTTCCTCCTCTTCCTCTTTAGCACTAGAGGTTGGGGTCCCACCATGTTCAAGGGCTCAAGTTTCAAGGAAGGCTTCTCTATCCATGTCCCTAAATGTGGACTAGAGAACAAGAATTCTCAATTGGCTTAAGGAATCTTCCATTATTAGATTGATGAGACCATGGTGTGCTAATTGTTGGTGTTTCCCCTCTTTCACCTTCTCACTCATGTCTATAATGGATTGTAAAAGGAAATAAGGCACACGAAGGCTTTTGTTTATGGGTACTCTGGCTCTGAATCTCAATTAATGGAGGCATCTAAATTGGTAGCCATATACTACGCTTAGTATCCCTTCACAAGAAATGTACTTAGGGATATGGTAGCCCACCTCATCCCAGGGATAGCGAAGGCTCTCCCTTATGACCCCATTTTTGTCTTTAATTGGCTTTTCATCATTGAAGAAATTTTTCTTGGCAAAGATGCTGCTAGCCTTGTCCTCCTTTCTCCATTGAACCCCTAGAGGAAGTGTTGTCACTTGGTTGATCACATCAGGGTTAATGGTAATGCAAACCCTCTAACCATAGTGGTAGCACTTGTTATTGCTTGAGGGTTTAGTTCCATGGAAAACTCATAGGTTATATCATCATCATATCACTTGAGTAACTCATGGAAGCCTAACCAATGATGCCTCTTGAAGATATCTACCATAGGGGTATGAATGTGAATTCTTGATGTATCTGTGGATTCTTCTATTGAATCCCCCTCCCATTTTCTTCTCTTTTTTAGCTAAGTGTGGGAGGTTTTGTAGGATAAATTCAGTATGGATTTTAGGGTGGCTGAGAGCTTAACCTTTTCACTGGATGACTGTAATTTATACAATTCCTTATAGCCACAAAATTTTCTTATATAGCCCCAAAGTCTGTCTAATTCCTAAGCTGGCTGTAATTACTAAAAGAGTGCATAGTTTATCAATTACCAAAGATTGACAGAGGAGAGATGGGCCACTTACTTATCACTGTAATGATTGGGATTATACCAATTGATGACCAAGTTGATCATAGGCACCTCCTTGTAGAATTCTTGTGGAATTAAAATGCTTCCCGTAGCTTCATGTATGATTTTAGGTTTCTTGTAGTTGTCTCTTGTAGAATGGCCATAGTAGGGTTTGATTTTTTGATGGCTTACAGAGATTGTCCCTATCTCTTTGATCTCAAAATGAGAAAAAAAGTGCATGAAAGTTTGGGTTTTATGTTATTTATGGTCGAGGCTAGGAGCGATGTGCTGACAGGTAGTGGTATGTGATTTCCTAGTTGGGACTGTGGCCCACCATTGGTGATCATTCACTTTTTCTTCATAATCATCACCCACTCCCCCTTAACTGATTCAACCACCTTTTTAAGTGATTCCCATTGATGTGACACTTTGACGTGGCATGATGATTGGGAGTTCACTTTTTGATCATGAGCTGAGGGTGGCCAAGTTAACTGGACACCTTCAGTTTATAAAAGGACCTTTCTTCGACATTTATACATTTTCCATTATGTCATACTTAGGGAAGAGCTATGTAAGTTTCCATACCTATGCCTACCTTTTATTGATCGATGCATGTTGGAAAATTTTCCTTTTGTGTTGGTGCTTAGGGAAGTGTTCATTTTCTCTCTTTCTGTGTATTTTTTCTAGCTTTTATAACTGACTGCTTAGTTGTTCTTGTGTGCAGGTGCTTGGTATCCATTTGTTGTTGTTGCTGCTATGGATCCTAGATAAGAGAAACAAGGTTTTCAGAGATCACGGTACTCCTCCTTTCTCTAGTTTGGAAGAAAAATGAAGTCTCAAGTTGGTTGTAGTAATGGAACAGGTTGCTATAGGAGGTCCTATGGCTACTACAGGAGATCCTGTAGCTTCCTCTTTTTTTCATTTTACAATGTGTCTTTTTCTCAAACGGATGTTGGGTAGTGGTGTAGGGGTTGGAGGATGATGGAAGAGCTCTAATGGAGTAGTGAGTGGCTGAGGCAAGGGAGGAAATGTCCTCTGGTTTATTCATTATATTTTGGACATTTTCCCTGTGTTTTTTCTTGAATGAGATAGAGCTAGGTATGGGTATGGTGATTTGGACCAGGGATGCATGGATGATGGGTGAGTGGTTTGACATAGGTGTTTCCCCTCTTCTGTAATGACATCGGGCCTTGAAAACGCCTTTTGTGATAACAGGAAGAAGTGGCTTTGCAAACCACTCAGCTGAAATTTGATCTCGAATGAAAACTTTGACTAAGAGATGTCTACGTCTCCATTCATGGATATGATCAGAGATATGAGTCGACTTTGATTTTTTCAAAAAAGTAAATAATTTGTTACCAATATCATAATGGATTGGTAATTGAAAGTGATTTAAAAATGTTGTTGCCAAGGAGTTAAAGTTATGGAAAGAGGAACGAGGTATATCAATGTACCATTTAACTGTTGAACCGGTTAAAGTTCTTGGAATAGGTGAACACAGATGGAATCATCGGTTAAAGAATTCAATGCACACCAAAGATGATATGTCATCACATGATTGGATGGATCTTCTCTCGATTTACCTTCAAATTTGGGTATGTCACTCGGTAACTTGGTAGGAATTTCTGAAAAAAAAGGATAATAATAAATAGGATCATTGGTTAATCAGGATAAATATGGTAAATCTAGCATTGCAATAAATGGTAACTGTCAGCTAGGGTCATGCGGTAAAGTTTGGTAACCTTGCAGGTTAAGACCAACCCTTGAGGTGGATATCTGGGATATCATAGAATAGCTTGAGCAGTTGGAATTGGAATTCCACTTGGGTAACCAGGGTGAACCATACTAGTTTCAGGTTGAATAGGGACTTGATAAGTACAACCGGGGTACAGCTGACTCTGAAACATTTGAGCTTGACCCATTGACCTAAGTAATATTTCCCCTGTACAAGTTTCACTTGCAAAGGTTGACCTTGACCAAATTGACTTTGAACAAGTTGAATTTCAATGAATTGACCTTGTAAAGGTGGGTTTTGGAATGTTTGGACTTGGAAAGGTGGACTTTGAATAAATTTCCCTTGAAAAGGTCAAACCTAGTAAGCTTGACCTTGAAACGATGTTTGCACTGTTTCGACAATGGGTTTCACGATAGGAATATGTGGTATAGATTGGATTGTAGGAGCAGTTTGATAAGCATAAGCTTGCAGGATTTCCTGAGGAACAAATATTTGAGGGATTACTGAAATGATTGTTTGTGATACTCCTAGAATAAGTGGTTGAGAAGAAACCAAAACTGAATGCAAAACAAATTTTTGAACAAGATTCTATGGTGAACTATGAATAGGTTGTTGAATTGGTTGTTGAACATGTGTTTCAGAAATCCCTTGGACAGGTTGTTGGACAATGATTTGATGAATTCCCCAAATAGGTTGCTAGATATGTGCCGCAATATCTGGAACATGTATTTGAGGAATAGTTTTCCCAGTAGGCTGAATAGGTTGATAAAGTGGCACTTATGGAGCACTTGGACTATACTATTGATTAAAAGTATGATTCCAAATAGTGTTAGTCCCAAGGTAAGGAGTACCATATAAATATTGATTTACAATAGGTTGACCTAAATCGGGTTGAGGTATCCAACCCTAGGTTCTGGTAACATATTGACCCCCAATAAAAGGTTGTCCTCCAAGTGGAGGATAAGGTGGTTGTGTTGGCATTATGAATTAATTTTTGTCCTTGATGGCAACCTACACAAATTGTTTTGGCAAAGACATAGCAGTTCAGAGGTAGAGGTATGATAAAGTTGAAAGTTCAAGAAGTATGTACGGGTTTTGTTAAGCAAATCCGCATACAAATGTGAGTTTGAAGAAGCAAAAGCGCGTACATTTTTTTCACCGTGGTATTGTAAATACCAAGGGTCCTTACATGATATTTCCCTGTGGTATTGATTCCAGTAATAGATGTTTTGATCCCATTTAAGAAAACCATCAGCTGGAGTATGGTTTTGACTCCTGGTATTGTAAAAGGATAAGCTATATAAGATGATAGAGATAAAAGTGGTGATATAGTGCAGTGTGTGTAAGTGATGGAAATATTATGAATACTTAGATCTAAGGAAAATATGCATGTTATGGGATATTGATGCTTTGCTTGATATAAACTAAGTGTGCACCTGAGAGTTTGATGATGGATCAGATCCAATAAGATCTAAGATGACAATCATGATTATGAGATGATCTATATTTTGTTAAACGCATGATTTTTCTGTGTATGTCGAGATATGGGTATGTCTGAATTTTTCTGTTGCAGTGAAGATTTGATTATGAATTTGTAGATCTATACGTGGGTTTTATAGCCTGCAAGGTGCATACATATGTGGATGTGTTTTTGGTAAGCCAAGTACATGCGAGTTTGGTTCCTAAAAAGCGCATACACACGCGGCTATGTTTTGAGGAAAGTGCATACATAAAGTAGGGATTTTGATGAAAGGATGTTTTATTAGTTTTATTAGTTCTGATGTGTTTCTAATGTCTGTCAATGAAGTATTCTTGATGATCTGGTTTTAAACAATGATGTTTTGATTGTGGATTGATTGATTGAATAATGTTGAGATAACTTGCTGATTATGTTTAAATATTAGATGTTGTTCTGTGACTGGTTTAGAATTTTGCAGTAGATCTGAGTATGATTTAGTGTTTGTTTCAAAATGATAGTGGTCAATTTTATAGCTTATAGAAGTTTAAGATCTATATGCAGGTATACTTTATAAAAGACGCATACAGACGGGGTTTGTTGCGGAAAAGTAGTGTATACATTCTGATAGACGGTTGATCAGGATTTGCAGTAATAGAATCACGTTTCTGTGATATGCAGTATGATGTTTGAAGTTATGGTTACAATGATCTAACTATTTCAGTTGATTGGTTAAGTTTCAGTTGACTAGTTTTTCAGTGATTGGTTGATTCAGTTATAGTGATGAGTTATAGTTTGATGATTGATATTGATCTTAAGTGTTGGTAGTGGGTCTAGTACGAAAATGTTATGAAACGTCGCATACAAGTTTTGATGTGTTGTAGTAGGTGGATCCAATATGAAAATTTATGGAACATGGTCCCCAGAGTTGAGGGAGTTGGAGCTTCCTTCTAGTAGTAGCTGGTAAATCAGATTAGGGGGTTGGAGCTCCCTTCCAGTAGTAGCTGGAGAACGAGTGAAGTTTGTATCCTTCAGCAGGTTGGTGCCTATGTACAAGTACAATTTTATGCTAGTACAAGATCAGGGCGGTTGGATCTCCCTTCTAATAGGAGCTGGAGAATGAGCGAAGGTTGTAGCCTTCTGCAGGTGGGTGCCTACATACTGGTATGAGTCTGCACCAGTACAATATTGTAAAAATATTCTATTTATATTAAAAGAACATAGAGATGACAACAATAGGTGGTTTTTTCCCACATTTGGTTTCCACATTAAATCCTAGTCTTCATATGTGTGATGGTTTATTTTTTTCTTACTGCACATGGTTACTGTTTATCTAATGTTTAATAAAGTACTTATGAACTGACTTAATATAAATAAACGATGAATTAACTGGAATATAAGTTTACTAGATGTGCGTTAGTTGTCTTAAGAATAGTCGCGTACACACGCGGGTACCTTTTAGTAAAGTCACGTACAAAATTCAGAATATGAAATGAAAAGATTGTGATTTTGAAAATACTGCTTCACCCCCCCCCCTCCCCCTCTTAGTATTTTTTCCAAGAATTGGTATCAGAGCAGGTCCTGACTCCTTTGGCATAAGCTTAATCACTTAAAGGATATCCGTCAAGATGGGTAGTCACGAAATAGTATTTTCTATCAGACCTCCTATATTTAATGGAACTAACTTTGTCTTTTGGAAAGTTAGGATGGGATCATACTTGCAGGCACTAGGAGCTGATGTATGGGAAATAGTTGAAAGTGAATATCAATTTCTAGCCTCCATTTCTTCAGACACTGCAGGAAAGAAATAGTATGAAACCAATGCAAAGGCTGCAAATGTCGTATTGGGAAGTCAGGCTGAGATTGAGTTTGGGAAGGTAATGCAGATGAACACAACAAAGGGAATGTGGGATAAGCTTTTATGAAGGTGACACTAAGGTAAAAAGTGTTAAACTTCAAAGATTCATAATTCAGTATGAGACATTGAAAATGCATGATGATGAAAGCATTGCAACATTTTTTCTTAGAGTAGATGAAGTTGTGAATTCCATGAGAAATCTTGGTGAAGAAATAAAAGATGCCTCTATTATTGAAAAGGTTTAAGATCTCTAACTCCAAAGTTCGAATCCAAAGTATCTGCTATTAAAGAAATGAAGGATCTAAAAAGTCTTACACTTGATTGGCTCCATGGAATATTGATAGCATTTGAGATGAAGAAATGTCGTCCTTCATATATGAGAGAAGCAACCTTCAAAGCTACTGCAAAAGCAAAAGAGAAGGAAGAAATAGGTTATGTATTAGAAGAAGAAGATAAATTCATAAAGAAACTCCAAGTAGGTATAGGAAGATTTATCGGTAATCTTCCTTTCAAATGTTTTTCCTGTGGTATATTTGGTCATTATGCTGTTAGGTGTCATTATAAAGAAAATTAGGAGAAAGGAAAAGAAGCTCCCAAAATAAATAGGAAGAGGTTTGAAAACAAGAGAAGTTTTTATACACATGAAGAAAATGATGGTCTTTAAAATGGTGAAGAAGGTGAGTCTGATCAAGATTGTCATTTACTTATGGAATTTGAAGATGAGTCTGATGATAATTTCATTGACGCCCTAGAAGAAAATGATAACTTTGTTGAAAAAATTGACAAGAATAGATCATATGCAGTAACAATTACAGATGTAATAAAATATTCAAATCTGAGACCAAACTGCTTTCCAGTGATCAAGAATGAAGAAGACAAAGCATCATCAGGTATGGATTCTTTTTCAATATGTGATCCATTTTCTTTTCCATGCAACAATGATAGTCATGATGATAGTGAAACAACTGAGTTTTCACTAATGGGTAAAAGTGAAAGTAAGTCTCTTGAAGCAGCAGATCAAGGAAAATTAGAATCAATAGCCAATGCAGATGTTCCTATGCTAAGGAAATATAATTATCAATGATGGAAAGGAAATATGAAACATAATCTAATGAATCTCGATATCTGGCATCTAGTGTGCAATGGTTACACCTTGTTTCCTCCATCAAACAAGGAAGTGAAAAATAACAATAAATCTTTGAGTAACATCTTTTGTAGCATATCTGATTTAATATTAAATAAGGTTATGCATTATACTACTGCAAATCAAGTGTCAGACAAGTTACAAGCAATACATGAAGAAGTCCCAAAGGAAGATCCCACATGTAATCTTATATCTAAAAATGTGTCCAAAATGAAAAATAGAGTTGTTGATTCAAAATAAGTCAGACAAGAAGAAATTATTGATCTTAGAATAAAGCTTGATCTCATTTTCAAAAAGAATGATAAGTTATAGGCTTATGATAACAAGGATCATGTTTGTATGGCATCTAACTAATACCGTGAAGGTCTTCAAGCTGAGGCCATCTCTCTAAGATCAGATCTTGAAAAATCAAATAAGCGGAATGAAGATCTACTTCAAGTTTTTGAAGACCAAGAGAATAGGTTGAAAGAAGAGATTCTCAAATTGTAACATGTGGAGGAAGGAAGAAAGATTGAGGAAATCTTGAAGAAGCGGGAAAAGCAATATCAAGTTGAGGTAAATATCCTAAAAGGTAAATTAGAAGACAATGATAAACATTTGTGATTTCAAGATAGTGCTAAGATTTTGGATAATATTCTTAGTAGTCAAAGGTCTCTCACCATCAAATCTGGTCTTGGTTTTCATGAAAATGTTAAAGGTGAATCTAGATCACAAGCTGAAGTAAGGAATTATAATGCAAAATCTGAAATTCTCAATAAAGATATAAGAATTCAGCCTCATCAACAACCAAGGAAAGAAAGTGTTCAAAGGAAATAATTTACTCCTATATGTAGAAGTTGTTAACATAAGGAGTTACTCCTAGACTGCAAAAGGAGTAAGCCTTACACATCATGATTTCATTTCAAAATTTAAAAGGGTTTTTTGAGTGGTGGGATGGCTTCTGAAGGATGTTTTGGAATGATTATGTTCCTCTTTAACTTTCATGCATTTGGCAAGTCGTGGCGGGCATAAATTGTGTGGTTAAGTGAGTAATATAGGGGAGCAGAGGAAAAGGAACAAGTAGTTGATAATTATCCTAAGAAACTAAATATCTTAAGACAATCACTTCAACTACATAAAGCCTTGTAAAAAACTTTATTTTTTTGGCAAGGAGAATAACAGTTAGAAAGTAGGAAAATGTATAAGGTATTTCACAAATCCTTTGTGAAACCTTCACTAGCAATTTCTACTTGAACTAATATTATGATTTACAGAAAAATGAACGATAGATAAGTCATCATTAGGTCCTCTTAATGATTTCTCACTCATACTATACTAGCTGCTGTCATTTATCACTTAAAAGATTAAAACAGGCTTGACAAGGGAGACAACAATTAGAAAGTAAAAACATGTATAAAGTATCTCACAAATCCTTTGTGAAACCTTCACTAACAATTTTTACTTGAACATATATTATAATTTATAGAAAACTGGATAGTAGATAAGTCATCATCAGATCCTCTTAATGATTCTCACTCATACTATACTAGCTATTGCAAATTTATAATTTAGAAAATTGGAAACAAGAGATGGACAAACCACAGATTAGATATGACTTGAATCACAAAATCCTCAAGCATGAAGTGCATAAAAAGGTATTTTATTAAGCTAAGTCTTCAGGTGAACCAAAATCCAACCCTGAAATGATATTTACAAAAGATATATATAGGGAGAGGGGCACCAACTCCAACTCTCCTAAATTGGTGGTTCCACTATTTCCTTATTACATGGGTGTATTTTAGATATTAGAAACATCTCCCATCAATTTGCAACATAAAGTACAAGTGTAGATGAGAATAAAAGGAAGAATGATAGTTTGCTGGTAGAAAAACTGACTGGATGCCCCTTTTGTTACTAATTTTTCTCTCTATGGTCTTGACTATTGAATGACCATATGGCTTCATTAAATACAACCTTCAACAACCACATAACTATCTCATGTCCATCATCTTTCTTATCCATGTTGTTATGGGTTGCTATCTTTCCAAAACTGGCCTGGAGGTTTTCTGCTGACAGCTGTACATTTTTGTTGAGAGAGGCACTACTAAAAATTCTGGTAATACCTGTAATAGCGAAAAAAAGATTGGAAACACTTCCGACATTTTTGGTAGGATAACATTTCCACTTCAAAACTTTAACAGAAATGCTTCGAAAATACCTTTCATTCCATGTGAGTTGTAGCCTCTGCAAGCTTATCCAAATTTGTTTTAATTCTAGCAGATTTAGACCTTGTGATTTTGGTTGTTTCTCCTTTGATGATGGCCTCTTTCTTTTCTGCTTCTTTTTGGATCTTTCTTCTTTTGGAAGGCTCTGATGGCTGGTCCATGGGAGCTTTACCTCTTTGCTTCTTCAAGGATCTTCTGATTTCTGCAATTGAAGGATCCTCAGTCTGTAACTCTGTTGGTTGTTCTTCTATAACTATTACTTCAGTCAGTAAACTAGGATTATTTAGGGCCTTTGATTTCAGTCTGTATTTGTTATTTTCCCTAGTATGTCTCCTCCTAGTTCCAACAACTAGTTTTAGCTCTTCTTTCTTATTTTTACTGTTCTTGTATACCCTGCTTCCTTCAGCATTTCCTCATTAGAATTAAGAGGTTGGTTTTATTGTTGTTGTTCATGTGCTTTCGGAATTTCAGGAAACACCTGCGCTTTAGATTTCTCTTGAGCTGCAAGTTTTCTTCTCCAAGTTCTTGTGTAAACCTTAGGAAAAGGTCTAATAGGGGGAACCATTTTTGAGCTTTTTGTTTTCTGGGAAGAAGATCTTTCACCTTTCTCCTTTCTCTTTTCAGATTCAACAACTAAGGATTTCTCTTTGCTTCTTTTGGCACCTCTGCTCACACTTTGCCTCTTTGTATTTTTTTTGGAGCTACCTTTAGTTGATATAGTTGATGTCCTCTTTGTATGAACTTGTGTTGAAGAAGATTTAGAAATTTCTTTGGGTTTTGGTGTAGGGTGGCCTGCCCTGTAAAACAAGAAATGGTCCCAGGTTTGGTTTTCATTTTTCAGTTCTTCTTCAACCAAAAACTTGATAATTGCCTGATGATACAGGTTGTATTCTGATGCTTCTTGATGTGTTTGAATCCTGGCTCCCATTTTGGTTAGGCTCTTCATTATGAAATAAGGAAGATTAAGAGTCATCATTCCTGCAAAATGAAAAATAAACCTCATATGGTAAAGAGAAACTATTGTATATCTTCTCTCACAAGTGAGAAAAATCTTAAATAGTTTGTTTGTTTCTTCCCATTCTTTCTTAAGATAATTGTTGGGAATTCCTTTGGCCCAGTTAGGATCTCTGTATTCATCTCTGATAAAAGCATTGAGATATCCTCCTGTAATGAGTTGTCCTTTAAACCACCTTTCTCCTTCCTGGGTAAGGTTAAAAGCCTCTGCAATTGAATGTTCTGAAACCTAAAACTTGAGACTAGTTTAGAATGTTGCAGTAGATCTGAGTATGATTTAGTGTTTGTTATAGAATGATAGTGGTCTAGTTTCCAGCTTGTAGAAGTTTAAGATCTATAAGAGGGTATACTTCATAAAAGGTGTGTACACACGCAAATTTTCTACGACAAATTAACGTATATATTCTAACAGATGGTTGATCAATATTTGCAGTAACACAATCTGGTTTATGTGATATGTAGTATGATGTTTGATGTTGTAGTTACAGTGATATGACTATTTAGTTGATTGGTTGAGTTTTATTTGATTGGTTTGTTTAGTGATTGGTTGATTTAGTTACTATGATGAGTTACAGTTTGATGATTGATATTGAGCTTAAGTGTTGGTAGTGGGTCCAGTTTGAAAATTTTATGAAACGTGGCCTACAAGTTATGATGTGTTGTAGCAGGTGAATCTAGTATGAAAATTTATGAAACGTGGTCCTCGGAGTTCAGGGAGTTGGAGATTCCTCCTAGTAGCAGCTAGTAAATTAGATTAAGGGGTTAGAGTTGCCTTCCAGTAGTAGTTGGAGAACGAGTGAAGGTTGTAGCCTTTAGCAAGTTGGTGCCTATGCAATGGTACAAGTTTATGCTAGTAAACAAGCAGGGGGGTTGGATCTCCCTTCCAATAGGAGCAGGAGAATGAGTGAAGGTTGTAGCCTTCTACAGGTGGGTTTCTTCATACTGGTCTGAGTCTACACTAGTACAAGATTGTAAAAAGTTTTTATTTATATTAAAAGAAGACAAAGAAGACAACAACAGGTGGTTTTTTCCCACATTGGATTTCCACCTTAAATCCTAGTGTTCATATGTGTTGTTTATGTGTGATTGTTTATTTTGTTCTTATTGCGCATAGTTACTGTCTATCTAATGTTTAATAAAGTACTGATGGACTGACTGAAGATAAACAAATGATGAATTAACTGAAACATAAGTTTACTGGATGTACGCTAGTTGTCTTAAGAACAATTGTGTACACACATAGGTATGTTTCAGGAAATTTGCGTACATAAATAAGAATATGAAATGAAAATATTGTGATTTTGAAAATAATAATTCACCCCCCACCCCCCACCCCTTCTTAGTATTTTTCGCAACAGGTTATCCCTTGTGCTGGTAATAAACGCATTCGGGGTTTCTTGAGGCTATTTGAATTACCAGAAACCATGTGAATTTGTTGGTCTGGCATTGTAATCATTTCAGGCATGGAAGTCATGCTCTGAAAAATATATGTAGATAAACTAGATGACCGAGTAGAAGGTTGGGGAGAAGAGGATGCCTTGAAAAAGTACTAGTAATTGACTGGTATCCAAGAGGAACTAATGGACCACCATACAATAGTGATTATGGGGAGGTGGTAAACATAGATGAATCAACAAGTTGACTCCCAATAGGAATTTATGACATAGTTACTTCTGGGAATGTGTGGAAATGACAAATTCTGACCTTAAAAACTCAAAGTTGTAGAATACCAAGGGTCAGGTTAGAAAGGAGAGAAAGGAAATCTTGGGTCAAAAGTTTTAATACTGGTAAATGGAGAATGCGGTGTCTCTATTTCTTCGGTAATGTATTCAATGTTAATTAACCCAGGAGGTAATCTAGTAGTTACTATCACCTTCCTTCGAGGTGAAGGTGGCTCAGGAGTAGGAGATAAAACAACAAAAGGTGATTTAGGTTGAGAAAGTTTAGATTTAGGTTCTTCTACCTTTGGTTTAGTTAGTTCACTATCCAAAATTTCACCAGTGTCAGATTCAGTGTGAACTACCTTGGTAATCTCTGAATTAGAGTGAACTAAACCTGATTCTACTTCCTATGTTAGATTCTATTCGATTTCTACCGTCTCATATTGTAAAATTGTTGATGTTTCAGGTTCGTTTGAGGTTTTTGATCCTGTTGACTTTGAATTTTCTGTTTTTATCTTTTCCAACTAACTTGGTGTGTATTCAGGAGTGTCATGCGGAAAGAGTCAATTTTGCGGACAAAATCAACCTCCCTAGAAGCTAAGGCTTTCTAGTGACAAACAAGACAATTAAGCACTATCTTTCCCTAAATATGCATTTAGAATACAAGAAATCAGGTGTTTAAAGCATACCTTTAGTCCAACGCTGTTTGTAGTAGTCCAGCCTCTCCGATCCAGATGAGCTCCTCCTTCTCTTTGAAACCTGCATTCACTAACAAGCAAACGATTACATAGCACTTGAATAACTCATAAAATAAAACATATTCATCATAAAGACCAAGGAGTATATGAAACAAATTATATATAACAACTTGTTGAGAAAAATGAACTTAATTGTATTAAGTGGAAACAAAAGAAACCATTACAACAAGTGCCTTGGTGTTGTGCAAGTCCCTCCCAGGGTCCAGCAAGAGTTCTCCTTTACTTTGATCAGCTCACCCACTTCCAAATGAAGCTAAGAAAGGATGGGAATCTCTCCTCTCAAGCTCTATAAGGGAGTCCTAATTTCAGCAGCATCTACCCTTAGGAATGTTCAGCTTTCAACCTCCCCTCCCTCTGGCCCAATGCCTGTATTTATAATGCTTTGGAGGAAGTTAATCAGGTCCACCATCAATGGGATAAGCCCCTCTTTCAATGGGATAGCTCCCCTCTTGATGGGATAAGTTCCTCTTTCTTTGGGATGCATGAACCATCTGGAGGCACTCAATCCACGTCAAACCATCTTCTAGAATGCTCTAGATTCGACCACAAGTAACTTTTTTGAAGTAAAACTTGCGCCTTTTGACCTTTACATGAGTACGCACCCACCCCTTTACAGACAGAGCGTACAAGTACGCAGGTATTGTGAACTTGAGGTGCGTACACGCAGGTAAGGTTAAGAGAAACTGCGTAACTAGAGTTAATTGACTTTTTAAGGACTTTCTCTCTTTCTTGGAGTTTGACATGAGGAGCAGAGGTATAAGACTTGCCAAGGAGGACAGTATGACAGTTGATGGAGCCATACTGACTGCAAATAGTCATGGTGACAAATTTTAGTGTAACAGATTGCCCCCTAAAGTGGGAAGACTGTAGTAGATTAGGGTTTTTATATTATCTAGGAAGGGTGAAGTACTTTATCATTTCAAGGATTATCTTGTGGAGAGCCCAGTCAGAACCTACAAATATTCAACACAAAATACATATATAAGATTATATCATCACTGAGGTAGGCATTCCCATACTCAGATTGAAAACTTTAACTAACAAACTAACTACTGCTCTGATATACGAATGATTTCGCAGTACATCATAATCATAGACTCATGTAGACACAGTATGGACGCAGCCATCTGTTTATGATTAGTCTACTGTATAATGAATACAAAACTCCTCGCAGCCTGGATGGTGGAAACTAGATCCAGGGTCTTCATTTCTACTTCCCGAAATAGTACGATTCTATCCATGCGAATAAATGAGTTGATGTCGAGCATGGTAGAAACCACTTGATTACCAGTCAATGATGTAAACTGTTAACAAGTGTGAGAGAGACCACTAGTGATGTTAATGGTTCTCAAAGTACCCAGTACAATCCATGAGATGTGAATGAATGTGTTGATGTCGAACATTTCACGGAATCCTTCGATCGAAAGTCAATGATGTAAACCATCGTCAAAGGCGAGAAACCTGCCATTGATGCATGCAGATTTCAAGGTACTGACGATTTCTAGGTCATCTTTCTAGATAATGTGCTGATGTCGATAGAAAGCGACCCGTTGCAGGCAAGCCCACAACACGAAATCATAGATCAAGTTGAAGAAATGTAGCTGTAAGGACTGACTCAGGGATGATCGAGATGGATGACGGGTATTTTGCAGATGAATGGTTTATTTGCAGCGACCTCTTGAACACATAACGACACAACAGATGGCTTGGTGACATTTGACCCAAAGTTAATACCCGGAACCGGTTGAAGATTTTCAATGTGGTTTGATCAACTATTAGGCAAAGGATTTCCCAACCCAGGTGAATGAAAAGTGTCGTGTTCAAGAGTGGTGATAAGGTTTTTCCTGAGACAAAGGATAACAAATAGGCTCATTTTTCTCTCTTTTCCCCCACCATTTCTGGCAAGTACCTCTTTATTTTTTACAAGCTTGAGGAGGATAACATTTGCTTGATTATAAGCTCATCCTTCGGATGAGTCCAACTTAGTTTAGATTTGAACCCTAAGAAGGAGTGGTCCGTTCCTGTTTGTAATCGAACAGGTCCTTTACTGTGAAATTTTAACGAGTCCAGTATAGGAGAAACTCGGCGTTTTTCAATTTTAGAGAGTCTGAAAAACTTAAGAAGACTCCAGGGTTGAACTTTTTCGTAAATTTGTGTCTCCCAAGCCCGAAAAAGTATAAAATAATACTTGAGAGAACCGCTTGATCTTTACGACCAAGGAGTACTTTCATGATTAGTGTCTCTGATCTGAAAAATAGAAAGCGATCAAGGACATGTCGTTTTATTTCCAATATCGAATTTGAAATGACAAAAATGCGGCAATCTTTTCATGTTTTTACGGTCAGAAAATGGCTGTAAGAGGTCTTTTTAGTTCCGTTTTAACGAGTTTAAAAAGAAAAACTTGGCAATCTTTTCATGTTTTAGGAGTCTGAAAAGGGCTTAAAAGAGAACTCCAAGGTTTCACTTTTTCGTAAGTTTTAACGAGTTCGAAAAAATGATAAAAATGTACTCATGGTTTTCACTTTTTCATAAGTTTTAATGAGTTCGAAAAAAATGATAAAAATGTACTCATATGGCCGACTTTCAATTTAATTTACGAGAAGGAAAAGACGGAAAGAACTCGGCATTTTCATTTGTTTTACGAGAATGAAAGATAGCAAAATAACCTCGGGATTTTCATGAGTTTAACGAGTCTTGAAAATAATTGAAATTGACTCGAGATAGGTTTCATTTTTACAAAAGCTTGAAACAGAGAAAAACTATGCTTCAAAGTAGTTTCATTTTTACACAAGCTTTAAATAGAGAGAAAACTGTGCTTGATGCCCCCTAAGCGTAACTACTAGAGCGCATGCCCCCCAGCTTCATTTCATTCAACCAGTTGGATGAAATGAAGGTTGAGTTACGAGATCATTTGAAAGACTCGACTTAAACTGTAAGAAAATTATGCAAAACACTGAAATAACTAACCTAAACAACTTAACATTTATGAGATCTAGTCAAATTCTCGACTCAAGTAGAGGAGGATTTGTTTCATTTTTTAACGATCTTGACACAGGAAAAGAACTATGCTCGGATTCAGTGTCATGTTTACGCAAGCTTGAAACAAAAACTATGCTTGTTATAAGTTCACATGCCCCCAGCATAATGACGCAAAACGAGGTACATGCCCCCCCAAGCTTCATTGCATTCAACCAGGTGGATGAAATGAAGGTTTACTTTCGAAATCTTGGAAAGACTCGTGGGAGTTGTTTCATTTTTTAGTGAGGTTGAAACAGGAAAAGAACTATCCTCAAAACCCTTGTTACTTGACACAAGATAAGGAATTATGCTCATAACTACTCTCTACAATCTACCTAACAAAAAACTTTACTCTAATAACCTTGATTCATTTTTTAACGAGCTTGACACAAGACAAGGAACTATGCTCTAAAATCTTTGATTCATTTTTTAACGAGCTTGACACAAGACAAGGAACTATGCTCAAGACTCCTTGTTTCATTTTTTAACGAGCTTGACACAAGACAAGGAACTATGCTCCAGAAGTTCGCATGCCCCCAGCATAACGATGCAAAGCGAGGTACATGCCCCCCAGGCTTCATTGCATTCAACCAGATGGATGGAATGAAGGTTAACTTTCAATATTTAACTTGAAAAGGGAGTTGTTTCATTTTTAAGGAGGTTGACACAAGAAAAGAACTATCCTCATACCTGATTCATTTTTTTAACGAGGTTGACTCAGTAACAGGAACTATCCTCATACCTGATTCATTTTTTAACGAGGTTGACTCAGTAACAGGAACTATCCTCAAACCTGATTCATTTTTTAACGAGGTTGACTCAGTAACAGGAACTATCCTCAAAACCCTACTTTCTACAATCTACCTACATAACCTAAAACCTACCCGATTCATTTTTTAATGAGGTTGACTCAGTAAAAGAACTATCCTCATGCTAGCCTGTTTCATTTTTTAACGAGGTTGATACAGGAAAAAACTATCCTCGTACCTGATTCATTTTTTAACGAGGTTGATATAGGAAAAAACTATCCTCGCACACACTGATTCATTTTTTAACGAGGTTGACACAGTAAAAGGAACTTTCCTCACACACACTGATTCATTTTTTAACGAGGTTGACACAGTAAAAGGAACTTTCCTCATACACACTGATTCATTTTTTAACGAGGTTGACACAGTAAAAGGAACTTTCCTCGTGGACAGCATTACAGTCACAATACTGCCATTGTGAGGGAAAGACATCACGCGAAAGAGTGTCGATACGACAGCTTTCATTCCCTAGTCTTGTTTCAACTACCAATAATATGACACCCCTAAATGTTCCTGATTCTAAAGTGGTATCTACCCTACCACGGGTTAATTATGTGGCAACTGGTCCCATGTTTTCAGTTACCGATGTAAGTGAGCCTCTCACTGTTTGCTCATCTTCCTTTGATTCAAATCCGGTAATTGACATGGAAAACTCTATGGGATTATTTGAACCCGATGTTCTTATCCCTTTTGAGTCCCTTGAAATGTGTTCCTTCCAGAGAACTATTCTTCCTTTTGATGAAGACCTCTTGGAAGCCATGATCAAGGTGTGTCCATTGACATGTCTTTCTTCCAATTGGAAGCCATGATCAAGGCTGTTGCGAGGATAGTTCCTTTTCCTATGCCAACCTCATTAAAAAATGAAACAGGTGTCCGCGAGGATAGTTTTTTCCTGTATCAACCTCGTTAAAAAATGAAACAGGCTAGTATGAGGACAGTTCTTTTCCTGTGTCAACCTCGTTAAAAAATGAATCAGTTATACGAGGAAAGTTCCTTTTACTGTGTCAACCTCGTTAAAAAATGAATCAGTGTGTACGAGGAAAGTTCCTTTTACTGTGTCAACCTCGTTAAAAAATGAATCAGTGTGTGCGAGGAAAGTTCCTTTTACTGTGTCAACCTCGTTAAAAAATGAATCAGTGTGTGCGAGGATAGTTTTTTCCTGTATCAACCTCGTTAAAAAATGAATCAGGTACGAGGATAGTTTTTTCCTGTATCAACCTCGTTAAAAAATGAAACAGGCTAGCATGAGGATAGTTCTTTTACTGAGTCAACCTCATTAAAAAATGAATCAGGTAGGTTTTAGGTTATGTAGATAGATTGTAGAAAGTAGGGTTTTGAGGATAGTTCCTGTT
Source organism: Pinus tabuliformis (assembly GCA_031772625.1). Taxonomy (NCBI): domain Eukaryota; kingdom Viridiplantae; phylum Streptophyta; class Pinopsida; order Pinales; family Pinaceae; genus Pinus; species Pinus tabuliformis. The sequence continues at coordinate 1,203,530,384 of CM062817.1, read as the reverse complement.
ACTGAGTCAACCTCGTTAAAAAATGAATCAAGGATTTTATGAGCATAGTTCCTTGTCTTGTGTCAAGCTCGTTAAAAAATGAAACAACGATTTTAGAGCATAGTTCCTTGTCTTGTGTCAAGCTCGTTAAAAAAGGAAACAACGATTTTAGAGCATAGTTCCTTGTCTTGTGTCAAGCTCGTTAAAAAAAAGAAACAAGGAGTCATGAGCATAGTTCCTTGTCTTGTGTCAAGCTCGTTAAAAAAATGAATCAAGGTTTTTAGGATAGGTTATATAGGTAGATTGTAGAGAGTAGTTATGAGCATAGTTCCTTATCTTGTGTCAAGCTTGTTTAAAAAATGAAACAAGGGTTTTGAGGATAGTTCTTTTCCTGTGTCAACCTCACTAAAAAATGAAACAACTCCCACGAGTCTTTCCAAGATTTTGAAAGTAAACCTTCATTTCATCCACCTGGTTGAATGCAATGAAGCTTGGGGGGCATGTACCTTGATTTGCATCATTATGCTGGGGGCATGCGAACTTATAACAAGCATATTTTTTCGTTTCAATCTTGCGTAAACATGAAACTGAATCCGAGCATAGTTCTTTTCCTGTGTCAAGCTCGTTAAAAAATGAAACAAATCCTCCTTCAGTTTTGAGTCAAGTGTTTGACTAGATCTCATAAATGTTAAGTTGTATATTTAGGTTAGTTATTTCAGTTTTTTGCATAATTTTCTTACAGTTTTAGGTCGAGTATTTCAAATGATCTTGTAACTGAACCTTCATTCCATCCAGCTAATTACCAGCAGCGTACTTAGTTGAATGAAATGAAGCTGGGGGGGCATGCGCTCTAGCAGTTATGCTTAGGGGGCATCAAGCACAGTTTTCTCTTTGTTTCAAGCTTGTGTAAAAATGAAACTACTTTGAAGCATAGTTTTTCTCTGTTTCAAGCTTTTGTAAAAATGAAACCTATCTCGAGTCAATTTCAGTTATTTTCAAGACTCGTTAAACTCATGAAAATCCCGAGATTATTTTGCTATCTTTCATTCTCGTAAAACAAATGAAAATGCTGAGTTCTTTCCGTCTTTTCTTGCTCGTAAATTAAATTGAAAGTCGGCCATATGAGTACATTTTTATCATTTTTTCGAACTCATTAAAACTTATGAAAAAGTGAAAACCATGAGTACATTTTTATCATTTTTTCGAACTCGTTAAAATTTACGAAAAAGTGAAACCTTGGAGTTCTCTTTTAAGCCCTTTTCAGAATCCTAAAATATGAAAAGATTGCCGAGCGTTTCTTTTACACTCGTTAAAACGGAATTAAAAGACGGTCCACTTACAGCTCTTTTCTGACCGTAAAAACATGAAAAGATTGCCAGATTTTTGTCGTTTCAAATTCGATATTGGAAATAAAACGACGTGTCCTTGATCGCTTTTTACTTTTCAGGTCAGAGACACTAATCATGAAAGTACTCCTTGGTCGTAAAGATCAAGTGGTTCTCTCAAGTATTATTTTATACTTTTTCGGGCTTGGGAGACACAAATTTACGAAAAAGGTCAACCCTGGAGTCTTCTTAAGTTTTTTCAGACTCTCTAAAATTGAAAAACGCCGAGTTTCTCCTATACTGGACTCGTTAAAATTTTACAGTAAAGGACCTGTTCGATTACAAACAGGAACGAACCACTCCTTCTTAGGGTTCGAATCTAAACTAAGTTGGACTCATCCGAAGGATGAGCTTATAATCAAGCAAATGTTATCCTCCTCAAGCTTGTTAAAAATAAAGAGGTACTTGCCAGAAATGGTGGGGGAAAAGAGAGAAAAATGAGCCTATTTGTTATCCTTTGTCTCAGGGAAACCTTATCACCACTCTTGAACACGACAATTTTCATTCACCTGGGTTGGGAAATCCTTTACCTTACAGTTGATCAAACCACATTGAAAGTCTTCAGTCGGGTATTAACTTTGAGTCAAATGTCACCAAGCCATATGTTGTGTCGTTATGTGTTCAAGAGGTCGCTGCAAATAAACCATTCATCTGCAAAATACTTGTCATCCATTTTGACCATCCCTGAGTCAGTCCTTACAGCTACATTTCTTCAACTTGATCTATGATTTCGTGTTGTGGGCTTGCCTGCAACGGGTCGCTTTCTATCAACATCAACACATTATCTAGAAAGATGACCTAGAAATCATCAGTACCTTGAAATCTGCATGCATCAATGGCAGGTTTCTCGCCTTTGACGACGGTTTACATCATTGACTCTCGATCGAAGGATTCCGTGATATGTTCGACATCAACACATTCATTCACATCTCATGGATTGTACTGGGTACTTTGAGAACCATTGACATCACTGGTGGTCTCTCTCACACTTGTTAACAGTTTACATCATCGACTGGTAATCAAGTGGTTTCTACCATGTTCGACATCAACTCATTTATTCGCATGGATAGGATCGTACTATTTTGGGAAGCAGAAATGAAGACCCTGGATCTAGTTTCCACCATCCAGGCTGCAAGGAGTTTTGTATTCATTATACAGTAGACTAATCATAAATAGATGGCTGCATCCATACTGTGTCTACATGAGTCTATGATTATGATGTACTGCGAAATCATTCCTATGTCAGAGCAGTAGTTAGTTTGTTAGTTAAAATTTTCAATCTGAGTATGGGAATGCCTACCTCAGCGATGATATGATCTTACATATGTATTTTGTGTTGAATATTTGCAGGTTCCAACTGGGCTCTCCATAAGATAATCCTTGAAATGATAAAGTACTTCACCCTTCCTAGATGATATGAAACCCTAATCTACTGCAGGCTTCGCACTTTAGGGGGCAATCTGTTACACTAAAATTTGTCACCATGACTATCTACAGTTAGTATGGCTCTATCAACTATCATACTATCCTCCTTGGCAAGTCTCATACCTCTGCTCCTCATGTCAAACTCCAAGAAAGAGAGAAAGTCCTTAAAAAGTCAATTAACTCTGGTTACGCAGTTTCTCTTGGCCTCACCTGCGTGTACGCACCCCAAGTTCACAATACCTGCGTACTTGTACTCTCTGTCTGTAAAGGGGTGGGTGCGTACTCCTGTAAAGGTCAAAAGGCGCAAGTTTTACTCCAAAAAAGTTACTTGTGGTCGAATCTAGAGCATTCTAGAAGATGGTTTGACGTGTATTGAGCGCCTCCAGATGGTTCATGCATCCCTATGTAAGAGGAACTTATCCCATCAAGAGGGGAGCTATCCCATTGAAAGAGGGGCTTATCCCATTGATGGTGGACCTGATTAACTTCCTCCAAAGCATTATAAATACAGGCATTGGGCCAGAGGGAGGGGAGGTTGAAAGCTGAACATTCCTAAGGGTAGATGCTGCTGAAATTAGGACTCCCTTATAGAGCTTGAGAGGAGAGATTCCCATCCTTTATTAGCTTCATTTGGAAGTGGGTGAGCTGATCAAAGTAAAGGAGAACTCTTGCTGGACCCTGGGAGGGACTTGCGCAACACCAAGGCACTGGTTGTAATGGTTTCTTTTGTTTCCACTTAATACAATTAAGTTCATTTTTCTCAACAAGTTGTTATATATAATTTGTTTCATATACTCCTTGGTCTTTATGATGAATATGTTTTATTTTATGAGTTATTCAGGTGCTATGTAATCGTTTGCTTGTTAGTGAATGCAGGTTTCAAAGAGAAGGAGGAACTCATCTGGATCGGAGAGGCTGGACTACTACAAACAGCGTTGGACTAAAGCTATGCTTTAAACACCTGGTTGCTTGTATTCTAAATGCATATTTAGGGAAAGATAGTGCTTAATTGTCTTGTTTGTCACTAGAAAGCCTTAGCTTCTAGGGAGGTCGATTTTGTCCGCAAAATTGACTCTTTTCGCATGACAAAATGGCGACCATACTGGGGAAACCAGAGATTCTGGGTTCGATCCCCAGCGGAGTCGCCATTTTGTCATGTGGAAAGAGTCAATTTTGCGGACAAAACCGACCTCCCTAGAAGCTAAGGCTTTCTAGTGACAAACAAGACAATTAAGCACTATCTTTCCCTAAATATGCATTTAGAATACAAGCAACCAGGTGTTTAAAGCATACCTTTAGTCCAATGCTGTTTGTAGTAGTCTAGCCTCTCCGATCCAGATGAGCTCCTCCTTCTCTTTGAAACCTGCATTCACTAACAAGCAAACGATTACATAGCACCTGAATAACTCATAAAATAAAACATATTCATCATAAAGACCAAGGAGTATATGAAACAAATTATATATAACAACTTGTTGAGAAAAATGAACTTAATTGTATTAAGTGGAAACAAAAGAAACCATTACAACCAGTGCCTTGGTGTTGTGCAAGTCCCTCCCAGGGTCCAGCAAGAGTTCTCCTTTACTTTGATCAACTCACCCACTTCCAAATGAAGCTAAGAAAGGATGGGAATCTCTCCTCTCAAGCTCTATAAGGGAGTCCTAATTTCAGCAGCATCTACCCTTAGGAATGTTCAGCTTTCAACCTCCCCTCCCTCTGGCCCAATGCCTGTATTTATAATGCTTTGGAGGAAGTTAATCAGGTCCACCATCAATGGGATAAGCCCCTCTTTTAATGGGATAGCTTCCCTCTTGATGGGATAAGTTCCTCTTTCTTTGGGATGCATGAACCATCTGGAGGCGCTCAATCCACGTCAAACCATCTTCTAGAATGCTCTAGATTCGACCACAAGTAACTTTTTTGAAGTAAAACTTGCGCCTTTTGACCTTTACATGAGTACGCACCCACCCCTTTACAGACAGAGCGTACAAGTACGCAAGTATTGTGAACTTGAGGTGCGTACACGCAGGTAAGGTCAAGAGAAACTGCGTAACCAGAGTTAATTGACTTTTTAAGGACTTTCTCTCTTTCTTGGAGTTTGACATGAGGAGCAGAGGTATAAGACTTGCCAAGGAGGACAGTATGACAGTTGATGGAGCCATACTGACTGCAAATAGTCATGGTGACAAATTTTAGTGTAACAAGGAGGTTGACATCGCATTCTACGTGATTGTCTTGGTGATTCAGCCAGGATTAAAATTTATCACAAAATTAAACAAAATTCACAATGCAATCCTGAGGTCACTAATAAGTAAAAACAAACAATTAAACACACGCTAAAAAATCCAAGGATTCAACTATGCAAACAAGATTTTCATAATGAAATCACTAGTTGGTAATGAAATCCAATGTTGCATAAATCAACGTAAAAAGTGCCTATAGATATGAGAAAATGGAACCAATTACACTAACATCCTGATTAATGAAATGATCTGGTGCAAGTAACTTCACTTTATGCCATCTCGAGCAAAGATTACCTTCCAAAAATTCCAAGTGAGTCTAGTCAATGTCTATTCTAGGTACAACAATACCTTCCATCTTTCGCCACCTTGCGTAATAGCCCTAGGATTATGGTCACTAAGGTTACCAACTACAACAATTTTACGTGGGGGGATAGTTGTAGATTGGACGTACACGCAAGGGAAAAGTAGCAAAGCTCAATCCCATTGAAATCTCCTCAACATGGTTAATTGGAGGTTTACTTTCAAGTGACCACAAGTAACTTTCGGCACCATTGTAATACATGTAAATCACTATACCATAGCCAATGAAGTGGGTACGATCACTTCACCAGGTCTGATATGATCTCGTGCTTGAATCCTTTGTAAGGGGAGCTTCCCAGAATAAAACTAAATTCATTGGATTTATCTCCCTATCACAATATTCTAGTGTTTGTTTGCATCTTTGGAAAGTTTACTCACATCCCTATTCCAAATCCCTATAACTTAATCTAATGTAGGTGGAAAAGATCCCTAAGAATAAAACTTTATAGATTGATTTTAATAGCTGTTGTTTACACAAAGGTAATGGATGTGAAAATTGATAAAATTATGACTTGACGTAATCCTAATTCAATCGAAAATGATGGTATGATATTTTTGTTTCGATGAAAATCTAAGGTAGGGAACATTTCTTTCACTTTTCAAAGTGAAATATAAAAAAAAAAACTCAAAACCCCACTATAACCCTTTTCCTAAAATGAAAATAACCAATTGCAAATTACTTGAATATTGAGAACAATTTAAATTTTTACTTTTCCCAATAATACAAGCAAATAATAAATATCTCTTTTCATACAATCACTCAGAAATTCGAACAATATATCAAGAAAAGAATGATGACTAAAAAATGAAAATTTCCTTAATTGAATGCTACAACTTTGCTTGCAGTAACTAATTCAGTTCATGAACACTTCAACAAATAGACGGAAAATGATATTTCATTTCAGAACAAGCATAAGAAGTTTTTCATAAACCAAATCTAATCTTGTAAATCATTCACTTTGATATCGAAAATAAACTTTTGCAAAAGATCAATCTAGACTTAAAACCTAATTTAATCGACAGAAGAAAGATAGACAATCAATTGAACAAGACCAAAAAATTTGTCTCTTGATAGATCAACCATTGATGAGACAAAAATCAACCCTAATTTGCAAAACAAGACTAATCACAAGAAAAACCCAAAATAACACTCAATCAAACCGACGAACATTCATAGGAGGTTCAAACGGTGCAAAAGAACAAGAAAAAACAAAAAAAAATGGATTTGAAGAGGAAACAAGTGAGTTTTTCAAAAGTTCCAGGCATGTGCGTAGGCTCTAGAGTGAACCATTGTGAATGTGCTCTATTGCTAAAAGGGAAATGCGTAGAAAATGTGCATTGTGCCTAAAGTAAAAGTGTGCACAGTGGGGAAATTCAAGAAAAGAAAAAAAAAACAAATCCAACCCAAAATTCAAATTTCTACAATTACTAGACACTCTAAGAAGGCTTATATAGTAGGTTGAAAAGATCAAACAAGGAAAATAGATAGAGATTGAAACGCACTCCTCAGAATGGTCGCGAATTTGTTATGTGGACAAATCTCTCTTGCAGAAAAGAGAAATCTCCCTAGACTTCAAGGAACCCTAGTAACAAACAAATAGTAGTTGCTACCTTTCTATAAGTTTTGATCGAATAGAAGAAAATAGAATGAAAGAGGCCTCTTACTAGTTTAGAAAACTGATTGATGAAGTCCCTCGAATATTTCTATCACTCGCTCTTTGATGCTCCTCTCGTTGCTCTCAATAACTTCTCTGTAATGTCCTAAAAGATATCTGCAAAGGCATAAACAAACAAGATATCAAAGCATACAACATATAATCAAAGAGATAAATTAACTAATTAACCAATTGAACATGTGAACCAATTTATTATGCAACCAAAACTCATGTAGGTGATCAAGGAATCCTACTAATTAAATCAATGGAGATGTAACTGAGAAAGAAAAATTGCTTATATTCATAAAACTGGAGAAAATCCTTACAACCATGTAGTCTTGATGTCACAATCCCCTTCTACAATCTCCGACCCTCTCCCTTACAAGAGTCTCCCTTGCAAGGAAACCCTTCCAACCTAATCTCAACAACATAAACCTACTTGCAACAATCCCTCTCTCAATCCTCATACTTTGGTAGCTTTATAGGCTAGGAATGAGAAGTTATGGATCCATTCTCCAAGGGATGAGATCCACTATTAGTGGGATAGAGGTTTCATAAAGGAAGGGGAATTACTCCATGATGGGAGGGATCAATACTAAATAGGCACTCATTCGAAGCTTGTTGGTTGGGATATATACTATCAATAATGCTTCTAGACTTTACTTTTTTATTTTTACATACGTCAAATCATGTTCTCAGGTCATAGTGGAAGACAATGCATAATTATGTGTAGATAATAATGGTCTTCCCTACGTATGGACATGAATTAGCTAGGAAACTCTGAGTATAGCCAAAATCAGGGTTTTGTACCTTAAGATCTAGAAATTCCACTTTCTATAAAATGATTTTGATTCTAACTTTGCAGGGGAATGTTCTTAGGACATATTTGTGGATAGTGAAAGATCCAAACCAATGGTCATTTGCCTAATGCAACAAAATGATGTGTAACATATGTTTCATAATTGTGATCCAATTATGTTGATGATTCTTTATAACCTTTTTCCTAGAGAAATTTATCAACATGAAGAACATCTCTCAAGTTATTACGAATATCTCCCTAGCTAAGAGGGAGTGTTGAATTTTGTAGCCATGGTTAGTATTTATAATCTATATTTTTTCCCTTGTAATGATAAAGAATATGTAAGACATGTTCTTCATGCCATTTTCATTATTTATCCTTTGAAATAATTTATATACGACATGTTATTCATGTTGGATTTAAAAGAGGCAATTTCAAATTTTTAAATTTGAATTGTTAGCTCCAAAGTAGTCAAGTAGGCCCTCCCTCAAGTAAAGTCATCCAAAGTGAAGAGAGAGACACATTTGCAAAGGTATAACACTATATAAAGGCATTTGACCTCCTCCACAAAGGAACCATTTGATGTCACACAAGAAAGACATCTCTAGGCGTTTAAGCGGAGGACAAGAAGAATAAGAAGGATGATGAAGAAGGACACAAATAATATCTTTAACACGCACTTGTGGATTTATCTCTAGTCTAGCTCAAACACATGCTTTTGGGAAGTTTTTGGGTGACAATTTATGGGTAGGCCAAAATTCTGGGCAGGCTGAAATTCTAGGAAGGCCAAGTTTCTAGGCATACTCTGGGAGGTTGAAATTAGGACTAGGAAGATCAGAGAGGGCAAGAGTTTGAAGGGAAAATTTGTGACTTGATTTGACTTGACTATGGGGATCATTGACTAGTTTTGACCATATTTGACTATATGCATTAGATGTATCTCTTGTTGACTAAATAATTTTTCTAAGGAAAAGGTTGCTGGGTTTTTCTCCCAAGTGGGTTTCCCATGGTAAATTTTGTGTTCTTTTTGTGCATTGGGATCTCTACTGTCGTTATGGTTTTACGGTTGAATTTCTGAAGTGTAATTTCTTAATGATAAATTGGATTTTTTAAAATAATATCTACATCATTTGAAGTAATTATCAGTATTTCAAAAATTTGTGCTTATATCTATTGCACTTGAAAACTAAATAAGCATCAAATTTGACCACACAATGTAGGTACGTTATGCAAAAAATTGAAAGAAGGTTCTTCATCAAACCAATAATCAACTAAACATATTTAAAATTAAGAAGATCACTTCAATACAGTTAGAAAGAGATGGATATAAATCCCTTCGTAGGATAAGTGGCACCATCACCTGACATTACGTCTATTTTACCATCTTCTTTTCCTAAGTCATATGTTTCAAATTTCAATGCTCCATTGTCCACATACCATCTAACATTGGACATAGTGTTGGTTGAAAGACAAGATAACATGAATAAGGTGGTTTAAATCTTGGACTCTAACTTATTCAATAAAACTAGAGTATGTTCATTCTCATAATCGATTTCTCTTTGTGGTTTACCTTGCCTTAGTTTTTCCTTGAACATTGGCTGGCATAGTGCCCTTTCTATTGATATGTGAAACATTTTAAATCATTTAAATCCTTTTTTAGTTTGGTTGGAAGAACTTGATTCATCATTTTTTACCATTATGAGGGACTTGTTTTTTACCTCCCTTCTTCTCCTCTTTGTTGATTTTTTTTGTGTAGCATCAAGAGGTATTCTCGCATGCCAAGAGGCCCCATATGTCTGCCAAAGAAAATTATACAATATGAAAATTTAAATAATGAATTTTGGGCTTCATGTAGGCCCCAAGTGTCAAGTCGGCCCCATAAGTGAAGGGGTGTGACTTTTGGTCAAAAGTCACCCCATATAACTAATACAAATACAAGTCAACTTCCTCCACTTTTATCAATTCAGAGATCACAAAAACATAATCTATTTTGGTCCACATGGGTTAAGGATATAGAAAGAATATTGAATTTTGAAGCCTGCATTTGACAATCACTGACCTGCTTAAGTTAACCAAATATATTCTTCCTTCTCTGAACGAGAACATGTTGTTGTTTTATTGATATTTTGACCAAGTTCGACTACGGAAAGGAGGTTGTTTTAACAGCAAAAAATTCAGATTTTGAGCACAGGAAGAAGGAGCTTTGGCCATAGGGTTTACCACAAGTTTTGCCGCAGGAAGTCAACCATAGGTTGGAGTTGACTAAAGGGTCAACCAGCAACCCAAAGTTGACTATTGGACACTGTTTGACTAGGTTGAAAATTGACCAAAAGTTATGATTTTGAGGGTTTGACCAACATTGATTGGCTGATACTTTGACTGGTATATTTAACTTGGATTTTGGCACAGATTCCTATATTAATTTTGGAATTTTAATTATAGTTGAAGAATAATTTCTCCTAATAAGAAAAGTTTGTTTGCTTTTTCCCAAGATTGGGTTTTCCTAGGTTGAATTTGTGTTTCTCTTATGCTTGGATGTCTCTTTATGATTCTACTACTATCATTACATTACAGATGAGATTTTTGATGTATAATTGCTTAATGATATATGTGACACAAAATAGGTCAAATGGAAATAATTGGAAAGTAATTTTCAAATTATAAGGTTCGTTTCTATTTTATGAAAAATCAACATGGTATTAGAACTTGGTGAAAGATCAACCATTTGAATTCAGCATAAGACACAATATGAAGGGCTACATGTGGAATACGAGACCCCCGAAAGAGGCTAAGTTTATATGATTATAGAGGAACACTTCCTGGAATCAGATGAATAGCATGATCATGATCACGCATAGTGGGAGACCTTTGGGAGTCTCAAATACCTTGGAATGATTGTCCAAGACATTTTGGAGATCTGGAGAAATAGATGATTCCGATGTGGAAACATCTAGCAAACATAATTGTGCAATTACACCTCTTTGCTCCTTTTTTAGAAGCTTTGTCATACCATTAGAGCTGATTATCTTTCTTGGTTTCCCTGTAATACCCCTTAATTCAACTTCCTTTCCTTCCGTAGAAAATTTGATGAAAAGTTCTTGAAAATTAAAAGCTATTGTACCCAAGGATTGTAGCCATTGGACTCCTAGTACAACATCAGCACCTCCCATTGGAATGGAAAGAATTGGGCTAGTCAATACATATTCTCCCATGGATAGCTTGATATTATGGCAGTTTCCAGAGCAATTTATTGTTCCTCCATTTGCAATCATCACTTGACACTCTAGTGCTGGATATAGGAAGCAATTCAATTCTTTTGTTATCTTACAATGAATAAAATTGTGGGTGCTTCCTGAATCAATCAACACTATTACCTTTTTCTTCTTGATTTGTCCTTCTATCTTGATGGTTTGAGGAGTGGTAATTCTCGCCAATGAATTACAAGATATGGTCGGATTTATTTGTTCTTCATCTAGGCTTTGTTCCTGGAGTATATCCTCTTCTTTTGACCTTTCTTTCTCCTTTTCGTCTTCCTCTTCACAATCTATGTAGAATAATTTCTTCTCAGCACACTTATGACCTTTAGTGTATTTGCTATCACAACTGTAACAAAGCCCTTTTGCTCTTTTTTCTTCCAATTTTTGTGGTGTCAACCTTATAGGTTGTGGAAGACTAGGGGCAACAACACTTCCGTCTTTATAGTTGTGAGTGGTATGCTTCCTGGTTGCCATAATTTTGCTTTCCATTTTTCTTGCTAACCTGATGCCTTCTCTAATGAATCAGGTTCCCAAAGGCGAACATCATGTTGGATATTATCCTTTAAAGACCCTATGAACACATCAATCCTATGCTCCTCTGGAATATCTTTTACCTTTATGTTCAATTTTTGGAACTCCTCAATGTGCTCCATTATTGAACCCTTTTGTTTGAGACTTATCAATTGGCTAAAAAAAGTGTTGCTTTTTGTATCCTCATAATGTGCTATCAATTCTTCTGTAAAAATTTCCCAAGTGATAAATTGTTTACGAGAGCAAAGCCATTGATACCATACAAACTGATTTGGTTCCAAATATAAAGTTTCCATACGTACCTTTTGTGTGTTTTGCACATTATTGAGATCAAATAATTGCTCCATCTGTAATACCATGTGGCAGGATCCTTGCCATCAAACTTCCTCATACCGATTTTTGCAATATGGTGAGTCTTCGATCCAACATTAGAGTCTATGGAATCATGATTAACATTTCTTTTGTTCCCATCATGAGTTTCCTTTAGTACCCTTTCACCCTTAGTGACCATTTCTTATAGCAACTTATTCATATTTATCTTCAATTCTTCCATCTTATCATCCATGCCATCAATTTCAGCTTCTACGCCTTTCTTTAAACAATCCATCTTAGCTTCTACACCTTTATTTAAACCATCCATCTTAGCTTCTACATCTTTCCTTAAACCATCCATCTTAGATTATGTTGCTTTTGTGCAAGTGACACTTGTTGCACTTGTTCTTGTAATTTTGATATATCATATAGCATTTCTTCTTCTTCTTCATGAGTCATGCTAGAGCTTTTAGGTTCCTTACTAGGTGTTTGCATTTTCTTTCCTCGGGGAATCAGTTACTGATAATAGTGCTTTATTATGCCCTTTGAATTCCTTCAAAATAAATTTTCAAACCAAGCTTAAGCAAAAATTTAAGAAAATCTACACACCTTTTTTCACTTTGTAGGAGCTCGATATTGCCTCTGATGTATCTCTGTACTTTCCAATCATCTAGTTTTGAATTTGTGATCTACAGTAGCCCTTTGTGTTCTCTTTCCAATGCCACAAGTCTGACCCAAATTGGATTCTCCAATGAAGAGTTATGCGAAATCTCCCACAGTGACTTGATTATAGACTAGTTCATTAGAGAGAACTTGTACGACATGCCACGAGTCACTGTTTCGACCTTTGGATCTGAAAAATGTATACAAGAAACTATAGTCCGTCCTCTTTCTGTACCTTCTTATGAAATTTCAATCTGATCCCCAGAGAGAAATTTATGACAATTTTCCCCAAGTCACCTGTTTGGAATGTAATTCAGGAGTCTTCAAAAAGACCAACTTCCTCAGATCATATCTCCGCAAATGTAGCGTGAAAAGCTCTGAAATTCAGATCCGAGATTCAGCGCAATTTCTTCTCAAATGGGTTTTTTTTGCAACTTCTGAAACGTTGCAGAAAAAAATTTATAGTGAAAATGCCACGATGACATGTTTGGAGCAGCGAAACCCTAGAATCCAAAGCTCTGATACCAAATGTTATGAAACCAGCTCAAGAAAAGATAGAAAAGATAGATCAACACCTTAGAATTCAGTCTCTTCGAGGGGGCAACCTCCTTTACATTACATAAATGAACAATTCTTGGATGATTGAAATGACAAAACCTCCTTTCTATATATAGGAGTCTAAGGAGTCACAATATAATCCAGCCGACCTAACAATAATAATATAAAGCCACAAAAATAACAATAGAGGGATTCTATGAGGCACAATAATAACAATATGGGGGAAATAGGGGCACAAAAATATTAATAAGGGGTATAACCACAATAGTAATGGGGTAATCACTAGTATTATAGGGACCCAACATATGAACTCTATAGAGGGCTTGACTATGCCTATCTAGGTTACAGGTAAAAGGAATCTAGCAACAAACCTCATAAAGGGAATCAAAGAGATTGAATAGGGTTGAAAGAATGACATATGAGTGATTGGTGTAAATTTTGTTCAGGTAGCTTGAGGACTAATAGTTGCCTAAAGTATTTTGGCCACAAGAAAAAGATTTTACAAATCCCAATTTCATTGACAAAACTCTGTAAGACATGGATGAATTTGGTTAAATGGCCTCCTTCTTGAGTTTCATATGAAATTAGCATATACGCTGCAAGAAGTTTTTGGATGATGAAAATAAAAAGTGATATTAACAAAATTTCATGAGGTTATCATCTTTTCTTACCATGTTTTGAAAATATTTTCAAATTGACATCAACAATTGTATATTTGACTTAATCGTTTTGATGGAATCCTAAAATCCCCAAATCCAAAGTGTGAACAGAGAGGACCGAGGCTGAGTATAGTCTGGACTATGGAGTTAAAACACTGAACATAACTCAAGAAATTTGATTGAGGGCATGTCTAGCCAAGATCTAGATTTAGAGGTGTTGTAGCACACTACTACATTTGGGCGGAAATTCTGACAACGAAATCCAACAAAACATATAAAATTGAAAAAAGTGTCGGAAGTAAAGTGTTTTTTTTTTCTAAAATCTTAACTCCCATTGAATATCCAATGGAGGTTATTCAAAGGTCAAATATTAGATGAAATGTCCTATCCCATCGGTTGTTCTACATTATATTGAATATGAAAATGTGTTGTCCAATTTCCAACAAATAGAAAATCATTGTTGCATAACATTCAATTCCACCATTAATGGCTTTTTGCGCCGACAATGTCTAATATGGGACTACTTTACATTGATCAATTTAACTAATTAAAATAAATATAAAATTAGAATTAGAATTAAATATAATATTATTAATATATAATAAATATATATTAATATTAATATAATATTATATGATTATAATAGAAATTATATATATATATATATCTATATATATATATATATATATATATATATATACCTACATGTCAAGTAATGTTGTGTGAGGGCACCCATGTAAACTCAGTCGAGTCATGTTGTGTGAGGGCGACCATGTAAACTCGTCCAAGTGGGTAGGGTCATGCCATGTGAGGGCACGCCTAGGCACACAGGCCTTGTGAAAAATGTTAAGTTGTGACTAGGTGTGGGCCTTGTGCACATTCATGTGACCCGTTTGCCCAACGCTCCCTTGTCCCTATATATATATCTATATATATATCTATATATATATATATATATATATATATATATATATATATATATATATATATATATATATATATGTATGTATGTATGTATGTATGTATGTATGTATGTATGTATGTATGTATGTATGTATGTATGTATGTATGTATGTATGTATATGTATATATATATACATATCTACATATATATATATATATATATATATATATATATATATATATATATATATATATATATATATATAAAAGGTCAGGGTCAGAGTGTCATGTGAGGGTGCTCATGTAAACTTGGTGGGGTCAGTCCATGTCGTGTGAGGGCGACCATGTAAACTCGTCTGAGTGGTTCAGGTCATGCCGTGTGAGGGTGCACCCGGGCACACGAGCTCGTGTAAAGATTGCTAAATTGTGACTAGGGGTGGGCCTTGTGCACATTCATGCAACCCGTTTTCCCAGCGCTCCCTTGTGCCTTCATTTGGATCATGTGTGGGCAACCAAAACTTAGCATTTTTGACATGGGCCCATGTGCTTGGGTGCACCCCCACATGACACGACTAGACCCGCCCGAACGAGTTTACACAGGCACCCTCACACGACACGACCCAACCCCACCCAAACGAGTTTACATGGGTGCCCACACATGACCCAACTAAAGGCACAAGGGAGCGCAAGGAAAACGAGCCACAGGAACAGCACAAGGCCCACCCCCGGTCACAACTTAGCATTTTTGACATGGGCCCCGAGATCCGAGTGTGCCCGCATAGTGCCCTTTCTATTGATATGTAAAACATTTCACATCATTTAAATCCTTTTTTAGTTTGGTTGGAAGAACTTGATTCATCATTTTTTACCATTATGAGGGACTCGTTTCTTACCTCCCTTCCTATCCTCTTTATTGATCTTTTGTGTATCATTGAGAGGTATCCTTGCATGCCAAGAGGCCTCATATGTATGCCAAAAGAAATTATACAATATGAAAATTTAAATTATGAATTTTGGGCTTCATGTAGGCCCCAAGTGTCAAGTCGGCCCCACAAGTGAAGGGGTGTGACTTTTGGTCAAAAGTCACCCCATCTAACTAATATAAATACAATTTGACTTCCTCCACTTTTACCAATTTAGAGATCACAAAAAATCATTTATTTTGGTCCACATCGGTCAAGGAGATAGCAAGAAGACTGAAGTTTGAAGCTTGCATTTTAGAATCACTGACCTACTTAAGTTAACCAAATCTATTCTTCCTTCTATGAATGAGAACATGTTGCTGTTTGATCGAGATTTTGACCGAGCTTGACTGTTGAAAAGAGGTTGTTTTGAATGCAAAAAAATTGGATTTCGACTACAAGAAGAAGGAGCTTTGACTACAAGTTTTACCACAGGTTTGGCCATAGGAAGTCAACCACAGGTTGGAGTTGACCACAAGGGTCAACCACAGACCCAAAGTTGAATGTAGGACACTGTTTGACTAGGTTGAAAATTGACCAAAAGTTATGATTTTGAGGGTTTGACCAACATTGACTTACTGATACTTTGACTAGGTTTGATTGGTATATTTGACTTGGATTTTGGCACAAATTCCTATATTAATTTTGGAATTGTAATTATAGTTGAAGAACGATTTCTCCTAATAAGAAAAGTTTGTTTGGGAAAATAATTCCTTCTGCCCTTACTATTATCATATTAACACCCCTTTTTTCTTCCTGTTGCCCCATAGTCATTCTATTGTTGGATGATTCCATCATGCAATAATTGATGCTTATAGCTTCCAAATTGTAGGTGAGTTTCGAGAAAAAAAGTACAACTGTGTTACTGTTGAAGTAAGTTTTATGTTAGCCAAAGGGGACTGCTTTATGTTGATTGGTTTAAATAATTAAAACAAATATGACATTAACATTATAATTAAATATAATATTATTAGTATATAATAAATATATATTAATATTAATATAATATTATATGATTATAATATAAATTAGATATAAAGTTTTATATATATATATATATATATATATATATATATATATATATATATATATATATATATAGATATGTACATATATGTGTATATATATATATATGTTACATATATGTGTAACATATATATATACACATATATGTACATATATATATATGTGTGTGTGTGTGTGTGTGTGTGTGTGTGTGTGTGCATGTGTAGAGGCACTAACATCATATAACTTTGACATAGTTGTTATACATATATATTAGTTGCGTTTGTTTTGAAAGGTTGTAAGCTTATTTTGAGGTTAATTTTTGAATAAAATCATCGTTGAAAGTTTGGTGACAAAAAATATCACATAACATTCCTCAAGGAGACTAAGGATATGTGGGATCGACGTTGAGGGCTTTTGATGATGGAAAATGTTATTTCCCTTGTAGAAATTTCAAGGGCTTGAGGCCAAGGATAATTATAGTAAAATCAACTAAAAAACATTGTAGAGACTATTGACACGTTGAAGGTAGACATGAATATTATCCATTTGTAAGTTATTTATTATATGTGTTTGTATTTTAGATTTTTTTTTGTAAATGTTTGTATGTATATTGTATTTTAGATTGTATGTCTTTGTATTGTAAATTGTATCATCTTTCTATTGTAGATGTATTTAATAATATTCTTTTGGGAGGTGTTTGAACTATGTTGTCATCTTGATGTGGACTAGAAATATTATTTGATTATTTTTGTTAGGGTCGATTAAGGGGTTAGGCCGAGTTAGCGGTTAATTACTTTATGGGCTTAAGGATAAGGGGTTATTGTTTAAGGGTTTAGGGAGTTATGGGTTTAAGGGCTTAGGGGAATGTGGTTAAAATGTTAGGGGGTTAATGACAATGTTTAGGGGGTTAATTTGGACTCAGAGGATTTAGAGGGTAATCATGGGTTTTCATGGAGCAATTTTTTTAAAGTATATTATGAAAAATATGACATTCAAAAATAATATGACATTACAACGATGAATGAAAAATAAGATCAATATGTTTTTTATTAGGGTTGTGACTATATATCTCAGAAAGTGTATCACTTCGTACATGTCAAGAAAAGTAATATATTTCTTAATTTTTCAACATATTCTTAAACATCTTGATAAATTGCACAAACATCATCATTGATTTGTTGTCTTTGTTTCTTGGTCTCACCTAAGTTGTTTTTCCCTTTGTCTTTGTTGTCTTTGTTTTCCTTATATATTATATTTGTAAATTTTTGTTATATCGACGTTTCAATATTTTCTATATATACTAATTTACTTTATTGATTGTAATTGTATAGTATTAACCCCCAAGGCATTACTCGACAAGGATCAAAAGGTGATTGTAGTACAAGCACATGTTCAAGAACATGGAGCGATTAATATTGAGGATCAAGCTAATGATCCTATGGAAGAAGATAATGATGTTGTTAACATAGTTTAAGAAGATGGGACAAATAAATTGATCCAGGAGACATTTAATAATGCGTGAATGGATGATGATGACAACCAATATGATTATCATGCTTCTTATTTACTTGTACTTGAGAGGGAAACTAAAACTCCATATGAAGGCTCGAAAAAATCTCTTCTCTCTGTTGTATTGTTGTTGGTCAACTTAAAAGGTGGTGATGCTTTGTTAAACACATGTGTGAAACAACTCCTAAGGTATGTAATATATTTTGTGACATTTAGTACTATATATATACATGATAAAGCAATTTTTTTCCCCGTTGTTTTTAATGTTAGTACATTGATTTGCATCATTTAATCAATTTGAAACATTTGGATGTAATATGTATGATTAATAATGTTTTAGATATTAACCACTACTATTTTTTTTTACGTTGTAGATTATTAGGTAAATTTCTATTACGACTGTCAAATGTTTTACCTCATATGTACTGATGTTTACATGCCATTATGAAAAATAACTGAATGGAGTATGAAGCTATTCATGCATGCCATAATGATGATATTCTCTATTATAAAGAACATGTGTTGAAAGTCAAATGCCCAAAATGTAATGAGAGTAGATATCAAACCGATAAAGTAATAAAAAATGTCTGTCGCAAGGTTCTTTGTTATATTCGTATAATTCTGTGTCTACGACAATTTTCCGGGTGCAAAACCATAGTAGAACTTATGGATTACCATGCAATGAATATAAGTGAAGATGGTGTTCTTTGGATGCCTACAGATGGATCTGCATTTAGTAATATAAAGGAAAAGTGGCCAAAGTTTAAAAGAGAACCTTGTAATCTTAGGCTTTCATTAGTAGCTGATGGTGTCAGTCCATTTCAAGAGCCTAGATCTACTTACTCAGTGTGGCCCGTTTTGTTATCAACAATAACATTCCTCCATGGAAGTCAATAAATAGGGAGCACATAATGTTGACAATGATTGTTCTAGGCATTTATAATTTGTTTAGAATATATTGTTTTAGCATAATAACGTCTCATTTGTCTTGTTTGTTCATAATTATGTCCTATATTTTTTTTGTTAATTTACTTATATATGTTCAGTTATGCCTAATTATAATTTTATCTTATAATTTTATTTATTTACTCATACATGTAGTAATTATGTATTGTATGTTCAATCAATTAGGTAAGTACCAAGTCAAATATATGAACGTATATGTCGATCCTCTTATCACTGAGTTAGTGGAGCTATGGAACGATGCCACTATGTATGATATCTCTAGACTAGTAGTTGAACAAAGGGAATTTGAATTCCATGCAATGCTTGTATGGAAAACTCACGATACCCTAAGGCTAACACATTTCTGTGGTATTTTATAACGTTATACCTGTACTTTAATAGTGTTTCATTTTATGAAGTTCATTTCAAGTATTTTTTTTTAAATAGCTTGACCTTCATTGTACATACTTAAAATAATTGATATAAAAATTATTCCATTTCTTGCAGGTCTTCAAACAAAGGGTAAATTTGATTGTCCAAATTGTGGTCCTAGGATGAAATCTCATCGTTCACAAATATTAGGAAAGGATGTGTTTGATGAGTATAGGCACTTCCTTTCTAAGAACCATAAGTATCGAAGTACAAAAAAACATCCTTTCAATAGGAAATAAGAGACTAGATTAAGACCACGTAGAATGACACCTCATTCATGGAAGTTGCAATATAATAGAGTCTCTCAAGGTATGGATCAAATTGTCTATGTATCAATATATAGGATATGTTTGGATTATTTTATATTTTTATGACATTTTATTCAC
The DNA here is from genome assembly GCA_031772625.1 of Pinus tabuliformis. Classification (NCBI taxonomy): domain Eukaryota; kingdom Viridiplantae; phylum Streptophyta; class Pinopsida; order Pinales; family Pinaceae; genus Pinus; species Pinus tabuliformis. The sequence goes on along the minus strand of CM062817.1, from coordinate 1,203,510,413 downwards.
TGTACTAATTGACAAGTTATATTGTTATAATATATTTAACTATGATTCATGTTGTAGGTCGTTAAGAAATTAATAGCATGGCACTTCCACTAGGAATGAAAAGTTATCCTGAGAAATTCAATAGACTCCCCTAATCTTAGCAACTATAAATTGTTCATTTGTTTGATATAATGCACATCAGGAAGAATGTAACAAATACCTTATGGCGAATCTTAGACATTGCCAAGATTTGTAATGACATTAAGGAGGACAACCATGAATTGCAAAGTGTGATTCATTAAAATAACAATGGAGATGACCAAAATACAAGCACCCTTCCATGGTTATTAAAAAAGTAGCAAAGCAAGCATGTTAAAGAGATTATTGAAAAATATAATTTCCAACTAGATTTTATTCAAACATAAAGAATATCCTAACAAATAAAGGTGAATTAAGTGGGGTAAAAAATCATGATTGGCATATGTTAATTAAGGTAATTATTTTGGTGTATATATATTTTATACCTTGGTGAAACATATTGTTAATTGGTGTTTTTTTCTACTAATTTTGGAAAAAATAATGATCAATCGTTATGTTTGATACAATATGTTCTATCTTTATCCCTCCTAGAAAAAATTGACAACAATGTCAAACAAGTTATATATGATCTTGGAAAATACATGAGTTAGGTGGAGATTTATGTGAAAAGTGTTCTTTGTTCAATAAGTTATTATGTTGCATATTTTTAACTACATGTGTTTTTCTTGTCATCATGTACTATATTATATTTTGTGATTTACTTGCTTCATATGTAGATGGTTGTAATTTAAGGAAATCGATAAAGAAGATATAAAGTATTGGAGAAAATAATTCCTCCTCCAATGTGTGAAATGAAAAAGTATCTATCTTTGGTATTTTTCAATGCACAAGAACACTACCTCATATAACAAGTCAAGGATATTGAAAAGTGTGGGCTTGTACACACAATATCAATTTGGATGGTCGAGAGGCACTTCAAATCACTGAAAGAATTGGTCATAAAAAGATCACATCCTAAGGTTTCTATGGTAGAGGGATATATGGTTTATATTCGTCAATATAATCATGAAATAGGAAAAAGTATTAATTTATTGGATTACATTGGGATGTCAACTCTGTGGACGATTTTGAAGGGGAGCACCTATTGGGGAAACGTAGAATAAGCAAAGTGAGATGTAAGTAGATAGTGGATATTTATAACACATTTGACTTTTTTTTTTTTTTTTTTTATATTGTACTTATTTAGTTTTTAGTCTTCTAGCATAATCCACTATTATGAAGATATCACATGGTAACTAAGTATATATATGTGAATTGCTTTATTTTAATACAACCAGTCGAGAGTGAGACGCAATACATTTATACATTGCGAACAATAAAGATTGGATGGAGGTATGGATTGAACGATGCAAAAAAGCTAATAATGGTAGTTTATCATGGTATGGCATGTCTACGTTGGTCAAAGAATCTCAACGTAGTGGAGATACCAATCTTACACAGAGGGAAATTGATTTAGCATATGGTTTAAAATATTATCAGGAAAGCATATTTACCCATATTGATGCACATGGCGTGTTTTTTCTTAATTTTCAAATTTTGCAAGTATGAATATGCATGCTTATAATTGAGAATGAATTTTTTTATGTGTTTGACATATTGCAATTGAAACACCATAATAAAATGTGGTGCAATGGCCACAAATTTCACATCAAAAGGGTGGATGAAAAGATTAAAAGTTTGGATAGTGGAATAACTGCAGTATTTCAAGTTTATTAATGTTTCCTCTAGATGTGATAGACATCCATAACTCACTGACAATACATACTATGGGTATTTGCATGATATACTTGAGTGTGGCTTTTAATCCTTCAAAAATAGTTGTGTTCGATGTCAAATGGTTTAGGTTATGAATCCATGAATGTGACCCTGATAGAACTGTTATTGATCATGTTAACGGATTTACCATGGTTGATACAAGGAATCTTGTGCTAGGCTCACAGTGATATGTTCTTCCAAGCCAATGTGAATAGGTATTTTATGTAGACATTCCAGGTAAAGCGGTTGGTCATATGTTGTTAGATACAATCGAAGAGGAAGGAAAATAAAGTATAATGTAGCAGAAGAAGATGAAATTGAAGAAGAAGATGATGTAGAGGAGCAGGGGGTTCATGCAGTGCCAGACGAAGTTTTCGAAGAAGTTCAAGTAATATATGTTAATTGAGACAATGTTAATTTGGATGAAATATATGATATTGACATTGTGGTGAAAGAAGAACATGAATAAGTTGAACCAAATATAGAAGAGCATGTTCTAGATGATGATATAGATGATGATGATGATGATGCTGATATGGTGAATCCATTGTACATGAATTTTGAATTGGGTGATACAAATGATGGGATGGATAAGGAAGAATATTATTGATATCAAAATTTTGAAAAGTACAAGGTATGTATTTATATGTTTTTAGTTGGTTTGTTATCTTCTGTTCACCTTAAATTTTTATTTTCCCAATTTTTATGATTGAATGTTACTGCGTTTCTTTCAAATATATTATAGTAAATAGATTGGGTATCAGGGAATTGAGAGTGATGTGAGTTGGGGGGGGGGGGGGGTGTTGAAGAATGTAACTAGGTTCGGTCTTCATAAATGTATTTATCAAAAGAATGAAAAATATATTTTTATTATTATTACAATGACTTATTAAAGCATGAGTTTCATGCTTGGGTCATCATTTTATTAGTCAAAGTACCCATTGTGGACTCATAGGATTACTATTAAGTCATGAAAGTCATTGTATATTTTGTGATACCCTTCCTGGGATTTTGAATGATGTAAAAATAATTATTTTTGAGTCAAAGATGAATTATGTAACCTCCACACCAAGTCAGCCTCAAGGAGATCAAGTTTACCTCAACTGGGAAATTCGATCTCACCAAAAGCCTATATATTGGAGTAGATCAAATTCATTTGGACACATTCTCTCTCACAAGTTCGATATCAAAGAAAGAGTTGGGAAAAGTGCAAAGTTGAAGAAGGAGACTAAAAGGAGTGTAAAGTTGGCGAAGAAGGAAGGGAAGGACAAAATCAAAGTTTTGGGATCTCTCTCTCTCTCTCTCTCTCTCTCTCACATGTGGACTACTTTAGGAGATCAAAGTCTCTTTGTAAAAGTTGAAGTTGTTGCTGCTAAGCTGAAGTTATTGGGGTTGAAGTGTTACTATTACTAGGTCGAAGGTTGGATTGAAGAAGGAAAGGCTGACTTGGTGTGGTCGAGGTTTGTGTCTAGGTTGAAGAGTCTCAGGAAAAACTATTAAAGGAATATATTTTTTATTGGGTTTTCCCCTAGATGGGGGTTTTTCCTTGGTAGAGTGCCTACATCTTTTGTCTTGTGTTTTGTGATCTTCGTGCACACATAATTTGGTAATTTCTTGATGAAAGATAATATAACAAATAAGTATTAGAGCTAAGGTTGAAAAGATTGAAGATAACTTCTTTGGCTTGAAGGAAATGATTACTCCCTCTATGATAGGAATGGGATTCAATACTACAGGAAGATGGATCAAGAATATTGTCTACTACTTATTCAACAAGGTCAAAAGTCAAGGGTTCTTAGTTGCACTTACAATATCACTTAATGATGATAGTGCATCGATCATTGATAGTGGAGCATCAAGGCATATGACAGGGAAAGTAAAAAAATTCAAACTCTATCAAAGGAACCATATTCTCATGTAGTGGAATTGGGATACAACAAAAGCTATGTTGTTAGAGGCCTCAGATCAACATCTTTGAATTTGGAAAATGGAGCAAAACTACATCTCGACAACATACTATATGTTCCAGGTTTGAAAAAGATTTTTCTTCCAATTTCCTGGTTAGAAAATAAATGGGATAGAGTTTCTTTTGTTTATAGAAATGTCTTGGTTTGGAGAAAATATTCAAGTATTGATAAAGCTAGAGTTATTGGAGTTCATGAAGGAAGCTTGTATGGAGTCATTACACCACCTCCTCAAGCCCTAGTTCATATGGAAATAAATACCATTGAACTATGGAATAAAAGATATGGTCATCTCCACTACTATAGGTTTTAATCCCGTACAGAAATTACCTGCATACGAATTCTAAAACATAGAAAATAAACAATGCGAGAGTATAACACATAAAACACATATACATAGAGATTTCCCCTGGATCCCAAAACCGGGACTACCAGCTTGATTTTTCATTATGTTCCTTTCAATGCAATAATACATATTTATACATGCTAAAGCATCCAATACCATGGATCGAAAACCATCGCATCCAATACCATGGACAAAAAACCATCGTGTCCAAAAAACATGTGTGAAAATTATGCACAAAACCATAGGTGGGTCCACCCAACCTAACATATTGTCCAAAACCAAAATTTTCCCATAAAGTGTGGTTATGGGTACACCTCAAACCCCCTGTGATCCCCCCTTGCTACACAATCGGTGCAACAAAGGGGGTGCTTCACCCCCCCCTCTAACTCCCCGATTAACTACATGGGCTAGTCATGGAAAGAATATAACACAACCCAACATTCTCCCGCTTGTTTTTTTCTTTCCATAGGGGGCCACAAGAGAGCTTAGTCATTTTTCCAGCCCTGAAATGCCCATTGTTTCTCTACACCAAGAGAACTTCTCGGAGCTCACAAATTTTGTCAATGCATCTGTAGTATTCTTCAAAGTTTCCACCTTTACCAACAACACCTTTTTGTCTTCTATCATATCCCTCACAAAGTGATATTGAACATCAATGTGCTTTGTCTTTGAATGACATGCAGGGTTCTTTGCTAAGAAAATTACACTTTGGCTATCACAGTCTATCCTTATAGCTTCCTGTACTAACCCCATACTTGAACACGATCTCTGCAACCAAACTGCTTCCTTGCTTGCATGAGTGGCTGCCATGTATTCTGCCTCTATAGTCGATAGTGCCACTACAGATTGTTTCTTACTCATCCGACTGATCTTCTCTGATCTAGATCTCCAGCCCAATCTGCATCAACAAAACCATGAATATCCAACACTCTATCCAATCCTGGTCTTCCTTGGTAGCACAAACCATAATCATTAGTGCCACGCAAATACCTGAAAACCCGCTTCACTGTTGTCCAGTGCTCCTTCCCTAGTTTTGACATAAACCTACTCAATACTCCCACTGCATGTGCAATGTTTGGTCTAGTACAGACCATTGCATACATCAGGCTATCGACTGCACTTGCATATGGAACACGGGACATGTCCTTTTCCTCTTCTTGTGTCTTGGGACACTGTTCAGTAGATAACCTCACACCTACAAGAATAGGAACCTTCACGGGTTTACTATCCTACATATTAAACCTTTGTGGTATTGTCTCGACATACTTCCTCTGGTTTAACCAGAGCTTCCTCTTTGTATGATCCCTTTTAATTTCCACGCCCAAAATATAGTTTATAGCACCAAGATCTTTCATGTCGAATTTGGAGGACAATTAGGACTTCAAATCCTGGATAATTTCTTTTTCATTTCCAACCAGCAACATATCATCCACATATAAGACCAGATAAATAAAATGGTCACCAATTAATTTAAAATACACATAGTGATATGCTTTGCTTCTGGTGAAGCCAAGTCCCCGTATAAATGTATCAAATTTCTGATACCACATCCTTGGTGACTGTTTTAATCCACACAGAGACTTCTTTAACTTGCATATTAGTTCTTTCTTACCCTTCACCCTAAAGCCTTCAGGTTGCTTCATGTAGTTCTCCTCTTCCAGATCCCTGTGAAGAAATGTTGTCTTCACATCCATCTATTCTACCTCAAAATCAAAAGTAGTAGCAATAGATAAAAGTAATCTAATAGAAGTTACCTTGGCAATAGGAGAAAAAATATCACCAAAATCAATTCCCGACACCTGGGAATAACCTTTTGCTACCAACCGAGCTTTGTATTTCTCCACTTTTCCTTCTGCATTTGTCTTCTTTTTGAACACCCATTTGCTGCCAATGGGTTTCCTTCCAGCCAACAAATCCACCAGATCCCAAGCCTCATTTTTGTGAAAAGATGCCATTTCATAAACCATGGCCTCTTTCCATAGTTTTCCATCCTCTGAATCCACTACATCCTTCACAATTCTGGGATCATCATCAGTAACAGACAAAGAAAAATTTGAATAGAAAGCAGATGGACTATACCTTTCTAGCTGCCTTCTTTCTCGAACTTATCTTCTCACAGTCGGAGTTTGTGGCTCTTCATCTTCTGATTCCTCCTCTGCTGTAGAGTCTGATTCTTCCTCCTTTAGCTCAAACTCTATCTTCTCAGGTTCCTTTGGTTGGAATTCATGTTTAATAACATTTTCACCTCTTTGAGCACCACATCTCGACTGTACACAACCTTCCTTGTTACTGGGTTCCAAAGCTTATAACCCTTTAAACCATCCTTATACCCAATAAAGATGCACTTTTCAGATTTACTATCCAACTTGGTTCTTTTCTCCTTTGGAACATGTACATATGCATCACTTCCAAATAGCCTTAGATGTGAAAGAGAGGGTTTCTTACCAGTCCATACCTCTTGTGGAGTATTATCCTCCAATGCTGATGAAGGTGACCTGTTGACCAGGTAACATGCAGTATCCACTGCCTCTGCCCAGAATTCCTGTCCTAACCCGGCACCATTGAGCATGCTTCTTGCCCTTTCCATCAACGTCTTGTTCATTCTTTCTGCAACTCCATTTTGCTGAGGTGTATATGGAGTAGTCTTCTGCCGTGATATACCACACTTCTTACAGAATTCTTCAAATTCCTTGCTACGAAACTCCCCACCATTATCTGTCCTCAGCACCTTTATCTTCTTCTCTGTCTGGTTTTCCACCAGAGCCTTAAATTCTTTAAACCTGTCAAAGATTTCAAATTTATTCTTAAAGAAATATATCCATGTGTTCCTTGAGAAGTCATCTATAAATGATACATAGTACACAGACTTACCCAGTGATGGAACCTTCACAGGTCCAAACACATCACTATGCACAAGATCTAATATCTATTTCGCCCTCTTACCACTAGAGGGGAAACTCACCCAATTTTGCTTCCCATACACACAATTTTCACAGAAATCAAAATCCAGAGAGATATTACTCATACCTTCTACCATACCTTTACCATGAAGTATTCGAAGGCCCTTCTCTCCAATATGTCCAAGCCTTTGATGCCACAACATGGTCTTCTCTCTAGAGACCACTAGATTTTCTACTCCACTTTTAGGAACCATAGAACTATTGCACCCATCAATAACAATGCTACCTTGTAGCTTGTACATAGTTCCAATACGAACTGCCCTCATCAATACCAGTGCTCCCCAAACCATTTTGTGGGTATCCTTCTCGAACACTATTTTTACACCTACATCATCCAACTTGCTTACAGAAATCATATTTCTGGCTAAAGTAGGAATATGTAGAACACCTGGAAGCGTTCTAACCCTTCCACCTTGCAACTTCAACTTTACTTTTCCGCAACCAATGATTCTAGCCTTCCTGTCATCCCCGAAGAAGACATCACCACCATCATATTTCTCATACTCGCAAAACCACTCTCTATGTGGAGTGAAGTGAAAGGATGCACCTGAGTCAATCAACCATGCATCATGATCTACATGTGTACTTGAAGAAGCCAAGTACACATCCCCACCTTCATCTGAGGTGGTTTTTACCTCTACAGAAGGAGCCTCATTAGATCCCTTTCTTTGTTAGGAGCTTTAGATTTACAATCCCTTTTAAAGTGGCCTTCCTTTCCGCATTTCCAGCACACCACCTTTATAGGTTTTCCTGGAGATTTAGATCTCCCACTCGATGACTTATTTTTTTTTTTTGTTCTGGGACTGACCTCGTACAGAAAAGGCATCACCATTCTGGCTCTCCATATTTTTCCATCTCATCTCCTCCGTCAACAAGGCTGAGACTATTTAATCAAACTACAAGGTAGTTGCATTACTACCTATTGCAATAACCAGACTATCCCACGAATCTGGTAGAGAACACAACAAACTGATGCACTTATATTTATCTGAAATTTTAATATCAACAGATGCTAACTGACTTACCACAGTATTAAATGCATTCTATGCTCTGTCACCGAGTCTCCATCTTTCATCCTCAGGTTATACAGCTTTTTCCACAGGAACAATTTATTCACTAGAGACTTAGATTGGTACAAAGTCCCTAACTTGTCCCACAAAGCCTTTGCCATAGCTTCCCCTGATACATTTAGCAATATTGAATCTGAGACACACAATAGTATTGTGCTCTTTGCCTTCCGATCCAACTTCTTCCATTCTTCATCAGACACTCCCATTGGTTTAATACCCGGATCTACTGCGATCCACTGATCTTTATCCACCAATAGATCCTCCATCTTGAGTTTCCACAACTCAAAACTCTGACCATTAAATTTCTCGATCTCTATCTTTCCACTGCTCGCCATCTTCTTTCACCACTAGAATCAATCTAACAGATCTCCTAATGAACAGGGTCTACCATAGGCCCGAGCAAAACCCCTCAGCAAAAAAAGGCGTCCCCTTGAAGCCAAAACTACTCTGATACCAAATGTAGTTTTTAACCCCATACAGAAATTACCTGCATACGAATTCTAAAACACAGAAAATAAACAATGTGAGAGCATAACACATAAAACACATATACACAGAGATTTTCCCCTGGATCCCAAAACCGGGACTACTAGCTTGATTTTTCATTATGTTCCTTTCAATGTAGTAATACATATTTATACATGCTGAAGAATCCAATATCATGGACCAAAAACCATCACATCCAATACCATGGACCGAAAATCATCGCGTCCAAAAAACATGTGTGAAAATCATGCACAAAACCATAGGTGGGTCCGCCCAACCTAACATATTGTCCAAAACCAAAATTTTCCAGGACGCTGCCCTGGATCCCATCAAGTGGGGTTACGGGTACACCTCAAACCCCCTGTGATCGCCCCCACTACATAATCGGCGCAACGAAGGGGGTGCTCCGCCCCACACCCCCCCCACCCCCCATCTAACTCCTCGGTTAACTACGTGGGCTAGTCATGGAAAGAATATAACACAACCCAACAACTATAACATCATTCCCACTCTTAAACAACTAGTTCATGGCATCCTTGATATCGAAGAAGATCGTGAAGAAGTTTGCAAGGGATGATCTTTGGGAAAACATGCAAGAAAACCATTTTCAAATAGTGAAACAAGGTCTAAAGAAATATTAGACCTCATACATTTTGATATGTGTGGGCCCATGTTTAACAAATTACTTGGAGGTCATCTTTACTATGTAACATTTATTGATGATCACTCTAGAAAGACATGGCTTTACCTTCTCAAGAAAAAGGATGGAGTATTTGAGAAAATCAAGGAGTTTAGATGTGAAGTAGAAACCCTAACCGAAATAAAAATAAAGACTTTGAGATCTGATAATGGTGGGGAATACACTTCTAAAGAATTGATTTCACATTGTAAAGAAGCAGGAATTAATAGGGATCTTATTTCTCCCTGCTATCCCGAACAAAATGGAGTGGCCAAAAGAAAGAATAGGACAATTGAAGAAGGTATACGAACAGTTCTCCTTGATTAATACTTACCAAAATTTCTATGGGGAGAAGCAACAATGACAACCATATATATTAAAAATAGAAGTCCTCATAGAATTCTTGAAAATATGACACTTGAGGAAGCCTTCATAGGAAAGAAGGCAAGTTTGGACCATCTATGAATCTTTGGGATTATTGCCTATTTCCACATTCCAAAGGACAAATGAAAGAAGTTAGATTCTACAAGCATCAAAGGGATCTTCGTTGGCTATAATCTCTCCTCAAAGTCATATAGAATCTACATCAAGGAAGGGAGACAAATTGAAGTAAGTAGGGATGTTATATTTGATGAAAATATAGCCTACAAAATATCCAAGGACATTCCTATTGATTTCAATGATGACTATCTACCTATATTTGAAGAAGAAGAATAAGGACCAAGTGAGCCTATTCAACCTGTGATCATACTGAACCCAAGGAAGAGTCCAAATTGGTTAAAAGACATTCTTGAAGATGTTTAAGGACATGGATCTATGAAGGGAACCTTTAGAGAAAGCAAAAGCCCGAAGACATATTCTGGATATGCTACATATTGACAAGACTAATTGAAGTCGAACCATATAAATTTGAAGAAGCTTCTCATAAAGAAGTATGGAACAAATATATGCAGGTATAATATCAATCCATCATGAAGAATGGGGTTTGGGAAATCATTCCTAAACCTAGTGACAAATCGGTTGTCATCTCAAAATGGATCTACAAGATCAAACATGCTATTGATGGAAGTATAGACAAATACAAATCCATATTTTTTGCAAGAGTTTTCTCTCAAAAGGAAGTCATATATTATGAATGAACTTTTACACCCACTGCAAGGTCTACTAACATTAGATCTTTGGTTTGATTGGATGCTACAAGGGGATGGAATATCCATCAAATGGACATGAAGACAACATTTCTGAATGTTGGGTCCCTATAATACTAGTGATTACCCCATTACTATTGTAGTTATACCCCTTATTTATATTGTTGTTCCCCTATTACCCCCATGTTGTTATTTCTGTGCCCCATAGAATCCCTCTATTGTTATTTTTGTGGCTTTATATTATTATTGTTAGGTCGGCTAGATTATATTGTGACTCCTTAGACTCCTATATATAGAAAGGAGGTTTTCTCATTTGTATCATCCAAGAATTGTTCATTTATGTAATGTAAAGGAGGTTTCCCCCTCGAAGAGGCTGAATTCTAAGGCGTTGATCTATCTTTTCTATCTTTTCTTGAGCTGGTTTCATAACATTTGTTATCAGAGCTTTGGATTCTAGGGTTTCGCTGCTCCAAACAGGTCATCGTGGAATTTTCGCTATAACTTTTTTTCTGTGATGTTTCAGAAGTTGCAAAAAAAAACCATTTCAGAAGAAATCTCGCTGAACCTTGGGTCCGAATTTCAGAGCTTTTCACGCGATATTTGCAGAGATATGATCTGAGGAAGTTGGTCTTTTTGCAGACTCCTGAATTACATTCAAAACAGGTGACCTGGGGAAAATCGTCATAACTTTCTCTCTGGGGATCAGATTGAAATTTCGTAAGAAGGTATAGAAAGAGGACGGACTGTAGTTTCTTTTATGCATTTGTTAGATCTATAGGTAGAAACAGTGACTCGTGGCACGTTGTACAAGTTCTCTCTACTGAACTAGTCTATAATCAAGTCACTGTGGGAGATTTCACATAACTCTTCCTTGGAGAATCCAAATTGGGTCAGACTTGTGGCATTGGAAAGAGGACACAGAAGGTTACTACAGGTAGCAATTTCAAAATTGGAGGATCTAGAATTACAGAGATACATCAGATTCAATATCAGGCTTCTACAAAGTGAAAAAAGGTGTGTAGTTTTAATTTTTTAATTTTTGTGTAAGCTGGGTTTGAAGGAATTCAAAGGGCATAGTAAAGAATTATTATCAGTAACTGATGCCCCAAGGAAATAAAATGAAAACACCTAGTAAGAAACCTGAAAGCTCTAGCATGACTCATGAAGAAGAGGAAGAAATGCTACATGATATATCAAAATTACAAGAACAAGTGCAACAAATGTCACGCTCACAAAAGTTAACAGAAGCTAAGATAAGTGGCGTGGAAGCTAAGATGAATGGCATGGAAGCTAAGATGGACAATTTTAAGATAGATTTGAACACAAATTTGAAGACAGGCATGGAAGATTTGAAGACAGATTTGAAAACAGACATGGCAGATTTGAAGACAGATTTGACAAATTTTCTACAAGAAATACTTACTAATGGTGAAAAGGTTGTAAAGGAAACTCATGATGTGAACAAAAGCAATGTTAATCATGATTCCATAGACTCTAATGTTGGATCGAAGACCCACCATATTCCAAAAATCGATATGAGGAAGTTTGATGGCAAGGATCCTGCCACATGGATATTACAGATGGAGCAGTTCTTCGATCTCAATAATGTGAAAAACACACAAAAGGTACGTATGGCAACTGTATATTTGGAACCAAATCAGTTTGTATGGTATCAATGGCTTTGCTCTCGTAAAAAATTTATAACTTGGGCAATTTTTACGGAAGAATTGATAGCACATTATGAAGATACAAAAAGCAACACTTTTTTTAGCCAATTGATAAGTCTCAAACAAAAGGGTTCAGTAATGGAACACATTGAGGAGTTCCAAAAATTGAACATAAGGGTAAAAGATATTCCAGAGGAGCATAGGATTGATGTCTTCATAGGGTCTTTAAAGGATAATATCCAACATGATGTTCACCTTTGGGAACCTGATTCATTAGAAAAGGCATTCAGGTTAGCAAGAAAAATGGAAAGCAAAATTATGGCAACTAGGAAGCATACCACTCACAACTATAAAGACGGAAGTGTGGTTGCCCCTAGTCTTCCATAGCATATAAGGTTGACACCGCAACAATTGTAAGAAAAACGAGCAAAAGGGCTTTGTTACAGTTGTGATAGCAAATACACTAAAGGTCATAAGTGTGCTGAGAAGAAATTATTCTACATAGATTATGAAGAGGAAGAAGAAAAGGAGCAAGAATGGTCAAAAGAAGAAGATATACTCCAGGAACAAAGCCTAGATGAAGAACAAATAAATCCTACCATATCTTGTAATGCATTGGTGGGAATTACCACTCCTCAAACCATCAAGATAGAAGGACAAATCAAGAAGAAAAAGGTAATAGTGTTGATTGATTCAGGAAGCACCCACAATTTTATTCATTGTAGGGTAGCAAAAGAATTGAATTGCTTCCTATATCCAGCACCAGAGTTTCAAGTGATGATTGCAAATGGAGGAACAATAAATTGCTCTGGAAGGTGCCATAATATTAAGCTATCCATGGGAGAATATGTATTGACTAGCCCAATGCTTTCCATTCCAATGGGAGGTGCTAATGTTGTACTAGGAGTCCAATGGCTACAATCCTTGGGTACAATAGCTTTTAATTTTCAAGAACTTTTCATCAAATTTTCTACGGAAGGAAAGGAAGTTTAATTAAGGGGTATTGCAGGGAAACCAGGAAAGATAATCAACTCTCATGGTATGACAAAGCTTCTAAAAAAGGAGCAAAGAGGTGTAATTGCACAATTATGCTCGCTAGATGTTTCCACATTGGAATCATCTATTTCTCTAGATCTCCAAAAAGTCCTGGACAATCATTCCAAGGTATTTGAGACTCCCAAGGGTCTCCCATATATGCGTGATCATGATCATGCTATTCATTTGATTCTAGGAAGTGTTCCTCCAAACATCAGGCCATATAGATATCCCTATGTCCAAAAAAGTGAAATTGAACGTATGGTTGTAGAAATGTTAGACGCTGGTATAATTCAACCAAGTCAAAGTTCTTTCTCTGCTTTAGTAGTATTGGTGCACAAGAAGGATGGATCATGGCGCATCTGTCCGGATTATAGGGAGCTCAACAAGCTCACTATTAAAGATAAGTTCCCCATTCCTGTCATTTATGAATTATTGGATGAATTGCATGGATCAATTTACTTCACCAAGTTGGATCTTCGTTCAGGATATCATCAAATCAGAATGAAGATTGAAGACATTCTGAAAACGGCATTTAGAACTCATGAGGGTCATTATGAATTTTTGGTCATGTCTTTTGGCCTTACCAATGCACCTTCAACATTTCAAGGTTTGATGAATTCAATTTTCAAACCATTCCTTAGAAAATTTGTGTTAGTATTTTTTGATGATATACTAATCTACAAAAAGTCTTGGAAGGATCATGTTGAACATGTTGACAAGGTGCTACAACTACTGGAGGAGAAACAATTATATGCAAAAAGATCCAAATGTTTCTTTGGAGTCCAGGAAGTGGAATATTTGGGTCATATTGTATCTCATGAAGGAGTTAAGGTAGACCCTAGCAAAATTAAAACCATTAAGGAATGGAAAATCCCCACATCCATAAAGCATCTACGAGGATTTCTTGGGTTGACAGGGTATTATCGCAAATTTGTTAAGAATTATGGGAGAATAGCAGCACCTCTAACAACATTATTGAAGAAAGATGCATTTTCATGGACTCCAGAAGCAACAAAGGCCTTTGAACATCTTAAAGAGGCAATGTGCCAAGCACCGGTCTTAGCTACACCGGACTTCACAAAAACCTTTATTGTGGAATGTGATGCTTCAGGAAATGGAATTGGTGCTGTTCTAATGCAAGATGAAAGACCCATTGCTTTTGAAAGTCGTCCAATCAAGGGAAAGTTTTTAAGAAAAGCTATTTATGAGAAGGAAATGTTGGCAATACTCCATGCACTTAAGAAATGGCGACCCTACCTAATGGGAAGGCAGTTCAAGGTAAAAACGGATCATGATAGCCTTAAATAATTTTTAGAACAAAGATTATCCTCTGAAGAGCAACAAAAGTGGGTCACAAAGATGTTGGGTTATGACTTTGAAATCATCTACAAAAAAGGGAAGCAAAATGTGGTGGCAGATGCACTCTCAAGAAAGGATGAGGATGTGGAAGCATTGTTGTGCACCATTTCTATTATCCAACCAGATTGGATAAACGAAGCAAGGGAGGAATGGAAGAATGATGAAGAAGTGTCAGCACTTATTCGAAAGCTACAACAAGATTCCAGTAAGTCTGATACATTTAGTTGGCAAAATGATTCGTTATGGTACAAAGATCGCTTATACCTTTATAAGAATTCCCAGATAAAACAAAATATTCTTATGGAATTGCACACTTCTCCCTTAGGAGGGCACTCAGGATTTTTAAAAACCTACCATAGGGTTAAGAAGGAATTTTTTTGGGATGGCCTTAAATCAGATATTCAAAAGTTTGTGGTGGAATGTTTGGTTTGCCAACAAAATAAAGTTGAAACAATTAAGACACCAGGTCTATTACAACCTTTATCCATTCCAAGCCAACGTTGGGAGGAGGTTTCAATGGATTTTATCACAGGTTTACCCAAGTCTGAGGGAAAGAGTGTAATCATGGTGGTAGTTGACAGACTTACCAAGTATGCACACTTTTGTGCATTATCACATCCATTTAAAGCCAGTACAATTTCTACTGCATTTATGGAAACAATTCAAAAGCTACATGGAAACCCAAAGATTATTGTAAGTGACAGAGATCCCATTTTTACTGGAAATTTTTGGACAGAATTTTTTTCTTGTCTTGGTACTCAGTTAGCTCATAGATCATCTTATCATCCTCAATCTGATGGGCAAACTGAGATAGTAAACAAATGTTTGGAAGGATATCTTCGTTGCTTTGTTTCTGATAAATAGACACAATGGGTCAAATGGGTGCCTCTGGCTGAATGGTGGTATAACACTTCCTTCCATACAGCAACAAAAATGACCCCATTTATGGCACTTTATGGGTATCAACCACCATCCATCACATCATATTTAAGAGAAAATTCTAAGGTTTAGGCAGTGGAACATCACATCGAACATCAAAAACAAGTCCTCCAACTCTTAAAGGATAACCTCGTGTTGGCACAAATAGAATGAAACAATAGGCAGATCAACATCGCAGTGAAAGAAGTTTTGATGTAGGTGATTGGGTATTCCTACGGCTACAACCATATAAGAAAATGTCCCTAAAGCAAGCTAAGAAGGATAATAAATTATCACCAAAGTATTATGGTCCGTACAAGGTGTTGCAAAAGATTGGTACTATGGCATACAAATTGGAGCTTCCTGCAGCTTCTCGATTGCACCCAGTTTTCCATGTTTCATGTTTAAAGAAGGTTATAGGCGACAAGCTCCCAGTTCAAATAATATTGCCAGAACTTGACGAGGAAGGAAAAATTATATTGGAACCAGAAGCAGTCACAGAAATAAGAACTCAACAGCTACAAAACCGATCAATTTCAGAGTATCTTATCAAGTGGAAGAACTTATCTGCTGAAGACTCCACATGGGAGGATGAGAATTTTATGCAGAAGTATCCAGAACTACTCAAGCGTTGAAGACAACACTTTTTTGAAGGAGAGGGGCATGTTGGGTCCCTATAATACTAGTGATTACCCCATCACTATTGTAGTTATACCCCTTATTTATATTGTTGTGCCCCTATTACCCCCATGTTGTTATTTCTGTGCCCCATAGAATCCCTCTATTGTTATTTTTGTGGCTTTATATTATTATTGTTAGGTCAGCTGGATTATATTGTGACTCCTTAGACTCCTATATATATAAACGAGGTTTTCTCATTTGTATCATCCAAAAATTGTTCATTTATGTAATGTAAAGGAGGTTGCCCCCTCGAAGAGGCTGAATTCTAAGGCGTTGATCTATCTTTTCTATCTTTTCTTGAGCTGGTTTCATAACACTGAATGAGACCATCGATGAGGAAGTATACATTGAGAAACTCGAAGGCTTTGAGGTAAATTGAAAATATAATCATGTGTGTAGACTCAAGAAGGCCCTATAGTTTTGAACCAAGATCCTAGGGCATGTCATGAAATAATGGATGCATACCTTCTAAGAATTGGGTTCATGAAGAGTTTCGTTGATCCAAATCTCTACATCAAGGTTGTGAATAATAAGCTAGTCATTATTCTATTGTATGTGGGTGTGCTATTCATTACTAGTGTGGAAAGAAGAATACAAGAATGTAAGAAGATGTTGGTAGATGAATTTGAGAAGAAGGATCTAGGGTTGATGCACTATTACCTAGGTCTGGAAGTCTGGAAAAATCTTGGGGATATATATTTGGGGAAAGGAAATTATATCATCAAGTTGTTACAAAAATTTAGGATGATCGATTCTAATCCCATGACTACTCCTATGATCACTAATCTCAAGAAGTTGAGGGGATCTGGCTCAAGTCTTGTGGATCCTACCTCCTATTGTCAGTTGGTGGGTTCTTTGATGTATTTGGTAAAGACTAGGCTAGATGTATGCTTTGCTGTGAACATTCTTAGTTAGTTTCAGTTGGAGCCTCATCATGATCACTGGGTAACTGCCAAGAATATATTGAGATATCTTTGTGGCACAATACATCATTGCCTAAAGTACAATAGTAAGGAATTCAAGATGATTGGCTTCACAAATTCTGATTGGGGTGGTAGTGAGACCGATTGAAGGAGCACTATAGGTGGATGCTTTATTTTGGGATATACCTTGATCTCATGGATGAGTAGAAAGAAATATCTTGTTTCTTTGAGTAGTAATGAAGGAGAGTACGTGGCTGCATGTGAAGTAGGAAATGAGGTTGTATGGTTGAGGAAGCTTCTAAAATATTTGTTCGAGAGGACTCTGGATCCTAATGTGATAAAATGTGATAATCAAAGTTGCATCAAGATGTCTAGAGATCCCGTGTTTCATGGTAGGATGAATCATATAAACAATAAGTTCCACTACATTAGGAACTTGGTGTAGGATGGGATCATGCTACAGTATGTCCCAATAGACGATCAGGTAGTTGATATACTAATAAAGTCTCTTCCTAATAAGAAGTTTGAATATATTAGAAGCATGATTGGTTTAGTTGTTATTGTTGATATTGTTGTTGATGATAAAAGTTTGGAAGATATTTTTTAAGGCTTTGTGTGTGAGACACATTTCCTGGGAGGACATCTAGTTGACACTATGTGTTGATGTATAGTTACCTAAGTAGGGAGGGTGGCATTGGTCATGGAACTTTGACCTTAGATACACACCTAGATCCTTGGGTTGATGGTTAACAAGTAAGCTTGATGGTACATAGAGAGGCTAAAATATTTAGTCCATCTTAGTCCCACTCAGATAGATTGCCTTGGTCAGGAATCTAGTCTGTGGCATTGCGGTGCCTAAATTGTTGAGAGACCTTGGATATATTTCCCTAGTTAGGAATATATTCCACGGAATTGTGGTGCCTAAACTCTTCATATTTAATATAGTTTTGTATGTTCCTTGTACTTGTTATGAATACCTCCCTAGTTAAGAGGGAGTGTTGAAGAATGTAACTAGGTTCTGTCTTCATAAATGTATTCATCAAAAGAATGAAAAATAGTTTTATTATTATTGTTATAATGACTTATTAAATAATGGGTTTCATGGTTGGCTCATTACTAGTCAATTTATTTTGGAATCATAGGATTAATATCGCATCATTAGAGTCATTGTATATTTTATGAGACCCTTCTTGGGCTTTTGAATGTTGTAAAAAGAATTATTTTTGAGTCAAAGATGAATTATGTAACCTCCACACCAAGTCGACCTCAAGGAGATCAAGTCAGCCTCAACTTGGAAATTCAACCTCACCAAAAACCTATATATTGGAGCAGATCAAATTAATTTGGACACACTCTCTCTCACAAGTTCAATATGAAAGAAAGAGGTGGGAAAAGTGCGAAGTTGAAGAAGGAGACTAAAAGGAGCGCGAAGTTGGTAAGGGAAGGCCAAAATAAAAGTTTTTGGATGTCTCTCTCTCTCTCTCTCTCTCTCTCTCTCTCTTGTGTGGGCTACTTTAGGAGATCAACGTCTCTTTGTCAAAGTCGAAGCTACTATTGCTACCAGTTGATGCCTGTTGCTGCCAAGTCAAAGTTGTTGGGGTCGAAGTGTTGTTGTTGCTAGGTTGAAAGTTGGATCGAAGGAGGAAAGACTGACTTGGTGTGTAGAAGGTCTGTGTATAGGTTGAAGAGTCTCAGGAAAAACTATTGAAGGAAGATATTTTGACTAGGTTTTCCCCTAGATGGGGGGTTTTCCCTGATAGAGTGCCTGCATCTTATGTCTTGTGTTTTTGTGATCTTCATGCACACATAATTTGGTAATTTTTTGATGAAAGATAATATAACAAATAAGTAAAATAAGCCAACATAATTCACAAGTAATTATCAAGAAAGAAGAATATAACCCTAATTCTACTAGCATTGATTTCTCAATAGGGGTAGGTGCCATATGAGCTTTCATCTTCATGTGGTTGGCCTTGCTAAGTAGAGAATATATTATTCTTGAAATGAAGAGAAGCTCATTTATGTTTATACAATCATTTCCAATTTTGACCTTGGTTCGTTAATAGATGTACTGGGTGAGTTGGGACATCGGTGAACCAGGCGACACAACAGTCGGGAAGACGTGCGAAGTAAGGTCATCCCATGATTGCCCATGAACTAAGTTCCGTCCAGGGTGTCTCATAATGATTTTTATAAAATTGACTAAATTAATTTTTAGGTGTTAAAATCCGGTTTATAATTGATTGATTATGTAGCATGGACTTACTAACAAATGATAATATTTTTAAAAATAGCAACAAGAAATGATAAAAAAATAGAATCTAGTATATTCCAATTCTAATTTGTCCTTGAATTAAATTTGAGAATTAAAATTCGAATTTATTCTCACCAACTGCTTGAAAAATAATTAATTAATTCATTATGGATTAATTAGTTGGATAAATTCAAGTTAGAAGTCTTTCTGAAGTCATGCAACAGTTATACCTTAAATTAAGGAGATTATCCCTTAATTAAGGAGATAAGATTGAGTTATATTTGAGTTGTAATTAGTTAGCTTAGTTTACTGAGTAAAGTCTAGTTAAATTAGTTCCAAACTGCTTGAGGAACTAATTGTGAGTTCAGTCAGTTAATGCATGCATGCATCCAACTAGTGTAATCCATATAATTAAAGATTATCTCATTAGAAACTCATGCATGTCTATTCAGAGAAAGAACCAGTTGAAAACAATGTCAAGGATAGGTTACTATCAGTTGCATGAGCTTTCCTATAAAGGAAACTCATCCATGCAGAAGGAACAAGGTTCCTTGAGGATTGCACAGTTTTACAGGGTGTGAGATCAACATTAGTGATCAGTGTTACACTTGGTAACAATAGGATCACCCAGCAGAAATAACGCAAAGAAATAGGAGGCTTGGAGGAAAGAGGATAAGGTTTGTGAGAAGCCTTGTTTGCTTGTGAGCATCCAGGAGGACTGTACTAAGAGCTGGCTAGTTGTGCAAGCTAAAGCTTTGTGTAATATTGATGTATTTACACCTTGTATAATAATACAGATAGCAGGGTTTTTAGCTGAGGCTTTCCCCAGAGTATTATTTTGTGTTTCATGTGCATTGATTCTTCTTCTGGTTATATGTGTTCTGCTTGATCTTGCTCAAATCTATTAATCTTCTGCAAGTTTGATTGTAGAAGTAGATTGAAGAATTTTGCTTTAGTTATATTGCATTATTAGGTTAATCTATAGTCATAATTTCTACATGGTATCAGAGCTAGCTGATCTATAGACAAATTTCTACATGGTATCAGAGCAAAGGTTATCCAAGCAGTGAACAATATACAGAGAAGAGAATTCGAAGTTTGAAGTTCGGGGTTGCAGGTTCAAATCGAATTCATCTTATACTTCAAGGTTGGTCAATGGCATTATATGGCTTGAGACTCGAGTATGCCTTGGATGGCAGCTCGAATTACATAGCATGGAAAGATTGCATGGAGGCTGTATTAGAAGACAACGACTTGAAGGATTTCATTGATCAAGAAATCCCAACGCCAGGTTCAGCGAATGCACAAGAGTTCATTGAATGGAAGAAGTGTGTGGTGAGGGCAAGATGGATCATCCTTGAGGGAGTTCGAGACCATACTACCTTGAGTCTCCATGGGAAGGGTACTCCATATTCAATGTAGAAGACATTGAAGGACCTCTACCAGTACAGTAGCGACTAGAGGAAATTGGCACTCAAGGATAAGCTTCGAAGAATGAAGATGGAGAACTGCAATACTATTTCCACATATCTGAACAAGCTCACCACTTGCGGAGATGAGCTTAGTAGTGTGGGAATAACTACTGTTGATGATGATATAGTGAGCCTCACTCTCCTCGGACTTCCAAAGAGATGGAATAGCTACCAAGACTATGTGAATAGAAGGGAGAAACTGTCGGATTGGGAACGACCGTGGTCGGATCTCATGCAGGAGGAGATTAGGAGGAGCACATGAGATGGTTCTTCATCCAAGGATGATGATGAAGAAAATTAGGCCTTAGCAAGTAAGGAAAGGAAAGAGAAGGAGAAGGATTCTCATTCCAAATCGAATTCTTCTCATGGAGGGAAGAAGGTTGACAAGTCTAAAGTGAGATGCTTTAATTGTCACGAGATGGGTAATTATATGACTAATTTCCCATCGAAGAAGTCCAAGAAGGGATCCTCGGTAGGATTAGAAGGTGAGGCATTATCCTCGCAGTTCAAAATGGACTTCACCCTCATCGCATGCATGGTGTCATTGATGATCGGTTGTGGTTGGTTTCTTGACAGTGGAGCCTCATTCCACATGATTGGCGATAAAATTTTTATTCAATATTTTGGAGGAGAAAGACCTCAAGATGTGCACATAGATGGGTGATGACGAAAGGTTTAGTGTTTCAAGAGTGGGCATGGTTGCTTTTCAGAGGGAGCATGGAGCTCTTATCATCTCGACAGATGTGAAGTATGTGTCTGGATTGAAGAAGAATTTGGTATCGATCGTGATGTTGGAGGACAAAGGCTACGTTGTTGTTTTTAGAAAGGGAAAGGTTTTCCTTAGACACTTCACCATGAGAAAGGTGAAATAGATCGGTTCACGAGTCAAGAACCTGTATACTTTTGAGGTTCAAGATGCATGAAAAGCCTTGAGGAGCAAGACAAATGTTAGAGACTTGGTGGTTGAGAGGGAGAGTAAATTACCTCTCAATATGCAGACCCAGAAGAAGTCTCAGACAATTGTGGAGGAGCCACAATTGGAGATGCTGAGAGGAGACTGAGTGGAGGCATCCACTCATGTAGAGACCTCTAGTAGGGGGGAATATTGAGCCAAGTCAGTAGAGGGATCACATGTAGCCATACCTCCAGGTGTGAGGTGGAGCGATGTGAAGTGATTTTCTCAAGAAAGCTGCAATTGGGCAGGGTCCATTGAGAGGTTTTATCTCATGGATCATACCTTGCTACGGGAGCCCAAAGTACATAGTAGTGGGAGGAATTAGTGAGATTTATGCAGTCAGAGATCAAAGTGACAGAGGCTAGAGCAGTCAGATACTGGAAAGCGTAGAGAAGGATTGACAACAGCGTAGAAAGGTTGAGTCAACAGAAGCGCAGAGTTTTTCAGTTGGCAGAGGCAATAGTAGTTAGAGACTTTGATGAAAGAGGCATCATTCTGATTCAGGTTGGATGTTTTTTTTGTTTATGGAGTTTGTGGAGCAACAACACTAGAGAGAAGTGTTGCATGCAGAACATTCCAAAGGTTTAGGATCAGGATGAAGTTGAATTCCTTTCTTGTTGAGAGGGAGTGTTAAAAATAGCAACAAGAAATGATAAAAAATAGAATCTAGTATATTCCAATTTTAATTTGTCCTTGAATTAAAATTGAGATATAAAATTCAAATTTAGTCTCACCAACTGCTTGAAAAATAATTAATTAATTCATTATGGATTAATTAGTTGGAGAAGTTCAAGTTAGAAGTCTTTCTGAAGTCATACAACAGTTATCTCTTAAATTAAGGAGATTATACCTTAATTAAGGAGATAAGATTGAGTTATATTTGAGTTGTAATTAGTTAGCTCAGTTTATTGAGTTAAGGCAAGTTAAATTAGTTCCAAACTGTTTGAGGAACTAATTGTGAGTTCAGTCAGTTAATGCATGCATGCATCCAACTAGTGTACTCCAGATAACTGAAGATTCTCTCATTAGAAACTCATGCATGTCTATTCAGAGAAAGACCCAGTTGAGAAAAATGTCAAGGATAGGTTAATATCAGTTGCATGAGTTTTCCTATAAAGGAAACTCATCCATGCAGAAGGAACAAGGTTCCTTGAGGATTGTGTAGTTTTACAGGGTGTGAGAACAGTGTGAGTGAGCAGTGTTACACTTGATAACAGTAGGATCACCCAGGAGAAGCAACGCAAGGAAATAAGAGGCTTGGATGGTAGAGGAGAAGGTTTGTGAGAAGCCTTGTTTGCCCGTGATCATCTAGGAGGATTGTACTGAGAGTTGGCTAGTTGTGAGAGCTAAATCTTTATGTAACCTTGATGTATTTCCACCCTGTATGATAATACAGATAGCAAGGTTTTTAGCTGAGTCTTTCCCCATGGTATTCTTTTTGTTTCATGTGCATTGGTTCTTCTTCTGGTTATATGTTTTCTGCTTGATCTTGCTTAAATCTATTAAGCTTTTGCAAGTTTTATTGTAGAAGTAGATTGAAGTATTTTGCTTTAGTTATATTGCATTATCAGGTTACTCTATAGTCAGAATTTCTACATGGTATCAGAGCTAGCTGATATATAGAGAAATTTCTACATGGTATTAGAGCAAAGGTTACAAGAGTAGCGAACAGTATATAGAGAAGAGAATTCAAAGTTTGAAGTTTAGGGTTGTAGGTTAAAATCGAATTCATCTCATACTTCAAGGTTGGTCAATGGCGTTCTATGGTTTAAGTCTCAAGTATGCCTTGGATGGAAGCTCGAATTACATATCATGGAAATATCGCATGGAGGTTGTATTAGAAGACAATGACTTGAAGGATTTCATTGATTAAGAAATCCCAAAGCTAGGTTCAACTAATGCACAAGAGTTCGCTGAATGGAAGAAGTGTGTGGCGAGGGCGAGATGGATCATCCTTGAGGGAGTTCGAGACCATATTGTCTCGAGTCTCCATGGGAAGGATACTCTATATTCAATGTGGAAGACATTGAAGGACCTCTACCAGAATAGAAGCGACCAGAGGAAATTGGCGCTCAAGGATAAGCTTCGAAGAATGAAGATGGAGAACTGCAATACTATTTCCACATATCTAAACAAGCTCACCACTTGCAAAGATGAGCTTAGTAGTGTGGGAATAACTACTGCTGATGATGATATGGTGAGCCTCGCTTTCCTTGACCTTCCAAAGAGATGGAATAGCTACCAGGACTCTGTGAATGGAAGGGAGAAACTACCAAATTGGGAACGACTGTGGTTAGATCTCATGCAGAAGGAGATCAGGAGGAGCACACGAGATGGTTCTTCATCCAAGGATGATGATGAAGAAAATTAGGCCTTAGCAAGTAAGGGTAAGAAAGGGAAGGAGAAGGATTCTCATTCCAAATTGAATTCTTCTCATGGAGGGAAGAAGGTTGACAAGTATAAAGTGAGATGCTTTAATTGTCATGAGATGGCCCATTATGCGACTAATTTCCCATCGAAGAAGTCCAAGAAGGGATCCTTGATAGGATCGGAAGGTGAGGCATTAGCCTCTTAGTTGAAAATGGACTTCACTCTCATCACATGCATGGTGTTATCGATGATGGGTTGTGGTTGGTTTCTTGATAGTGGAGCCTCATTCCACATGATCGGTGATAAAATTTTATTTAGTACCTTGGAGGAGAAAGACCTCAATATGTGCATAGATATGGGTGATGACGAAAGGTTTAGTGTTTCAAGAGTGGGCATGGTTGCTTTTCAGAGGGAGCATGGAGCTCTTATCTCCTTGACAGATGTGAAGTATGTTCCTGGACTAAAGAAGAATTTGGTATCGATTGCGATGTTGGAGGAAAAAGGCTACGATGTTGTTTTTATTAAGGGAAAGGTTTTCCTTAGACACATCACCACGAGACAGGGGAAACAGATCGGTTCACGAGTCAAGAA
This sequence comes from Pinus tabuliformis, assembly GCA_031772625.1. Lineage (NCBI taxonomy): Eukaryota > Viridiplantae > Streptophyta > Pinopsida > Pinales > Pinaceae > Pinus > Pinus tabuliformis. Next base: position 1,203,485,699 of record CM062817.1, on the reverse strand, counting down.
CTTGTATGCTCTTGAGGTTCAAGATGCATGCAAAGCCTTGAGGAGAGAGACAAATGTTAGAGACTTGGTGGTTGAGAGGGAGAGTAAATTACCTCTTAACATGCAGATCCAAAAGAAGTCTTAGACAATTGTGGAGAAGCCACAATTGGAGATGCTGAGAGGAGATCGAGTGGAGGCATCCACTCATGCAAAGACCTCCAGTAGGGGGAAATTTCAATCCAAGTTAGTAGAGGGATCACATGCAGCCATACCTCCAGGTGTGAGGTGGGGTGATGTGAAGTGATATTCTCAAGAAGCCTACAATTGGGTAGGCTCCATTGAGAGGTTTTATCTCATGTATCGTACCTTGCTACGGGAGCCCAAAGTATATCGTAGCAGGAGGAATAAGTGACATTGATGCAATCAGAGATCAAAGTGGTAGAGGCTAGAGCAGTCAGATACTGAAGATTGCAGAGAAGGATTGATAATAGTGCAGAAAGGTTGAGTTAGCAGAAGCATAGGGTTTTTCAGTTGATAGAGGCAATAGTAGTCAGAGACTTTGATGACAGAAGCATCATTCTGATTCAGGTTGGATGTTTTTTTTGTTTCTGGGGTTTCTGGAGCAACAACACTAGATAGAAGTGTTGCATGCTGAACATTCCTAAGGTTTAGGATCAGGATCGAGTTGAATTTCTTTCTTGTTGAGAGGGAGTGTTAAAAATAGCAACAAGAAATGATAAAAAATAGAATCCAGTATATTCCAATTTTAATTTGTCCTTGAATTAAAATTGAGAATTAAAATTTGAATTTAGTCCCACCAGCTACTTGAAAAATAATTAATTAATTCATTATGGATTGCTTAGTTGGAGAAATTCAAGTTAGAAGTCTTTCTGAAGTCGTGCAACAATTATCCCTTAAATTAAGGAGATTATCCCTTAATTAAGGAGATAAGATTGAGTTATATTTGAGTTGTATTTTGTTAGCTCAGTTTATTGCGTTAAGTCGAGTTAAATTAGTTCCAAACTGTTTGAGGAACTAATTGTGAGTTCAGTCAGTTAATGCATGCAAGAATTCAAATAGTGTACTCCAGATAACTGAAGATTCTCTCATTAGAAACTCATGCATGTCTATTCAGAGAAAGACCTAGTTGAGCAAAATTTCAAGGATAGGTTACTATCAGTTGCATGAGTTTTCCTATAAAGGAAACTCATCCATGCAGAAGGAACAAGGTTCCTTTAGGATTGCACAATTTTACAGGGTGTGAGATCAGTGTGAGTGATCAGTGTTACACTTGGTAAGAGTAGGATCACCCAAGAGAAACAACACAAGGAAATAGGAGGCTTGGAGGGAAGAGGAGAAGGTTTGTGAGAAGTTTGTTTGCCTGTGAGCATCTAGGAGGATTGCACTGAGAGATGGCTAGCTGTGAGAGCTAAAGCTTTGTGTAATCTTGATGTATTTCCACCTTGTATGATAATAAAGATAGCGGGGTTTCCAGCTGAGGCTTCCCCTAGAGTATTCTTATGTGTTTCATGTGCATTGATTCTTCATCTGGTTATATGTGTTCTGCTTGATCTTGCTCAAATCTATTAAGCTTCCGCAAGTTTGATTGTAGAAGTAGATTGAAGTATTTTTCTTTAGCTATATTGCATTATCAAGTTAATCTACAGTCAGAATTTCTACATGGTATCTGAGCTAGCTGATCTATATAGAAATTTCTACAAATATTTTGTTGTCATTGATGAGCTAATGATTTATGTTCACTGATTTGCACAACAAGGTGAACACCCACACCCTGGGTGTGCAGGTGCATGTGGAGGTGTCACATGTTGGGCACGCCAGGGCGCCCATGTGACAAGTTGATGGGTCGACCCGACTTGGCAAGGGATGCTCACAAAAAATAATTAATTTTGGCCCATGACTACCCATGAACAAATTTCCCACAATGGGGTCTCATAATGATTTTTAAAAAATTGACAAAATTAATGTTTGGTTGTTAAAAGTCGGTTTATAATTGATTTATCATGCAACATGGAAATAAAAAATGATAATATTTTGTTGTCATTAATGAGCTAATGATTTGTTTGCACTAATTTTCACAGTAGGGCGAACACCAAAGTCCTAGGCATGACTACACGAAGGCAGGGCACCTAGGCGCCCATGGGGCCATCGAGTACTGGGCATGCCAGGGCGCCCACTTGGCAGGTGCACCTTTGTGACGAGTTGGTGAGTTGACATGACTTGGAAAGGGCTGCTTGCAAAAAATAATTAATTTCATCTCATGACTACCCATGATCTGAGTTCCCATAAGGGGATCTCATAACGATTTTTATAAAATTAACTAAATTAATGTTTAGGTGTTAAAAGTTGGTTTATAATTGATTTATTATGTAGTATGGTACTAACAAATGATAATGTTGTGTTGTGATCATTAATGAGCTAATGTTTTGTGCTCACTGATTTGCATAGAAGGGTGAACGCCTATGCCTTGGGTGCGCTCGCACAAAGACAAGGCATTCGGGCACCCATGGGGGTGTCGTCTACTGGGCATGCCAAGGCACCCACCTGACAAGGGTGCCCATGTGACGAGTTGCTGGGTCGACCCAACATGGAAAGGAGCACTCGCAAAAAATAAGTAATGCAGGCCCATGACTTCCCATGTACAAAGTTATCACAAGTGGGTTTCATAATGATTTTTAGAAAATTGACTAAATTAATGTTTGGGTGTTAAAAGTTGGTTTATAATTGATTGATCATGCAACATGGAAATAAAAAATGATAATATTTTGCTGTTGTTAATGAGTTAATGATTTTGGTTCATTGATCCTCACAACAAGGAAAACATATGTGCCTTGGGCGCACCCGCATGAAGGCGGGTCACTGGGGTGCCCATGGGGGTGATGCATGTTGGGCACGCAACTAGGGTGCCCGCCCGACAAGGGTGGCTGTGCGACGAGTTGGCGGGTCGACCAGACCTAGAAAGGGGTGTCCACACAAAATAAGTAATGTTGGACCATGACTTCCCATGAACAAAGTTCCCACAAGGGGGTCTCATTATGATTTTTATAAAATTAACTAAATTAATGTTTACATGTTAAAATCTGATTCATAATTGATTGATTATGCAACATCATACTAATAAATAATAATATTTTGTTGTGATCATTGATGAGCTAATGATTTGTGTTCATTGATTTGCACAGTAGGGCTAACACCCGTGCCCTAAGTGTGCCCCCACGAAGGCAGGGTGCGCAGGTGCCCATGGGGGCATCCCATACTCGGCACACCAGGGTGCCCTTGTGATGAGTTGGTGGGTTAGCCCGAATTGGAAAGGGGCACTCACACAAAAGAAGTAATGTCGGCCCATGAAGTTCCTTGAACAAAGTTCCCACGAGGGGGTCTCATAATGATTTTTAGAAAATTGAGTAAATTAATGTTAGGGTGATAAAAGTTAGTTATTAATTGATTGACCATGCAACATGGAAATAACAAATGATAATATTTTATTGTCATTAATAAGCTAATGATTTGTGTTCATTGATTTGCACAACAGGGTGAACGCAAGGGCACCCATGGGGGCATCGCGTATTGGGGATGCCAGGGAGCTTGTATGATGAGTTGGTGGGTTGACTCGAATTGGCAAGGGGTGCCCACACAAAATAAGTAATGTCACCCCATGATTTCCCATGAACTGAGTTCCCATAAAGGGGTCACATATTGATTTTTAGAAAATTAACTAAATTAATTTTTAGGTGTTAAAATTCGGTTTTTAATCGATTGATTATGCAACATGGTACTAATAAATGATAACATTTTATTGAGATCATTGATGAGCTAATGATTTATGTTCACTAATTTTCAATGTAGGGAAAACGCTCACACGAAGGCAGGGCATGCAGGCGCCCATCGGGGTGTCGTGTGCTGGGCATGCCAGGGCACCCGTGCGATGAGTTGGTGGGTTGGCCTAAATTGGCAAGGGGTGCCCGCACAAAAGATTTAATTTCGAACCATGACTTCCCATGAAAAAATTTCCCACAACGGGGTCTCATAATGATTTTTAGAAAATTGAGTAAATTAATGTTCGGGATTTAAAAGTTAGTTTATAATTGATTGATCACACAACATGGAAACAAAAAATGATAATGTTTTGTTCTCATTGATGAGATAATTATTTTTGTTCACTGATTTTCACAATAGAGTGAATGCTCACACACTGGGTGTGCCCGCACGAAGGTTGGGCTCCTGAGCGCCCAGGGGGCATCGCGTGCTAGGCCCGTGGCCATGGTGCCCACCAGGTAGGGGTGCCCATGCGACAAGTTGGTGGGTTGAACCAAATTGGAAAAATAATTAATGTCAACCCATGATTTCCCATGAACAAAGTTCCCACAATGTGGTCTCATAATGTTTGGTTTATAATTGATTAATTATGCAACATGGTACTAAAAAATGATAATATTTTGTTTTAATTTATGAGATAATGATTTGTGTTCACCGATTTTCACAGCAAGGCAAATGCCTACACCTGGGCGTGCCCGCATGAAGGCAGGGTGTGTGGACACCCATGGGGGCATCGCTTTTTGGGCACACTAGGGCGTCTTCCCAGTAGTGGTTCTCGTGTGATTAGTTGGTGGGTTGAACCAAATTGGAAAGGGGTGCCCACACAAAAAAAGTAATGTCAGCCCATACATGCATGATTTCTCATGACTTGAGAATGCGGCCAAAGTTGAAACTTTTTCTGTTTGTGCTTATATGCATAGAAATTTGACATGGTTATGGTAGATGCATGCATTGGTGATATGGTAGGGTTTTGAGACTCAAATATGACTCACAAAAATAAATTTAAAATCAAATGACAAAAAAATAACATATATAAATTTCAAGGAGATGGAATTATTTATTACTATTTACTAGTTGTGGGCTTATAATGTACTTCATAGAATAGAGGTTGAGAAAAATCCTTGCCCTTCCATTTGAAAAAACTTCTTACCCTTCATCATCATCTTTGTCATCATCGGCATCATCAAAATTTCCGTCATCACCATCATCTTTGTATTGTGGGAGTCCGACGATGGGTGAACTAGGTGACACAGGTCACACATACGTGATTTAATAAAGCTTTAAAAACTAAGACTTGATGAACAATGTCCCATAAATTTTTTCATGGTATGAAACCTTGTATAAATATTTATTAGTATCATCTTATTATATCTAATTCTTGTGTTCACTCTATTGATCACATAGAATATTTATTCAAGGTTTCATTAAATGTCTTTTAAGGTGGCTTCCTCTCATTATTACTTGTAGTAATCAAATTCCCTGAACAAACTTACCCTATAAAACTTGTTTGGAGTTCTCCAAATATGCACTTAGTTGATATGATTCACTTAGTTTCCATAGGATTTATGAGTTCAAGTGGAATTACCCCCAAATGTTGATCTTAAATTATAACCATCATAAATAAACTCTTAAACTTAAAATGTTATAAGATAAATCTAGCATATTCCAAACCTAATATAACCAATTTAACAACTCATATCCATTCATAATCATAAATTATTAATATACCTTTATAATTCATAAACAATTGTAAGCATAAATATAATCAATTAAATAGCCATAAATGATGAACACATCGATTTCTGAGGAAAAATCACCATAGAAACGCTATAACACTTAACTTATTAATCAAAAAATAATTTTCAACCCATGGTGCTCCATCAAAATTCTTGAATAGAATGAGTTTCCTCTCAACAAATAGCACACAACTTAGGCTTTGAATTGTTTAAATTACATGGACAATCTTTTGTTGAGTGACTCATAATATTTTGGCATATATTGTAGAAATACACAACTTTTCTCAGGCTAACATTTGGGTCTCTATTAGTCAATTCTATATTTGCAAAAGTATTAATTAGAGTGACCTTCATTTGTACATATTGTACACCATAGGCCATTTCATTAAAGGGTCAAGTCTGTAAGTCATTTTTGAATCATCTCAAGTTTTTATTCAACTTTTATATCGAAAGATGATGGGATAGACCAATATTCGTATGATTCCATATGTTATTATTTGTTTAGGGCATCTTGGAAAGTTTTATTTCATGTATTCAAAGAGCACCCCTTATATTTTATAGAAGGCATGCTATGAACCATTCTATAAACAAGTACTTGTTGATTATATATGGGATACGGCTAAGAAGATATATAAATCTCTCATTGTCAACATAAGTTCACAAGGCATCTAATTAGTGCCTTTGATTTTTTGTGCTATTAGATGTTTGAAATATTGAGTTTTAAGGAATGATAAAAAAATATCCTTCACTTCCATTTTTGTTTTTTGTTGTTGTTTAATTTCCTTAAATATCATAAATCATGTTAACATTCTTTTCTTTAATGCTTCAACATACTGTGCAATTTGATTTGCTTTGTGTGTGATATATTGATCACAACCAAATTTTTCTCACATATGAACCAATGATTTTTAATATCTTCATCACCATCATAGAGGGGTAGATGGTGGTGCAACATTTGTTTAAGGAGGAGGGTTTTTCTACTATATTGTAGTAGGTGGAGCTAGTCATAGGATAGTCAATGGTTTCTTAGTGTTTAATTAATCAACTTTGGTTGATTTTACTAGAAGGTTTATTTCATTGATCTAACAATTTTGATTTTTATAGTATGTAAAATGTCTTTTTTGTGGTTGCATCACTTCCTTGCGACGTTTGAAAAAATTGAGGTGTCCTCAAATAGTAAATCATATAAAGGGTACAATTCTAATATCTTTTATGTGGAGTACTATGTTATTATCTCCTACAATATTTAACCAAATTCACTTTTTCTAGGGTATTCTAAGGAACATCATATCTCTCACATTTACATGGTTGTCTAGTTGATACCACTATGACGATCATCAAGAACATACTTGTAAATGTTCCCAAAATAATTATTGAACATAGACAACTTGTTACATAAGGATTTGGATGATTACGTATCATATGTCCTAACTATCAACCTCTATGCTTTCAACATTCTCTACCAATCAAAGTGTGACAATGCCTACCTTTACCAACTTTATATCTTCATTCAACTCAGGAACCATCAAGGATTCTTCCCATGAAACATCTATATAATCATTAAACTGATTTAGCACTCCAATGACTTGCCACTACTAAGGATTTTTTCTTTGGGATTGATGATGGTTTGCAACATCACGCATCACTATGATTTTCTTTTGGATTTTTTCCCTTCCAACTTTTTGAATATTAATTGTTGTCTTGTATGATTACATTCTTTTGAGCATCCTTTTATTTTTTTCTTCATCTAGTGCATACTCTCACTCTCTTGTAGTTGACTTCCTCATTTTCCTCAGTATAATGACTCTTGAATGTGTATCAACTAAGGTTACTCCATTTTAGCATTCTCACAAATTGGCACCCCCCACCACAAAGCCAAAATTACTTTTACTAGTTGATAAAGGTACCACAATTAGCCATTCAATTCTAAAGTATTCCTAAGCTTCTTGAGCAGTTTTTCAACTAGCATTCAAAAAATATTTCCACCTAGATTGTCAATTTTTATACTAGGTACTAGTTAGTCTTGTTAGTGAATATTTGGGTTCAACAATGTTCCAAATGCATTGGCCAATCAAGAATTTGTGAATTAAAGTGGGTACTATGTAGAGGAACTAGTCATACAATTTTTCATAAAATCTTATTTTAACATCATCGAGGGATTCCTTTCTTCTATTGTTTGCTCCTCACAAAAGCCATCTACGATTTTTTTGACCCACTCATCTATGTTTGTTTGACCATTATTAATAAATATAAAGATAATTCATTAATATTAATCATGTGCACCACATTCTATAAATTTCTTCATTTATTTAAGAATGGATATGAGGAATTTTTCATTTTTTTTTGTGAAAATTTATGCTCTCACCTATGCAAGTGTGACATAGTTTCATCTAGGATAATTTTTGAAATAATTTTATAATTTTACGTGTCACCTCTCTCAAAATGTTGGAATTTTCACTGCCTTCCTCCCCTAAACGTCTTTCAATTTGGTGGGAAACTAAGCGGATGAAGTAAGGATAAGTCTTGAATAATGAATGATTGCTAGATTGGCTGTCCACTTCCTTTGAGTCTCATATCTACATGGATACATTCGTACTTACTAAATAATCATGCATTAGCTTGTCACTTTTACTATGTGGTCATGTTATCTTATAAGTCACCCAACTCCCCTAGCATAGTACTCAATGTGAGAAAGCATGGAATCAATCTAAATTCCATCCACTACTTAGGTGAAAATGGACAAACCTACTTCTGGGCATTGCACTACTCATAGGAAATATATAGTAATATATATTATTATATATATTATATACTATATAATATATAATATAATATATTATATAATACAGTTATATAGGTTATATATAATATGACATATAATTTATAATCAAAAGTGCAGAGGACATAATAATTTACAGGTTCACATCAAAGAAAAGGGCACCATAATCGGGTTCTCAGAGAGCACAACGGAATTCCATAGGGCAGAAAGTGGCATTCGAGGAGGCCACGAGGGAATTTGAGCTAAGGGAACAAAGGCATTCGAGCAGGGCAACACAGTGGGCACGAGGGCATTCAAGCAGGAAAAAGCAGTGGGAATGAGGGAATTCGAGCAAGGCAGATTAGTGGGAATGAGTTATTCGAGCAGGGAAGAACAGTGGTGTTATAGACATATTTGGGCTCCGCAACCCCAAACTCATATGTCCATAAACCAAGGGATCTTTAGTCCCTAAAATGTTGTTTCATACCCTAAATGATCATGGTCAACTGATTACATGATTTCCTAGAAATTCCACCTAAAAAACTACTCAGAACTGGCCAAAACTGGACCATACTAACTGCTCCATGGTCAAGGTGCGATGCATACTGGCTGCTACACTAGCCAAGTGTGATGCATATTGAAAGAGCCTTCTGTGGGGTGTGATGAGCAAGAATAGACAAATGGCAAAGACAATTTGCTAAGTGGATGATCATGGAATCTTCCAGAAACTTCTCCTGTGACACTTGCCTCTCTGAATTCGCCCAGGGATGAGCAAGAGATCAATGAAATATCCAAGTGGAACAAAGAACTATCATTGGAATGACACTAATCAAAAATCTAGAGCTGACTCACAGCCTTGCAAGACATCTATAAATGGATCCCTCATCTGAGAGATCTAGGGGATGGAATTTTGTATTTTGTAAGGAAGTGTTGTTGGTTTATCTGTGAGAAAAGACATTGTATTGTTGGGTGATCTTGCTTTTCATGAGGTGAAGAGGGCTTCTATGCTGGGAGGATGATGCTAGATCAGATAGTTGGGTTGTAATCCTCTCTTCTACTATTAAATAAGTTCTTTGAGTTTTCCTCCATATAATCGTGTATTTGTGAATCTTATTGTTTATGAATGCAATTGTATGGTCAATGTGCTTCTGATTCTACATTGTTTATGATGCTTTAGATAGAGATTCTTTGATGGTTTTCTTTTACTTTGACTCTACAGGTACTCTTTGAAGTGGGGCAAGTAGGAGAGAAGTGGAAAATTCTATCAAGGGAAAGAGACATCAAGCAAGGATCCAAGAAAAGATCCAGGTTGGTCCTCTTTTCTTCCCTTTTATCTATTATACTTAAAGGAAATCTCAAATTGCTTTGATTGTTTGTTTCTAAGGTAGCTACCCATCTTAGGGACTAGCAGTTCAAATCGACACTAGTTTTCCCTGAAACAAAATGGCGACTTTGCTGGGGATTGAATAGTTTGTTTGTTTGTTACTGTTCTTTTCTTTATAAACTATAGACGGAGCCTGAAGTTAGCCAGCTAGCCTTGGAACCGCCTTTGCTATGCAATTGCGAAGTAGATGAATGTTGCTTCAGTCAATCTCTGGCTTGGTTTATGAACTAAAACATCTGACTTACAAGCATTCTAAGTGCCCTTGTGGTAGCTCATAACCTCATAAGATCATACCCCTATAATTTGTTTTTACTGTCCATCATAACTCAGCCTAAATCACTGAACTTAGTTGCAAATTTTGAGCAAAAACCAAGCTCAGTTTTGCTCCCTGGTCCATCGCAATGTCTGTAACTGGAAGCTTGTATGCATCGCACCTCCCATGTGTTGCAGGTGAGATGCATACCTATTTCCCTGTGTTGCAGGTGAGATGATTAAGTGATATTGTTTCTCTCTTTGAAAGTTGGTTTTTTCCTCCTGATTTTCAGCTTTATTCAGTAGTTTTTCTATTCATGATCAATATCTCATTGCTAAAGCCTCCTTCCTTTACATTATTCAACCTCCATTGATTAAGATTTGTAAATGTTTTTATGTATTTGTCCATCATTTACTGTCCTCCTTTGTCGAAAGTAGCATAATCGAACTGTCGTTTTTTATGCAAAAAGTGTTGTAACTGTCATTTTGAGTCAAAAAGAAGAGTGTCATAAAGTCTTCCTCCTCTAGATAGTCGATTGTACTTTGGCATTGTATTTGATGTGGATTATTAGTATTTTAAGTGTTGAAAGAAGTTTTCAATTCGAAATTGAAAAGTGTTGTTTTAGTCTTCCTTTCATTTTGAAAAGAAATTGTCGAAATGTTGCTTTGAAGAACATAGTTCAAATCTGTACTTAGTTTTCCTTTTGATCATTCTCACATTAAGGAAACAAAAAACAAATACATGCATTTTCATTTGCATTTAGACTGTGTGCGAAAGATGATTTAGGAAAAGTGCATTTAGTGTGTGCTCTTTTCTCTATGCTGAAAGAATCGTACTTTTCTTTCCTTAGTAGCTAGGATTTTCATTGCTAAAACAAAATAAACGACTGTTTATCATTCTAGATTGCATATTTAGGAATTCTACATCTACATCACGTGGTGAACCTTGAAAGACAAACTTCTAAACAAGATCAACTCTAAAATAAATCTCAATGAACATAAAAATGGTTTGGAACCTAACGCAACACACATCTAGAAGTCTAGGCTAGAGACGTGTTCCGGCGTCGTAAAACCTAGTAACTATCGTTTTCATCGAAGGTTGGGTGAATTCCTCCTCTTTGATATGACAAGTGCCAGTACGGACTTGTGCTCCCCATATCGTCGAGTATATATTGGGAGACCACAATAGGTTGATACCCTTTATCCTTAGGAAGTCATGTCTACTGCCCTATCGATCGCAATGCACTGAACACAGCATTCGGGAAGATTGACTGTTGTACATAAGTCCTTGGTAATTTCTCTATCATTTATCACCAAGGTGTGTTTTGCAGTTTTGCGATTGGTTTGGTAATCCCTCTGTTTAGATTTCCAGAGTAGTCACTTTCGTTCCTTTTCAACAAAGAAAAGTTCCATCTAATCACTTGTCACTTTAGGCTCATTAAAAATCGAAGGCGACTAGAGTCACCTTTAGCTTTTTCTTGAATCTTAAAAATTAAAAAAGAAAAGTTACGTCAAAGTGTCTTAAAATTTATTTAAATCGGAATAACACCCCTGTTCCTTCATTGATCTAAGGTTGAGACAATGGAGTCCAATCAAGGAACCCCTCTTGTGGGTAATCCTAGTCCTTTCTCCTCTTGGGGAGATATTGGTGCTCCATACATGGCTACATTGTCCCTTCTAGGAATCACAATCGGCCTGCCAGTATGGCTATTCTCGACCTCTGTCATTCAAAACACTATAATTCCTCAGCAATCAAATCAGCAACCAGATGATACTGAAGTTATCCCTTCACCTTCTACTTTGCTTGTTTCTCCCTCCCCTTCTTCCTCTTCGCTTGGTGAAACTAGTGACACTAAAAACCAAGTAGCTGAGAAGAAGAAGAAAGGGAAGGAGAAAAAGAAGAAGAAGCCAGTTAAGCAAGGGGGAAACAATGAATCATCTGGTGAAAATATGCACATTAAATCTCCTAGATATCCTTGTCTAATTTGCAAAGCAAACCATTTTCATCGAGATTGTCCTTGCATTCCATGGATCTTGAGAGAATGGTCTCCCTGTTCGCACCATCTGGTGTCATCAACCTCTGGCAATCAGATTGATAGCACACCGTCAACTAGTGAAAATGAAAGTCCTGGACAAGAAATAAAGGTCAAACCTCCATGTTTGCTATGTGAGGGAGACCATCACCTTCCCCGTTGTCCTTTTCTAGATAAGGCCAAGAGAATCTTGCATAATCATCCTACTTCACTGCAGCGATTTCCACGTGGGTATAAGAAACTCTCACCGAGTCCATTGCTAGTTGAAAATCCGACTGACATAACTTAGTTGTCGGTCGAAACGCCTATCGTTGAAAGTGAACCTTTTGAGTCCATACCGGACCAAAGTCAACAGGTCGAGATGGTAGTCGACCTAGTCTTGCCTTCAGAAGGACCACCTTCGGATGATACAATTTCCAAAGAGAATGAGAATGACACCATTCAAATTCTTTTTGTCAATACAGAGTCTGGTGAACTTGGGGGAATCTACCCATTCCTTTACAATAGGAGGAAAACCCCCCAGTTCACGAGGTTTATCCAGCCATTTATCTGGTACCTCCTCTGAGTAGTCTAGTTGTTTTCTTTGACTGGAATAAACTAGCAAGACCCCACCTTCCATCTAGCATACCATTCCGAATCATCATACAAGTTTACAAAATGATCGTGTCTGGCACTATCATAGATGAAGGGGCTTTAGTGAGTATCCTTTCCTCAATTGCTTGGAAAGCGCTTGGTTCGCCATCACTTTTGCCTAAAACACAAAATTTGTTAAGCTTCAACAAAGGAACCAGTCAACCATTATGGATCCTTCCATAGTTACTGATAACTTTGAGAAAGAAAAACGTTTGTTTGAACGTGATGGTAGTTCAAGGGCCTTTAGATTACAATCTACTCCTTGGACATGACTATATATGTAGCATGGAAGCGATTGTTTCCACACTCTTTCGAGTGATGTTTTTTCCGCATGAAGGCAAATTGGTGCAACTTGTTGACCAGCTTTCATTTCTCAGTTCAAACACAACTAGGAATCAATCATCATCCCTAAATGGTCTCTTCACATCAACAATGTCTCTTCAACCTTCATTCCATCCACTTAATTACTGGGAGTAGTTTAGTGAATGTAATGGATTTTAGGGGGCATGCACCTTGGTCTGGTTCGAAGGCGAACCCAGAGGAAAAGAGAGATTTTCTTGAAGGTCATATGATTGGACTGAAAAAACATTCCCTTGTAGGTTATGTGATTAGTCTGAAATAGATATTTCCTTGAAAGGTTATACGATTGGATTGAAAAATCATTTCCTTGTTGGATATGTGATCAATCTGAAACAAGTATTTCCTTGTATGTTATGTGATTGGAAGCTCACCATTCACCTTCGTCTATTTCGATGGACAAAGCCAAGGAAGAGTTTTTGTCTGCTGATAGAAACAATCCTACCTAACCCCAAGAACCTCCATATGGTAACCTAGAAACTCTCCTTTTCTGAAAGACCTGGGGGCATGCAAACCTTTGTATGTAAGTAAAAAATGACCTTTGACTTTTTTAGCTTTTTAGCATTCTCAACCTTTTAACCTTTTAGTTCTAGATTTGTAGCTTGGTCGTTTCTAGCCTACATAAAAAGGCAAATGATCACATGTTATAGTAGATTTCAAGCTCATTAAAAAATAAATCTACCAAGAGACATCTTCAAACGATTGGTAAGAGCAATGTTTCCGCAAGGTTCAAGCTCGTTAAAAAATAAACCTGCCAAAGAGCAATGTTTCCGCAAGGTTCAAGCTCGTTAAAAAATAAACCTGCCAAAGAGAAATGTTCCCACAAGGTTCAAGCTCGTTAAAAAATAAACATACCAATGAGCATACTTTCTCCTTGTTCAAGCTCATTAAAAAATGAATCCACCTTCGGTAAATAACCTTTGTGATTGCCCTGCTATCAGCCCTTTTGAACCTTGGTTGTGTTCCTACCATCACCTCCATTCATTTGGCCGATCATATGCTTCCACTTGATTGTTTACCCTTTTGAGGAACAGCTGCGATGAGTGATTCTGATTGCCACCCTCTTCACACTGCCATGTTTTGAGAAGTTCCAAACTTACCTGGAACCAGTTGCTACCCGAAAATACCACTCATTCCTAAAAAAAGAGTCCCTTTTAAACTCTTTTTAGGCTTGTTAAATATAAAAATATTGTCGAGCCATTGGCCTTTCCATCTCGTTCAAGTAAGGGGAACGTCATCCCTCCCATATATTTTAATATTTTTGGACCTGGGGGATTATCAAACAAAAAGATCGAGCGCTTGTCTTTTTTGGCTCGCTAAAGCGATTGAAAAGTCATCCCTTTCGTATTATTTTATACTTTTTAGGACTTAAGGGATTATGCTACAAAAAAGGACTATTGGAGTTTCCTTTTTGTCCCCTTTCAAACTCTCTAAACAAGAAAAGGACCGAGTTATCTTTGTCGTTAAACTTGTTAAAACAATAGCGATAAACTTGTCCACCTAGACAAGAACGAGTCTCACTGATGCTAGGCTTGCTAAAACATAGCAACAGGTTTGCCCAAAGGGAAAATTATAGACCAAGCATATGTTATCCTCCTCAATCTTGACAAGAAATAAAGAGGTACTAGTCAGCAATGATTGGGGAAAAAGGGAAGAAAACTTGAAGAATTTTATTGGTAGCAGGTCGCTCTTGAACATGACACTTTCACTCCATCACCATGATTGAGTCGGGTTGGGTTTTTCCATTCACCATATCACCATTGGTCCTCCGTACCATCCATGGGGTTAATGCTACCAATCCATATCAGTGTCACTGACATGTTCAAGAGAAGTCATTCAGAGAATTCACCATCCAGCAAACGCCTCATCCACTGCAATACCTTCACCCTTCATTTTTCATGACCGCCATTCCTGAACCTTATATCATCAGATCATTTTCACCTCCAGAAAAATCACTTTCTTTTTTTCGCATCGTAGATGTGAGATATATCAAGGCCCTTCTACGACAAGTCACTTCTTGTTGACATTAGATCATTATCCAAGAAGTTGACTTAGAATCAACCCTTTCACTAATTTGAAGCTTGCATGCCTTAATGGCAAGTTTCTCATTTCTGGCGACAGGTTTACATCAATGGCCTTCGACCGAAAGATTTTGCGTGGTGTTCGACATCGGCTCATATATTCACACCATGTGAATTGTATTATAGTACCTTGAGGGTCATTATCATTATCGGTGACTCCTCTCGCACCTGTTAATAGCTTACATTATTGGCTGGTAATCAGGCGATGTCTTTTCATGTTTGACTTCAGAACATTTTTTCACATGGATCGACTTGTACATTGGGTGAATATTGAATGAGTTTGAAGACCCCGGATCTAGTTTCATCCATCTGGGTTGCAATATATTCAGGAACATAAAGACATCAAATGTGCATGGAATCTACACAGATAGTCATCTAAGCGAAAGAAGATGACTCTTCATATGAAGAATCACTCTGTCCTATGTACATGAAATGAATTTATGAAGCTGAGCATGGGAATGCCCGCTTCAGCTAGATCATGAAAATAATATGATGATGATGATGTATTGTATTGTATCTTATACAGGTCACCTTCCAGTTCGGATACCTCGGATCCTCATGATAAATCATTTCACCCGACATCAGAAGATTTACGACCTCATGCTTTAGGGGGCAACTGTTAAAGACATATTTGGGCACTACAACCCCAAACTCATATGTCCATAAACCAAGGGATCTTTAGTACCTAAAATTGTTGTTTCATACCCTAAAGGATCATGGTCAACTGATTACATCATTTCCCAGAAATTCCACCTGAAAAACTACTCAGAACTGGCCAAAACTGGACCATACTGACTGCTCCATGGTCAAGGTGCGATGCATACTAGCTGCTACACTAGCCAGGTGTGATGCATATTGAAAGAACCTTCTGTGGGGTGCGATGAGTGAGAATAGACAAATGGCAGAGACAGTTTGCTAAGTGGATGATCATGGAATCTTCCATAAACTTCTCCTATGGCACTTGCCTCTTTGAATTCGCCCAGGGATGAGTAAGAGATCAATGAAATATCCAAGTGGAACCAAGAACTATCAGTGGAATGACACTAATAAAAAACTCAAAGCTAACACACACCCTTGCAAGACATCTATAAATTGATCCCTCATCTGAGAGATCTAGGGGCAGAATTCTGTAATTTGTAAGGAAGTGTTGTTGGTTTAGCTGTGAGAAAAGACATTGTATTGTTGGGTGATCTTACTTTTCATGAGATGAAGAGGGCTTCTATGCTGGGAGGATGATGCTGGATCAGACGGCTAGGTTTTAATCCTCTCTTCTACTATTAATAAATTTCTTTGAGTTTTCCTCCATATAATCATGTATTTGAGAATCTTATTGTTTATGAATGCAATTGTATGGTCAATGTGTTTCTGATTCTGCATTGTTTATGATGGTTTAGATAGAGATGCTTTGATGGTTTTCTGTTACTTTGACTCTACAGGTACTCTTTGAAGCAGGGCAAGTAGGAGAGAAGTGGAAAATTCTATCAAGGGAAAGAGAAATCAAGCAAGGATCCAAGCGGAAGATCTAGGTTGGTCCTCTTTTCTTCCCTCTTATCTATTACACTTGAAGGAAATCTCGAATTTCTTTGATTGTTTGTTTCTAAGGTAGCTACACATCTTAGTAGGACTAGCAGTTCAAATTGACAGTAGTTTTCCCTGAAACAAGTGGGGCACAAGGGCATTCAAGTATTGCAACAATGGACACCTATCTTCAATATGGTGGTAAGCTCGAAACTAGTTTCCTCTATTTTCTCTTTTTTTTAAGAACTGACTCACAAATCTTAACCCATAACTATAAGCTCAACCATAGCTCTCTTTTTGTTCTTGGTTCTTTACCTAACTCAAAGCCACCCACCTATTTCTACCTAGGGAATTTATTCGTCTTACCTACAATGGGGTGAACCCTTACCCATGATTGTAAGCTCAAAACTGTTTTATTCTTCTTACCTGCAACGGGGTGAACCCTTACCCATGATTGTAAGTTGGCCATTCTCTGTCTCATGTGTTTCATGCCTTCATCATCATAGGGTTCAAGTTTCAGTACTTGGTACCACCCGCATGCTCTCTCTCTATATGATTAATGTATGGAGCCTCATTATGACTTATTCTTTTTGTAACATCCTTGTTGAAAATTCCATGTAAAAATATATAAATACCATGGGGATGGGATGCGTATTCCAAGTTGAATGGTGGGCAGGACATCCTAGTTGGTGTTCATTTAGTTTTTTATGGCCAAGGAAATTGGAAAAGGCAATGGCTAAGGCATTAAAGAGGCGAAAAGGTATTTTGGCACATTTATTTATGAAAATAGTGGAAATTAGGAGAAAAGGAAGTTGAAAGGTCACAAGTTGCACGTGAGGAGGTGTTACACAACATTTTGTCATTGTCCCTATACTCGTCGTTCCGTGATCCTGGAGGACCTCTATAGTGAACCCCGCATGCTTTGCCTTCATGTAGAAACTCCCATTATGTCCCTCTTCTTGAGAAGATCATTTCCCTTTTGCACCATTTCCCCTAAAACTTCTGTTTTTCCCAATTTACAAGACCAGCACTAATGACCTTTGTCCTCCATACACCGATGTGCATATATTATCACTATTCCCTGCGCCGATTGGTGTGACTAAGCTATGTTCCAGTTGCGCTAGTCCTGTTATGGAAATTTTTTTAAATTAGAGCTGAAGCTTCCATCTCTAGAAGCTCTGTAACGGAAGTCTGGTAAATGGTTTGGCCGGATGGGGTTGAGGATGATAGTTTGGTCTCCTTTCCCCTATAATGATGGAACTACCTCAAGGGATAAGTCCTTCTCCCATGAGAAGAGGATCCATCTCCCATTCATCTTTCCTATAAAAACCTCCCTTCTTCCCAAGCACAAACTAGTGACTAGTGTGAAAATCAGAGTTAGAGTTTTGGCTGAGTGTAAATATACTAGGCAAGCAAGCTATTACTATTTGTAGCTATCTAGTTGTGTGAGGGAGAAGTGTGTTTGGTTTGGAGTGAAGCCTAAAGGGAAGAGTCTTTAAACTATTGTTGTTTGAAGCCATCATGAAGTTCTAGCAAAAGTGTGTGGGAACCCGGTCTTGTTAGAGGAAGATTGCGATGTCAAGATGAATGGTTATAATCTCTCTTTGATACTAATATATGCAACTATCGATTGATTTCCCACATGTTTTGTAATATTACATATTCGTGTCTTAATGCTTCTTGATGCATTAAGTAGGTTGAATTGCAATTTTTCTATTATTATGTTTGTGTGTTGTTGTTGTTTACTTGTTTGAGAAGCTTGAAGAAGGAAGCGAGAGATTGTTGGAGCAAGCAAGCGAGGACATCATCAAGCAGGATAAGCAACCAAGAGGTAGGCCCTCTTGATTGATTCTAATCTAAGGAAATCTTCCATATAATGTATGTGTTGTGGCTAGACCCATTATCGGGCTAGAGGAATTTGTTCGTGTCCGCACTTATAATTTTACTTCACCACAAATTGGTGACTCCGCTAGGGAGATCCCATCTTTTTGTTTGTTTTGGATTTCATGATTTCGTGAGAAATTTGCTAGTTTCGCATTTTCCCTTTTGTTCTATTGCTTTTCTCTTGCTTACTGGCCTAAGTCTAAAATTCATAGTAGCAGATCTGGTCCCTGTTTTGAATTTTTATTTTTTATTTTTTCTTAGTTTCCTCAGATAGCACGTTTAATCGGTTGAGAGTCACGTCGATCAGTGTGAATTATAGAGGAACAGTCACGTCGACTCACCTTTGGTGCTTGTTGTCAGTTAGGCAGTCACGCCGATCCCTATAAGTGAAGATTAGGGCTAGACCCCAAACTTGGCCAGTGTGTTCTACTCTTGTGTTTTTTACCCTGTGAGCCTTTTTTACTATTTTCTCCCTTATTAGAAAGCTACTTTTTGTTTGGTTTTTCTTTCTTGTAGGCTTGTCATCTTGCTGTTTGATTGATCGAGTCATTGAGTGGACAACGACACTAGGACATCTAGCTAGTCGTCCATTCAGTAGCTTGTGGACTCATCGAGTTCGGTTGTGGGTGTGTTTTCTCCTTGCATTTTTTTTTGGTCCCTCTTACGACTTTGGCCTCTTTTGCACAAGTTTGAAAAAGTTTCATTTACTAGGTTGAACGTCTTTTTCTGGCATAGATTACATAGTCGATCTTGTGTTTGGTAAAGTCGGTGTTTCATCGATCTGAATGAACTTCTCTTTTCATGTTTTCATCTGCTTGAAGAGCAAATAGTCTCGAAAATTGTTTCATTGAAAGATTGTATGCGAAAATTTGTTTCATTATTTCATGAGAAAGTGTGAAATTATAGCTTGTTGCATCATTATGGTTTGCATCTCTTAAAAACTAGAATTGCATCAGCATTTGAAAAGGAAGAGAATTTTTTCATTTCGAAAGGACTAATAGATAAGTGCTTGTTAGGAAATTAGGAAATGGAATGCATTTTTCATTAGTTTATCTTTTGAAAAAGTGAAGTAGTGAAAAATCATTTCATTTTTAGTTGCTTGATTGTTTTCATTTGATTGAGTAGTGTCTACCCTCTCTAGTGTAGGAATTTCATCGAATTGAAAGGGCCTTGTCCCATTTAGTTGCATTTTAGGTTTTTTGAGTGGCATCGCTAAGACCTGAAAATTGAAACTTAACTCAATTTCAACTCTAAAATGAATTCAATTTACCTAAGGCGCATTTGACATTAATGATCACATCTAGAAGGTCTAGGCTAGTGACATGTTTTGGCGTCTGTAAACATAGCAGCTGTCATTAGCTTTGGCATTAGACCTCACTAGCACGGATTTGTGCTCCCCGTACCATCATGTATATAATGGGAAACCCCACTTGTTATAGACATTTTTGTGCCCTACAACCCCAAGCATGAAATGTCCATAAACCAAGGGCTCCTAAGTCCCTAAAAGTGTTGTTCTAACCCCTAAAGGAACAAGGTCAACAGATTACATCTTCTCCCAGAAGTTCTCCATGAGAAATTACTCAGAATTGGTCAAAACAGGATCATTGCAGCTGCTCCACTGGCTTTGTGCATTGCATCTCACCCAAATTCACTGTGAGGGTGCATTGCATTTCAAAAGTCCCTTTTGTGGGGTGCGATGGGCGAGAAATGACAAATGGCAGTGTCATTCCACGAGGTGGAGAGGCAATGGAAGCTTCCAGAATCTTCTCCTGTGACACTTGCCTCACTGAATTTGACCAAGGATGAGTAAGAGGCCCTCAGTCTCCAAGTGGAAGCAAGAACTGTCAGAGAGAAGACACTAATCAAATCACAAGCTGACTCATTCCCCTTACAGATATCTATATATGGATCCCTCATCCCAGAGATCCGGAGGCTGGAATTTTGCATATTGTAAGGAATTGCAGTTGGTTTCTAGAGACAAACATCAGATTGTTGGGTGATCAAAGCTTTGTTTGAGGTGAAGAGGGGCTTCTTTGCTGGGAGGTTTATGCTGGTTCAGAACAACTGGTTGTAACTCCTCCTAGATCTTTTCTTATTTATCAATAAACACTATTTGAGTTTTCCTCCATGCTTTTGTATCATTGATGCTGGTTGCATTTGTATGGTCAATTTACATCTGATCCTAGATTGTTTATGAATATAGATCCATGTCTTTGTATAGTGCTATGCTTCTGTGATCTTACAGGTACTTTGTGAAGCTGGGTGTGCAAGGGAGCAGGTAGCTGGGGACTATCAAAGAAGAGATGGATCGAATCAAAGGATTAGCGCAAGACAGAGGTTGGTCTTTCTATTCCTCTCTATCTATAATTCATAAAGGGAAAACATAAGTAGCTTTTCTCTGTTTGTTTCTAAGGCAACTGTCACACCTTAGTGGGATAGAGCAGTTCTATATAGACACTTTTCCCTATAACAAAATGGCGACTCCGCTGGGGAGATGATTAGTTTGTTTGTTTATCATTCTTTGTTGTTTGTTTCATAAACTTATAAGTAGCATTCGAACTGCATTTTCCATAACAAATGCAAAGTAGATAACTGCCACTTCAATCCATCCACTAGATCTGTTTATGATTTAAACAACTGATTCACAAACTATCTGATTGCCCTTGTGATAGCTCTTAGATCCTCCTTAGATCTACCCCTGATTGTTGCATTACTGATTGCTTTTTACTCGGCCAAAAACCAAGAACTGAACTGCAAACTGTGACCCGGAACCCGAACAGAGTCTCGTTTCTGGCCCAGCGCAGGTACTGTTCAGAGATTCTGAATTTCAGCGCACTTCCCGAGTGGACAACCTGCGCTGCATTTCATATTCTCTGTGTTACAGGTGCGTTGATTAGACTAGCTCTGTGCAGTTGTGGCTTTTGTGTTTCATTCTTTCCAGTTCTATTCCTGAATTTTGCTACCTGTGATCAGTATATGTCTGTTTGAAACCCCTTTTCTTTGCTATTATTTCGCCTCCTTTGTACAAAAGAACTGTAGATGTTTTTGTGTGTTTGTTGAGTCGTTTACAGTTCTCCTTTGCAAAAGTAGCATAATCGTACTGTCGCTCTTTGATTTGAAACTGTCGCAAGTGTCGATTTCAATCATAGGAAAGAGTTTGATTGCTGTTGATGGTCGATTATCCTGTTACTATTGCTTTTGGTCTGAATTTGTAATTTTCTAGTGTCAAAAACAAGTATTCCTTTCAAAATTGTAAGGTGTCGTAATCGTCTCCATTTTTTATTTCGAAACGAAGCTTGTTTATATTTGTCGCTTGAAAAGAAATTTAGATTTGTACATCAACTTTCTTTTTAGCATCCATATACTAAGAAAGTTGAAAAACAAATACATGCATGTGCATTTGCATATAGACAGTCTGATTGGCTTGATTTAGGAAAGTGCATTTAGAGTGTGTTCTTTGCTCTTTGTGAAAAGATTATGTCTTTCTTTTCCCTAGTAGCTAGGATTTTCATTGCATAAAGAAGATAAAAATTGTGTTTATCATCTTAGATTGCATTTTAGGAATTACATCTACATCTCGTGGTGAACTCGAAAGGCAAACTTCATAAACAAGATCAACTTAAAATAAATTCAATGAATCTAACAACGCTTTGGAACTTAATGCACAACATTTAGAGGTCTAGGCTAGAGACGTATTCCGGCGTCGTAAAGCCTGGTAACTGTTGTTCTCACTGACGGTTGGGTGATTCCTCCACTTTGAGACGATAAGTGCCAGTACGGACTTGTGCTCCCACGTACCGTCGAGTACTTGGGAGACCCCAACGGGCTTAATCCTTTATCCATAGGAAGCCGTGTTTGCCGCCCTATCGATCGCAATGCACTAAACACAGCATTCGGGAAGATTGACTGCCGTACCGTAAAAAGTATTCTGCAGTTTTGCGATTGGTTTGGTACTCCCTCTACCTAGATTTCCAGAGTAGTCCCTTTCGTTCCTTTTCAGATTCCTTAATGGAAAAGGTCCATCTAAGCACTTGTCACTTCAGGCTCATTAAAAATTGAAGGCGACTAGAGTCATCTTTTGTTTTTTCTTGACTCTTAAAAACTGAAAAAACAAGTTGTGTCAAAGCGTCTAAAATTCATTTAATTCGGAAACATACTTCCCCTTTATTTTAGTTGATCGAGTAATCCGCAATCGTGGAAGAAAGTCAATTGAAACCCCGTCGTTCGTGGAGGCTTACGAGTCAACCGTCTTTGTCTCTGGAATCGAAGCCAGTACGGACAAAGCGAACTCATTTAACCGGTTCCAAATCTCCTATTAAAGTTAGAACAAGTGTTCCAACGACATCAGAGACTCCGGTTACTCCAAACATTTCTAGAATCCCTGCCTCTATGGAAGAAGTTCAACAGCCATAGAAGGATAGTGATATTGATCCTAGTCTGAGAGCAAACACTTGTGTTATCGAACCAGTTCCATCTACAACCGTTTCGGAGAGCGTTGCTCTTCAAACATCTGTCGCTACTGATTTCACACCTTCTTCGGCACCATAAATATTCTACGGACCTGACGGTCTTCCCCTTCCACCTGGTCTGATTGCCATAGAAGAAATTGTAGAAGATCCTCAAACAAGTACTCCAAGGCAATTTGGGGTCGGGATCACTCTATATCCTTCTTCGTCAGAAGTTAGTCTACCACCAGCGGAAGCTCCTGTAGAATCGCTAGGTAATCTTTTGGATAGACTACAAATGTCTGAACAACCGTCAACATCTAGGATTGTGTCGTTTGACACAGCGATGACAGAACTCCCTGCTATCACTTCAACAATGTTCGCCGGTATACCATCTGTCCCGACTAGCTCTCAACCGCTAGAAGGAGTCCACTCAGGGGCTATCTTGACAGTATGGTCTGTTCCTGTTTGTTCATCCGAAATAATATCCGGAAACTCTTATGTTGAGTCTCAACAAATTGATCCATTTGGAGGTCAATTTGGGTAGTCTGGCCCCCAAGGGCAAACAATTCCCTTGAGTTCTGGATTACCACCGTATGGGGGGCAGTATACCCTTTCATTATCCCCTCCGGGAGGATATCCATACGGGAGTTCACAACAACATTCAGGTTATACTAGAATTACCTCAAGCGGTTGGGTACCTATACTACCTCAACATCCAAGAGTTGTATACTCGATGCAACAATGCTTACCTACGTCAAATATTCTAACTACGCCAGCTATTGTGACGGTGTCGCAAGTTCAAGCGCTGCCTATTGTATGCCAACCTAAGGTATCTCAGGTTGTAATGCAACAGCCCTTTGACCCTATGACTCAACCACAATTGCCGACCGGTGGAACGACACAGGTTCAAACGGGTACAATTACCCCCTCATCTTGGTCAAACTGTTAGTATCGGGCAACAACACATGGCTTCACAACCATGGCTGGTGCAATACCAACAACCGCAATTCCAACAAGTATACCAATGTTCTGAGCAACAAATCTTTGCTAACAGTGGATAGCTGTACATTCAAAACGGTCAAAATCAACCATTTTACAATGGTCATGCCCACCAACCTTACCAAACATACCAGCATCAAATGCATTATGCCAGTATGCAAAGACCAACTGCTAAGGAAATCTCATCTTATCCTAGGTATGCTTCGCCTAACCTGAATCAGCAGTTACCCTTTGTGGCAACTTTGGAGTTACCTGATTTAAACCGGTTAACCAACGATCCAATTGCTTACGCCCCTTGGTGGCCAGCGATTCCGCATAAACTTCCATCAGATATTCCTAAATTTAATGGAAATCCGGGTGAAGATCCATCGAATCACGTGATGACCTTTCATCTATGGTGTTCATCAAACACCCTAAATGATGATTCGATAAGACTTCACCTCTTTCAGAGGACGTTAACAGGTCTGGCGGCAAAATGGTACATCGAATTGCCTAGAGCTTCGTTTGACAACTTCAGTACCTTAGCCACAACCATTTTAACCCATTTTCAGTTACCAATAAGGTACGAAACAGGAACAGAACTTCTTACCAACTTCAAATAGACAACGGCCACTCACACATTTGATCATATACATGAGTGGCGACGTCGTCGTAGAATGGTAAAAACATATGTCCCCGATCAGCTCTTAGCTGAATGGTTTATCAAGTCATTACTACCTTCCATCACAGAAGATGTGGAAAAAGGGGGAGTCGTCATAGAAGAGCAATTTATCGCTCGTGCGCAATATTTGGACTTGATTTACACTCATTCCGGCACACTCTACGATAAAATACCTAACGCCCCTAGACTGGAATTCTCAGTTCCTCCTCCTCCTAAATCAAACAATGACTCTCATGCTGGCGATGGTATGATTGGCGCAACAGATGCGAAATCGACAAAGGCTACATCCAAAAAGGCCCGTAAGATTTCTAGTCAAAATGCAAATGAGGAACTTCTTGCCTCGGAAGTAAATGCCGTGTCGACCGACAAGGGCAAACAACTGAAGCAACCAGGGGGCAAGAAGAAAAAGAAAGGGAGAAAAAAGAAGCAGGATGAGTCATCTCCTGAAAAACCTTCTACAAACCCTTTTGGGAAAAGGAAACCCCCTGCGGGGTGTCATATATGCGATGAGGATCATTGGACGAGACATTGTCCACATAAAGCTGAAGTTAAGAAACTCTTTAAGAGTTCAAAAACCTCAGCAATATTGACTGATCCATTTCCAAACCCGGGAACCAAAATGGTTGCTAATCAAAATGCTTCCCGATCCCAAGTGCTTATGTTGTCTATATCAAAGTAGCAAAATGATGCTTTGACAAGGAATAAAGATTACGGGAATCCACAGCTATTGAATAACAAGGCTAATTAACAACCTAGTAGTTTGACAACAACTTTGACCGAAGTTGTGCCACCCATCATTCCTGAACAAATGATAAAGTTTCCAAAGGGAGTAGTACACAAATCGACATTTTATCCTCGTGCAAAAACAACATAGAATTATAATATAATAGAGGACCTGGCCCAATCGCCGTCCGCTATGTCAACACTTGAGGTACCACAAAATTGCCTATCCCAAGAGCAAGCTTTATTATCAGAAATAGGTGGGATTGACCCAATGGATTCCAATCTTGTGGCCTTTGATCATAAAGGATATGACCCTCAGTTACCAGCTCAACTAGCTATCCTTATTCAAGTGAAAGCCCTCAACAAAACTGTTCATCGAACAATTATTGATGAGGGGGCATCCACATGTATTATGTTGATGAGTTGCTGGAAAAATTTAGGCTCACCACCCTTGTCGCGATCGTCAACAATGTTAAAAGCATTTGATGGACTGTCATACACTCCATATGGGATTTTAAGTAACTTGCAAGTTGAACTGGGGGGTAAAATAGTAGAAATTGATGTTGAAGTAATCGACGGAAACCTCGATTACAACATCCTACTGAGAAGGCCCTGGATATATGCCATGGCCACAGTTGTGTTGACCTACTTCAGAAAGATTACATTTCCCTTCCAAGGAGGAATTACAATCGTCGACCAACAAACATTTCTCCCCAACAGTTCACAAGTTACGGGAAGCATTCCAATGATCCATGGAAGCAATCATTCGCTCCAAAATATCGGAGTAGGTCTCCTAAAAGACCTTGCCTTAATGGGTACTTTTGCCCTACCGCCTCCGAGTAATCTGGCGGAAGTGGCCACAGTGGAATATGAAGTCTTCTATATCTAATGGATTCAGAAGATTCCTAAACATTTTGTGAGCATGGATCGAACCCAAATCAATGCTCATCAAGTGTTTGGATAGATAGGTCTAAGGAATATGACACCTCTTCAAATCCTTCGTCGCATGTAAATTCAACAGACGAAGGAATCATTCATTAAATGATAGGAGAGGCACCATGGGAAGATTACCACCATCGCTCCCGTCTTCCAAATTACCACGAAGATTATTCCAACAACCTTAATCATCCTTCAGTTTTTGATTCTCTATCAAATACTGTAAATATGGTGGATTCCGAGGACGGTTCTTATCTCATGTCGACCTCATTAAAAAATGAAACAAGGAGTCATGAGGATAGTTCTTTTACTGTGTCAACCTCATTAAAAAATGAAACAATCCCCTTTCCAAATCTTAAAGGTAAACCTTCATTCCAACCACTGAGTTGAATGCAATGAAGCCTGGGGGGCATGCACCTCGATTTGCGTTATTATGCTGGGGCATGCAAACTTATCATGAGCAGTTTTACTGTAGGGTTCAAGCTCGTTAAAAAATAAACCCGCCTCGAGCAGTGTTACCGCAAGGTTCAAGCTCGTTAAAAAATAAACTCGCATCGAGCAGTTTTAGCACATAGTTCAAGCTCGTTAAAAAATAAACATAAGACATGAGTAAATGTTTCCCCCCGCGTTTAAGCTTGTTAAAAAATGAACTATTCCCTGGTAAATAGCCATCGTGAATGTAGTACTTCAGCCGTTAAAGCCTTGGTCGTGTTTACACCATCACCTCCACTTTTTCATTGGCCGATCATTCACCTCCATTTGATTGTTTACCCATTTTGAGGAACAGCTGCGAAGAGTGATTTCACTAGCCATCCTTGTGACACTGCCGTGATTGGAAAATTCCAAACCTTACTTGGAATCAGCTGCTACCCGTTTTATCACTCGTTCCTCAAAAGACGAGTCTCCTTTAAGCTCTTTTCAACTGACTCGTAAAATATGAAAAGATTGCCGAGCCATTGGCCTCTCCAGCTCGTTAAAGGGACAGGAAGTGCTATCCCTCCTCTAGATTTTATTCTTTTTTGACCTGAGGGATTATTACACAAAAAGATCGAGCACTTGTTTTGTTCGGCTCGTTAAAAGTATCGAAAATTCATCCCTTCTGTATTGTTCTATACTTTTTCGAACTTAAGGGATTAGATGACGAAAAAGGAATTTTGGAGTTACCTTTACGTTCCTTTTCAGACTCTCTAAAATTGAAAAGGACCGAGTTATCTTTGTCATTAAACTCGTTAAAAAGATTAATAGCGACAAACTTGTCTATAGACGAGAACGAGTTTCACTATCGCTAGGCTCGTTAAAACATAGCGATGGGTTTGCCCGAAGGGAAAATTATAGAACAAGCATATGTTATCCTCCTCAAGCTTGACAAAAATAAAGAGGTACTGGTCAGCAATGACTGGGGAAAAATTGGGAAGAAAACTCAAAGAAACTTTGTTGGTAGCAAGTCGCTCTTGAACATGACACTTCTGCTCCATGTCCAAGTCGGGTTAGGTTGTTTCATTCACCGGTCACATCACCATGGTCACGCCATACCATCCACATTTGGGGTTAATGGTACCAATCCATCACATCAGTGTCTCCGATATGTTCAAGAGAAGTCATTCAGAGAATTCACTTGTGTCTCACCCACTACCATACATTATACTCCATTCTTTCATGACCGCCACCCTGAACCTTATATCAGCAGATCGTCCTCACCTCCATTAAAATCATTTGCTCCGTTCCGTGTCATTGATGTGGGATTCATTAAGGCCCTCCTGTGACGGATCACTTCTTGTCGACATCAGCTCATTATCCAAGAAGTTGATCTAGGAACACCCCATTCAGTACTTTGAAGCTTGCATGCCTCAATGGCAAGTTTCTCACTTCCGGCGACAGGTTTACATCAATGGCCTTCGACCGAAAGATTTTGCAGGGTCTTCGATGCCAAGTCCTTTATTCACACCGCATGAATTGTACTACAGTACCTTGAGGGTCATTATCATTATCGGTGATTCCTCTTGCGCTTGTTAACAATTTACATCATTGACTGGTAATCAAGCAATGTCTTTCCATGTTCGACTTCAGAACATTTCTCACATGGATCGACTTGTACTTCAAGTAAAGATCAGACGAGATTGAAGACCCCGGATCTAGTTTCATCCATCCGGGCTGCGATATATATTCAGGGAAATAAAGACATTAAATGTACATCATTGCAGCACAGATAATCATCCTATCAAAAGGATGATGGCTCTATCAGAATCATCAGTCTACACTCAGACGGTTGTCTGTCCTATGTACATGAAAATGAATTTATAAAGTTGAGCATGGGAATGCCCGCCTCAGCTAGATCATGAAAATATTATGAAGATAATGTATTGTATTATATCTTATTACAGGTCTCCTCCCAACATTGAAAGAACTTCGGATCCTCATAATAAAGCATTTCACCCGACACCAAAAGGTTAACGGTCTCATAGTTTAGGGGGGCAACTGTTGTAGACATTTTTGTGCCCTTCAACCCCAAGCATGAAATGTCCATAAACCAAGGGCTCCTAAGTCCCTAAAAGTGTTGTTCTAACCCCTAAAGGAACAAGGTCAACAGATTACAGCTTCTCCCAGAAGTTCTCCATGAGAAATTACTCAGAATTGGTCAAAACAGGATCATTGCAGCTGCTCCACTGGCTAGGTGCGTTGCATCTCACCCAAATACACTGTGAGGGAGCGTTGCATTTCAAAAGTCCCTTCTGTGGGGTGCGATGGGCGAGAAATGACAAATGGCAGTGTCATTCCGCGAGTTGGAGAGGCAATGGAAGCTTCCAGAATCTTCTCCTGTGACACTTGCCTCACTGAATTCGACCAAGGATGAGTAAGAGGCCCTCAGTCTCCAAGTGGAAGCAAGAACTGTCAGAGAGAAGACACTAATCAAATCAAAAGCTGACTCATTCTCCTTATAGATATCTATATATGGATCCCTCATCCCAGAGATCCGGAGGCTGGAATTTTGCATATTGTAAGGAATTGCTATTGGTTTCTAGAG
The DNA here is from genome assembly GCA_031772625.1 of Pinus tabuliformis. Lineage (NCBI taxonomy): Eukaryota > Viridiplantae > Streptophyta > Pinopsida > Pinales > Pinaceae > Pinus > Pinus tabuliformis. The sequence continues at coordinate 1,203,456,461 of CM062817.1, read as the reverse complement.
ACAAACATCAGATTGTTGGGTGATCTAAGCTTTGTTTGAGGTGAAGAGGGGCTTCTTTGCTGGGAGGTTGATGTTGGGTCGGAACAACTGGTTGTAACTCCTCCTGGATCTTTTCTTGTTTATCAATAAAAGCTATTTGAGTTTTCCTCCATGCTTTTGTATCATTGATGCTGGTCACATTTGTATGGTCAATTTACATCTGATCCTAGATTGTTTATGAATATAGATCCATGTCTTTGTATAGTGCTATGCTTCTGTGATCTTACAGGTACTTTGTGAAGCTGGGTGTGCAAGGGAGCAGGTAGCTGGGGACTATCAAAGAAGAGAGGGATCGAATCAAAGGATTAGCGCAAGACAGAGGTTGGTCTTTCTATTCCTCTCTATCTATAATTCATAAAGGAAAAACATAAGTAGCTTTTCTCTATTTGTTTCTAAGGCAACTGTCACACCTTAGTGGGATAGAGCAGTTCTATATAGACACTTTTCCCTGTAACACCATTGGGCTACAATCCTTTTATCCTTGGGAACCCGAGTCGGCCACCTTGGGAACATGATACACTGAACACAGCATTCGGGGAGATTGCCTGCTCATACTTCTTAGTTTTCTAGGAGGTATTCTGTAGTTCATGGTTGCCTGGTAATCCTATTTACCTAGATCATCTACAGTAGTCATTTGATTTTTTTGACTCATTAAACTTAAAATATCATCTGAGCACTTGTCCTTTCGAGCTTGTTTCCAATCGAAATCGATCGAGTCATCTTTGTTTCTTTCTCGACTCTTAAAAAATGAAAGAACATCAGTCTTTTATGTGTCTTAAGTAATTGATTTCCCACGATCTAAAACATCCTGTTAGATTTTTGACCAAATCGTGAGTTCCCTTAAAAGGACATTTTAAAGCCTTAAAGTTATTTGTTTTGTCGACTAAGACAAGGTCATCATGGCTGAACCATCTGGTTCACCCATTTCCTCTTCCTCTCCTCCATCTGAAAGATTGTCCGAGGAGCCACTTCCAGAGTTATCTGAGCCATTAGATGACCAAAATTTTGAGCTCGCAATTGTTTTGAGTGTTCAAACATTATCATATCATCCTCCACCTAATTTCAATTTAGGGTCGTCTGCTAGTCTTGACCCAAAATCTCCAGACAATCCCATTCGAACTCCAGAGAACTCGTCGACCATTGACGATCAACTTAGACTGGTTATCTATCCTCTGAAACCTCTGTTTGGTGTTGTTGATATATCACCACAACACTTTTATAGTTCGTACAATCAAACGTGTGTTCCTTTGGAACTATCCCCTAGTACACGTTCGGTTGTTTGCCATCGTTTGTTTCCAGACATGGAACCAGAAGGCGATGCTCCAGTCACTTCTCCGGATGAGTCTGAAGTCTCAACTCCACACATTTTTGAGGGGGAATAATTGTAGTTGCAGTTCCCTTTCAAGGGTTTCCCTTATTCAGAAGGTATTCCCACCAACTTTCCACCTGGCTATGTGTCTTTAGGGAACTTAGTTTCAGGCACACCTAGCGCCTCATCACTCTACCATAACTCTGTTTGGGCATCAGGCGTCAGGCCTATGTCAAGTCCATTCGTCACGAACATGACTTCCCAACTAGTTGTTACTTTAGTCTCGGTGCAACCCACTATCCCAAACGCCCTTGTACCATCAATCCTAGTTACACATTAGTCTCAATCGGTAGTTTCAAAGATTGTCTCTACTAGTTCTTTTGTCTTGTTAGTCAGTGGATAGATTGTGCCATCGCCTGGGGGACAGAACCTGAATGTCTCTATGGTGTCAGGTGTCACTAATGTGAGCATCTCATAAGCTCACATGCTTGGTATAAACCAGCCCTCTTCTAGTATTATTTACAACCTTGCTAACCCTACTGGATCAAGCAATGTCCACTACCAAAGGTCTAGAATCCTGGTGGTTCGTCTGGATCAAGGAATGTTCAGTATCAACAACCCTATGGGGCTTAGATCTAATATAAAAATCCTTACATTCCATATGGTTCTCAAGGATTGGTTAATTAACCTTACACCATCTCGTCTGGGTAGTACATCTAGCCTGGCTACGGCCAAATTCAGCTTAGTAATTTCCCAGGCACTGTTCAAGTACCCTTGCAATGCAACAACCAAGGCAACCTTTGTTACCACAAGGGAAACCTTTGTTACAAAAAGGGTGGATTATTCTGCAGTAAGGTCACCTGCAACAATCACAAGGTCAGTCCTTTCAACCGTTACAGCGGGTCGTGCAGCAACAAATGCAATACGCTCTGCATACCTCTCAACCTATACCCTTGCAGGGCTAACCTCTACAGCCCTAGGGACAAATTTTGCAACCGCAAGGTAAGCCCTTGCAACAACAAAACCAACCAGGCTAGCAGCAACCCTTGTATACCTATCAACAAAGGAAACCCTTACAGGGACAGGTTCAAGGTCAAATCCTGCAGCCGCAGGTGCAGATTCCTCTTTTCTAGGGCCAACAGGTTTAGAATCCTACTGGCCGAGGGCACCAGGTATAAAACCCCTATGTCCAAGGGAAAAAAGTGTATCAACCTTATGTCTAAGGACTGCAGGTCCATAACCCTCTTGTTTAAGGAAAACAGGCCCAACAATCCTATGTTCCAGGATAACAGGTCCCATACCCATATGTTCAAGGTCAACAGGCTCAACATCCTTTTAACCCATACGTTTCCTATCAGCAACCTATGCATGGACAGTTTCAAGGTATTTAAGGTTTGAATCCTCCCTTTGGTCAGGGTAATCTACAATGGGGGTAGCCTCAGATGCCATATGGCCAAAATCCCCCACTGTGGGGTCAAAATCCTTACCAGCAGGGATGGGCTCCTCCTTATGGGCCCGCTTATTGACCTCCCATGCCTTTTAACACTCAATTACCTTTCTTGTCTACACTTGAGTTGTCATATGTATCACGTCTTATGAATGATTTGATTCTTCATTCATTGTAGTGGCCTTCGGTGCCATCCAAGATACCAAGTGATTGCCCAAAGTTCGATGGAAAATCTAAAGAAGATCCTCAGGCCCATGTGATGACATATCACCTTTGGTGCTCATCGAACTCATACGTGGATGATTCCATTTGTCTTCGTCTTTTCCAAAGAACCCTCATGGGTGCCGCAACAAAATGGTACATCAAGTTACCTCGAAGTACTTTTCATGACTTCAATTCGTTAGCCATGGCCTTTCTCATGCATTTTCAATTGTCGGTTTGTTATGAAATGGGTACCTATCTACTCACATTGCTTAAGCAATACACTGCAGAGCACATCTCTAATCATATCCATGAATGGAGATGTGGACGTCCACTGATCAAGTTCGAGATAGCTGATTAGTTGCTCACTGACTAGTTTACCAAATCGTTCATAGCCCCAATCACTCGTGATATAGCCATGGGTGGATGCATCACTGAAGAGCAAGCCATTGCTTGTGCCTAGTACTTGAACCTGGTCTACTCTCAGTCTGGCACCTTATACAAATTATTACCCAATGCTCCGAGGCCATCATCTAACCCCATGACATCGAAGTCACCTATTGTTCCTCCCGTTGATGGATTTATTGGTTCAGTATCCCAGGTCCCTGCCAAAATGTCTTCCAAATAGAAGTCGGTCTCAAATACTGCTCCCAATAGTTCATATCAAAATCCTCCAAGCCCTGGTAAAACCTCAGAGGTCCATGCTGTCTAATCTACCGCAGGAGACAAATCCTCGAGAGGAAAAAAGAAAGGCAAAGGCAAAGCTAAAGTCGATGCCTTGAAATAGGGTCCTCCTAAATTGTTTGCTAGCGAATCATCGCAACGAAAACCTAAGTATCCCTGCCTCATTTGCAAGGAGGATCACTATACTAAAGATTTTCCATGACGATCCAAAGTTAGTTGATTGCTCAAGGGGACCCCTGCTGTCCTCAAAGAGCCTTTTCCATCTCAGCACACTCAGATGGTAGACCAACCCTGATCTACTTCCTCTGAATCTCAAGTGTTCATGATGAGCATGCCCATTGATGTGGCTATCCAATCGAAATATTATCAAACTCCAAGTCCCACAATAGGGAAAGAAAAAGAATCTCCACCTTCTTCTTCTAGCCTGAGTTCTAGCCCTCTACAAATCGAGCGCCCTAACCCTGATTCTGCTACACGTCCACCCTCTCGAGGTGTGCTACAGAAATCCTCATATAATCCCAACGCCTGAGCCGCTCAGCATTACAATATTGTTGAAGATTTGGCTTAGGCACCGTCAGCCATGTCGACTCTCAAGGTACTCCAAATTTGCCCATCATAGTGGAAATATTTGCTGTCAGATATTGGGGGCATCGATCCCATTGATTCTAATTTGATCTGTTTCGATCTATAGAACCATGTTTCAAGACTCCCTCATTAGATTTCCTTTCTTATTCAAGTAATCATTAATGAAAAGACAATCTACCGCACTATCATCAATGAAGGTGCTTCTACCTACATCATGTCAACTGTGTGCTGGAAGGTCATTAGTTCCCCTACACTGAACCAGTCTTCAAACACATTGGAAGCTTTCAATGGGCATGATTCGCAACCCTACAGTGTCTTACCCAACCTTGCCATCACCCTGGAAGGCAAGATAGTGCAAGTCGAAGTAGAGATTGTTGATGCAAATCTCAATTATAATCTTCTACTCGGACGAAGTTGGACTCATGCCATGCATGTCGTGGCCTCCTCTTTGTTTCATGTGATCCGTTTTCCCCACCAAGGGAGGATTGTCACTATTGATCAGTTGTCTTTTGTTGCCTCTTCCTCATTTGATGGCAATGTTCCATATGTCAAGCACTCTGGTGCTCCCTCTAAGAGTGTGGGGGTATGCATCTTCAAAGATTCTACCTTAATTGGAATTTTTCCACTCCCACCTCCTCATGTTTCCTCTGTCAACATGATCTCGGTCAAATTTGATCCCTAGGTCACACCTGTGCCAGATCTGGTTGATGCTTGGGGCGATGTCATGCTGCTTAGTCCCACCGAATCCAATTACATGGAAATTGTTTTGGCTGCAAACTCTGCATCATTTGATTCTCATATCTCAAATATCTCTCTCTATGTGTATTCTCAATCCCCTTGGCTTGGCACTTTGGAATCTTCCGATCCCTTAGCCGAGACCTTCCTCGCCAATGAAGCTATAATGGAAATCATGTCTCTCGAGGAACCGCCATGGATCGATAACTCTCATCGCTCCACATTCCTCCCTTGCCCGATGGCCATGTCTACCTCTTTCGAAGAGTCATCTTCTCCATTTCCACCATCGACTGTTACTAATGAAGTATGGTCAGAAGGAAATTTGGGTAATATTACTGAAACAATGACGATTTACATTTCTATCAAACCCAGTGTCATTAAACACATTCATATCGAGGTATCTTGTTCTCTAGATGAGATCAAGACATATACTCATCTTTTTTAGGAATTCTATGATGTGTTTGTGTGGTATTATGAAGAAATTCCTAGCATTGATCCCAGCATTGTGGTGCATTAAATACCAACGTATCCAAATGTGAAACCCATTCGCCAACGGCTTCGTCTGGTGCACCCTAGAAAGGTCGTTGTTATTAAGGGTGAATTTGAAAAGCTTCTCAAAGCTGGGTTCATTTATCCCATTCCCCTTACAGACTGGGTGTCCAATATTGCCCTGGTGAATAAAAAACAAGGCACGATCCGCGTTTGCGTGGATTATCGAGATCTTAATCATGCCTGTCCTAAAGACAACTATCTTACTCCCTTCATTGATAAAATCATTGATGAATGTGCTGGGAACGAGATATTTTCCTTTATGGATGGTTTTTCTAGTTATAACCATATCAATATTGCACTGACCGACCAAGAGAAGATAGCTTTCATCTGCCCATGGGGTACGTTTGCATACAAGAAGCTCCCTTACGGCCTCAAAAATGATGGGGCCACATTTCAATGAGCAATGTCCTATGCATTTCATGATATTCACAACATTGTCCAACCTTACTTGGATGACCTTCCTGCCCATTCTCGTAAGCGACAAGATCACCCAAACCACCTTTGTCAGATTTTTCTACACTGCAGGCACTATAACATCCGGTTAAATCCATACAAATGCGTTTTCTGTGTAGAATCAGGATGACTCCTTAGCTTCATCATTTCCAAGGACATGATTCACCTAGCTGCAACCCCTAGCACCATAGCTATGGTGTTGGTTCAAGATGACAACGAAGGCATTGAGCACGTGATCTACTACCCGAGTCAGAATCTCCTCGACACTGAAACAAGTTATGCACATGTTGAGAATTTGGCTTTAGTCACCGTCCAGGCTGTTCAACATTTTTGGCATTATATTCTCTTATGAATGACTACAGTGATTTCTGAATGCAACCCTATGACCTACATCCTGACTCGTCAGTTGCTGGGGGGCAAGTATTCTAAATGGATCGTTATCCTGCAAGAATTCGATTTGGTCTTCACTATGGCCAAATCTAAGAAGTCACTTATTTTCATTGAATTGATTTGTTCCCTTCCCTCCAAAGCTCTTCCTACTGGTGTAGATGAACAAATCCCAGATGAGACCCTTTTCCTAATTAACACCCTTGATCCATGGTACGGTGATATCATCGTTTATCTCCAAAACTCCACATTTCGGTCCGCATTGACCAAAGATGATCATCAAAGGATTCGACATCATTCTCAACCCTACCACATTATTGGTGATACTTTATATTGTGTTGGTGTCGATTCTATTCTTTGCCGATGCCTCACGATTGAGGAAGTTTAAAGAGTTCTCAATGATTGCCACTCTGAGGCATGTGGTGGTCATATGTCTAGTTATGGCACAACTGAGAAAATCCTTCATGCTCGTTATTTCTGGCCGTCCATCTTCAAAGACTACATTCTTATTGTTCACAAGTGTCAGGAATTCCAAATTTACCAATGCAAGATGCACACCCCACCCACTCACCTACACCCCGTCATTACCATTGGTCCCTTTGCCAAATGGGGCATCAATTATATGACATGTAACCCTCGTTTGGTCGGGGGGCATGGCTACATTATCGTTGCAATGGATTACTTCACCAAATGGGTTGAAGTGATGCCTACATATTCGATAGATGGTAAGATGATGGCTCAATTCCTTTTTAACCATGTTATTTCCAGGTTCGGCGTACCCCAAGCCATTGTCATAGATCATGATTCCCATTTCAGAGATTACATGATGACAGAACTGACATCTGCATTGGGCTTGCACCATGATGGCTCAACCCCATATTACCCTCAGGCCAACGACTAAGTTGAAGTCATGAACAAAGTCTTGGTCACCATGCTTTAGTGTACTATTGGGATGCACAAGTCAAATTGGCATCTCATGCTTTTGTCATCTCTATGGGCCTACCAAACTTCAACCAAGTATGCCATTGGTTTCACACCATTCCAGCTGGTCTATGGTCTAGAAGCAACATTTCTGATCGAATGTGAGATTCCTTCACTTAAGCTAGATGTTGAACTCCTCCTTGAAACATCACCTCGAGAGGAACACCTCTTATATTTAGAACGACTGGACGAGACTTGTCGTCTCACTGCCTTGGTCATCGAAGCACAAAAGAAATGGGTCAAATCCCATTTCGACTAGTCGGTCTCCCTTCACACTTTCTCTGAGGGTGATTTGGTCCTGTTATATGACCAAGATAATCATAAGCTAGGGGCAGGCAAGTTCGAACCTATGTGGCACGGGCCCTATATTGTAAAACATGTTTTGCAGAAAGGAGCCTATGAACTTATTGATTATGAAGGAAATCCTCTCGTTAAGCCCCGAAATTGGTTTACCTCAAAAAGTACTATGCTTAGGTCATCTTGCATGGTTACTTATGTACATTAGTGTGTGATTTGTTTCTGTACAACGTGGTTTTGTGTGAAAGTTTTCAAACAATCCTCTTGTTTACTATGCTTTTCTTGCTTTGCAGATGTCTGCAACTCCTCACGTTGGTTTTGCCGATGGTGCTTGCTGAAGTACCCAGAATCTATCATCCGTGGCATGGGCTATCTACAATCCTAACGGTGAGTTGATTGACCTTCAAGGTATTTTCCTAGGTCGTACTACCAACAACATTGCTGAATACAGTGCGGTCATAGAACTGTTATCAGAAGCCACCGCTATGGGAATCAGAGAATTGGTTGTCGACCTGGATTCACAGCTTTTCACCTTCAACTCAATGGGAAATATTCCATCAGGAAGCCTCAAATATTACGAATGTATCTTCGCATCCATCTATTGGAAAGGCATTTTGATTATATTACATATCATCATATTACTAGACACATGAATACATTAATAGATGCATTAGCTAATTACATGTTGGATAGACATTTGTGAAACCTGTAAAAGATAAGACAAACCATTTGTACCATAATAGATAGGAAAATACAATGTATATACATATATGAGAATGTTTGATACATCAAAACCCCAAAAATAATATGTATGTCCATAATAACATCGGTGGCTCGCAAGCCTCGCACATCTGTCGCACGTAGGCCTCAAAAAATATGTAAGTATTGGACCTAGGAACTACTCAGCATGGTGGTCATGGTAGCATGAGACAGCTCATACTACGTGACTCAGCAATCGATGGATTTGATCTGAAACTCCCATTGTGTGCCTCTGATACCGCTGAGGCATGTATCCTATCCGAGCATACTCAGGGATACCATGAGTCAACCCCTCGAGGTTCCTCACAATATCCTCCTTGTTATCACTCCCTTCCTGATAAGGGGTGATAGCATCAATAGGACGGGGATAGCGTCTGTCTATCAGGGACATCCAGGTTGGCCGCTCTCGTCCAACATCTGCATACATGAGAGAAATTTTATAAGCATGCATATACCAAAAACAAATTAAAAAACATCAAAATCAAAAATTTGGTTTGGTTTTTACCTTCATCATCAAAGTCCTCCCCATCCGGCAAGGAAATATCTAGGTCTCCACAGAAATCAGTGTCACTGTACCGCCAGCCCTTCACGACAATTTTCTATCATCATAGCCACGAAAATAATGCTGTTTGGTCGGACATTTGCTGACCCCCAGTGATCCTGGCCATCAAATGACTCCAGTGGGCCATCTATGGATCACATGGTGCAGGAGGATCAACCTCAGTTAACTGATACTAGGACAATGGCACTCATTCTAGGAAAAATGTCACAAGTACTGATCTGAAGCCAAATTGCTTCAGATTTCACGCCTTGGCCTTGGAAAACTGGTGATTGATGTTCATCTTCATGGCCTCTGCCCATTTGAAGATCGTAGGAGTTGTGCAGTCAATAGCATAAAGGAACTTTGACTTATTAGTCTCATGTTCTGCCTAGGACCCTGCCATTCTGTTGATGGTCAACAGAAGCAAATCTTAATGTTCCCACTTTTGGATTTCAAGGCCTCAGAACAATGCACGGCAAGTAGGGAAGATCTGCTTGCCCCAACCAGATGTGACCCATAGAAATTCAATGGCTCCCCTCTGCAAGACAACCCAATGACGAAGTAGATGTTTGAAGTTGTCAACTCCATCTCCTGGTTCCCAATGACAAAAATCTCACGATTGATGTCCTAAAGGCTTATCAAATATCGAAGCAGTTCGGGTTGGGCCCACATCCCTAGTGTAAGGAAAAATTTTTGGAGCCCACAAGCCCTCAAATCCTCTAGGAAATTTGGATCATTCATTGCGTGGGTGTCCACATCTTCATGTTCTCTTTCCTTCTAATCCACCATTTTCGGCGATTTCTCTCCTGCAAAAGCCATTTATTTGAGTAAATCATCAATTTTGACACATAAAATTCAAGTTTTAACAGTTAGTTCTTGAGAAAATTTGTTTTTTTCCTATCCATGGTGCTGGCGCACATGTTTTAGAAACAGTGGCACCAGTCAGCACGGAGGGTCATACAAATAACCCTTGGCCGATGCGATCCCGTGCCCAGAAATCGCGCCGATTGAGGGCAAAATTTGTCTTAAAAACCTCCCTAAAAATCTAAAAAATGGCTAAAAGCATAAATAAATGGCATGAAAATGGAGCTCAGGGCTTTGGCTATTACCTGGAACTGATGGCTCGTCGATTGACCTCCCGGATCTCCAGCAATCCGCTCCAGAAAAACTAGGGTAGAAGTGGGTAAAAAGTCTTCACTGTAAAGGTAAAATGGTAAATGGTAAAAATATATTTACTTTTCCCCTTTTTATTCATTTTTTCATGAAAATGTCAAGTTTTGTTATTTTTGACCTATTTTTCCTCAAGGACTTGATAATACACTTTGCCTTACTTGTGCAGCGATAGGTGATGGATGCTTGATGATGGCAATGAGTCATATTTCAGCTCTTTTCTCGACTCATTAAACCCATATGAAAAGATCGCTGAGTATTTTTCCCTTTTTGACTCGTTAAAGAGAATACAAATGGGGGGTTTGCTTTTAACTCTTTTCTGACCCTTTAAAAATGAAAAGATGGCAGAGCCCTTGTTGTTTTGAACTCATTAACGGATGTGAAACATCGTGCGCCCAGTATAAGTTTACCCCTTTCTCGGGTTGGGAGGCATTATTTACGAAAAAGGTACTCCTTGATTGAAATGGTCAAGCGGTTCTCTCAAGTATTGTTTTCTACCTTTTCAGGCTTGAGAGACACAAACATACGAAAATGGACCATGTGGAGTTTTCTTTTATGTGTCTTTTTCAAACTCTTTAAACATGAAAAAGATACCGAGTTACACCTTTTTCAGACTCGTTAAACTATTAAACGACATTGGATTCATCACCATGATGAACGCGAGCTTCTCCTTCCTAGGGCTCATTAAACTTACTAGGTTGGATTCTTCCAAAGGATGAACTTATAGTGCAAGCATATGCTATCCCCTTCAAGCTTGCGATTAAAAAATAATTGGGGTACTCACCAAAAATGGTGGGGGAAGAGTTTGGAAATCTATTGAGTCATGTCGGCATCTTACTCTTGAACATCACACTCTTTGCTTTATGTTGGGTTGGGATATCATCCTTTGTATCATTGACCTTCCTGGGTTTGGGCCGTTCATTTTTACCTTCCATTTAATCTCTACCACCTCATCATGACCACTGATCCTATGGATCCAAAAGCTACCAAACTTCCAGTTGTGTCGCCAATATGTCCAAGAGTTGTTCTTTTGTAGTTACACTTACCTCTCTTTCTCTGTATCATCCAAAATCATTTTGCATCCTCTTGTCTTGCATCGATGATGTTGGATTCATTATGGCCCTCCTTCGACATGGTCACTTTCCATTGAAATCAACTCGTTATCTGGGAATTTGATCGAGAGAGTCCCTTCCAGTACCTTAGAGCTTGCATGCCCTAATGGAAATTTCTTCGCATTCGACGACAAGTTCACATCATTGGCTTTCGATTGAGTGATTTCATGGGTGTTCGACTTCAGTTCCTGTATTCGCATTTCATGAATTGTGCTGATAGTACCTTGAGGGCCATTGTCATTGTTGGTGGTTTCTCTCGTGCTTGTTAATAGTTTACATCATTGACTGGTAATCAAGTGGCTTTCTAGCATGTTCGACATCAACACATCTATTCACATGTTAGAATTTATACTTTTATTGGGTTGTCTTGGAGCGTAAGACCCTAGACTCAGATCATGAAAGTCTAGGTTACGAAGTGGTGTGACATGGTTTATGATGATATGCATGTCTCTTTCAGATGGCTGGCTGCAACCAGACCATGAGTTATCATATGTGATCCTTCTCATTATTTGATGGTTGTGACCATACCTTGATTTCATTATGATCCTCTTTGACGGATGGCTTCGCCCATGCTTGGATCCATTTACATGATCATTCTCTAGATGGTTGTGTCCATGCCATGATTCATGTACCATTTGAAAAAGATCTCATTTTATGTATATGTATCTGTACTTTCTTACAGGTTTTCCAATGGCAGACCGGTTCGCTGCACTGATTTATAAAGAATTTCATCCCTCACTCTAGCTCAGCCTTCACGCTTTAGGGGGCATCTGTTACACATCATTTTGTCACTGTCCTTGTACTCCCCATTCCATGATCCTAGAGGACCTCTACAGTGAACCCCACATTCTTTGCCTTCATGGAGAAACTCCCATTATGTCCCTCTTCATGAGCAGATCATTTCCCTTTTGCACCATATCCCTTGAAACTTCTGTTTTGCCCAATTTACAAGACCAACGCTAATGACCTTTGTCTTCCTCGCGCTGATGTGCAGAGATTAGCATTATTCCCTGTGCCGATGTGTAGAGATCAACATTATTCCCCATGACGATCAGTGTGATTGAGCTATGTTCCAATCATGCCAGTCCTGTTATGGAAAGTTTTTTAAATTAGAGCTAAAGCTTCCATCTCTAGAATCTCCGTAACAGAAGTCTGGTAAATGGTTTGTTCGGATGGGGTTGAGGATGACAGTTTGGGCTCCTTTCCCTTATAATGATGGAACTACCTCAAGGGATAATTCCTTATCCCATGAGAAGAGGATCCATCTCGCATCCATCTTTCCTATAAAAACCTCTCTTCCTCCCAAGCACAAACTAGCGGCTAGTGTGAAAATCAGAGTTAGAGTTTTGGCTGAGTGTAAATATACTAGGCAAGCAAGCTATTACTAGTTGTAGCTATCTAGTTTTGTGAGCGAGAAGTGTGTTTGGTTTGGAGTGAAACCTAAAGGGAAGAGTATTTAAACTATTTTTGTTTGAAGCCATCATGAAGTGCTAGCAAAAGTGTGTGGGAACCTAGTCTTGTTAGAGGAAGATTGCGACGTCAAGACGAATGGTTGTAATCTCTGTTTAATATTAATATATGCAACTATCGATTGATTTCCTACATGTTTTGTAATATTACATATTCGTGTCTTAATGCTTCTTGACTCATTAAGTAGGTTGAATTGCAATTTGTCTATTATTATGTTTGTGTGTTGTTGTTGTTTACTTGTTTCAAGAGCTTGAAGAAAGAAGTGAGAGATTTCTGGAGCGAGCAAGCGAGGACATCATCAAACAGGATAAGCGACCAAGAGGTAGGCCCTCTTGATTGATTATAATCTAAGGAAATCTTCCATAGAATGTATATGTTGTGGCTAGACCCATTATCGGGCTAGAGGAATTCGTTCGTCTCTGCACTTATAATTTTACTTCACCGCAGGAGGAAATTGAAGGAAAGTAATGGAAAATGAAGAAAATAGAAGCCTCATTAATAAAAATGCTTCTAAGGATCAGTGGGCAGGTCTTGGTCAGTTCAGTGTTGGATCTCTCTCATTATTCTCTCTCTCTCATACTCTTGGAGACTTAGAGTTTTCTTGGAGCACTCTTGGAGGGTGTGGCATATTTGGATTCTTGGAGAAATAAGGCAAAGGAAGAGAAGGAAAGTGTAAGAGGGCACCGTGATCAAAAACTACATCAGGTTTGCTTACAAGTACTGAGTTGCATGTATGTTTCCTTCACTAGTTCTAGAATGCATGGCATATGCATGTGGATTTTTTGTTGTGATCTGTCATTAGCATGGAGGATGGCCAGGATTGACAGTGGCTTTCCTAGCCTTGCAATTTCTTGGATAGCCATGGTGATTGTGGGTTACTTTCATTGTTTTTTTTTTGTTGGTCCTCATGTTCCTTAGCTTGGGTGTAGTTACTAGTCTTGGAGCCTTGGTTGGACAAATGCTCTGGAGCCTGTGTCAGCTTGGGTTGAGTTACTAGTCCTAAAGCCTTGGTTGGAAAAATGCTCTAGAGCCCTTGGTGGGTTGAGTTACTATTCCTAGAGCCTTGGTTGGAAAAACACTCTAGAACCCTTGGTGGGTTGAGTTACCAGTCCTAGAGCCTTGGTTGGAAAAATGATATGGAGCCCAGTAAAAGTCATGGATTGAGTTACTAGTCATGGAGCCTTGGTTGGAAAAATGCTCTAGAGCCATAGATGGTTGAGATATAGATTGATCTGATGATGGTTTGGTGATGTCCGATGATGAGGTGGAATCACTTTTTGATGGGTTGAGGTGGATGGCCTCTAGAAGCCCTGGATGATTTTTGATTGATGTGTTCTATGAGATCCCACATTCATGCTTGGAATATGGCACCGGGGTGAATGGCTGAAGAGAGATTTGGCTCAACCATTCTGGGGTCGAGTGGAATGTGGAAGTCCCATCCCAGGTTTGGATTTTGCATCAGTAATGAAAGGTTATTTCTTCTCATATATCTATGAGTATTATGATGGATTATATGTGGTTTATATGGCTGTGATTTCATTGGTATTTTCGTCCCTATTATGCTGGTTATTTACATGTTTTATGACAACATCCATGAGTGGATATCATCAAGTTCTTAATTGTTATTGAATGATCAATGTATCTATGAAATAATGGATGAAATGGAAGCTAATGTGATAAGGAGACAATGCTTCATAGAGAATCTCATATAAGTATGAGACCCCTATGCTCAGAACTGTTATTTACACCTGTAGGTTACATATTTACTATGTGTTTTACAAAATGCCTGTCATGGCTAGTAGGGGTCCAATCAAGGTCTTGAGCAAGTATTTTCTTAAGTATTTTAATTTCCATGTTATTTTACTAATTTGAAGAGACGGTTCAATTATGGGCAGTTACGTGGGCTCTGGGCCTGAAAAAGTGGCTCAAATCCTGGAGTCGCTGGCATAGCACTGACAATTTGGGTCTCTGGTCACTGGAAGGTAGGCCCGTGAGGTTAAATTTAGGTTTTTGGTCTCTCCCTCACCCATAGCATGAGAGATACTATGGCCTAAGAGACCTAAAAAAATAGTGGGACCCAGGGACAGGCTATCTGATTTGTTGCCTTGTCTTTTGTGGGTTCTATTGATGATGTTGGATGTTTGTATGGTGTGTTTCAGTTGGTTCCACTTTCTTAATGTGACTTAGGAGGTCAAATCATATCATAGTGGCCTCTCGTTGCATGTTTACCCCGGCTGGTTGGTTGCTTCGGTAGATGTGGGAGGAGGGTGTTACAGAGTGGTATTACAGCATTGTTTCAATCTCCTTGGGCTATGTGTTGATCATGCTTTTATGTTGGTTGCATATGTGTTCCTTTTCATTGAATGATCAATTTATCTATGACCTAATGGATGAAATGACAACTAATGTGATAAGGAGACAATGATTTATAGAGAATCTCAGATAAGTATGAGACCCCTATGCTTAGATTTGTTATTTACACTTGTAGGTTGCATATTTACTAAGTGTTTGACAATATGCATGTCATGGCTAGTAGGGATCCAATCAAGGTCTTAAGAAACTATTTTCTTAAGTACTGTCATTTCCATGCTATTTTACTGATTTCAAGAGATGGTTCAATTCTGGGCAGTGACCTAAGCTCTGGCCCTCTGGGCCTGAAAAAGTGGCTCAAATCACATAGTCTTTGGCACAAAACTAGCTGAGAGAGACTTTAGTATCTCCCTTGTAGGCCTATGAGAGAAACTTTGGATTTTTGGTTGCTCCCTTGCCCATAGCATGAGAGCAACTATGGCCTAAGAGGTCCAGAACAAAAGTAGGACCCAGGAATAGGCTGTCCGAGTGGTTGACTTATCTTTTAACGGTTTTGTTGATGATGTTGGGTGACTATGTGTGATGTTCCGTTGATTCCATTTCATTAAGGTTACCTAGGAGGTCGAATCATATCATAGTGGCCTCTCGTCGCATGTTTACCCTAGATGGTCGGTTGTTTGGGTAGATGTGGGAGGAGTGTGTTACATAGTGTTATCAGAGCGTGGTTGCACTCTCCTTGGGCTATGTGTTGATCATGATTTTCTGTTGGTTGCATATGTGTTCCTTATGCATGTAGTCCATGTGTTTATTGCATTTGCATGGTGTTGATCATGGTTGTAGTGATGTCTCCATGTGAAGGTTGAAGGTGTGGTCATGGAGTATGTCTTCATGTGTGTATGGTTGATTATGCATTGTTATGCACATCAGTGATCACATATTATCAAGTGCACGTGAGGTGGTTGTTGTTGTCATGCATGAGGTCATGGTTTGTGTAGTTGATATGGTCATGCATTGATGATTGGACACTAGGTAGAATGGTGTGTATTTGGTTTTTCACTCATGTGTTATATGTCTATTTGTAGTTGTTATGTATGTATAGTCTTGGTTATAGTTATGCATGAATAGTAGGTAAAAAATTCCTTGTGAAGTCACTATATGAAAATTTAGGTCATCATGGTGCTATTGGTTGTTATGTTGCTAATGTTTTGGTTGAGATAGAACATGAGATGCAGATCATTAAAGTGAAGTTGCAACATTAGACTTTAGGGTAAGAGCAGATCGCCATACAGGTATGCTATGTTTGGCATGCATGTATGTAAGTTAAGGATTTTTATATGCATTAGGTTTATGTACATGTCTTTTGATGTTATGGTTACATTCATGATAGATGTTAGTTGATCAGTGTAGTTATATGCACATGTGGCAGATAGTCAAGGATGGTAGTAAGCTGTGGTTGTATGCATTTCTATTTTTCTTTTATGTTAGGTAACTTGATGATCATGTTATATGTTGTTGATGATTATGCTATAGGTTAACTTCTTGTTGTTATATGATAGTTATTTTTATGATTATGCCTTATGTTGTTTATGAGCATGTTATATGTTTACTGATATATGTTATTTAACTTGATAATTAGGGTTATTTCATTGAGATCTTGATGTTGCAATTTGGATTGGTCATATGCGTGATGGTTATGTTCATTTCATTGAAGATATTGATGTTATATGTATTGTGTTAACCTAGTTTGACCTATGCAAATGCTTATGAATGCGATATTCAGGTATGAGCCGACATATTTGTGATATGGTGTCGTACTAATCTATACTGATCATACATATGTGAATGTTATGCATGAATGGAAAATGCTTATGAGCTTATGACGT
The DNA here is from genome assembly GCA_031772625.1 of Pinus tabuliformis. Lineage (NCBI taxonomy): Eukaryota > Viridiplantae > Streptophyta > Pinopsida > Pinales > Pinaceae > Pinus > Pinus tabuliformis. The sequence goes on along the minus strand of CM062817.1, from coordinate 1,203,439,546 downwards.
GAGCATGTTAGTTAGTTACTATTATAGATATCATGATTTATGTTTGAGTTGATATGTTGTGAAGTTTTATCATGCTAACCTAGCTTATTGTGTAGACAAGACAACCTCCCCTGATATACACTAAAGTATGAGTTTTCTTATGTCATATATTTGATGCTCGGTTGTTTGATTATGACGCCTATTTGGTGTTTGAGTGTTTGGTGCCTAGTTGATTTATTTAACATGGTATGTTTGCAAGTTGATTGAATGCTTGATGAATTTCATAATATGAGTATGTGTTCCAATGATCCTGCTTTAAGATGGCTTTACTAACACATATGTGTTGAGACACTTGATATGTACTTGAGTGTAGTAGGTGATAGTTGTAGCACTATGTCTAATGACTATGAGTTGACTATGGATTATGACATGATTGTTTGTAAAAGTTGATTTCAAATTGATAGATATGATTGTCTTAATATTTGGAATATGTAGTTGACATGTGTGAGCAGTTGCAGGAAACATAATTGGTATTAACATGACAAGGTAATAATTGATGTGTTTATATAACTAACAGTTGAGTGATGTGACAGTATATAGTAAGACTTAGTTGTAGTAGGGTAAAGAAAAAAAATAGGAATCAGGTAAGAATTCCTTTGGATATGTTTGGAAACCCTAATTCCAAATGAAGGAGTGCTTTGTAAACAGGGAGCCTTCTTAACCTTGATTTTGTTTGAAATTATGTGGATATGTGCTAGATTCATGAAAATTTACTTAACATGTATATTAGCTAGTCTTTAATTACAAGTGGATATGTCAAAGGATTGGAGTCCCTTGAGAGATAGTGTGGATGTGTTCAATTGCAAGCAATGTGCTTGGCACAATAAGATAAGGTAACTAATGTATTGTTATGTTTATTTATACATTGTTATGTGTTTATGGAAATATGATGCAGGGGACTACATGGCAAAGAGAGGCTTCCATGAAACCTTGAAGAAGGCTCTAGTTGAGTTTCCCTGGGAACCATGGGGATTGAGTCATGGTGTTTGTTGTTAGTCTTGTGCTTTTGATATTTTTTTATTTTCTTGTGCTTGATTTGCAGCTTCATTTATGTCCAGAGTATGTCCATACCACCTTTTTTGCGGATTCATGTTGTTATTGGTTTTCATGGTTTTTCTCTTGTTTGTTTCTTGTGATTTCATTTTATGTTTTGAGTATGGGAAATTGGTTGGGAAACAGGAAAAATTGATGGAGCTCGAGGATATCTGTGTGGTACCCAACAGGTAATGTAAGACACAGATGAAGCTCGATGTCTGAGTAAATGCAGAAGAAGGTAAGACTATGAAAGTCGGTTGGATTGGTTGGGTCCATTGTGGTAAATTGACAATGACAGAACAATCATGGGAAAGGTAATCAAGAAAAGTTAAAGTAAATGGATCTGATGTGTGGGATGCCTTGGCTATGTTTGGATTGTTGTTCTGAATATTGCACATGTGTTGCATGAATAAAGGAAGTTCTCTTAACCTTGACCTTATAATATCTAGCAATTTTACTGTGATCATCATTATGTTGATGTTTACATATGTATACATGTAGGCATGTATGTATGTCATGTCTGACAGGGTGATCATGAATCATGATTATTTTATGCTAATGTTTATATGTACATATGTATGTATGTATGATGTTGACTGATGAGATCATTATTATTTTAGGATGTATTTATGTGTACATGTATCTATGTCACTGTCTGAAAAGGTCATCAGGAATCATTCTTGTGGAGGAATGATTACTTACACAGACAAATGACATGAAGAGGTTCCTGGTCTATGAGGAATCAAGTGGGAAGAGTTGTCATGACAAGCATATGAGGTCAGTATCATGTGAATATGAATTTATATTGTATGCTTGTATTATGCCTATGCTTATGTTATGGACAGGTTATATCAATGGATACATCAACAAAGTGAAAGTAGTGTGGTTTGTGGTATGCTGGGACAAGCAAGGATAAGACACTAGAAGCAAGGTTGCTTGATAAAGAGTTAGTGTGGTTTTGGATGTGTGGTACGACTGTTGTGCATATATCGTAATGTTGTACTTGTTGCACCTATGATGTTGTGTGCATGCCACGTGGTGTATATTTAGTGTGTGTGCATGTTGATTATGTAATGTTATGTACATGGTGTAGTACATATAATGTTGTATGAATGTTTCATATTCAGTGTTGGGTATAGATGGTGCTATGTACATGTTGGATATGTGGTATTGTGGGTGTTGTGAAAATCTTGGATATGCAGTGTTGTGTACAGATGATGCTATGTACATGTTGGAAATGCAGTGTTATGTACAAGTGGTGTTGTGTGCATGTGGCATTGTGTACATGTTTTACAAGTGGCATTATGTGTAGGTGGTGTTGTGTACATGTCTTGCATGTGGCGTTGTGTACATGTGGTGTTGCATACATGTCATGCGTGTGGTACTGTGTACATGTGGTATTGCGTACACATTTCACAGTGGTTCAATGTACATATGGTGTTGTGTACACGTTGTGCAGGTGGTGTCGTGTACATGTGATGTTATGCACACGTTGTGCTGGTGATGCTTGGTACATGTGGTACTGGTGTACATGTGGGATTGAGTACATGTCATACATGATGCGTTATGGGCATGCGGTACTATATATGTGCATTGTGTAGTCATGGTATCTTGACATATGCATTCATTGTGTTTCACCCTAGACACATATTTGTGTTATGTTGTACATCAGGTGTAGGTGCATGTATTGTGTTATACACTGGATGTAGGTGTATGTATTGTGTTGTTTTGTAAATCAGGTACAATTGTATGAGTTGTGTTGTATATCGGGTGTACGTGTATGCATTTTGTGGTATCGCACGTTTTGTGCAGATGAATTTCTTTTGATGTACATTGTGCACACATAAATACATACACTAGGTGTAGGTGTATGTGTTCTATGTCAGGTGTAGGTGCATGTATATAGTGTTGTATGTAGTGTGTGAATGTATGTGTGTGATGCACATTATGTGTATGTGCACCTAATGGAGGAGAAGGAACTGAGTGTTTTCTGGGTGTGGAAACCGATCCGATGTGTGTACAAAAGAATAAAGGCAGAAGTAATGATCGATGAAGGATAAGTATCGATATTGTATTTCAATTTTACTATGCATATGATTTATGATTCTGGTTTATTTTGATTACATGTGACCTATGATTATCGTTTATGATGGTTACATGTGATTTATGATTTTGATCTATGATGGGTATGGTTTGAGATAACCTGATGTGATATGTTTATACATGATGATTTGGTCAAATATGCTAGTTTGACTTGTTGTGATAGAAAATTAACAAAATTGCAAATTTACCTTATTGACAAGCCACCAATGAGGTATGATTTGAAGTTATTTCAATTTATTTTGAATCTAATGGAAATTATGTGCTTGGAACAGGAATGCATGAACATGTCCGGTTGAGTGGCTGAAATCAACTACAAGAATTAGCAACATCAGCAAAGGAATTGAAACAAGCAACAATATGATGGTAAAGGCTTCAAGAGTAGGTCCATTGTGGGACACTAGTACCCAATAATGTCCATTGACTTCAATGAGCATGCTATGACCGGTATGATGGTTTTAAGGCAGGGATATGCATTGGTTTTTGTATCTTCTAATGTGAGGAAGCTTTGCCAAGGTATGGACTACCTGAGATGGGTGTGCCAGTGGAACTTGGAAGGTGAGATATTGCACAGAAGGGGTGACTGAAGTGCCCGAGGGACTGTGTAGCAGAGAAGGGAAGGCCAGGGATGGATTTGTTTTATTCATTAGCATTGCCAAATGGAATTAGATGCACATTGGGAGTGTGCCCTGGAACAATGAGTCGGTAACTGTTCATTGAGAGGACAAGTGGTGCAGGATTATATCGCTACACATTGGATGTAGTTTGATTGTGGCAGTGGATTCTAGACTTCTTGGGAAGGAGGTGAATCTTGGTATTACTTGAGGGTGGAGGTGTGAGCCCCTGGATTCCCTCATTGCGGATGAAAGCATCATATTCTTTTATTTTTTGTTTGAGAAAATATGGATATGTGCATATGTGTATATGTGGTTATTGTAAATACTGTAATGAGATGTGTTATAAATCTCCACTATGCGGTGTGTTTTCATGTTGTCATGATGTTTTGTTTTAGTAGATGGTGATTGTAAATAATACAACGAGCTATGTTATAAATCACCATGGGTAGTATGTTTTGTTTTCAGTCATCTTGTTGGTTATAGGTGTCATTGAACATCAAGGATGGTGTTCCCCCAAGGGGGAGGGTTCTGTAACAACCCTTGTGAAAATTCCATGTAAAAATATATAAATACCACAGATCATGGGACATGTATTCCAAGATTAATGGTGGGTAGGATATCCTAGTGGGTGTTCATTTGGTTGTTTATGGCTAAGGAAATTAGCAAAGGAAATGGATAAGGCATTAAAGAGGAAAAAAGGTATTTTGGCACATTTATTTAGGAAAATAATGGAAATTAGGAGAAAAGGGAGGTCAGAAGTCAAAGGTTACATGCGAGGAGAAAATTGAAGGAAAATAATGGAAAATGAAGAAAATAGAGGCTTTATTAATAAAAAGGATTCTAAGGATTAGTGGGTAGGACTTGGTGAGTTGAGTGTTGGATCTCTCTCGTTATTCTCTCTCTCTCATACACTTGGAGACATAGAATTTTCTTGGAGCACTCTCGGAGGGTGTGGCATATTTGGATTATTGGAGCAAGAATGCAAAGGAAGAGAAGGAAAGCACAAGAGGGAATCGAAATCAGCAACTACATCATATTTGCTTGCAGGTACCAATTTTCATGTAGGTTTCCTTCACTAGTTCTGGCATGCATGGCATATGCCTATGGATTTTTGGTTGTGATCTATCATTGGCATGGAGGATGGCAGGATTGATAGTGGATTGTGTAGCCTTTCCATTTCCTGGATAGCCATGGTGATTATGGGTAACTTTCATTTTTTTTTTTTTGTTCCTCATGTTCCTTAGCTTGGGTTGAGTTACTGGTCCTGGAGCCTTGGTTGGATAAACACTCCAGAGCCTTATATCAATTTGGGTTGAGTTACTAGTCCTGGAGCCTTGGTTGGAAAAATGCTCTAGAGCCTTGGATGGCTAGGATAGAGACTGATCTGATGATGGTTTGGTGATGTCTAACTTTGAGGTGGAATCAATGTTTGATGGCTTGAGGTGGATGGCCTCTAGAAGCCCTGGATGAGTTTTGATTGATGTGTTTTATGATATCCCACATTCATGATTGGAATATGGCACGAGGGTGAACGGCTGAAGAGAGATTTGGCTCAACCATTCTATTGTCTGGTGGAATGTGGAAGTCCCATCCCAGGTTTGGATTTTGCATCATTAATGCAAGGTTATTTCTCCTCATATCTCCATGAGTATTATGATGGATTATATGTGGTTTATATGGTTGTGATTTCATTGGTATTTATGTTCCTATTATGATGGTTATTTACATGTTTTATGACAACAGTCATGAGTGTCTCTCATCATGTTCTTACTTGTTATTGAATGATCAATGTATCTATGACCTAATGGATGAAATGATAGCTAATGTCATAAGGAGACAATTCTTCATAGCTAATATTAGATAAGTATAAGACCCCTATGCTTAGATCTATTATTTACACATGTAGGTTGCATATTTACTAAGTATTTGAAAAAATGTCTATCATGGCTAGTAGGGGTCCAGTCAAGGTCTTGAGAAAGTATTTTCTTAAGTACTATCATTTCCATGTTATTTTATTGATTTGAAGATATGGTTCAATTCTGGCCAGTGACCTGGGTTCTGGGCCTGAAAAAGTGGCTCAAATATCATAGTTGCTAGCATAGCACTATCAATTTGGGTCTATGGTCACTGGCAGGCTGGCCTATGAGAGAGACTTTAAGTTGCTGGCCGCTCCCTTGCCCATAGCATGAGAGAAACTATGGCCTAAGAGACCTAAAACAATAATGGGACCCAGGGAGATGCTGTCTGAGTGGCTAACTTGTCTTCTGAGGGTTTTGTTGATGATGTTGGATGTTTGTATGGCGTGTTTCCATCAATTCCACTTCCTTAATGTGACTTAGGAGGTCAAATCATGTCATAGTGGCCTCTCATTGTATGCTTACCCTAGCTGGCCAGTTGCTTGGCTAGATGTGGGAGGAGGGTGTTACACTTTTGTTTTCATTAATTCACTAGACAAGGAATATTATTATTGCACATAGACCCGTTAAAGGATTGGTGCCTATTACCCCGTGCATATGCACTTTGATGATTCCGTTACAACTACGGTCTTTGAAACACATGCATATTTGTAGATGAAGAGCACTGTCTTAGGAGATATCAATCTAATGAATACATTTTCTTTTTGATTGAGAGAATAAAGAAGCTTTAAACTTTAGCTCACAATCTACAAATGCTTTGACAGAGTAAGCTCAAAACCATTATCTATGAATGTAAGCTCAAAACCATTATTTGTCTTACCTACTGTGGGGTGAACCCTTACACATGATTGTAAGCTTGAAACCCTTACCCATGAATGTAAGTTCAGATGGAACTTTTGTATGGTATTCTTATGCAGTTCAGATGGCACTTTTGTATGGTATTCTTATACATTTTGGATGGAACTATTGTTTGGTATTCTCATATAGTTTAGATGGAAAAATCCATATGCATAGTTGTATTATCCTACTACAATATGTATGGCTTTGTGATGGAAGTTTGCATACAATCTTGGCATCGATTATTTATACAATTCGTATGGTATGTCTTCTCTGAGAATTATGGCTTCTATACCAAATACATATGACCTTAATATAATGTTTGTTTTGGTTCTGTGATGGAAGTTTGCATATAGTCTTGGCATCGATTATTTATATAGTTCGTATGGTATGTATTCTATAATAAGTATGGCTTTTATACCAAATACATATGATCTCAATATAAAGTATGTTTTGGCTCTGTGATGGAAGTTTGCATACAATCTTAACATTGATTAGTAATAAAGTTTGTAACCACCTCATCCCACATCTACCCAAGCAATCAAACATTTGGGGTAAACATGTGACAAGAGGCCAATATGATATAATTTGACCTCCTAAGTAACCTTAAGGAAATGGAATCGCCTAAAACACACCATACAAACATCTGACATCATCAACAAAACCCTCAGAAGACAAGTCAGCCACTCAGACAACCTGTCCCTGGGTCCCACTATTTTTTTAGATATTTTGGGACATAGTTGCTCTCATGATATAGGAAAGGGAGAGACCATCAACCTAAAGTCGTTTTCACAGGCCTACCTACCAGCAACTGTGGACCAAAATTGTCAGTATTATGCCAACGACTTAGGGATTTGAGCCACTTTTTCAGGCCTAGAGCCTAGGTCATTGCCTGGAACTTATCCATCTCTTCAAATCAGTAAAGTAACATGGAAATGATAGTACTAAAGAAAATACTTACTCAAGACCTTGACTGAACCCCTACTAGCTATGACAAGAAATGCATCAAATGATCCAGGTGGATCTCTAAAAAGTTCCAGTGGCATGGTAAAAAGGCTCAAAACTCAAAGTGGAAGAATCTAGATAAACTTAGAATCAGATTGAAGTGCTCGTCATCCTGATTCCAATGATGTGAATGACACTCAAATCCGAGCTCATATGAAGAAGTTAGAGCAAGTCAAAGATCATGTTTGACTTTGACAAGGGTGGGAGAAGATGATGTGGAAGAACTCCCAGCAAATGGGGAAGCACCAAATGGTAGGATGTCATTAGTCCCACATTTCTCTTATCACAGAAGGTATAGGTCAGTGGTTTCAAATTGACCCTAGGTAAGAAATGTTCTGATGTGATAATCACATATCACAATCGCAAAAGGAAAGTGTTTACGAATTGGCCCCGTCAAGGTCCAAGTTGTGATTGCGATATCGCATATCGCAGATCAAAGGTCGATCAAGTGTTTATGAATTAGTCCCCAGTAGTTAGGGTTGTGATGCAATGATCGCAATCAAAAATTGCAAAGGGAAGGCAATACAAAATCTGCCCCAGTTGGTCAGGATTGAGATTGCGATATCGCAATCACATATCACACACGTCGCGTGCATAGACTGTAAGATCTGTAGGTTCCACCGCTTTGTGATTTGTGATATGGTGTATGGACACTGATGAATTATGTTTCTCCATTCATAGCACTGTCAGGTCCGTTAAAGCCGTTAGTTTAAGGAGTTAAGCGTTGATTCTCTGTGTTTAAGCCACTAGTTTAGGGAATTAATGAGCGGTTAAGAAGATAAGCAGGAAATAGTCCGTGGAACTATTTTTTTGGTATTTTTACTATGTTTAACAGGTATGTACCTGCACATTATTCCAGGATCAAGAATATATGTGTATTGAAACAAACCCACCTGCTATACTTGTCATTTGTTGAGAACTACCCGGGGATTGAGGAGTTAGCCACCAGCTTATATAAAGGACTATCCACATCGGAAAAAGGGGGGACCGGCACAATAATTCAAAAGATCAATGCATACAGTAGTAACATGTCCTATCAGCATACCATAACCTCGCCTTAAGCAACAAGGAGGTCCCGAGAGAGTGTAGAAATCCTGATTATCTGAATTGGGTATTTGGATAGGAATTTTTTCATGATTTATCGCCATGATTCAGGTGGTACTATCTATTTCTGAATCTGGGATCTCTATTATTCATCCATATTCTAGATTGGAGGTATAAGGATTGTAAATGAATGTTGCTTGTACTTTTATCTCTTTTATGCCACTTATGAAAGAAGGCCTCCCCACTATTGAGCAGAGTCCGAAGACGTAGTCCAAATTGGACGAACTTCATAATCAAATATTTGTGTCATGGTTTCATGCTTATCTTGTTATTTCCAATTTTTTTATGTGCTTTTAAGTTCCATGGTTAATAAGCTCTGTTTCATGTAATTCTGATGCATCTATAAGTAAAAATCTCTTGGATCATTAAACATATCATCAACATGTAATCTACAGGTGTAAATAACATATCCGAGCATAGGGGTCTCATACTTATCTAAGATTCACCATGAAGCTTTGTCTCCTTATAACATTAGCTTCCATTTCATCCATTAGGTCATAGATACATTGATCATTCAATAAAAAGTAAGAATTTGGTGAAAGCCACTCATGGTTGTTGTCATAAAACATGTAAATAACCAGCATAATAAGGACATAAATACCAATGAAATCACAACCATATAAACCACATATAATTCACCATAATAATAATAATAGGGATACAAGGAGAAATAACCTTTCATTATTGATACAAAATCCAAACCCGTGATGGGACTTACATGTTCCACCCAACCGTAGAATGGTTGAGCCAAATCTCTCTTTAGCCATTCACCCTTGTGTCATATTCCAAGCATGAATGTGGGATATCATAGAACATATCAATCAAGACTCATCCATGGCTTCTAGAGGCCATCCACCTCAACCCATCAAAGAGTGATTCCACCTCACAGTCAGACATCATAAAACCAACATTAGATCGGTCTCTATCCCAACATTCAAGGCTCCAAAGTGTTTGTTCCAACCAGGCTCCTAGGACTAGTAACTCAACCCAAATCTTTTACTGGTCTCTAGAGAGTTTGTCCAACCAAGGCTACGGGAGTAGTAACTCAACCCACAACTTTTACTAGGCTCCAGAGAATTTTTCCAACCAAGGATACAAGACTAGGAACTTAACCCACCAAGGACTCTAGAGCATTTGTCCTACCCAAGCTACGAGATAGCTAGTAACTCAACCCAAGTTGTTCCAGGGCTCAAGAGATTTTGTCCAACCAAGGCTACGAGACTAGTAACTCAACCCAAGCCATTACAGGGCTCCAGAGAATTTGTCCAACCAAGGCTCCAAGAACTAATAACTCAACCCAAGCTAAGGAAACATGAGAACCAACCAAAACAAAAAAATGAAAATAAACCCACAATCACCATGGCTATCCAGGAAATGGAAATACTAGGTAATCCACTGTCAATCCAAGTAATCCTCCATGCCAGTGATAGATCATGACCAAGAATCCACATGCATATTCCATGCATGTCCAATCTAGTGAATAAATCATACATGCAAATTGATACCTATAAGCAAATCTGATGTAGTTGTTGATGCCGATGCCTTCTTGTGCATCCCTACTCTTCCTTTGCCTTCTTTCTCCAAAAATCCAAGTGTGCCATACCCTCCAAGAGTGCTCCAAGAAAAATCTAAGTATCCAAGAGTATGAGAGAGAGAGAATAATGAGAGAGCTCAAAAACTAAACTGACCAAGTCTTCCCCACTGATTCTCAAAAGCCTTTTTATTAATGAGGCCTCTATTTTCTTAATTTTGCATTATTTTCCTTCAATTTCCTCCTCACATGCAACCTGTGACCTTTCACCTTCCTTTTCTCTTAATTTCCATTATTTTCATAAATAAATGTGCCAAAAAGCCTTTTTTCCTCTTTAATTCCTTAGCCATTGCCTTTGCCAATTTCCTTAGCCATAAACAACCAAATGAACACCCACTAGGATGTCCTACCCACCATTCAACATGGAATACGTGTCCCATCATCCATGGCCTTATATATTTTTACATAGAATTTTACGAGGGCTGTTACACAGTTCATATGGTATGTATTCTCTGAGAATTATGGTACCAAATACATATGAACTCAATATAAAGTTTGTTTTGGCTCTGTGATGGAAGTTTGCATACAATCTTGGCCTCGATTATTTATATAGTTTGTATGGTATTTCTTCTCTAAGAATTATGGCTTCTATACCAAATACATACGACCTCAATATAAAGTTTGTTTTGGTTCTATGATGGAAGTTTGCATATAGTTTTGGCATTGAATATTTATACAGTTCATATGATATGTATTCTCTAAGAATTATGGCTTTTAAACCAAATACATATGACCTCAATATAAAGTTTGTTTGGCATGACATTGAATTATAGTATGTAAGTCTTTAAATTATTATTTGGTTGATGGCATCGAAACCTTGTATTTTATCAATATCACATTCTTTCTAATATATATATGTTGATATCCTTTTATCATCAACGCTAAAGTGAACCCTAAGGAGGCTTGAAATCTTAATTCATAGATTCAAGTTTGGGAGGTCTCCTTGACAAGTCTCTTCTATGACTCATTTAAAATGATGGCAACTCTAAAGGACATGTGAACAGTGACCCTAAGGAACCCTATATAAATATTCTTAGCATTGGCAATTAACAATATTCTTGACATATTATAGTGATCATCAAGAAAGTGAGAAAGTAGTCTATGTCATTGTCATCATGACAGTGACATAGACAATCAATCCTATGCATGCAGTATGGTATTTAATGCAGTAATCCATATGTACATTAGTGACTTGGCACACCTATGTCTCTACATGATGATAATAGCAATGCACTTATCCTTATGACAGTGACCTTGTTGCAACAAGGATCTTGATGTATCAATTTGACACCAATTCCTATATAATGCATGAAAATCGAGATTAACCATTTATTTATTGATGGAAATATGTGCAATAAAAGATGATTGTGAAACAATGTCTATTAATGTAAAGAAAACTTATAAATCATAAATTTTATTCCTTTTATATTTCTTCATCTGTGGCACAATTTCCCCCTTCCTAGTGCTCAAATAATCAATCAACCTTTGTTCACTCACAAGCCCTAGTTTTCCCCTTCATGGTGAGTGGACTCACTAACCATGGCACAATTCTCTATATTGATACTAATCTTGGTGCTTCATGGGATGGTGTATCAACTCGTCTCATGCTTTATCCTAATAATCATTGAATGTCATAATTTTGCTCTGAGGTTCTATTCAAATTTTGGCAACTTATAAACCTTGTAGCCTTCCACTATTTGCATGGCTCTCTAGCTTCATGTGCTACAATGAGTCTAGCTTAATTAGTATAGGTTTAATGAAGGTACTTTATTGTCCTCAATCCATATTCAAAAGATCTTGCAAACATTCCTTCATAAGTATGGGCTCCTGTAGGTTATTCATATTCTCTATTTTCTTAGTTTGATGGATATTATAAGTCTCATGCTCATAACATCCACACATATACATATATGCTAATCTTAATCCTATATCAATCATAAGATCTATACATCAAACATAGCTCTTATTCAAATATCATTTTTATCATGACGTGTTTGATTCATGAGTTAGAATATCACATTTCACTTTTTAGTGATGTTTTCATTCATGACTCATTGATATGCATACTAATTTTTTTCACATTCTATAATCAATTCCATATTAATAATGGATATGTAAACAATATTCATTCTATGTCATAGGTAAACAATATCAAAATAAACTACAATTAATTTCATATAATTAACATGAAACATTAATCATTATTATAAAAGTAGAGGCATGACATAAATCCTTTTTTATTCCCCATTTTATAACCAATTCTCCTTAAACAATATATCCATTATAAATTACAAGTCAACAATATCATAATAAATAACGGTTGCTTTCACACATAATGTCTAAACAAAACCATTGATCAATAATTAATAGCTTAGAGTAAAGTGATTATTATGCCTTTAAAAACCCTCCATACCAATGAAGGCCCTGATTACTCTGGGAATTAACCGACCATTTAATAAGAAAGAATTTCCAATCACCGGTCCTTACCAATGCTTGTTCTTATTTTAAAAGAAATATTCTTGCTCAAGGCCACCTCTTTGGCCCTGACAAATTAGATGGGATCTTTTCGTAATACATATGTCAATCACTTCTTATGTGGGTGGTGTGTTATGGAATTAAGTTGTAAGCACATGAGTCAAAATGTACTAAACAAAAAATTTGTGATGGACTATGCATCAATGAACTGATATATTAGCCCAATATCAGTATTATTATATTTTGTTTTTTATCATCAAGTCAATGCCAATTAAAGAAGATCACAATAAAAACAAGGTCACCCAAGAAATATGTTATTCGTCAGGGAAAAACCCCTCCATAGGGGAAAACCCAAAAATTTCTATTGTTATAGATTCTCAAGGAAGAATTCTAGAGTTTTGAACTAAACAACTCACCAAGTGATAGGCCAACCACAAAAATAATAGTTCTTCTCTCTTCAACTTGAACTTCTCATATTTTCTAGGTCTAAATTTGAACCAAAGCAACTTCCCTTCTCACACGTGCGAGCTTTCCAAAATGAGAAAAGATGCCCAAAACAAAATAAGAAGCCTTCTCTTATTCCTCGCTAATTTCCTCCTTTTCTTTGCTTTGATTTATCTTAGAATTATCAAGAGATGAAAAATTGATTAGTGCCTTTGGAGGTCGAATGAATCTTCTATATATAGCCTCTTGGTGTGGTGAAACTTCCTTCTTGTGGGGCCAACTTGGTGGGCTGGGTGACCCATCACTTGGTGATTTCTTGTCCTTTTTACATTAAAAAATAATTTCTTTTACATTGATCCTAGAGTCCTCTAAGGGACATTACATCATGAACTTGACCTAGACCTTGTCAAAACCCTAGGGCACACAATGGGTGCCAAAAATAATAAAATAATAAATGGGCAAGAAGCCCATTTTTTAATAAATAATTTGTCTTTTTCAAAATATAATTTCCTTTTTCTTTTTCTTTGACAATTGCATCAAGTCATGGTACATAAAAATTATGAAGACCAAATCTAGTTACCATTTTCAATACCTTCAACATTAGCTTTAAATGATGAAAGAAAATTCAAAAAATATATATATTTTTAATAGTTTTGTTACCAAAACAAATGCCTATGAACTTCTAAAACATTGCACCTAAATAATCAAATTACAATTTAACTTGTTGTAGCGGATATAACCACCCTCCAAAATTTTTCCTTAGCTTCGTTTTGGAGGCTCCCTTCCAACCATTCTTAGCAGCATGTCTCACACTGACAGATACTTATGCTTTAATTGAGTTTTTGTGGCTTATGAGCTCATGTTTTCTAGCTTGTTCTCCTTCCCCCCACAAGCTGACATCCCATGACTTGGTCATTATCTGGTTTTTGTGCTCACTTGAAGAATTGTGTAGAAATGGAGGGAAACCATCCTTGCTCTCCAAAATTGTGCAGATCATTAAGGCAACCTGATGCTCTCTAGAAATGTGCAGAGAAAGTAGGCAACCTTCCCTCTGAAAATTGCGCAAAGCAGCCCATCACTGGGCTTGCTCTCAAAATTTGCGCAGATCTGGCTGACATCCTTGGCTTCAGTCCAGAAATTGGATAGAGCCTAAGGGGCATCCAGAGCCACTCAACCCATAAACTGTGTAGAAGTCATCCAGAGGCTTGCAACCCATTGCATGTGCTCCCAACTTGACTAGTTCCCTCCAGGACTAACTAATATTTCTTTGCATGCATGGGTTTCTTTTCTTAAAAAAGAAAAAACCAAAAACCAAAAAGAATCCCTAGATTTTAGGGATCCATTTTTAGCAGTTGGGGGTTACATGCAAAAGTTGTAGTAGAAACCTCCTGCCAAGTGTCACTTTTTCCTATATTTTTGGCATGTGCGTCATAAGCCTTGATCTTATCAAAACTATTTATTCAACACTTCAGAGCTCATTCTTCACTTCGATCTTGGAGCTCTGGCATCCCCCATCGCATCTAGGAGCATTCGACACACTCAACTCAACTTTTTCCGGGTAAGTCCACTTTTCATGTCTTTTGCTGCTTTTCTGTCGCTTTTTTTATTTTAGTTTGTGTGAGTGTTTTTTTCTTGGTTTTATTGAATTCTTGTTGTCGTTTTAATGCATGTTAGCTTGTAGAAGCACTGTTTAAAGTTTTTCATTACATCTCCTTGCTGTCGCATGCATGACACTGTTTCAACACTAACGTCGTCATTATGGCGACTTGCTTCACACACTTACCTGTTTTCCCATTTACTGAATCCTACACTCAATGATTGCATGCATGTTCATTCACTCATATTTGCACTTAGCTTCACACATGCATTCAACCTTTACCATTTTTCAGTCGCCTGTCGGCGGGTCTGGGTTGCCTTGACCCAGACCATCCCTTTCTCGGCTTGCACTGCACATTTCTGGGATGGAAGGATTTTCCTTCCTCCTAGGAATTACACAGATATTGCCTAACACTAGCCTTTCAGGCTTGATCTTCGTAATTCTAAGAGGAAGTGCCCCATTGGCCCCCGGAAATTGCGCAGATGTAGTTGGACCAAGTTGCAATTAAGTTGACTAAAACTGCACATTGTGCATTTTTAGTCATCAACATGCCAAGCTAGACTATTCTCTATGTAGTTCCAGTAGTCAGTCAGCCCACTGATAGTCCAAAATTTGTTTTGCACAGTTCTGGTAGTCAGTCTTCCAGCCTCCCGATGAAAATTGCACAAATTTTGCAATCAGTCACCCAGATGTGTTGCATGTTAGTCCTCAAGTATTTTTTGTTTTCAACTGACATTGTGCTTTCCATGAGTGTTTCTCTATCTCCAGGTATCACAGATGTTCATCAGTCTCTCAACAATACAGGTACAATGGCTTCCAAGAGATCTGGGTCAAAGGACACCGTTGAGAGTGCAACTGGAGATGCAGTCAAGCAAGTGTCTATGAGCTTGCCCATCTATGAAGACACTAAGTTGTTCATAGACAAGTAGAGAAAGATGAAATGGTAAGAAATTAATGACATTTTCATTCACATTTGAGGAGAATATGGAGGACCATGGATTCTGTATCAACATACACAAGTCTGACTTGTACTGGCTTGCATGCAGGTATCCCTCATTTCCAAGCATGAACATGATCCACTGGATTGTCTCGCATACTGATCCAGAGACAATGGTGTTGAGAAGTGTCACTGAAACAGAACTTGCTGCCTTCAGGGCAAAGGACTTTTAGGAGATGTATCACTTTCTGCAGTCGGTAATCATGATGGATGCACCCTTCACCAGATCCAGTAGTAGTGCCAACTCAAGAGACATCTTGAAGAGCTCAATGAAAGAGCCATCTAAGTTCTGGACAACACCCAACCAAGTGTACATTACAAGGATACTACGAAAGTCTTATAAACTCTTGGTCATCTTCGCATGCTGCTTATATGGCCAGGAGAGTACATATACCTTCCTGCAGAGTTGGGTGATTGTGTTGGATAGACTGGTGAATGAAGGAAGAACTTTTAATTGGTACCACATGTTGGCTTTCCAGTTGGAGGAATAGGTAATAGAAGCCCAACATCCGCCCAAGGGTCAGCAGGAAAACCTTTTCATGTTTTCTTACACACTTGATGCAATCTATGTGTGTCAGCAATTACCAGGCTTGGGTTGGGCATGGACACCTCCAAAAACTTCTGTGCTCACTTATTGTAGGTTGTTCTTTGAGTGCACCTTCCGTGGAGTTATAATGCAGCTATCAGACCACTTCATCACCCCAGTATACAGGATGATATTTTTGTAGGATTTGCCTTGCATGTTGCAGGCAATGACGGAGGCATTGATTGACATAGAAGATTGGTATGCCTCACCCCTTGACACCTTCATTTGGATTTACAACATAGAGAATGCTCAGAGTGTTTTGCCAAACTTTTCCATGGATAAGTTGGTCATGCAAGAAGTTAGTTATCACATCTCGACAGTGTTTTTAGCAAGATTGCATAGGAATATGAAGGTACCTTGACCCACACTTCCTTTGTGGATCGGGTTGTATGAGATCCAGAATCTCAAACATGTTGAGGCCGAGATGGAGGAATTCAAGAGATTCACCTTCAGCACTAGAAGTTTAATCCATATGAGCCACTTTTCTTGGTGAAGGACCATTGTGTGAGAGTGTATCATCC
This sequence comes from Pinus tabuliformis, assembly GCA_031772625.1. Lineage (NCBI taxonomy): Eukaryota > Viridiplantae > Streptophyta > Pinopsida > Pinales > Pinaceae > Pinus > Pinus tabuliformis. The sequence continues at coordinate 1,203,422,682 of CM062817.1, read as the reverse complement.
TAGGATCCACGGGGCATGTCATTGGCCTGAGGAAGACCCATGGAGATATTTCTACAACTTCTCCAGGCTCAACGAACTAGTCAGAATGGTTGTAGAGTGGTCAGCAGTGCAGAAGGCAACAACATCTTAGAGAGAAGAATCATCAACAGCAACAGTAGAGGGCAATAGACCTACGCTTGACAAAGGTAAGAGGAAGGGTTGTTGACAACACAAAGGTAGATCAAAGATGCAAGTTCAAAGAATATCCACTTATGTTGAAAGTATATTTGGAGGTTGAGGCAAAGAGGCAACAGAAGGATCGCACAAAGGAAAAGAGGAAGAAGAAAATGAGTTGGATGAGTTGAAGCAGCAACTCAGGGAAGAACAAGAGTTGTGTAGAAGAGAGAATGAAGCGCATTAGGAAGGGGAACAACAGCAGGCACAACATGCACATATTGATGAAACTGCACCTATACAGGTTATTGATTCATTAAAACATTAGCACAGAGCAGACAGGGTGAGTAGTCGCAGGAGCAGGACTTTGCTCAGGAGATTGAATAGATGCTAGAGTAGATGGACACTAATATGGTTCCACTTGAGTTAGATCAGGACACTGTCCTCATGCCTCTGAACCATGCAGTTACTCCACCAAATTCACCAGATATGGAAGCAGAGCAAGTCCCAAGAAATCAAGGAGACATTGAAATCCTTGAGGACAATCCAGAAGCATATGTGCACAACATATCTTTCGATGAGTCACAACACAGAGTAGTGCAGTCGTGCAGAGTGCCCACTCCAAATGTCCATTTATCTCTTGCAAAGTTTTAAGAATGAGTGATTGTGTCTAATGTGTGCAGACATGCAACAACATTGGCCAATGCTACAAGAGAAAACATTGAAGCCACCAACTCGAGTGTTAGATTCTTGATGGCTGATAACTAGCGCACGACTAAGGAGCTACAAGCAGCCAAGCAAGGAGAAGAGAAAGTTATAGCATCCTCCAGAGAAGATTTGAGGAGAGTGATACTAGATGAAGTATCGTCTCGCAAGGAAGTCATGCAGAAGTTGTACTCCATGTTCATTGGCGTTCATAAGTCAGTTTTCCAACTCAATGGTTGCTAGCAATGTTGTGCTAGGAGAGCACGCATCTTGTCAGACCTACACACTACTGTTGATCACAGGCAAATATGGATAATGAGATACAAGGAAGACCCATTGCATTTTCCAAAGATGATGAAGCCAAAGGCAGTGGAGTTTAAGGCACGCATCCTAAGTTAGATCTGGAACTATGAGGAACTCCTGTAGCTCATTAGCAGCTTATAGGCTTCACATGCACAAATGTTCAGGAGTATGTATGTCATTGTGTGCTTGCATGCGATACCATCCATTGGCACACTCACCGAGGAAAAGACAAAGAACCAAATCCGACTCGAGCTGCACATTTACTTTGATCAGTTGATGCGAATAGCTACCAGTGCAAACTTGTAGATGAGCACAGACACAATTCACTAGTATGTTATTGGTCCGGCTGCACTCAAGACTATGATGTGCATGTTTTCCGATGAGTTGGACAAAGGTGCCAAATCAGTGTACCCGGATGCAACAGAGGCAAGGGTTTGCTTTCAGAAGGATGTCACCACAGAGCATGGGGACACCATCATAGACTACCAAGCTTGGCATCAGTTTTCCACCGTTGATCATCAAGAGGATGTCGAAGAGTTAGTCTTCCCACAATTGTCTGAGTCTTAGTGATTTTTTTCATGGCTTACTCAAGACCATTTTTGTCTCACATGGGTACATGTGTAGATTGTAATGTAAACATGTTTTAAAATTAAAATACCAAGTGTCAATAGTAGGATATAATAGTCATGTGTAAGTTGAAGAGTCATGAGGGTAGGTAAAGAGTCACAAAGGGGAATGTCAAGGGTCACCCCACCCTTTGCTATTTATAGAACCTCATAAATCATTGTACAGTATTTTGGGAGCCAATCTTCCTATAGGTATAAATTAGAGAAATCTTGGAGTGTATTGTAACGAGCCTTGGCTTCTCCATAGTTCAATGCTAGTACATCACTTTGGCAGAGCAGGTGGCAGTGATTGGAATGTTCTGCTATCAGGGTTAGTAGTTGTCATGGTTGTATGTATGATTGGATATTTCATTATTGGCTTCTCAGGGCCTGACCCAGGTTCAGAGATGATTTAGCTAAACAAATCTCGGTACTATTGATCCTTTCGGCAACAGTCCATGGAGCGCAGATTGAGGTCTCACCCGAAGTAGTATGGGAGGGTGCTAGAACCAGCTTTCCACAGCCCGGGGATTTCTAATGGGTTCCAGTGGTTCGTGGTTCGACCCAGTATGTACATCTCTACGCACACTTACTTGTACCTCGCAGCCTGAGATGATGCCTTCACGCAGCCCTACTTGGGGGCCGAATAGTGTTACTATCCAAGTCCTTACTAGTAGCCTGATATTAGTTGATTAACTGAACTTATTTGTACGCATTCAATTATACTTAACAATATTCACAATTCATACAAGTGCGTGTAGTAAATAAACAATATAATTGCAAATGAGATCAAACATATAATAACTCAGAATAGATGTACAAAATTTGTAATAGAACCTTTCTTTATTAATCCTTTCTATGGTTACAGACTCAACCCTACCTTGCACACTTAGTTGTAGGGGTCCGTGCACTCAGTTGCATACTCTACTAGGCCTTTGCGCACTTAGCTGCAGAGCCTCTTCCTACTACTATGACCCAAGATACACTTAGACACTTTCTCTGTACTTCTATCTCATTCTATCCATTCTATTCTATTATGATCTATCGGTTACCTTACAACTTAGAGCCTCATTCTATTTATACAATCCCATGGTCCGCGGACCATGGGTAGGCCAACACTACATTCAAAACTTAGGGTGGACAACGCTATGACTCTAACATACGATTTTCACTTCGTGCCCACAATTCGCAGAGTCTTTACAACAATATCACTCAAAACATGGGCTTTGAGCCCCAAAACATGATGTGGGGGGATTCCATGCCCAATAGGCCCCCAACACAAACATTGTGACTCACCCTCGATTCACTCTATCGGTGCGACGATCTTAGCGTGGAGTCCCTCCAACTATTCTCATATGATGCTGATGTCTGTAGCACACTGAGCAGCTGCTTGCTAAACATGCTGCATCTTCTATTCTGAGACCTCCATGTCTAAATTGTGTCCTTACATCTCTACTGACATCTATTGTATATGTTTATAGTCTTGCACCCTTGTCTGGCTCCTCAGCTTGTGAAGACTATGCTTTGGTCGGTTAGTTAGATAGCCGGCCCACCCGTGTAGGGCTTCAAGCAACTGCTGTTTACTTTGCCTGGGAAGGGTTCTCCATTTAGTTTGACTAGATGGACCGTGCCTCCGTCTGTGACCTCCTTAACCATGTATGGCCCCAGCCAGTGCATTCTAAATTTTCTCGGAAATTTTTCAAACTTACTGTCATACAATAGTACTAAGTTGTTTACCTTGAAGGTGCGCAACTTGATATGGTGAACATGCTAGGCTTTTTCATGTTGCTTTTGTACATGCTGATGAAATCTAGCCAAAAACCATTCTTCTCAAGTTCTTCCAATTGCATGAGCCTTTCCTCCAGAGCTTCACGGTTCGTCATCCATGTGAGTGCTGCTATGCACAGACTAGGTACGATATATTCCATTGGCATGACAGCTTCCATGCCATAAACTAAACGGAAAGGTGTCTGTCTCGTCAGTTTCTTGCACGTTGTCTTGTAAGCCCATAGCATGGTAGGTACATGCAGGTCCCAATCATTTCGTTGTGCATTGCACACTTTGGTCAGCGTAGTCTCCAGTATTTTTTTGAATGCCTCTACTGTCCCATTAGCTTGTGGGTGGTATGGTGTACTTTTTTAATGATACACCTGGAACTCTTATATGAGCGTGCTGATGGTTTCATTCAGGAAATGTGTTTCGTGATCACTCATTAAGATTTTCGAATAGCCAAATTGGGTCAACACGTTTTCGAACAAAAACTTCATAGTCTTAGTGGCTGTGCAGTCTTTGACTGGCTGTGCTTCTGCCCATCATGTCAGGTACTCCATCGCGGTGATGATGTAGAGCGTGCCTATCTTTCCCTGAGGTTTTATTAGTCCCACAAAGTTGATTGCCCATTTCTCGAATGGTTGTAGTGTCATTTATGGATTTAACGACATTTTGTCCCTCTGCGATGGCTTTCTAGTCCTTTGACATGTATCGCAGGCCTTACAGTGCGCTTTCAAATCCTGGTGTAGGGTTGGCCACTATAACCCTGTGCGAAGAATCTTTTGTGTGGTTGCGCATCCTGCATAGTGTCCTCTTGCAGTGCCCCCATGTGCTTCCGTGAGGATCTAACTTTGTTCAAATTCAGGTACTATCTTTGCAATATCTCATTATTTCCCATTTTGTATAGGTTCCCCACGATGGTAGAAAAATCCGCTGCGCACACCACAAATTCCTTCTTCTGTAGGATGGAGTATTCCTTCAACGTAGTCCCTATTTTCATAAAATGGATTATGTCTTCGAAGTGTCCATCCACGACACACACCACAAAGAGATGTGCATCAGGTAGTCCCTCCTCCAAATTAGTGGGTTCCTCTCTCATCTCAATTCATGACAAGTGATTTGCTCTTGCGTTCAGGCATCCCGGCTTTACTACGACCTTAAAATCATATTCCTGGAACAATAAGAGCTAGCTGCATATGCACCTCCCCAACACAGGCTTATTGACCAGGTATTTCAACACGGAATGGTCAGTATACATTTTGAAATTTCCTCTGAGTAAATAGTGTCGGTATTTTTGGAGCGCGTACACCATCTCCAACCACTCGTGCTTGGTGGTGGAATAGTTCTTCTCTACTTTGGACAACCTCCGACTTGCAAATGTGATAGGGTGATCCAAGCCTTCCCTGCCCTCTTGTGTGAGCATTGCTCCCAGTGCGATACATGATGCATCAACATGGACATGGAACTCCACATCCCATTTTGGGAAGACCAGGATTGGAGCGGAGGCCAATTTCCCCTTTAGGACATCCAAACTTTTCATACAATCTTCATTCCAACAAAATGTAACATCCTTTTTCAATAATTTTTCCATCGGTGCGGTAATTTGGGCATAGACTTTGATAAACTTTCTGTAGTATCCAGTGTGTCCCAAGGTAGCGCACAACTATTTAACAATTTTAGGTGCTTCAAATTTAGAATAATGGCAATCTTTGTAGGGTCCACCATTGGTCCTTGTTTGTAGACTACATGTCTGAGTAGGTTTCCAAAGGGAACGAGGAATGTGCACTTCTTAAGGTTCAGCGCAATCTGGTGTCGGTAGTAAGTATCCAGCATCAAGCGTAAGTTTGCTACATGGTGCTTAACTAATCTGAAGACAGTCCAATCATCTAGATAGACCTCCAAGAACTTGTGGATGTATTATTTGAATGCATCCACAACGATGCATGAAAAGATGGCTGACACGTTCTTCAATCCAAATGGCATAATGGTGTATTGAAAGCAGCCCCATTCCATTACGAATGTCGTTTTTCTCCTGTCTTCCTGCGCGATCTTGATCCTGAGAATCCATCCATGAACGAGTATACTTCCTGGCCAGCAACATTTTCCAGTACTTCATCTGTGAATGGTGTCGAGAATGGGTCGTGTACACATGCGTCATTCAGCTTCTTGAGGTCCATGCATATTCTTATTTCGCCCTTATACTTCTTCTCCTACACTAACATAGGACTCACCTAGTTGGATTCTTCCACTGGCTCAATAATTCTGACTGTGAGCATTTTGTCTAATTATTCACGAACCTTTTCCTTATACTTTGGATTCAAGTGGTAAGGCCTTTGCTTAACCAGCTTCACGTTGGGTTTTAGGGTGATCTTCATCATCCCTAAGTCACCAACGATCCCTTTTAAGTCTGTAATTTTGGTCGGGAACAAGTCTTGGTATTCATGGAGTAACTTAGCGACCTTATCCACCGTGGCATCATCCCAATAGTCTCCAAGCATTGCGTACTTTGGCTTTGCCTCCGTTACAATTTTTACCTGCTTTTCTTTTAGTGGCACAGTGATGTCGGGATCCTCAATCAATGGTCCTCGAACCTCGTGATAGCCTTCCGTTTTGGAATGTTAATATTTCGCAGGTCCTCATCCTCCTCCTCAACATTTACATTGTAACACTCCAGCATGCAGTGCAGCTATGTCTCCCATTCTGGTTGAAGCACTTCCATTGGCTCCTGGGGTATTTTGAAGATAACTACTTTTACTGCCTGCAGTGCATCATCAACAGTATTCCACCAACGATCTTCAAACATGAAAGTTAACAGAAATCCCTTGTGCAATATATCCCATTCACTCGTACCATGGCAGAGCTCCATCTCAGTACACCAATTCATGTGTATGACATCCAAGGTATGATAGAACAAATGAACCCATTCAGGCTATGGCATTTTGTCGTAGACCTTGGTCCATTTCGCGAGGTTTGTACATGGATCATCCCATCCACCATACTTGTTTGATAGCCACATATGCGGTTTCCAAAATCGTAGGCACATCATCCTTCTGCATCTGTGCCAGACTTCAAAGCTTCTATGATGCGTACCGCACAACCTTGTGGGTGTAGTGCACGGTGCCCATTTTAGAACATTGAACCACTACTATTCTGGCACTATGCTTTCAAATTTGTTCAGGAACTCATCCACTGTTGTCAACCCATCATACATAGGAAGATCCCTTACCTCTGTTGTCATGCAGTGCAGTGATCTTACCATCATGTTGCAATTAAGCTTGGTTACCTTGTGTAACTGGTTCTGCCATCGTTCTGTTTCCTCATCTGAATCTGATGTGCAGGAGCTTTCATGCTCCCATGAAATCTAACTATCTGCTATAGGATTCACCCAATTATGTTCTCTATCGGTTATCTTATAGATACAGTCTAGCTCGTCATCACTCTTGTCGTCGCGCACTGGCTCTGTGTAGCGCGCTCCTTTCGCAGGGTCTAAAGGCACCACTATGCGTAGTGACTTCTTCAAAAAAATCATTTTGTGCTTCTTTAGATTTATCACTCCGTTCATATTAGTGGCCCAATCTATTCCTAGTAGCGCAGGATAGGGATTGCTATCATCAACAATCTCTATCACCTCGAAATCTGCAAGCGCGCTCACACCTTCGATGTCTACTGTTATGCCCTGCAATATTCCCATCAATAGGATCTTCTGTTGGTTTGCCATTCATGATTGAATAGGGGACCATTGCAATGCGGGCCTGCCCATGCATTCCCATGTCTACTTTGGCAACACATTCGCGTCCAATCCTAGATCCAAAATTACTTGATCCATTTCATACTCCCAGATTTGTGCAATCAATCACATTTCCCTTTCTATTCGTGATATATGTTTCCCAAGCTTCGGACTACGCGAGGTTCTCCTGACCCAGCACACCTAATGATAATTTCTTGCAGTCCTTTCACAGCCTTGCTATCGCGCAATAATTTCATACATGTCTCCAGAAAGGTAGTGATCATTGAGGGATCCATTTCCAGCTCTAGTTGATCCTTACTACCTGAAGTGGAGGCCTCGGTGAAGCTCTTCTTAACTTCCATGAATGTCTCCTTCTCGCGCTCCAAATCAAATTCAAGTTCCTTTGTATGATCCTTGCGAACCCACACACTTTGTTCAAGCTACTTACCTTTGTCATCTACTGTCGTGATAACACTTCTGAGCATGATGTTTACATTTGGGTCCTCTTCGTGCGACTCATAACTCATCATTTGCAAATTCTGAGTCAGGGGAGGCTAGAGTATCCATTTATCGCGCAGCCTTGCTATCAGTGTATGGCAGTCCTCTGTCTCATGATCAAACTGAGTACAATATAAACATGACAGTCTCGTCAGATTTGTAGAGTCACGGGCATAATGCCCTGGCCCTCCGCAATTGTAACAAATCATCTATCTGCAATCACTTCCTAGTCCCATTCCACCTCGACCTCATCCGCGCCCCCGAAATCCAACGTGCGCCATCCCTACATTTGGATCGAGGGCTCACATTTCAATCTTCACTCTGTAGGTAGGAGTCTGATCCATCATCAGTTCATAACTTCTATAGGTGTGCTCATCATGGCCTACTGACCTGCAGAAATTACAGAACAATTGTTGGGACATCTATGTGTACTTCTGTAATAGATGGCAATTATCTGTAGCATGTTTTCCTCCTATCTGACAAATCGTGCACCATAATGCAGGCTCCGTGCTCTTTCCTTCTTGTGCCTCTAGTCTTAATGGCATCAGCCCTCCTCCTACCAAGTAATTCGCGAAGACTGGACAATTGTCCTTATCATGCCCCTGGCCTTTGCATTTTATGCACCATACATCCTCCCGTACCTCTGGCCGAGTTGTCCTATACTATTTCAAACTCTGCATTTCCAGACACAAATTTTGCAGTCGTGCGTGGATTTGTTGGACTGCCAAGCCAGGATCTTGTATTGGGGTCTCGTGTAGTCTCATTGCAATCTTCAAAGCTTTGGCCTGGGTGGATAACTTCTGCTGCAATAGCGCTGTCCTTAGATGCGGTGTTAGTGATGCTACAAATGATGCACGGTACTGCCCATCTGTCAAGGTCATGTTGGCTTCGTGAATCATACTCTTTAGTCTCTGATCTAGATCCCATGGGGTCTCACCTGGAAGCATCGTGATCTCCTTAAACCTGATAATCGATTGTGTCTCTGACTTTGGCCTGCTAAATTTCCTGTTCAGTGCAGCCTGGATATTTGTGATCCCTACGTTTGGATGGTCATTAATTTTCTTAATGTACCATGTTAGTGCGTGATCCTACAACGTGCTTACCAGTGTTTCCTTCTTTATATTGTCATCCACGACTCCTTGTGCTTCCCATACGGCCCTTACCACGAACCAAAATTGGTTCGAATCTTCATTCCCTACTCCTTTGAATACCGACAATTTTATCACTCTCACCATATTGAACTGTGGTGGTGGTGGAGGTGGTGTGGCCAGAGATGGAGGGGAAGATGGTGAGACTGGTGGTGGTGCAAGTGGAGGTGGTAGGTGCAGAATTTTCTACCTTATCAGAGTGACCGCGCTTCTCAGAGAAACTTTCGCGAGCTCTTCCTCGCTTTCTTGCTAAGGCAAAATCAAGGGGCTACTTTATATCTCTAAACTACCTTCATTTCTATAGATCCTCCCACTTTGCATAGCCCCAAACATCAATTTATTCGCATAACCCACTTTTCAGACAATAGCATCTTAATCCAAGTGTTCAAAGATTTAATGTACTTAAGTTGCGGTCCTTTGAGGAAGCGTCGTTCTGCCTTGCTGTAGCTGACTGTCGTGTCTACCGTGAACTCAGTGATAAATCCTCCTATAATTCGATCGAGCCAATGGTCCACAGTGTGCATGATCTTATCTTCTGATGCTTTTAGTTGTGCACTAATTCTAGAGTCCACACAATTGGTTTGTTGAGCCTACACCTTCCCTGACTGTCTGCTAGCTTCGTTATCCACTCATACAACTCAGAGGGAAAGGATGCAAAGAAAATTTCATGGATTTCCATATATTAGCACTCCAACCACTATTCCTTTGATACTCGCGGGTTCCTGTTTTCTTGCACCACAAACTCATGAATCTTTTTGTCCAACCACCCTTCAATTTCTTTCTTCGTCGGATTCCAATGACATGACATCAAACATCCCTTATGCAGATCCCAATCCTGGCAACGAAACCATTTGTTGGCTTGTTGGGGCTCGACCTAGGTTCAGAGATGATTTAGCCAAACAAATCCGGTACTACTGGCCCTTTCGGCAATAGTTTGCGGAGCGCGGACTAAGGTTTCACCCGAAGTAGTATGGGAGGGTGCTAGAACTAGGTTTCCACACCCTAGGGATGTCTGATGGGTTCTAGTGGTCCGCAGTTCGACCCAGCGTGCACGTCGCCATGCGCACTTACCTATACCTCACAGCCTGAGATGCTACCTTCGTGCAGCCCTACTCAAGGGCCAAATAGTGTTATTACCCAAGTCCTTACTAGTATCCAAATATTAGTTGATTAACTAAACTTATTTGTACGCTTTTAGTTATACTTAACAATATTCAAAATTCATACAAGTGCACGCAGTAAATAAATAATATAATTGCAAATGAGATCAAACATATAATAACTAAAAATAGATGCACATAATTTGTAACAAAACCTTTCTTTATGAATCCTTTCTCTGGTTATAGACTCAACTCTACCTTGCACACTTAGCTGAGGGGTCCATGCACTCAGCTACGGACTCTCCCAGGCCTCTGCACACCAAGCTGTAGAGCCTCTTCCTACTACTACAACCCAAGATACACTTAGACACTTGCTCTGTACTTCTATCTCATTCTATCCATTCTATTCTATTATGATCTATCAGTTACCCTACAACTTAGAGCCTCACTCTATTTATACAATCCCATGGTCTGTGGACCATGGGTAGGTCGACGCTACATTCAAAGCTTAGAGCGAACAACCCTATGACTCTAACATACAATTCGCACTTCACACCTAAAATTGGCAGAGTCTTTACAACAATATCACTCAAAACTTGGGCTTTGAGCCCCAAAACATGGTGTGGGGGGATTCCATGCCCAAAATTCACTCTTTTAATATAACAGAGCCAACACATTTCATGCATATATTGTTATTGTAGTTCAGCTATCCTGGTTACTCTAATGATGTATGTAGTTGTAATTTATGCATGTATGTATGGACTATTCCATATGTGTTTGTATGAATCTTATCAAAGTGTGTTGTTGATATAATCCATCACTTTGGATCGTCAACTATCCTACTTTCCATCTCGTGATGTCCTTCTAATCGTGTGTTCCCTTTCAAGATGTGTGTTATCACAGGTTTCTGAGGAGCACACTCTTCCCCCTTTCCATGTGTTAGAGCCTTTCATGCACCTTCCTTGACTTGCTGCAAGGTCACACCCTTGCTTCCAAAAAGGACATCTTACTTACATTTGTGTGCAACCATAGTCAAGGTTATACCATACTACCCACTGCTGGGACTCCTACTCCAAATAGTCTGAGGTCTAGTTGGGACTTCTTACCTGGGAGATCCCCTGACACGTTGGTGGGTCCAACACCGTCAACGTTTCTAGCACTAGAAGGAGGGTCAGATGACAAGCTGAGTCCTCACATCCTATTTTGACTCTTCGTACATCTATCATGGATATTGTTGTACTGAACCCTTTGAGATGTTTTTCCAATGCACATTCCTTCGAAGTCACAAAGGAGTTTTTTGATCACTTATCAGAACTCACATATGATGGTAAAGGCAAAGTGGCTTGGCCTCAGAACTTACATGACTTCCCTACATTCTTGGGGAATGAGGAAAATTTTGATGACGTAAAGGTCAGCATGCTTCTTACATACACACTTTGTGAATCCCCAGAATGATGGTGCCACAACCTGCCTCCTAATTGCATGCACTCATTTAACCAGTTCAATGATCTAATCAAATTTGTTTTCCATCATTTTGATCCTAAAGCTCTTGACCAAAAAATGTTAAAACAACAGAAGGCCTTGCATGAATCACCCATGGATTTTTAGAAGCACTTCCATTTACTCATGTTTGAAGCTCCAAAAAGTCAGATGAAATTCCAATATCTTATGGACAAATTTGAATAATTCTGTCACAAATCAATCTGCCCAAGGTGAAGAAAAAATTAAGACCTCGCTCAACATATTTCAGTGATGGAGCTGCGTAATCTTAGGTAGACACTATTGCTGTAATAAGTGAATTTCTGCCTTCCCCTCATCAGATAGCTCCAACCCCATAGAATGATGTGGGAGAGCGTGCCCACATGATTATTCAACTGGTACATGCTTCCACCATCACTAGTCTTAATTTCTATGCAAATTTGGTTGGGAAGCCCATGGGTTGTCACATGCATTTGTTACCTTAACCCTCATCCCCGTGTTTTGTTGATCCTCCAGATTTCACTGCCTTGTGTTCTTCCATTTCAGACTCTACACCTGTTGTGAATGAGGATCAAGCCACCGACGGAGTTGATGTTGCACAACCAACCTGTGTTTTCATTACGATGCATATGACTGGGAATCTGAAAATCAACTCACGGTGAAGGATGACTCCCTTCTGTCCATGCCTCCTTTGCTTTTCCTTGACATCTTTGGTGATCCTGCTATCTCTGATTTTCCTTGTGTAAATTCATCTATGGATGCACCTACTTCTGATCATTCATAGAACACACCCGATGTCATTCCATCATTTGACAGCAGAGAGGACAAATTATTCATTGAAAATCCACTTGTTATTTCATCTATTGTTTTCGAAAACACAGGGGGTGAACATTCTTGCTTCTCATCTACCCCTCTGTTTGATTTATTAGATCATGAGGATGCCGATGAACTCATTGATTTTTTTGATCGTAGCTGTCGTGGTCTATTTACTCCTATATTCGATCACGATGTTGATCTTTCAAAGCCACCTGTTTATGATGATCTATCTGTCAATGAAGTCGAAACCCCATAGGCTGTCAAGGCACTTCAGCCCAAGTTGATGGTTATGTCAGTCCCTCGCTGTCCTGAGTGTTATCACCAAAAAATTGATCATCTAGCCTAATTTACTAGATGGATCGAAGTACACCATGTAAAGCCAATTTTACCATAGTAAAATTGCTTTCACTATGAGAAATTACCTAATAAACCACCTTTGTTAAGTAATTTATAGTTAAACCCATGAAGAATAATTCACTATTTATTTGATTTTCTTCTAGGAATAATTAATTAAACCATTGTTTTATTATTATTCCTTGTCAAATTTGACCTAATCATGAAAAATAAACAGATAAATCATTATTTATCTTATTTTCCTCTACGAATAATTAATTAAATACCAATTAATTATTATTTGTTGTTAAATTTGACTAAATCCCTTCGGAATAATTAAATAAACCCTTATTTGTTTATTATTCCTTAACTAATTCCTTGAGATGATAAATAAACATTTATTTGTTTATTATTTCTAAATAAAAGTTTAAATACTTTTTCCCTCCTAAAAAAATATAATAAAATATTCCAAGTGGTTATTCCAAGAATGGGATCAATATTATTTTACTATTGCTCATTATTCGAGGATAACTCAATATTTTGTTATAAACAGAAGGGTTTTCCATTCATTATTCACTTTTTATTATTTTCATTGTTGCACTCACTATTGTAACTCTAATTATTTTCATTTCCACACACCATATGTTTGTTGGGTTTACACATTATAGAGGAGAGAGACTCTACAAAAGTTGAAGACATTTGAGGATAGCCAAGAACCCATCCCATAGAGGGGGTTGGTAACATTTATCTGTTATATTCACGGGTGTTATAATAAAATTATTCTTTTCATATATGGTTTCCATTGGATGATTGGAGTTATTACTCTTTCTTTTTGTTGTTTAACTATGATTGTGGCATAGATCTAGACTTTGGTAGGTTTTGTTTCTATCAGTTGTTGCAGATCTACAATGTTTAGCAGCCATTTATATTGTTGTGATTGTTTGTCATCCACAATGTTAAGTGGGTTATTTTCGTACATCATTGAGAAGAAAAGACTACAAAAAAATTGATGACTCCGCTAGGTTTTATACTTCAGATTCAGAAACCTCGATGACCTTTGGTTTTCAGCTAAGATTTTCTTCTTTTTTGAATTCTATTAATGTTTCCTAGTTTTTAACCCTAGATCTGATAAATTTCTGACTTTTGCAAGCTTTCTAGTCTTTTCAATACATCACAGGAACCAACCGTGACAAAGGCTTCAATTTTTTCCGAGATTTTCCAATTGAGATCCATGGAGCAGAAATCATACTTTTTGGCCCAAAATGTGTGATCCCTACAGAGAAACAAGTCAGTACTTGTGATTTCTAGGTTTTAGGGTTTTTCTCAGATCTGTTTCTGGGTTTTGGCAAGAGCTGTCTACTGGGTTTTTTGACCTTTGTCTCACCCCGCTTAGGCCTTGATCCACTATGATTTACTCGTCGAAGTCAAATTTAGCCTCCTACAGGGCTTCTGGTGCGCTTCCACCTTTCTAGGAGGAGTTTCGTTAAGTGAGTAGTCTGAATTTCTGCATTGCTTTCAGCCACATTTTCCAAATCTGTACCTTTATGTTTTAGATCTGTTAAGATAGGTTGTTACCATTCATAGTTTCACATTTAAACTTGTTTGGTCATTTGCCTTAGGGTCCCATCGGTTTCCCTAGGTGTTTCACCCATCTCCCTATTTTTTGGAGCAATTTTCCCCTCTGGTTTTTACTGTTGCTGCACCACTTTCCAGCAGCTTAGTGTCACTTGATCCTAGTCATACCAAAATTTAGATCTCTTGAATTTTTCAATGTATTTTCCATCAGTTTCACCACCAATTAGTAGAGTATTTGCAAACCTAGTTTAGGTGGTGTTTAGTTAATTGTTTTGTTGTTCATTTTCTATTATTTATTTCAGTTCATTTTCAGAAAGATTTTTTCTTTTTTAAAAACACGATCTGGGCTTAATCAATTAATACATTTTCACACACAAGCATACCTTAAGCGAAGGGTGCTTGGTTTACATTGCTAAGCCAAGACCTAACATAATAAATTTATCTCCTTGCATCGAGACAAAGATATATTGTTGATCTCCCTTCACCATTTCTTTGTCACATGTTTCTTACCACCATTGCGCCACCAAGGCATTTGTCGCAGAGACTATTAGGCCTTCACCCCCAGTTTCTGCTTGGGCATATTACCCCTCCTTGTCGGGTTCGAGTCCATAGCCTTTCGAATCCCCATACTAACTCTTCTCTTGGTCCTTCTAATTCCTCATTTGATTCTGAGCCTCCTTCACCACATATCATCACCATGTCTAG